>CM021101.1:358387957-359088184 GCA_007115665.2 Sequoiadendron giganteum
CATTATTGCATTCTAGCATTGCATGATTCATCTAGATTTGCAATTTGAAGGTTGTTTACATAGATTTTTGAGGGTTGACAAAACTTCTTGGGTATCTTTTCAGACAAAAATTGAGTATGACTGGACATTTGTTACATCTCATTTCGTTATCATTCACATCATTTCACCATCATTCATTTTTTTCATCTTTTCATTATTAGTTCATTATATTCATATCATATGCATAATTCATTTCATATTACATTTTCATTTCATTTACATTTGCATTTTGATTCACATCATCTACATTAATAATAAAATTGCATCCATAACATCCATTTCACATCATCATTTAGGTTATCATGATCTGTTCCATTACACTATTATCATTATTATCATATTACATTATTACCCATGTCATGTGCATTGTCATATTACATCTTCATAACCATATCAATCATCCATTATCTCATTTCATCATGTTCCATTTAAACCATGCATCATATCATTTTCACATCATTAAAATCATTTCATTACATCTTGCATCTTGCATTCATTAATACATTATGCACAAAAATCATTTTAAAATTGCATCATACATCATCATATTAGGATCATTTCATCACATCTCACATCCTGCATTATCATACATAAAATGAAAGAAAATCATTTACATCATCATACATCATGACAATCATACATGACATAGCATATAGAAATAAAACATGCATCCATCACATGAGTATAAATCATCCATAATATGTGCATAATCAAAATCACCACTGCATCTCATAAATCTCGTCAAAAAAAATGTCTAGAAATACAAGGATGTCAAATGTTTCAAAAAGATATATCAAAAAAGATGGCATCAATGTGTCAAACAATGCTCATCACTGAGGGGCATCTAGCCGTGGAACATGACTACTAATGCCTCCTAAGGTAGTGGGTCTCGATGGATCTCTACTCCTAGAAGCTCTGACCTCTCATCTAATTGGATGACCCACACTCCTAGTAATACTCCTGGAGTGACTGCATGAATGTGTCTGAAACCAAGTACCCGACTGTGTGAAGGAAATCCTCCTCTTGGGTGGTACTGCCTCGAAATACCTCATCCTGTAATACTCGGCCTCCTGAGCAGTCTCCAAACCCTTTGCCACAACCTCTCTAATAGAGGTGCTCTCAACTGATCTGAGTAGTCTCTCGGCTACCCCCTCAGCCTATACACATCTCTCCCAAAAGCTGGAGCTCTTGGCCAAAAGTTGAGCTACCTATGGGTCATGAGGTGGTGGCTGTGCAATCTGTGCCTGTAGCTGACTGATCATCCCCTAAGCCTGTGCCAACTAACTCTGTAGAGTCTGAACCTCTGCCTACAATGGATCAATCTGTCCCTATGAAGGAGCCATGATAATGATCCGTGGAGCTAATGAGCTCGGCTGGTCCACCACTCTCAAGGTTCGTGGCCCCGTCCTTAAGGGAACATCAAAGAAATAACTCTTTCCTTCACCCCCACCACCTCCGTCATCCCCACTATCATCACTGTTGTCATCCTGGCTGTCGGAATCATCCTCCTCATCTCCCTCCTCATCAATATCCATGGCCACAGCATCCTCTGCCCCTGCCTGAGCCTCTCCCTATGGCTACCCTACTATTGCCTATACCTGCACCTACCCTCACCCACGCTGTATCACTGGTCCTCCCATCAATGGGGTAGGCTCCTTCGGACTAGTAAATCTTAGAAATGGATGCATGTAAAAGTATCTCGCATACTCGTCTATCATCCCTACATTTGTAACCTCTAGATGCATAGCCCACTGATCTGGCTGCAACTCTAAATACTCTGCTCGGGCCACTTCAATCATCACAGTGGGACCCCACTCTGGTACATCCTCCCGGCACCTAGCATAATGTGCCACACCCTATGGCATCATCTATACTAACCCAAGCTGCCTCAGGACCCACATGACTAAGAACCGCTCAATAATGTATGGGGTGCGCCCAATCAAATCCCTGGATCTGGTACAATAGGGAGACTCTAAATCATTTGTCTCCTAGGGATCACAATCTACATACGGTCTCTGGATAACTATATCCAAATCATCTAGCACGTGTCTCCAATACTCCAAATTTCCCATCCTCGGCTGGACAAGAGGCCCTATGTATGCATAGACATATGGGAACCCAAGGGGACAATCCCTTCGAACAATGGGATGCGTAATGGAAAAATGCTCCCATGCAAATATCTGAAGAAGAGTAACTCCATAGGAGAGACTCTTCCCATCCGTGTATACATCCTGATGAAGATCATGGTACAAATGGGCAAGCATACATGATCCCCATGCATAACTGGTCCCATGGAGAAGAATATTCTCCAAACTCCTCCCCCATCCAACTGATAGTCCCTTTTCCCTACGATCAAGACAAAGGAAACCATCAATCATACCTGCTAAAACTGAAGGTAGTGAGGCATATCACTCCACCATCTCCTTCCAGGGAAGCTCATATATGGAGACATGAGGATCCTGGAAGACTCGCCTAAGTGCATCAGTCCCCCCGATCTCCTTGTGATCATAGATCACAAGCTCCCCAACTACCAAAATACCCAGAATCTTGTACACTTCCTCGGGCATCACCGTAATCTCTCATGTTGGTAGATGAAAAGTGTTATTCTCGCTGTGCCATCTCTCAGCCAACGTTGTCAACAGTGCCCTGTTGACCTGATATTGCGGGATCCTCAACAAGGAACTCAAACCACACTAGTGTATAACCTCTAGATCATCATATGTCAGTCATGGAATCATCTCCCATGTCTGAGGAAATCTCTCTCTAATCTGGAGGAGATTAAAATCCTCCTTTACAACATCATCAAGCAATCATATAAATCAATCAGCAAGTAATCTCTAATCAAATCAGTACATCAAGCAAGTTTAATCAAATCATTGCCTATTTATTTTTCATACCACATGGAAGCAAATCTATCATCACCTATTTGTTTTTCATATCTCATGGAAGCAAATCTATCATCGCCTATTTATTTTTCATATTGCATGAGAACAAATTTAATAGTCAACATGACTCAATATCTATCTATTTGACTTTCAAATGGGAAAGCAAATCTATCATTTCTACTATTTGTTTTTCATATCACATGGGAACAAATTTAATAGTCAACATGACTCAATGTCTATCTATTTGACTTTCAAATGGGAAAGCACATCTATCATTACTATTTGTTTTTCATATCGCATTGAAACAAATTTATCAGACTTACTTGTTCTTCAAGCACGTAGACAAGTTTCTCAATTCAAGCTAATCTACTCTTGATGTTATTAAAAAGCATAAAATCAGTTGGGTAATCTAGCAACACTCATCAAGCACTTATCAATATTTCTTCAAAAATTTCAAATTCGGAAAAAATCCCTGGATGTGCCAAAATAGGCCATCAATGCGCAAAACCATGTATGCGCAACTTTAAACCATGGATGTGCTACAATAGACCTTCTATGCGCTATTTCCCATATGCGCTATTCTATCTACTAGATGCACTACAACAGTCACCCCATGCACTAATTTTCCTATGCGCTAATCTAGCATCCTACGCGGGTAGCATTTTTGTATGCGCTACTTCAGGTACCCTATGTGCTACTTTGGATGTGCAACTTTATCTCCCATATGCATGATACTATGGTTCATATGAACGAAACCAGGACGTGAAAAATCTAAAAATTGCAAAAAACGTGGAAAATCATCAAAAAAAAAATTACAAGGAGGATCATGTCGACTTATCGGAGGTCTATACGCAGTTGGTCTCTGATACCAGTAGGCTCGCTCGAATCTGTGGCGATCATAATGGATCGGCATCACGAATATCTTTCTCAAAGCTCTGAAAATTCCTAAAGGTTATTGTTCAAATAACAATGACTTTTCACCTTTTTCACCTTTTAAGGGGGTAAAAGTGGGAAAATATTCAAATTTTTGGCAAAACAGAGCACTATTTTGAGAGCTAAATCACTAATTTTCCTCTGAAAATCTTTCTGATTCTTTTATCTTGTGATTTATCTCTCGGGGGGGCATATAGCATCGGTAATTTCTAAAAATTCTGGGGCATATAGCATCAGTAATTTCTTAAAATTCTGGGTCAAAATTATTTGAAGCAATGCGTAAATCACATCACTTCAAAGAGGGGCAAAATGTACACATCTAAAAATGGTCATGGTTAATCAAACCTGTTAATTAATTAAATATGAATTATTTAATTAATATTCTTAAGTCATCTACATATAAATAAATTTAATTATTTATTTATATTGTTCATTTTCTCAATTCTTCTAGTTTAATTAAATAAATAGATTTCATAATTTATTTATATTAATTATCACAAGTTTAAATTTTAAATTTAAATAATATTCTTCATCTCACATTTAAGTAAATATTTCTAATATTTAATTAAAGCGCTTTCTTCTCTTCCACTTAGTTAAATATTTCCAATATTTAATTAAAAGCTTTCTTGCCTCAATAATTAAATATTCTATAATGTTTAATTAGAAATTTTCTTCTCTCCATATTTAATTAAATATTTTATATATTTAATTAAAGCGCTTTTATCATCTCTCACACATAAATTAAATATTCACTCATTTAATTTATGGAAACATCTTCCATCTTTTTCTCAACTTCTTGATCTCTCGCCATTCATTTTACAGGTTTGAATCTCAACCATTGACCCTCGCCAACTGGATTTCTTGCCTTCAAAAATCTATAAATACAACCCTCTTATGAGTTGAAAAGGGCACACCTCAAATCTTAGATTTCATATGCAATTACTATAGTTGAATTTCAATATTATCAGCATTCTAGCATCATAGCATTTCAATTTCATAGCTTAAATCATATAGCCATGCACATGCATTTTCAATTAATCTCATTCTCTTAAGTTGCCATTTCAACAAGTTGTTGCTTACACAACTGAGAGCCAACATCTTTAATCAAATCCTTGGAGATAGAGGACGATGGGACGAATTTGAAGAAGCTATTGTCATTAGAGTTTGCATTTATGCTTTCTAGTTAGATTTATTTAATACAATGTCATATCGGTGTGTTAGTTTACTGTTTGATTAATCCACATTTTCTAACCACATGGGTGGTAGTAGTGATGTAATGTGAAAAATATTTTCTACAAACATGCAAAATGAGTTTAAAATTTCCATGCTAGGAGAACTTGGATTTGTTCTTGGTTTGCAAATTACACAAACTGAAAAAAGGTATATTTATATCACAAACCAAGTATGCTAAAGAAATGCTTAAATTTTTTTGCACGGAGGATTGTAGACCAAAAAAGTGCTCCCATGATTACTAGCTACAAGTTAAGTAAGTCAAATGAGTCACCTGATGCAAATTAGACTTTGTATAGATCAATGATTGGAAGCTTGCTATATTTAACTGCATCTAGGCTAGATACAATGCAAGGATTTTTTATTGTAGCTAGGTTTCAAGCAACACCAAAATAATCCCATGTCAATGTGGTAAATATAATATTTAGATACATCAAAAGTACTATTGACTATAGTTTATGGTATCCCAAAGGAAAATATTTCACTTCAATAGCATACATGGATGTTGATTAGGCAAGAAGTGTGAATGAAATAAAGAGTACTAGTGGAGGAGCCTTCATTTTGGGAAATAGATTAGTTTCTTGGATGAGTAAAAAGAAATATTTTGTCACTCTTTCTATAGAAAAAGAAGAATACATTGCAACATCTGCATGTTACACTCAAGTCTTATGGATGAAGCAGACATTAAAGGACATCAAGGTAGAATATAGTGAGCCTATCTCTATTCTTTGTGACAATTCAAGTGTCGCAAACATATCAAAGAATCTAGTGATGCATTCTAGAACCAAGCATATATCAATCAAGTATCACTTCATCAAAGAGAAGGTTGCAGATAAGGAAGTCAACATAGAGTATGTTCCAAAAAAGGAACAAGTGGCTGACATATTTACAAAGCCCTTTCCTATAGATCAATTTGAATACTTGAGGCAGAACTTGGGAGTAGTTTCTCCCACATCATATCGTTGAAAATTAGTGATAGGGAATGTCTAGGGGGAGTTTCAATAATCTTTCATTCATCCCTGGAAAAAAATTGGGTAGATCAAGTTAGGTATCAGTGGTTTTACGAATTTCTAATGACTTGATGGTTGTATTATGGTAGAGTAATGTGCTACGGGGAGTCCACCCTTTTCCATTGATGTCTAAGGGGGAGAAAGTATGCAATTCTCAAGTATTTGATAAAATGAGATGTGATCTCAGATGATTATCCACCATTGGTCAGAGCAATGACAAGTGACGACAAATTAAGCATTCAGTTCCTCCATCAATGACAAAGGGGGGGATAGTTGGCATATTATTTTCATTAATGTCAAAAGGGGATCAGGAGTGAGATGGAACTGATCCTAGCAAAGGGAGTTATACCATTGATTCCAAAAAGGAATATGGCATGTTGAGGATTTGGCTGAGGGAATACATACAAATTACAAAATGTTGCTCAATGTGGTGCATTGTTGTCATGAAATTGCAAAGTATTCTTCTAGGCATCTAAAGAGAAATCATAGACCAGATCTAATATGGGTTTTCTAAGAGCTTCTCAAAAATTTGATGTGCATATCCAAAGGATGTATAACACTCTAAAAATGAATTATGTTCCTCTCGATCATAATTAGGGTTTACTAGTTAAACCCTAAGGTTGCTATCATGGGCGTTGAAAGGTCTTCTAATTCATCATTGATTGATTAAGGTGGTTGTAGGTCACTTAAGTTACTACTTAAGTAGTTGAAGTTGTGAGGGTGATCGACCCCTCCACCTTGCACTTACTAGCTAAATAAATTTGGTGCACCTTAATATTTCCTAAGTCCCATGCAAATATTTTCCTTCGTGAGACCGACAGTGGAGATCGAGTCTTGGTGACTGGATGGTGCATGCATACCCCACTAAGATTTTAGTAAGACCTGCGGGGTCAACTGGGAACGGTGGAGATTAATCCATAATGGATAGATATTGACCATTGATGAAGATGGTCCAGGACCCAACAAAGAAAGAAGCGAAGGTGACATTGGTGAATGATGAGGTTTGATGACAAGTGGTAGAAGAATATTTTATTGACAAACCAACTCGCATCATTTTTGTGAGTTGTGTTGGGACGACATAGATGACAAATGGTAATTTCTTATAGACCCTACAAGGTTTGTTGTCAGTGCTCGTGGGATAGCAAGATTTAGATGCGTGTCCTGGTGGACCCCACGTATGATGAACAATATATGAATGTGATCAATGGTGAAGATTGATCAAATTGATCAAACAATGCTAAGTGAAAGGTGATGATGAAGGAGGATGGCATGCATTGACCATCATAAAGTGAATGACAAGATGACATGTGGCAAATGTTTAGTGGTTTATTTTTCATTGTTGTTGCAAATCAATTATTGATGGCTAAACGATTATATGTGTGATCAACAACATAGACTTAAACAACCGTTTATTGGGTGGTTGTGTTTTAAAGCTACAATAGTGAAAGGAAAGCGCAGGATCTTGGCACAAGAGAGAAGATCTATGGAAATTATTCAAACTTGAATATCTACAATAGTTTGGTCCATGTAAAAAGGGGTTTCATCTGGTAACCGACATAGGAATGAAATTAAATCATTCAGCTGCCCCAACAAAAATTTATGAGAGGTGATCCAATCTACAAGTTGATGGCCTAAAGAGTCATGTCGATCAAGATCAAATCTGATCAAATGGATAGGAGAATGCATTAAATGCATACTAGTTTCTAGGGCTTGATAGAGAGCTAATTAGGGTAAATTTTGTGTAACATAATTAAATGTTATAGGGATCGAGGTGGACTTGTAACTTGTTGAAGAAGTTAGGAATTGTGAAAAACCCTAATAGAAATTTAAATATGTAAAAGCTAAAAAGAGAAGAATAGACATAATGAGAAGACAAGAGTTTGAAAGTGGAAGTAGGGAATTATAACAAAGAGAAAAATATGTACATATATGAATCTGGTTATAGTGGTGTGAGAGAGAATAGAGAGATTTAATGTATTGGATGGATGCATCATAGGTTTTGTAGAACCAATCTTATGCATACTTGAATTTGTATTTCTTTAGAGGTTGCAACCTCATTGTACTGAGTTGTATGTCAACAAGGTGTAGCAACATCCTTGAAGTTGTAGCTTCTAAACAAGGAGTTGAAGCTTCCTTAAAGAGTTGTAGATCTTAAAATTGTAACCAAACTTCATTGCTTATGAGGCTGGATTAGGACAGTAGATCCTAGCAACATTTCTCATCATGGTTTTTCCCACCTTGGGTTTTCCACATACATATGGTGTTATGTGCTAATCTCTTTTGTGCTAGTGAATGTTATATTTATTCATGCTTTGAAATGCACATTTGAGTTTTTAAGTTTAAGTCTGTAACGATCTCTCTAGATTAAATTTTTAGTATCTACTTATTCACCCCCCTCTTAGTAGATCATTATGTTCTACCAAATCTATTTGGGAAACAAGTTTCCAGATTATGTAGAGTACCAAAAATATAGAAAGGGGCAGAAATTAGACACAAAGGGGGAGAATAGTTTTTGACCTTTTCCATTGATATCAAAGAGGGAGAAATGGATCTAAAAATTCTATATCTTACAATCTAGGGAGAAATCATTCTAAGGGAGGGAAATATCTTCATATGTAGCCGGCTAGTTTGGTGGCCCAACATTTTTTTGTTTTCCATCAAAGGAAAAGGGGGAGATTGTTGAACATAGGTTGTCATTGATGTCAAATTTTATCAGTAAGCCATTGATGTTAGAGGTTTTCATTGATACAATAAGTAGTTTGATGTCAAAGGATTTATCTATTTAAGGCTAAGTTTATAATGGTACTTGAATTATAGTTATATTCCACTCGACTTGTCATTTTGAGTTGTAGAAGATTTGTTGAAGCATGTTGTATATATTAGAAGTTCAGTATAATTTGTGTTGGTAATTTTACTGCTAATATGCAAATTCAAGAAAGATATAGTACTATTTTCTAGGGTGTGGTTGTATATCTTTCTTATGCTTCCAATATCATGCTTGCATCTATTCACTATTACAATGGTGGTCTGAAAGTCTATACTAAAAGGTTTTAGTTCTCAAGGCAAAGAGATTTCTCTAGCAATACAATTATGGTCCACATTTCTTGCAAAAATGTATTTTTTCTCTATGGTTTCAGAGGAGAGTATGCCTACACTAGTTCTATCATATTTCTAAGTTTTTAGAGGATATGTTTAGCATGCAAAAATATTATATTGATAGAAGGTTATTAGTGTATGTTTGTCAACTAGTTGGATTTCAAGGCATGTGTGATAATGGCTAGTAGTGTGTGAAATTAAAATCTTGCATGTGGTGTTAATATAGGGCCTACTTAAGGTTCTTGTGGTAGTGCATGATATCATGTTCTTTTGGCAACAAAAAAAATTGTTTTTGGACCGACCTATTACACGCTTTATGGATTTTGAGTTTAAGTCCACCTTATTTCATCCTAGCTATTTATGAATCCCTTACTGACATAGAAGAGTTTTAATGCAACATGTCATGTATATACTTCTTTGTTGTGCAAATGTATAGTGTGACTGTATGAATTCTAATTACACTTATGTGAAGAAAAGTTGGTCGTTGGTGCAAATTGAAGAGAAGGTGGTGAAGATAAAAGGGAGAGTTACATTTTAATGTGTGTGCCAGTATCAGAAGATCATATGTTGTTAGGAAGAGTGGTAGTTGTGACTCTGACACATGTATGAGGTGTCTTAGGCTACAATTGAAGGTCTGCAAGCTTTATCTTTGTAATATAGTAGGACTGATGTTCTACCTATTTTACTAATTCAATTGCAGATTGGTGTCTCCGATAGGTTGGTTCCTACTTCATATTGTAAAATTCACTTGTATATTTTTGCATTGTGAGGTTGGATTTAGGCAGTAGATCCAAGCAGCTATTCTCATTGTTATTTTTTCCATCTTGGGTTTCTATGTATATCTAGTGTTCATGTGTTTGCTTCATGATTTTATGTTTTAATTTCTTAGGAGTTTGTTTTGAAATATCATATATTCAAATAATTGTAATTAACTTAAATTTTTTGAATTGACTAGATCTATTGATTTACCCACCCTCTCAATATATTGTGTTCCCTTCAAATATTTATTTAATGATAAAAAAATCCCCAAAGTAGGCCTTTTCTAGGGTACCACCTCCCTTGACCAACCTATTTTGGCCCAATTTTAAATATGTTATTGTCACCATTTTTACATTTGAAAATCTAAATTGATTTTTTTGACTTTTTATAATTAATTTTGTGGGAATTGAAAAAATGTATATAAACAAAAGTCTTCTTCGCCATTTCAAACTAGAAAGAGAGAATAAATCACCTAGTAAATTTGAACTCCAATTGTGTATCCTAAATAAGAATTCAAGAGAAGAATTAACAACATTTTTCCATCAATCAAGATCTATGTTAGTAATGCATCAATTTTATAAGATTGTTCATGTTTTATGTTCATTTCTTTTATGAGTACTAACACATGCAAGACCTTCAATCAAGCATCCAATTCTCCTTGCATGAGATGAGTACCATGAATTCAGTCCATCAAGGAAATAAGATCTAAGTGGTAAGTTGCAACACTTATCATTTATCACTTTTTTTTAATCTATTTGTCTCTGCTCAACCAAGGGTAAGCACTCTTTACATCATTATAGTCATTGTGGAGGTGGAAACACAAAAATGAGGTTTGACTTTGGAAAGCCTCTATACAACACAAGCCTTTCTCCCCTTTTTTTTTAAGTGGAAAATTTGAAGTGGATTTGGAAGAGGATTGAAAACCTAATTACAAGCTCAAGCATTCAAGCCTCCTACTTCAACAAATTAGGGCAAGAGGAATTATTTATCAACAAATGAATTTTTTAAGCTGAGTCCAAGAAGGAAGAACCTATAAATTGTGACCTATTGAAACTTGTTCATAGATTACAAAAAACAACATTCTCTAATCTAGGGTGGCATTGCCCTTGAACAAGCAATTTTAGGCGCAATTTACATGGTAGGTTTCTTTATCTTAACACTCTTCTTTTTTGTCCTCAATCATTTTGTATTTTCTTAATATTTCATCAAAAAAATTTAGATCCATGGTTAACCTAGTTTTACATTTTTATAATCAAATTAATTCAATTCCCAATCAATCCACATACAAAAACATAAAGAGGGCCAAAACCTTGATTTACCATTTTGGCTCTTCCATTGAGGCTAGTAGCCAAGTGGTCTTGTGTGATAATTTTTTGTTCCTCTCTAATGTAATGTCAAGAAAAGTGTGATTTCGACCCTAGATCCATTTTACCACATAACAACTATGTCAATTTTCTAATATATATATGGTCTATATGAAAATTTTCTAGTCAAATATTATACATAACCTCCAAAATGGTATGACTTTTTTAAGATCTAAAAGCTATCAAGTTATATATCAATTTATAAGTTTTTGCATATTCTAGACTCAATAGTGAGATTTATTTCACACCAAGATGCACTCAACAATTTAATTTTCTATCAAAAATACTTCAAAATTTAAAAGGGTCCTACAAATTTTAAACTCTAATACCATATAAGAGTCACACAATAGACTCAAGTAGTCAAGATCACCTATAAAACTTAAAACGACATTCCAAAAAAGAGTATCAATAAATAAATGGTAGATTATACAATGAATACAAGATATAATCAAGATACAATGACTTCTATATAATGTATAAGAGGAACCTTGCTTATATAGACAAGGTGAATGTTAAATAATATATGATTATGAAATGTGTCACAATTATATGATATGAGAGACAAAAAGTAAATAACCTGAAAGTTCGCAAAGTAAAATTAATTAAGTGCAAATAAGACCTAGATGGGAGCTAATTAGGTAATATACCCCATTCACATCAATACTAATTACACAATATCCTTTGTTCTAGTATTCTCTAAGGTAACAAACTTTGAATTTAAGCCTATTATAATAAGTCTTTCAGTTTCATTATATTTTGTAAATTTGAGAAGATGTGTGTAAGAAAATTTACTGCATATCTAAATGTCACCAAAGCTCATTGGTTGTTTTGCGAAACTAGGCTAATTTCAAGGAATGTACTAAGTTTCTAGAACAACATTTTCTAGTTCATTAGTATATATTTTTAGTGTTTAATTGTAAATTCTTGTGATTAATGTCATGTGAGATTATTTGATTGCCTTTGGATTAATAGGTGCATTCAAATGTGAAGTTCTTAATATCCTTAAATTTTGTATTTTAGTGAGAAACTATTAAGATCGGTAATGATCTTTAATTCACATGTATATTTTTCAAAAGTGGATTTACACTAATTATTTCACATTTGAAACAACTTTTGAATGGACCAAGACACTGGCTCTGTCTCAATCAATTGACTGTGTTTTTCATTATTAAATCATTCACCATTGTTATGATACTTTATTCTTTAATTATACCCAGCCAATGTGCATAAATCTAGTGTTTACATTTTTCTGTCTTTTATCTTTTGTGAGTCTGCATCTAGAAATTCTCTCTAAAGGAGTGTGCATATTACTACTTATCTAGGCTAGTGTGAAAGTAAGAAATTATAAACAATTTTGTTTGTATTTGAAGAATGTGGTGAGGAAGGAATATCTCAGAGATCTCATTTGGATGATTGTTGGGTACTCCTGTAGAATGGTGGGAGCAGCATGCATCTAGATTGATACTAGTGTCACCATCTCTTTACTTACTTTGAATTAGAATAGCAGACAAACCATCCACTCCTTATCACACCATCAAAGAAGTTATGATTTCCTCTTTTTCCTGTTAAGGGCGTGCATCATTAATGATGCCACCATGAATGATAGTGATGCAAGAAAGTTATCTCCTTCTGCTGATAAAGTTGTTAAGTCCTTCAAGGTAGATCCAGACGGGATTATTTGAAGGCTTCTCTTCATTCACACCAGAGTAAAAAGATAAGGTGACGTTGGACACAGTTATCTGGACGCAACAGCTTCTTGTCGTTGGGCGTCTTCCACTCTTTCAATGACTCTCTCTGCATTGTTCACTTGATATATCGTAGTGGACGACAAACAGACGTCCTCTGCATTACATTCAACTCCAATTCCCAATTTGTAGTAAAAAAGATGGGTTTCCTGGCAGTAGCGAGTTATTGGGTGCGTGTATGGTATGGGCCACCATTGAGTGCGCCTATAATTGAATCGTGTGGACGGCACGGCACCTCTTACCAACCAGTTATTCTCATGGAAAACAAACACAAAATGGGGGACCGCGTTAACAAGAAAGGTGATCTAACACATGCATGAATAATATCTTGGATCGACTTCCGTTTCAATGGTGTGGACGTGCCCAGTACATCTCCTCCCACGAAAGCTATGATAACGAATGAATTCTACCCTCGGTCGGGGCATGAAACAGATGCTTCCTTCCCTGGTTCTTTTTTGAATGGAAGATTAGATCGTGTGTACCTTTAACCATTATGTCTTCGAGAAATAGGTCTTTCTCCTATCGGATAAAGCAACAAAACAATACGATAAGAGTTTTAATACTTTTTTGTTGTTAAATGTCATTGTAGAATGCCTCTCTATGTTTTTAAATATATTTTAATATTTTTCCAGAATTATTATAAATAATAAAAAAATAAAAACAAATGTGTAATTCTGAGGACGTATTGTCTATTCATTGATTTGCAATAGTGACAATAGTCATGGTTATATATTTTAGTATTTATTAAGAAGTACTTGATTTGTTTATGAATACTATTAGAATTGATAAATATTTTATTATTTATCTAGTTTTATAATTTATAATTAAAATAGTTATAACATTTGTGGACACAGAAAAATGGTTAATGCATTTTCATCTTATCTTTTCATCATTATCTTTAATTATCTCATTAAGCTAACATTTTTTTCTTTTCATCTTGTGAGACGAGGATTGTGAGGGTGGACCAATTACACTTAATCCATGATGAATCGAAGTATAATGAAGCCAATAAACCTCAATCTACCAAATAAGATCATTCAATTTCAAAGCTAAACCAACCATTTACTAAAACTGAAAACTATAAACTATAAAAATAGTTAAATTCTTACTCTAACCCATTTGAAACTTATCATGTTTTGGAATTGGTGTTGTGTTGATGTGAAACAACGAACCTTTCTCAATCCCGTGATTAGTGAGCCTATTTCAATCGATTCTATAGAAGAGAATTGATGAAACCATTGTGATAAAATAGATTAAAACTTGATTCAAGTTAAAATGAACATGATGCAAGCTATATTAACATGATTTTATGTTAAAAATGATCTAATTATGCAATTGCTAAGCTAATCTAAGCTACTTCTAAGCTAAAAGATGGAAACCCTAATTTATAAACAAGCTAAGACATATGCATGGAAGCCATTAATGGATGTCTTAAACTATTTATGCAACTAAAATGAACTAAAAAAAATTAAAAGTGAGTAAAATATGAGCACATGTCCATACAAGTTAATTCAACAACATAAGTTGGAAATTGAAAGATGGATGATATTCAACAACATAAGTTTTCTTTGAAAAAGATGGATCCATTTATCTCCAAATAGGGTTCTATTTATAGAAGAGCAAATAAGAAATGGAGGGTTGAGATCAAAAAGATTAATCAACGGTCTAGGATGAAAGGAAGAAGAGGCATGGATCATGGATTCTCATCAACGGATGAGAATGCAAGATGAAAAATAATTAAGGGCTCACATTTGGATCTAACAAACACACTTTTGACCTGCACACACAGATCAAAAGGTGACTTTCTCAAGTGGTTAAAATATAACTTGCAATTGAAGTTAAGTGAGAATATCTCTTTTTTAATTGATTGGAAGAGAGAGAATATTCCTTTTAAAATATTCTCATGGATGAGGATAAAGGTATTTTGCAAATTAAAATAAATTTTTAACTGTGCAGAAAAGGGGGATAAGGAATATTCTTATGGAATATTCCTCTTTTAGAGGAAAATTAGTTTAATTGCTAATTAAACAAGATTTAATCACATAATTAAGGGATTTGGAGGAATAAAGTGATTTTTATTAAATTAAATGACTTAATGAATGGGAAAAGGTGAAATGACATTTAATTAAATAAAATAAGGTAATTTAATTAAATTAGAAGTCTCAGAGAATTAAATTAAATATTGATTTATTTTATTTAATAAGATGAAATGTTAACATATAAAAATGAGGTGAATTAACCTAATTTAATAAATTAGATTAATAGATGAAAATGACATAATTAATTAAATAGCTAGGCTAATTTAATCAATTAAGCAAAAAGAGAATGGTTTTTAGAGGAAATGATGTTAGTAAATATGTTAAATTGAGTGCATGATATCGATCAGGACATTTTTCAGTATCTATATTTTGCCCCTCTTTGAAGCGAGGTACCTTTTTCTTTGGTTCAAAGAATTTTTGATGTTTTAGATGCCCCAACGGAAGGATAAAGTTGATTCCCTGCCCCCTCAAGAAATCAAGTTGGGTTGTTTTCTCAGTAAAGGTGAAAAGCTGCCCAAAGGGTCTAGAAAGGCTCCGGAATGCAAGAATTATGCCAAAAATGCAAAAAAATGATGCAAAATTAGGCTTCGATTGGAAAAATTGGTGAGAATGATGATAAAGCCTAGCTTGAAGCTGAAACTAGGGGGAAAAGCCCTAATTTTCTAGCATAAATAAGCCAACAAGGGTCACTTTCAATTCATTTATGCGTTCCCACTTGAGAGATTCTTGATATTTTGAGCTCTGACCCTCTGATGAAATGGAACCCTGTGAGCTTCCCAACCACATATCCGACTGAGTTTGAGAGTTCCAACAGCTTCCAGGTGTAGGAGCACTAGTATGTAACTCAAAACTTGATTTGAAATTTGACTTTTTGATGCATTTATTATACTTTAGGATTTAAACTTTGGTGGCATCGCTATATAGTGACGCCCAAATTGTAATCAGTGACACTGAAATGAATTATAGCGACACATTTATTTATGGCGACGTTATCTCGTGATTTAAGATTAGGGTTTCTAATTTTAAATGGTGATGCATGTTTATGTAGCGATGCTCCAACCGATTTAGAAATTAGGGTTAGGGTTACTAAAGATTAAATCGTGATGCCAATGTATTTGGTGACACCTGCTTTGATTTATGATTTAAAATACCTTTGGGTGTCGTAATTTCAAATTTGAATGTAGCGACGCTATTGAAAACAACAACGCTATTGTGATTTTTGAGATGTAAATTCCAAATTGAGTCAAATTTTCTTGATTTCCTGACGTTGTGTGCTCTATGGATGCAAGAGGTCATTCCACCGTTGATGTCGCATGAGCACAAGCCCACCATGTTGGAGAGACTTGGCGATTTGTCAGAGTTACACTAGGAACACCTGGGAAAGATCAACCTCTGGTATGTTTCTTATGTGCCTGTCACCTAGACACATCTTGCCATGATGATTGCCTTGCGTGAGAGATGGCACAATGAGACCTCATCATTCCACCTCCTGACAAGTGAGGCGATAGTGACTTTGGAGGATTTTTTACGAATCCTACACCTTCCCATTCATGGTGATTGTGTGATCTACGATTGTTGGACTCGACACCTACCACAAGGTGATGGAGATGAAGGATATTGTTTTAGTTACATCTCAGATCGACCTCGAGTCGTATAGAGGTCATGTGCCCACCTTCATATTGATTATTGCAGTCATCATCTCAAGTTTGGTGGCTCTCGACAGACATAGCAGAGGATTCAACCTAGGATGGGGATTGGTGTGGCATCAGATGTTGCATAGAAGGACACTCTTTGCATGAGGGTTTGTGATGCTAGCCTTTTGATATCATGATTTGCATGTTTTTGTTTACTGTGATGTGAGATACATTGGTGCAGGGGTGATTATGCTACATATTTGGGCATGGGAGCATATTTTCATACTTCGACCTATTGTTCAGATAACAGATGTGGAGCCAGATGATCTTGTCATTTGGAGATACATCGGGGCTATCGCCTTGAGGCACAATGGACAACTTGGTCTCCCGTATTGGTGATTGGTGATTGACGATATAATTTTTTTCCATCGATGCCCATGGCTATAGATGCCACCCTAGTATGATGATATTCAATAGTTGTACTTCACCAGGCAGACCCGATATACATAAGTTCACAATCACGCAATTATTGAGTGGTACTTTCCAGACAAGGTGGCTCGATAGTTCAGAGACATTCAAGACAGGATAGATGATGGTTATAGGGCCATTTTTGCTAGGTCAGCCAGAGAGGTTCCCACATGGGGACCAACCATTCCAGCGCCCGAGGCAATTGATAACTTCAAACAGTTAGCGACTCAGCCCTGGGCCTATGATTAGGATCAGGTGCTAGCATAGACTACATTGGCATATGATGCTTGGTTCATTCCTCCTTGATGACTGACAGATCTAGCAAGTGCTCCCTCCGAGGGAGACCTAGAGACAGGGGGATAGAGGTAGAGGATAGGGTGGTCAGAATGGCTAGGATGATCAGGTTTCGATGGCCCCATCAATGGGAAAATAGGTTCCACAATAGCCTCCAATAGTACAACAACAAGAAGGACTGCCACCACCACCACCAGATGCGAGGGATGCATAGATATAGTAGCTACAATAGCAGGTGAAAATTTTGTATGGTGAGTGAGATCAAGCTTGTCAGCAGATTGTGGGTATTGTTGTTGAGCATGACCAGGCATGGCAGCGAGTGGTGGCCATCATGATCGAGAGAGATCAGAAATTACAATAGGTACATGTGGTGACCACAGAGAGGGACCAGAAGTATGCTCAATGCCAGCAAATAGAGACTATGGTGGTGGCCACACATGGCAAGATAGTTTATGCCAGATTATATCGGGAGGCTCTGGCAAAGGTTGTGTATTATAGGCAACATTATCATCGAGATGTACCTAAGACACTTAGAAATCCTAATTTTTTGTAGTGGAGTGATGCACGACCGAGAGTCGAGGATCAACTTGAGAGATAGGTTCGAGAGGGTAGCGGCGATCAAGGCTAGCTATTATGTACATACACTTTTTTTAATTTTTTTTCTCAACTATTTATTACAGATATACATTCATGGGCTCTTTTTTGATAGCCTCATAGATATTGTACTTATCATTCATATACATACATTGATCTAGATTTTGTACCATGACAGATTTTTTTTTTTGATATATATATATGATACGGATACAGATGATTGATGATGTGATGTGTTCACTTTATTTCATTCCTATGATTGTATATGAGATGAGATACTTATATTATGTATGATACACTTTATTTATGCTTATGCAATGTGTGATGATCATGACATGATATGCGATGTTATGATATGCTCTTTTTCATTATCTTTTCATGATATGCTATGATATGCGATGCAAATGATGCGGATGCATTCCTTTTTATGTATTTTCTATGCAATTAATGATATGCTCATGTATGCACATGGATGTATGGACGCAAATGCTTATGATATGCAACAATTTAAGATGCTTAAAATAATAAATGTATGATGTCATATGCAATGATTATGCTGATGGATGCCATGATTATGCTATGATTATGAGATGCATGTATGCTGATGATTTTTTGATGTAGGATGGATGCATTGATGTTTTTGTTGACTATCATGATACTAGGTTAGTGTGAAAAGAAGATAGAAGAACAAAAAATGAAGAACCGTTGATTCTGATGATTGCTTCAAATGATCCAACAAGTCCATAATCCATCGAGACTTTATTAGAGATGGTGATGAGACAATGCAAGATGTAGGACGAATGTGGGATGATGAGGTGCTCACATATCAAGATTGGGATTTTTTCCATTCCTTATTGTTTGATATAACACACAAACACGATTCATCAAGGTATTGATAACCAGGATGACGTTGTATCTAGTGTAATGGACTTTTACTTGACAAATAGATAGGATATTTCTTGTTCACACCTTGAAATACGAAAACCTCATTGGAATGCAAGTTAGAAGCTTAGAATAGATTGGACCAAAGCATACACAATAGTCAACAATGTACCCTAAACGACCTTCCTACACACAACTAAGCAAGTATGCACCAAGATTCTATTACAAGAATATCTACAAGCACAACAAACAAAAGATCACAATCGATGCCTCATTCCTTTCTAAATCATTTTTATAGACATCATTGAGAGGTCATTAAGATAAATCATAAGAAGAGATCAAAGACAAACAGTCAGTGTTCTCTATGTCTCTTGCCTTGTTTAATTTAGCTTAAGTGATAACTGATATTGATGCCCATTATAGGAAGGATACATCCTAGGGCATGTTGACCAGAGGTTGTTTGATATTAGGATGATGATGCTAAGATCAGTCATTAATACAAACATCACTGACACATTTACCTATGATCTAGACTTTACATTTTGACACTTAGGTTCTCACTTTACGACTTTCTATACTTTCTTTCTATTTTTCTTGCTAAAGGTTGAAGGTGACAAATGATTTATTATACGTGGAGGTTTATTATGGGTGAAAGTGGGATGAAATGGATGGTTTTTTATTTTTTTGGAATATTTCAATGTTTTTGGAATTTTGTTTTTGGTCTTTTTGGAAGTTTCTGTGAATGTTTAGGGATTTTTTGGTTTTTTGAGGCTTTTAGGGTTTTCTAAAATATTTGAGGTTGTTTAGGTTTTTTGAATGTTTTCTAATATTTTTGGATTTTCAATTTTTGAATGTTTTGGGGTTTTCAGAATTATTTGAATGTTTTATGATTTTTTG
Source organism: Sequoiadendron giganteum (assembly GCA_007115665.2). NCBI lineage: Eukaryota > Viridiplantae > Streptophyta > Pinopsida > Cupressales > Cupressaceae > Sequoiadendron > Sequoiadendron giganteum. The sequence goes on from CM021101.1 coordinate 358,407,827, forward strand.
ATATTTGGATTTTTAGGGATTTTCAGAATATTTGAATGTTTAGGGATTTTCATAATATTTGAATGTTTATGGATTTTAAAAATATTTCAATGTTTAGGAGTTTTCTAAGGAGTTTCTACCAATTACTTAACCTAAAGACCTATCCTGGGGGTCTTGGGGGCTGATCAAAGATTATCCTTGCCTACGTTATACACACAGAGACCACGTAGTCCGATAGACTCAACTTATTAACAAGATGAATATATGAACAGGCGATAGAAAATTTAGTTTATTATGATGGACTCCTAAAGGACTGACATAGGGTGTCTCAGGGGCACATCAATGATGGAATTGCCTATGTTTAAGCTCAGATACCTATAGTTTGACAACAAGGCACCACTTATTTTTTGGATTTTTTGATGTTTTGATATTTTGATATTTTTAGGGATTTTGATGTTTTTTTGATGTTTTGGATTTTTCCTTTACAAATTTTTGAATGTTTTTGGATTTTAGCTATATAGGATTTTTCAAATGTTTTTAGATTTTCTAATGAATATTTTACAAATGTTTTGGGATTTTTTATAAGATTTTATGAGTGTTTTTGGGATTTTCGATGAGATAATAACCTCAATATATACAAGAACTCGATATGATCCATGAAAAATTTCCCCTAGTGTGAAAGGTTAGACTACTTCGATATAGGCAAGAAAAACTAGCCTTTGGAATATGCCAAGTAGTTCTAAAGGGATACGATACTTCACATCATCAAGCTATGAGAAGGACGTGGATAGGAAATTGTTGAATGGTAGTTCAAAGAATGATAGGACCAAAAGAGCCAAAGAATCAATGGAGGTGCTTTATTTATGTGAGGCACCCATTTGCCAGGGTTTCACCAAGGTACTTGCCCAAAGTGCCACCGAAGTGGTTTTCACTAGAGGACAATTTTTTCCTTTAATTTTTCAATCATTTTTCTTTCTTTTTTGGATTTTGATCATTTTTTATTTTTTTTTGTATTTTCAGATTTACACCCCTTGAGCCTAGGTGTAAATTTTTGAGATGCAATATGTTAGTTGGTTCTTGAAAGGGTTCACCTTCAGATATTGATAGCTAATATGATCCTGATCCATAGCTTGTTGTGATGACAAAGGGGCCCAACTAGTTAGGCTCAAATTTTCCTTTACCACCTTGATATGGTAGATTCTTCTGATTCTGCTTTAGAACAAGATCCCCTACCTAAAAAGACCTGAATTTGATCTTCTTGTTATAGCTTTTTTTTAGTCGATTTTGATATCTTGGAAGTGATTGAGGGCGTTGAAACGATGCTCGTCTAAGAACTCTAGCTCATTTAGTCGAGATACTTTGTATTCTTCATTAGTGATGGGAGCTCAACCTTAATAGGTGGGATAACTTTTGATCCATAGACCAAGGAAAAATGGGTTGTACCTATTGGTGTGCAGATATTGGTTTGATAAGCCCAAAGAGCGAGATTTAGCTACAGATTCCAATCATGACTAACTTTGTTGACTGTTTTCTTCAAGATTTTTAAGATAGTTTTGTTTGTAGCCACTAGTTGGCCATTACCTTGGGGATAATATGGGGTAGAGAATTGGTTTTGGATGTTAATCTTTGACATAGTTCTTTCACACCCTAATTCTCAAAAGGTTTCCCATTTATTGAGATTAGGGTTTGCAGGTACCATAACCAAAGATGAGGTAATTCAGGATAAACTTGGCAATTTGCTTCCCCATTATGTAGGTCATAGGAATGGCTTCTACCCACTTAGTGAAGTACTCAGTGGCATTTATGATAAACTTGTGACCATTAGATGAGGTTGAGGTGATTTTTCCTATGAGATCAAGTCCCCAATGCGAAAAGGGCCAAGGTGTGATCATGGGTTGTATTTCTTGAGTTGGTGCATGAATTAGATCTCCATGTTGTTGACATTAGACACACTTATGTACATACTAATGAGCTTCCTTATGTTTGGCCAATAGTACCTCAGGCTCAGTATTTTCTTAGCTAACTTAGTCATACCATTGGAATGGGAACCACATACAGCCATCATGTACTTTTGTTAAAGTAGTTAAGTCTTCCTCTTGGTTAAGACATCACAATAATGTTCCTTCAATGCTTCAACAATAAAGGGTATCACCTAGGATCACAAATTGGGATGCCTTTTTAACAAAAGTCTTTTTAAAGTTAGAGGTAATATCAAATGGGAGGGTTCCTCTACTAAGCTAGATAAAGATGTCATGATACCACGGGGATCTAGGACCAACAATGACACACGTGAATTATAATTTAGGTATCTCAAAATTTGGTACAATAAGTTTTTCTACCAAGAATTCACATTAGAGGATGTTGTTTGGCATGTCTAATAGTGATCCAATTGTTTCCATGGTGTTTGTTTCTCTTTTGTTCATATGAGGAATCTACTCAAAAGCTATGTCTATAAAGAGATCTTTGAGATTCTTTAGGGTGATCCCACAAAGCTGGTTTACAATTTCTGAGAGGAACTAATTCTTGCTGAAATCACATATTTTTAGAAAATATAAAGATTTAAGCCTTTAAAAGTTCCATTTTAAGGATTTCAATTGAAGAGGGTTTGATCAAACCACCTTAGATCAAACCCCCTTGGATAGAACCTCGCTAGTTTTAAACCATACCTATAAATGAGTCTCCTTTACACCTATCAAAATGCTGATAAAAAATCATTTTTGATTTACCTTTTGGGGGATCAAATTAATTCATTTAAAATTTATTTCAAGTGATTATGGTATTCCTTTAAATGAGCTATCCCATGAATATAATTTTAATATGTTTTGGTTTTATTATGTATGTGGTTTTTTAGTTTTATTAAACATAGATTTTTCACCGAAAATCAAGCTCTTTGTTTTGCACATGTGGAAAAATAGAAAATCATCAAAATAATTTTTTAAAAATATTTTCATGCTGGGTATTGATGTCCTTGATCCACGAAAAATAAATAAATTGAATTTCGATACATACAGAAAAAGCTAAGTTGTATACAGTCCGCCTATGTCTGAATTGCAATTGGTTTGACTTTGAAACTGTATTAAGGAAAAAATATTCAATAAAAAACTATGAGACCAAATGAAAGTGCTATATATTGTAGTTATAAATCTAAATTCAAAAAAATTAGAATTTTATCCTTCATACAAAAAAAGTTATGTTGTATATGATGAGCGTCACTTTTTAAAAATGTTGTTTTTTGAAAAAAAAACTAGTTTTCGTGGGAGATGGAAAAATAAGTGCAATATTATCTCAAAAATTTTGAAATTTTTTTTTTTAGAATCGTCAGACAAAATGTGATGAGACTCTAGTTTTCATCATCTTCAAATTCCTCACGGTTTAGCAGCTATAGGTGGCTAAATGCAAAGATTTAGTTAAAAATAATAATTTTAGTGTCCAGTTTGGTCAAAAATTGTAAACCACTATTGTGGGATCACCCTCGACCATTTTCTTGTAAGGAGTGAGCTTGTCATCTTTAGTTTGATAGTCATCATTGACTTGGTTGATAACTAGTTGTGAGTCTCCATAGACTTTCATCTCTTGAATCTACCACTGAACTGCAATCCTTAAACCTATGATTTGGGCTTTGTACTCAACAATGTTGTTAGTGTTGGAAGAATGGACAGGATTAGTCTATATGTTGTCATTGATGTCACCATGTTATTTATGGTATCAAATTGGTTTCATACCCTGAACCAGTGAGTAGAAAAGTCTTACTTTATCTAGTGTTTGGTCTGGTATTTTGGTCCACATATTTCCTTTGGTAATCATCGTTGTTCAAGGTTTTGAGAAAAGGCTTATGATCACTAGAAGCACGTATTTATGTATTTTTATATGTTCATATGATTGGATGGTGAGTTGGCATCAATTTTTGGTGATTGCATTTCATTATTGAGTTAATCATGGCCGACCTAATAATCAATTAATAGTTTAACATGTACTATAGATATATGTGCAACCTAGCTTTCATCCTAGCCGACATAACATTGCATGACACATGGTTGAATTAATTTGGAGAAGCTTTTTATGAAGCTGACAGTTATCTTTTTGTAAATATGTATTGCATCCAATTAGGCTGACCTAATTGATGTGTGTGGATATATCAAATATATATGCAAGATGGTTTGGAGATGAAGAAAGTGATGAGTGTGAGTGGTGTGTAAGTTTATATGCAAAGTGTGCAAGTAGAACAGTGAAGATTAAGTCCGATGTCATGTGATCGAATACTCTGAGAAACAAAGGAACTGAATTTGCACTTGTGGTGTAATTCCATCAGTTCATATTTTGGTTGTAAGCCATTCTATTGTAGGTAGTGAGCCTCCATTTTTGGATAGTGATTCCCTATAAGTAGTAAGCTTTTGTATCTAGTAGTGTGCCTCTTTTGTAACCGGTATTTAAATAACTATATATATAGTGATCTAATCCTCATCATGGTTTTTCCCTCATTGGGTTTTCCATGTGAAATTCTAGTGTTCTTATGTTGTGTGATTTCATGCTTAGTTCATGTTATTCACTATTTTATGCATTAAAGTTGTAGATGATGTTTATTCAATAAGTTTAAGAAGATATTGATTCACCCCCCCTCTCAGTATCTTGAATATTCAACAATTGGTATCAGAGATTTGGTTCCTCTACAAAAGTCTAACAACTTGAGGGAGATCCTGCAGATTGAACAAATGGATAAAGAAGAGCTCTGGACTTCCCTTGAAGACCTTGACAAGGTTGAAGTTGAAAATAAAGATTTTAAAGAAAATATTGATGAAGAAAATGAATGCATCCGAAAATTGAAAGAGAAATTAAATAAATTCAAAGAAAGACATAGAGAAGTAAGTGATCAACTAAAACAGGAAAATGAAGAGAATACTGGATCAAATATGGATGAAAGAAGAAAGTTGAGGAGTGTCTGAAAATAGTGATACAAATCAAGTTTGATTTGTGCTCAAGCCTCGAACAGGAAGTGATGAATTTGAAAGAAGAACTAGAGAAAGAAAAAATTTGTGAAGATGATTTCAAGACAAGATCCACCAAGCTTGATGAATTAATAACAGGACAAAAAACTTCTAAATAAAAAGGTGGCTTAGGTAATGAAGCTAGTGAAAAGATGCAAAACTCAAATCCAATAAATAATCAGAAGACTCAAGATAAAGGGAAGCCAAAAATAAATTCAGGAAGGAGACCACCTATTAGACAACCAAATGCTCAAATTTACTCATCATTTAATGGTTTTCTTTTCATGTAATAAATTTGGTCATAAGGCAACTGAGTGTAGGAGTAGGACGAATCAGTTTTTTGGTCCCTTCTCCTGACAGTGTTATATAAGCAAGAAGATCAAACACAAGGCTACTGAATGTAGAACTCAGGTAAGGATGATTAGTCGGGTGATGATGAATAAATTCAATGGAGGGAGGATAAATCAATCTTTTGATGGTTATTTCTATACCTGTAACATGTTTGCGCATAAAGAAAATCAATACAGAGTAGGGTTTTATGGAAATCATAAAAGATAAAGAAATTTTGTCTACTATAATTGCAAAAAATCAGGACATATTTCAAAAGTGTGCAAAAGTAAAAAGGGAAAGCAGTCTGCTCCGGTGAAAGATGATAAACAGGTGAAAAATATTGACAAAGAAGAGGTTAAGAAATAAATGAAAAATATATGGAAGAATAAAGAAGAATCAGAGACTATTGATGCATTTGTACCCTCATCTAGTGTAGATGATTCCTCTAGAAATTGGACCTAGCATGGTCTTAGGGGGAGTTTTATCATAAAATCGCTTAAACCCCCTAGAAATACGATGTTTTAGATGATAGCACATGGAAATTTTGTAAGGAATAATTGAACAAAGGTGATACAAAATAAATCGGAAGAAAAAGTGTGAGCATGTTATTTTGTGAAGTAAATTAGGGTTCTCAGTGTAGTGGAAGAAAGTTTTTGTCAACTTTTTGCAATTAATGTAATTTAGGGAAAAATGATAAAGTATAAAGAAAATTTTGCAAGTCATTTTGATCGCCTAAAGCATTCAAATAATTTGAAGAGTGACTCAGAACTCTCTTTGAGTGATTCTACAGTGATTTGAAGCATCTCAGAGAGATCTTTGAGGACATTAAAAAACAAGCGATGAAATTTTCTCTCTCGCAGTTACAAAGGAAGGTAAAAGAATATTTTTTTGTTGAATTTAAAGAATTTAAGTGCTATAATGGAACCTTCTAATACAGGATTGAGTGGAAATATACTACTGATGCTAAAGGGAGTTGATTTGGATGAATTCAATCATTGCAAGATAAAGAAAATGGAATTAGGGTTAGTATCGAGCAGCTTACAGAACATAAAAAACCTAGGTAGGTTTGGATTTGTGGGGAGAATTCCCTTAGATTACTAACAGAGATTTCATCTTGTTCCTTTTGAGTAAATTCAAGGATGGTAGCATTATGTTGGATAAATCCTATCTCATTACGAAGGAAGTGATCAAGGCTGTCACCAGGTTATATAGCATTGGAGACCTTCCTGGAAAGAAGACCATAAAATACAAGTAGAGAAGCTAACGAGAGTTGACAAAGATCCTCGAGCATTTTTGATTGATACTATTATTGATCCTTTTGTTAGGTATGTTGTGTATGGAATTTCCTATAAAATTTATTTCAAAAGAGATGGCTCTACTTCGGCCATTGTCATGTATCTAGTGCATAAAATGGTAAAAGAGAATAAGCAGTTTGATTTGTGTAGAGTAATTCTTGAAAATATTACCGAAAATATTTGAATGTCGTTGGTAGAAGGATACCCTTTCCATTTTGGTTTCTTACTTACATGTCTGGTACTCTATTTGATGGACTCATTATCAGGAAAGGAAGGTGTTAAGTTAGAATCTGGGATTCTCATTGCAAGAAAAATATACAAATACTTGGAAGGCTTGGAAGATAAATTAAGTGTGTGTAAAATATTTTTCTTATCTTTGCATAAAGATATGTGCTTTGGTTTGGTTATGTCTAGTCATTTTGAGGAGGGTTCATCCTCTAGAACAAAATAATTGGAAGTTGTCATTAGTGATGCCCCTCTTGAATTGGAGAAAAGAAAAGCTATCACTGAAAACATCATTATCATTCCAGAAGAGAAGGAAAAAGAATAAGAGTCTTTTCCCATATCCAAATCCTCTAATCCAAATGAAATTTGGTCTATGTTAGTTAAAGTAAAGATGAAGAAAATTGGTGAGTTATGGAATACAACCTCTCCAATTGACAGACTCGGGATCGATGATGCTCTAGTTGAGTATCTACTTCGAAAATTTATTGATGTATCAACTATTTCTGATTCCTTGCCAAATAAATTTAGTTGAGATTCTTGAAGAAAGAATGTTGCTTGAAGGTCTGAAATGACACAAGTTGGAAGCCTTGGTTGAAAAGAGATGTACTAAAGCTACGTAGAGGTTAACCGAACTTATCATAGAGATGAAGAAATGCATCAAATAAATTTCAGATATCTACAAATAGTGTCTCTAGTGGCCTGTTGCGATTGAAAATTTTAGAAGTAGGATTGAAGCAATTGAATCTGAGGTAAACAACATCGGAACGAACTTTGATATCTTTGAAGACAAAGAAGGGAAACAAAGACTGAGAGTTGGTGAATTGCAAGCTAATTTGATCATTGTACATAAACAAAAAGATGATGTGGTGAAAAATTTCTAGCTCCTTAAGGAGTTTTTTGAGGTCAAGCTAGGCCATCTTTCCGAAATACTTGTTGATGTAGAAGATTGTGAAAGTTAGTGCTCATCTACAAATTGGTCATCTTCTTTCACATTGTTGGCCCTATTGGAAAGCATATGCACAAGAATGGATTCTTCTATATTTGAATGGAAGAATTTATATCCAGTTATCAAAGAAAGATACAAGAAGGTATTTCAAGTGTAGAGTGTCATTTTTACTTGAATCCTGAATGTTTGATTTCTGTTGTTTTTTTTTTGGCAAAAGAAAAAGAAAGACAAAAAGGGAAACTGAACAAGATGAGAATTTTTTTGAAAGGTTGAATGTTTGAAAGTTTTTGAAGACTGTGGATGGCTAGAAGATTCTAGAAGTTTTTGAAAAATTGGAACCTTTTTGCAATTTTGAATGTCACCATGTTTACATTTGTTTTTCGCCCTTTTCCATTGATGTCAAAGGGGGGCAGATCTGGAGAGTTTTTGATTTGGAATTTTGGCACATGTTGCAATCAATGACAAAGGGGGAGATTGTTTGAAGAATGGAGAAGATCAGTCTGTATGTTGTCATTGATGTCACCATTTTTTTTATGGTATTAGATTGGTCTGGTACCCTGAACTAGTGTACATAACAGGTTTAATTTCTCCAATGTTTGGTCTGGTATTTTGGTCTGCATATTTCCTCTGGTAATCATCATTGTTCAAGGATTTGATAAAAGGCTTATGATCACTAGAAGCGTGTATGTATTTATTTTTTCGTATATTCATATGATTAGATGGTGAGTTGGCATCAATTTTTGGTGACTAAATTTAGTTATTGGGTTAATCATGGCCAACCTAATATTTAGTTAATAGTTTAACATGTATTGTGGATATATGTGCAACCTAGCTTTGGTCCTAGCCAACATAATATTGTATGACACACAATTGAATTACTTTTGGAGAAGATTTGTATGAAGTTGACAGTTATCTTTTTGTAAATATGTATTGCATCCAATTAGGACAACCTAATTGATGTGTGCGGATATATAAAATATATATGCAAGATGGTTTGGATATGAATAAACCAATGAGAGCGAGTGGTGTGTAGGTTGATATGCGAAGTGTGTGAGTAGAAGGGTTAAGATTAATTATGTTTTCATGCGAGTGAATACTCTAAGCATCAAAGGAATTGAATCTACACTTGTGTAATTCAATTAGTTCATATTCTATTTGTAAGCCATTTTATTTCTATAATTTATGTAGGCAGTGAGCCTCCATTTTTGGATAGTGAGTCCTTGTAAGCAGTGAGCTTTTGTATCTGGTAGTGAGCCTCTTTTGTAACCAGTATTGAAACAACTATATATATAGTGAACTAATCCTTACTGTAGTTTTACCCTCATTGGGTTTTCCACGTAAAATTATGGTGCTCTTATGTTGTGTGATTTCATGATTAGTTCATGTTCTTCACTTTTGTATGCATTAAATTTGTAGATGAATTTTGTTTAATAAGTTTAAGAAAATACAGATTCACCCCCCCTCTCAATATCTTTAATATTCAATAGCTAGTGCAAGTAAATGATAGCCTATATGACTTAGGAATATAATCACCTTGAGGGGTGATGAAAATAATGCCTGCTCTAGATCCATGTTGGGTGAACGATACATCAAAGTACATCTTCCATTGATCTGTGAGGTTGATAGAGAACTCTGATTCATCCAAAAACTTAGATATCAAGGGGTTCTCTACATAGATGGGTGATTCTGCTAGTTGGTCTGTGATCACTCGTCCTTTGATTTCCTTGTGCTCCACATATTCTATGTCAAATTCAGTTAAGATCATTACCCATTTGGCCATTCACCCTGTGAGAGTTTCCTTAGATAATAGGTATTTCAATGGGTCTATCTTTGCAATAAGTTTTATTTGATGTGACAGCATGTAATGCTTGAAATTTTGTGAAAAAAAACTACTACTAGGCATGCTTTCTGAATAGGTGAATAGTTCATTTCATAGCCCACTAAGATTTTTCAGATGTAGTAGATAGCCCTTTCCTTTCCGTTTTCATCATGTGTTAGAAGAGCTCCTAGTGTCACTGATATTGTTGAGATATATAAGATTAATGGTTTGTTTGGTATTGGTGGCATGAGCATTGGAGGTGTTAGTAGATAATCTTTGATCTGCTAAAAAGATTTATCACACTTTTCATCCCATTGGTAGGTTATCCCTTTATGGAGAAGATGTGAAAGGGGTGGATTTTATCTGATAGTTGTGTTATGAACCTTCTAATAGGCTGCAATATTCCTTGTAATCTTCTCATTTTCTTTAGTTTTGTGGTGGTTCCATGTCGAGGATTGTTTTTACCTTTGTTGGATCAATTTCTATCTCTCTTTGTGAGATAATAAAGCCAAGTAATTCCCTAATGTAACCATAAAGACACTTTTTTCGATTCAATTGTACCTTGTATTCTTTAAGTCTATCAAAGATGAGTCCTAAGACTGGTATGTGCTCACTTATTTTCTTTGATTTTTCCAAACTATCATTCACATAATCTTCAACTATTTAGTGGATCATGTCATGGAAGATGAGGGTCATTTATCTTTGATTAGGTTGCTCCTACATTCTTTAACCAGAATGACATTATGTTCCAGCAATATGTTCCCCATGGACAAGTGAATTTAGTTTTATGTTGATCCTCCTTGGTGATTATGATCTAATTGCATCTTGAAAAAACATCCATGAGTGATAGAATTTCATCCCCAACTGTTAATTCCACAATAAGGTTGATGTTGGGAAGATGAAAATAATCCTTAAGGCATGCTTTGTTTAAGTCTTTGAAATCAGTACAGATTCGGATGCCCCCAGTGAGTTTTGAGACTGGTACTAGGTTTGAAACATACTCAAGATAATCTATTGGTCAGATGAATCCAACATCAAGAAGTTCTTGTAAATCTAGTTTCACCAAGAGTGTTATCTAAGGGTGCATCTTTCTTAACTTCTTCTTGATTGGTTTGGCTTTGGGATAGATTGCTAAATGATGCACAACTACTTCAAGATCAAGGCCTAGAATATCTATATATAACCATGCAAATTTATCTCTTCGCTCTTTCAAGAATGTTGGTAAGTTCTTATGTGCTTCATCCAACAAGGATTTGGCATAGAAAGTGATCTTGGGTTCTTCTTTAGTTCCCACATTGACCGGGGTGGCCTTTTCTACTAGCATTGCTGACTTTTCAGGATGCATTACACTAAGGGGGAGATTAAATCCCTCATTCTTGGGTGACTCAAAGAGGTTTTTACCCTTAGATACATCCTTTCATTTTACTATTTTAGGATCAGAGAGTGCCACAGTGTGGTTTTCACTCAAGGATTTGCATGTTAGTTGCATTTCATCAATTTTATGACTAAATGATTCAATCGTCTCTCCATAGTATGCCCATACATCTAGCTCTATGTTAAAAATTTCTTTGTGATCTTCCCATGATATATTGTCATGGAGTCCCATGAATTTCGAGATCACTTCATCATTTTTGAACAAATCTAGAATCGGTGGTCCTTGTTGGTCCATGTCAATAAGTTGTGTGTATAGCAGGTATAGTTTAGTTGGCTGATTGTTTGGAAAAATGGATGTAATGGATATCATAAAGAGGGATTTGTTTTTTAATAGATCACCCATATCAAGGGGGAAGTCATCTAAGGTTGTGTTATGCGATGTAGGTAACCAAGAGGAAGGCTCGACAAATTTAGTGGAAGTACCTTTGCCAATAAGGGTAAGCTTGATAGTAGTACAACCTAAACAAATATTATTTAATAATTTCTCAGGAATGATAGGTTCTAGCAAACCATTGTCATTATGTCACAATTTATCATTTTTGTTATAACCCATTCCCTTCATGAGTTGCAAGCCTTTATTGCTATCTTCCATGGGAAGGATAGGGATAGGTTATTCATCCTGATAGAGGAGTTTAGAGACATCCTCCTCGTTAAATTCTTCTTGATTTAAATCCCCCCACTTAGTGAAGGTAGTAGCTTCCATCTTGATTCTTTCGAGCTCTCTAGTGCTAGATGTGGACTTCCCATGAGACTGAGGAGAAAGAGGTAATTCTCCTAAGACAAAGGTATCCTTTAGTAGCTTATAGTTTCCCCAACCGTAATCTTGGATCACTTCTTTGATGTTAGGAATATTTTTCATGATGGGTATATTTTTATTGAGGAAGATGCCAGAGATGACAGATCAACAAATGAGGTAGGTATGGGTGTAGGCCATTCATCATTTTTTGGCACTTGGGGTATCTTATAGAGCTTGGCCTCAATATTCTTGCAGTAGTAAAAAGGCTCAAAATCTCCATGGATGTTGATTTCTCTACCATCGAAAGGAAACTTGACACATTGATGGTAGGTCAAGATGACAACTTTTAAGGAATGGATCCATGGTCGACCAAGTAGGATGTTGTACGAAAGATCAAGATCTAGCACTTGGCATGTAGTTTCTACAATGATAGGTCCTACTTGAATGGGTAGTGCAATGGTGCCTTGTGATACCTGCTCTTGGTCATCATACACTCTGATGGTGGTACTTTTTTCTTTCTTGATGGTATCTTCTAAGTATCCCAAGTCTTTGATCAGCTTAAGGGTACAAATATTCATAGCAGCACATCCATCTACTGCAACTCTTTTAACCTTATTCTTATGAATGCAAACCTCGAGGTGTGAAGCACGATTATGAGATGGTTGTGACGGTAGGTCCTACTCGGAGAAGGTGAGAAGATGATCGGTAATATTTCTAGGTACCATAGCTCAAAACTAATCTCTATCAATATCCTCAGGATAGATGGCTTTAATAAGGCTTTCTCTAAGATTTCTCTATGTGCATGAGATAGCCTCAATAGTTCTAAGATTAATATATGTGTTGGGGTATTCTTAAGTTGGTCTAAGAGATTGTACTTGTTGAGATTTGATGTTCATAAAGTAGGTTGTGCCCTAGACTAAGATGGGACTCCTTGGATGGTGACCCTTCCACATCATGTGGTGACTCCACACTCAACACTAGGTCCTTCGATGGTGACAATAGTAATGACACTATCACATGAATCAACCACATTTGAATAGCTATGTTGCACATTTTTGTAATCCTTATTTTTTTCATTATTGTTCCCTTTGTTATGATTTGGCACAGGGTTCTTGTATATCTTGAGATCTTGATTCCCAACTGGTACTTCAACAAAGATGGTTTCATTATTTATGAGGTCTTGGAAGATATTCTTGAGTGTCATGCAATTTGTCATTTTGTGTCCTTTGATTTTGTGAAAGTCACAAAGATTGTTCTCATTGTACTAGGATGGTTTTTCTAATGATTCTTGGTAGTTTTCAAAGTTAAGCAATGTTATTAGATTTGACTCTACCAAATTTTTCATGATGGTTTTAATGGGTTCAAAAAATTGTGTGTACTTGTGCTTGGGATAGTTGTTTTTGTTGGTAGTTCACCTTTGTTGCATTTCAATATTGTTGATTTGATTATTCAAAGGGGTTTTTGTTTGTTGTACAGTCGGTTGTATGTTAGAAAATTATTTTTTGTTGGGCCTAGGAGAATTTAGGACCACCTTAGCATCTACCACACAATCATTTGTCACTTTTTTTTTTTTAGCCTAGACACGAGGTTTTTCATTTGAACTAGTTGATGGGAGGTTGTAAGCTTGATTATTTCCCTATGATATCAGAGCTCATTCAATGTTAAGGGATCAAGGGACAAGCTCTTCATAAGATGTGATGCATTGCATTTTCAAGTGGAAAGAGAGATCAAGATCTAGATTGGGTATGATGATTCCCACTTGTTCATCGTGAAGGGTCCACTTTATATTACTAGAGTTTTGTCTCCATCATTGCAAGAAATTGGTGAATGATCCTCCTTTAGTTTGTTTGAGAGTGTACAACTCTTCTAGACTAACGTCCATGTCAAGGTTGAAGGAGAAGTGGTCGATGAATTTAAGAGTGATTTCTTGGAGTTTATTGATATCAGGAGATAAATGAGAAAACAGATCCATAGTAGGACCTATTAAGCTTCGAGGGAAGAGATGCATTAGGTATGAATAATTATAGCCCACCTCCATACACATGACATTGAATTATTTGATATGGTCCAAGGATTTCCTCTCCCTTTGTATTTATCAAATTTGGGGATTTCAAATATAGGAGGGAATGGCACCATTGTGATGTTTTGGTCAAATGGATAAGGACATAGATTTTTTGTATGGGGATGTTTCATCTTTCCCATCCGAAGGTCCTGCATTTCTTGGGATAGAACCTTGAGTTGCAAAGCTAGATCATCTTACAATTTTGGTGGAGGAACATATGATGGGATGATGGATGATTTGCATATAGGATTTTGATATGATGGTGTATTGTATGGGGTGTATGGTGGAGTTGAGTTATGTGAAGGTGATTGACTTGTGGATGTGTATGTTCCTAATGTGTTTGTATTGATGATGTTTTGTTGAGGGTTATAGTAGGAACTTTTTCGTTGTTTTTATTGCTAATTTTGGGTATACTACTAAGCTAGTTGGGCTTGTTGTTGGGCTTGTTGTTGGGCTTGATATTTTTGTTGTGCCACGATGTCTTGTTGTTGGATTTGATGGTGTCGATGTGCCCTGATGGATTTTTGTTGGGCCTAATGTTGTTGTTGTGTCGTGATGGCTTGCTATTGGGCCTGATGTTGTTGTTGGCCCTGATGTTTTTTTTGTGATGCTTGATAGGCTTGATGTTGTTGTTGTGTTGCTAAGAAGGCTTGATAAGCTTGTTGTTGTTGTTGCTATTGCATGGCTAAATTTGCTTGCTATTTTTGTTGTGCTTTATGTAAGGCTAAGGTATGATTTTGTGATATAGGACCAGTTGATTATTGGGACTTCTATGATGGATTGTGAGCATTGATGTTTTGAATGGGTTGTGAGTTGGTGATGATAGGTTGGTAGTTTACTTGGTTCAAAATTACTTATAAAATGGTGGATTGAGATGGAGGAATGTAGGTTTGAGGCCCCATTTGATTTTGCATAGTGAAGGGGACCATGGGGAAAGATGAGGATGTTGTTAGTAGATTTTGCAATGGTACTCACATACTAGGACCTTGAGTCAATTGATTGAAAGGATTTCCTTGTTCTTTGGATGTGGTCAAGGTACTTCCTTGGTTGATAGGGTTCATAACCAAGGATTTGGTTTGATTTGGATCGATGATAGATGGGTTGGATGTGTTTTGTGACGTCAATGGTATCATGAACCCGTGGGAGGATTGGGTAAAGATTTCCCTATTTGCATTAAGGGTTGACTCTGTGATATAGTATTACCATGCCCTTGTGTACTATCTTGAGATACTTGGTCCATACTAATTTGCATGATGGTGGGCATACTTGTGGTACTCATGGATGTGGATGAAGATGGGTGTCCTCAATAGGTGGAGGTGGTGGTGGAGTAATGAAGGTCAAGAGGTTTATATATTTGTTTCAATTTTTGGGGGATGGGAGGAGTGCCAAAGGTAGATTTCCAAGTGGTTGTTGGAGGTAGAGGATTGGCATCAAGGGTACCCAAAAGTGTACTAATTTCAAATGGAAGAGTTAGACCAAAGTCTTTGGCAAGGCCAACTGCAAGACTAGCGGTAGATATTTTATGTATCCCCGATGGTGGAGTGGTGAAGCCTTGTGCCAAATTTTGTGCTATGAATGATGGGGAAATGGGACCTATGTATTCAAAGGCTTTATGTTCCATGATTTCCTCCTTAGTGAGCTCAAAGGGATTGTTTGTGATGTCTTCTATTTCATATGGCCCTATTGGAGATGATGGTTGTTGTGATGGTGTGACTTGGATTCTTGGATAAAATTTGAGAGGACTTGGATCACTTGAGATAAATGTGACTTTGTTTTTCTCCATGATTCTCTTGTATTGTGATCTCATTTTTACCATAAATTTTGGGTTACTGATAGGAGAGTTGTGTTGAGATTTTTAATGTTTAAACTCTCTAGTGGACTCAAATCTAGGTAAGAGGGATGCTTTGAGTCTTTCTGGAGCAATGATAATAATGGGGGATGAAAATATGGTTAATATGGAAAGTGATCTTTGCAATCATTTTGGGACAACACTTTTGACTTGTGTTTGATGTTCTGATGTTAGGATAAAAGATGTTAATGAACTTGAGAATATTTAGGGTAGAATTGTGACCTTCAAGATAAACTAGATCAAGGATGATAACTAACTTAGATAGGTGCATGGAAAAGGATGCATTTCACATACAACAAAACCAAGTCAGAGGTTGGTTTGATTGATGTTTAAGTGAAAGGAGTGTTGGTATGTTCAAATTTTTTGCAAAGATAGATGAGGTGAAGGATGAAATCTTGATGAAGGGGTGGATAAAATGTTTGACCCAATGTTGAATTACAATGAACCTTTACTTTCCAAGACCAAGGTAGTGATAATGATGCTAGACATCTAAAATGTTCCAATCCTAAAGACCCAATGTTTTACTTAGATGAGAGGATAAATGGGGATGTTTAAACCTGTTCTCCTTCTCCTAGCTCAAGCATAGTAATTTATTAACAAATGGTAATGATTGTGGTAAAGTATTATATCCCACTTCCTACCAAACTTTGAATTATGATATCTATGTTTGTGATGATGGGATGTAGTTTTTACTTCACAGACTTTGATTGTGTGATGGATCATTTAGAGAAGCTCAATATCATGAAAAAGACCAAGGTTTTGACTCCAAAACAATGCATTTAATTTTGGATTATACCTTGAAGCGTGTCTATAAAAAAGTTCTACCAACCTATCTATATTCTTGTGAACTGATAGAAGATATTTCTTGAAAGATTTTGGTTTAAGATGTCTGAGTTTAAGTATATTTTATTTTATAGATCTTGATTTTGCATGAGATCATTAAAGAAGAAGAAGATATTTATTGCCACGCGGGAGGAGGTAATATGGGCCTTCTAGCAAAAATATCCACTCTTCATTCTTCTTTATCCAAGATAGTTGCAACAATTCTCCATTGATTAGATGTTTCTTTGGTTTCAAAATTGAAGGTTCTCAAATTGTTCATAATATCTATTTGTTCTCCCTCACAGTATTCAAATTTTGGTTGAATGATAGCACCTATAAGGTCAGGTTATAGAATGGGAGTGATCGGTCTCCAAATGGTCATGTGGGGTTCAATTATGTCAAGTTTATCTTTATTAAGTGAATTTATTTTACAAAAACTCGTCTTGATTATGTTTTCAAACTAATTTTTTATGTAAAAAACATCATCACTTTCACAATGTCCATTTCGTGAAAATCATGAGGTTAGAGCCATAATTTCCTATGTTGTCTTTGGGAAATATGGATTAAGATTAAGTAAAGATATTTAGAAATCACTAAGGATAGAAACCCTTATGACCAACAGTAATACCAAGGCTAAATAAGAAGGCATCCATATTTAAACCAAAGTGTTTGAAATTTTGAAGATATTGAATGTTTTTTTTTGAAAAAGTTTAGAACCAAGAAATGTATCAAATTGGCTCATAATCACTTACAATCCTAGGTTCAAAATGGCTATACTCATTGAGTTCCCACTTGAATTTCTCCAAACACTAAAAAATGCAAACACATAGAGATTTGGCAACACTGGCTCCTCTCCACGACACACTTCTCAAGACCGCCAAATCTCAAAATCCTTAAAATTTGAAGATCAAAAGGATTTTTATATTTCTACAATTGAATAGTAAAAATGTGGGACAATTTTAGAATGACCGTTCTTGCACCAAGAAGTATTAATGATTTTTGGATTCTAGAACATAGGTTCATAATAAGGGCTTCCAGTTTAGGGGGTGCAATGATAAACTCCCCCAAGAGGTCTCCCAACCCTTAGAACAAGGGCTTTATGCATCATAAACATATTGGGGGAGAGCTATCATGTACTGCATCCCATTGATCATAATTTTCATTGCAACCACACATTTATATCGTGGTTTGGAAGAACTTGGATTTAGTTTGTTACCACCTGGGTCATTCCCTCCTTTCGAAGCGGTGAGGCAGGCCCTCTAAAGATAAATAATATAAAGGAAGTGTGACTATAGTTCAATCATTTTTGCTTGCATGAACAAAGAGAGAACACATGCCACATATTTTTTTCACACTCACAAGGGGGTTCAGTTTTAATCCAAATGAAAGATGTAGGTGATTTTCCAAAGTGTTAAATAGTTTTTCTATTTCTCAATTTTTCCAAATGGTGTGAGATAATTTCATACGCATTCACTAACAATGTTTTAAATCACAGAACATAGAAACTAGTTGTGAATTTTAACCCTTCAAAGCAATGATGAGTTCGTTTTAAGCACTAAATAAAATATGAGGTTGTCTTGTTCAATTTTAAGACTAAATTAAAATGCTGATGTGAAGGTTCAATTTTATTCAGCTTTGTGCATTCATTTCAAACCAAAAAAACAATGACGAGGGTTCAATTTTAGCCAACTTTGAAAATGAGTTTTAAGCTCAATTGAAATCCAGTTGGTCCTAAGATTGTAAGTTTTAAACCCAATATAAATATAGTTGTCCTAAAGAAAAAAGCATGAACATTGGATTATAATCACCCCAAAGCGTTAAACTCTTGTTACAATTATAGAATTCACGATAGAAGAGGCTTTCATCATTTTAGCTCCATGCCTTTCAACCTACAAAACCCTGTTAGTCTAACAACCAAAACATAGTTAGACGTGCATTAGTAATTAGATAAATCAAGGAAATCAAAGCACATGTTGAAAAAACAAGCATCCAATTTCTTACCCTGGTTGGGCATTGCTAAACACAATAGCATTGCAATTTGAAGTCTGGGCGTCACTCTGGTGAAAATGGTTGTTGCTCTGTAGCAGAAACAGTGAGCACAGTAGCATAAATATTTGGTTTGGCATCACTTCTAACAGTAGCATCTTGATTTGAAATCTATCGACGTTGCTCTGGTGAATTCAAACATCGTCGTTTGAACTTTTCGATACCTCCATATTAAATCAACGTCAATGCATTAATTCAGAATCAATGTTTTAAATTGTGAGGGAGTCACTATATGGTGATGCTCTTCAAACATCATTGTTGTTTTTTAGTTTGGGCATCATTGTAACATGCAAAACAACAAATAAATGAAATTTGAGCTAAAAAAAAATTAGTGGTTTCCCCTTCTTCTAGCGCAAGAATGTGAGATGAGGATTGTCAAGGTGGACCGATTATACTTGATCCATGATGAATCAATGTATAATTAAGACACTAAACCTCAATCTACTATAAAATATCATTCAAATTCAAAGTTAAAGTAAACATTTACTGAAACTGAAAACTACAAACTATAAAAATAGTTAAATTCCTACTCTAACCCATTTGAAAATTATCATATTTTGGAATTGGTCTCATTTTGATGTGAAACAATGACCCTTTCCCAATCCCATGATTAGTGGGCCTATTTCAATCAATTCTAAGGAAGATAATCGATGAAAACATTATGATAAAATGGATTAAAATTTAATTCAAGCTAAAATGAACATGATGCAAGCTATATTAACATGATTTTATGATAAAAATGATCTAATTATGCAATTGCTAAGATAATCTAAATTACTTCTAAGCCAAAAGATCAAAACCCTAATTTATAAAAAAGCTAAGATGGATGCATGAAATCCATTATTGGATGTCTTAAGCTACTTATGCAACTCAAATGAACTAAAACAAGTTAAAAGTGAGTAAAATATGAGTGTGGATGCAAGTTAATTCAACAACATAAGTTGACAATTGAAACATGGATGATATTGAATAGCATAAGTTTTCTCTGAAAAATATGGATCCATTTGTCTCCAAATAGGGTTCTATTTATAGAAGAGAAAATGAGAAGTGGAGAGTTGAGATAAAAAAGATTAATCAGTGGTCTAGGATGAAAGGAAGAAGAGGCATGGGTCATGGATTCTCATCAACAAATGAGAATTCAAGACGAAAATTAATCAAGGGCTCACATTTGGTTCAAACAAGCACACTTTTGACCTGCACACATAGGTCAGAAGGTGACTTGCTCAAGAGGTTAAAAGATAACTTGCAATTGAAGTTAAAGTGAGAATTTCCCTTTCTTAATTGATTGGAGGAGAGAGAATATTCCCTTTGGAATATTCTCATGGATGAGGATAAATGTATTTTTCAAATTAAAACATTGTTTTAAATGTGCAAAAAAAGGGGGATAAGGAATATTCCATGGGATTTGGAGGAATAAAGTGATTTTCATTCAATTAAATGATTTAATGAATGGGAAAAGTTGAATGACATTTAATTAAATAACTTAGAGTTATTTAATTTAATTATAAGACTTGGAGAATTAAATTAAATATGTTGATTTATTTAATTTAATAAGATGAAATGTTAGCATGAAAGGGGGTTGAATTAACCTAATTTAATAAATTAGATTAATATACGAAAAATGACATAATTAATTAAATAGCTAGGCTAATTTAATCAATTAAGAAATAAGGGAATGGGTTTTAGAGGAAATGATGTTAGTAAATATGTTTCGAGTGCATGATATCGATCAGGACATTTTTCAGTGTCTACACATCCATAATAATTAAAATTATTTAATTCATTCATTATTTATCATTTTCTCTCTACCATTAATTCAAATTAAAATTAAAATTATCTTTGGTCCTCTATAATTAAATAATATTTAAAAATTATTTAATCAACTAACACTCCTCTTTAAAATAAATTTAAAATAATTTATTTAAATCAAATTGTTTCCTCTATAATTAAATATTTTTCAGAAATTATTTAATTAGCTAACGCCCCTATTTTAAATAATTTATTTAAATTAAATATTTTCTTCTAAATTAAATAAATTAATATTTATTTATTTCTCCAAGCTATCATTTTGACTAATCTTTCCCTCCTCCATCAAATTCAAATTTTGGGTTTTACTTTATCTTGAATTTTTCTGTCCATTGATCTTTCAAATCAATTTCCACAATCGGTCAAGTGTTAAGTGAAGCATATAAATAATAAGTTTTTATTTCATTCAATCCTCCTTGCATGTTTATTCTCAAGATCTCTCCAGCAATTTTATGATCAAGATCTATCAAGCATTCAAGCATCATCAAATATTTATCATTGTCATTTATTAAGCATAGGTATCATTTATCTTTGAGCATTTATTATTATCATTGCATCATATCATTATAGTTATTTCATTATTTGTTACTTTGAATAGCAACCAATAATGGAGAAAATCTAGATCTTAGCTATGATGACATTGCTTGTTATCTAAATTCTATATTTTGAGCTAAGATCTTGAACTTCATTGTGTGATTTTGAAGGTGTGATTTTTGGATTTTTATTAATTGTGATTTATGTTTTAATCAACAATATTTTAGCATGCCCAATGAAACCCGTGTCCCTTATTTTAACAAAAAAAATGGAAGAATTTATTTTCTAAGGTTTATAGGTTAGATTGACGCTTCTATTTGTTGTCGTCAAATATTTATTCAACAAAGTGGTGTATATTTTAGTCCTCTGTCACATTTGTTTAGTAGAGTAGTGCATCTGCCAGATCTTATGGTGCATTCATTCAATCATATGAAACTTTTTTTAGATCATGTAGCACATCTATCAGATCTTGTGGCACATTTGTTAGATCACGTGGTGTATTTTTTAACTCCTATGGTGCATTTGTGCTATATAATGCCACATTTGTCAAATCTTGTGGTACGTTTGTCAGATATTATGATGCACCTATTAGATTCTATGGTATATCTATTAGTTTTGTAGTTCATCTATTAAACCATGTGACACATTTGATTTACTGAATTTTTTTACGAATAGGTTGGTTTACAAAATCGTGCATAAATTTTTCACAACAATATCAATTTTTTAAAATTTAAAAAGTGTTGGAAAGTTGGTTTAGAGATCTTTTTTGTGGATCAAGTGATCTTTTTAGATATTGCACTAAAAATTAAGTACATTCATTCAAAGTCACCCTTTTTTAATTTTATAAATTTTAAATTCTCATAACTTCATACCGAAGTGTTTTTCAATGATTTTTTTAAATCTATCAAAAAATAATAGCCTGAACCTATTGGTTCTATCATTATTTGCCTTAGAATATCTTTCTTTGCATGTTTTCACACATTTGAAATTGAAGTTTAAAATTTTTCATTCACCTTTGGATTTAGAATAGGTAAAGAAAACCATTTATTTTAATCCTCAATATCTACCTATGCAAGCTCTCCTCTTACACCTTAAAGTAATCTTGAAGAAAAGAAATAAGTGATCTTTCTTTTATTTTCTAGTCTTATTTTTTGGTCTTTGTGTGTAAGAGTGTAAATTCAAAGGGTTGCAAAAGCTAGTTTGGAGCTCTTTGTATTGGATCAAATTATCTCAAGTTTAGTGTTGGACTCTAGGTTAATTTATTTTAATCACTCTATCTCATTCAGTTTGCAAAGTTCAAAGTTATATTATTTTTTTACTTCAATAAATCTTGTTTGGTGTGTCTTCCTCATATTATAAATTGGGCTTAAAATTAATCTCTCACATTTGGATTTGGGCTTTAAAATAAACAAGTTTCTTTTATTCCCAAGATCTAGCTATGTATTCTCTCCTTTCACACCCAACAGTAACTTGAGGATCAAAAATAAGTGATCTTATCTTTTTGGGGGGGTTGCCTAGAGAAGTAATCACTTTAGGGGATGACCTCAACTCCCATATTTTGATGAAGTATAAAAGTAGGGGTTGAATCAAAAGATATGCCTCTTGGAAGTGAAATATTATCAATCTTGACTAAGCCTCTAAAAAAATTATACTTTAGAGAAGTGAATAGGGAGAGTGGGTTACCCTCTCCTCTTGATTTTTTGGGAGTATTCACTTTCATCTATAGATTAGGCCTCATGTACCCTTGTGGTATATCTTGAGGATACACCTAGTTGATCTTGTAAAGCCTAGTTAAAACTTATTGGCCATACCCTCTTGAGTAGGCTTGTTAATGTGTTTTGTGTATTTGACTATTTAGATCACCATCTCCACTTGAAATAAAAGGGGGGATACTCATTCAAAATTGAGTCTATGACATTTTCTTTATCATTATATCCTGTTATGTTTTTAATCTTGGAAAAAATTGTAAAACTTCAAAAAATCATTAAAATTCAAAATATTCCAAAACCAAACCAAAAATCAAAGGTAAACTATCAAATAAGTAGAGCTAAAACTAAGATATTTTATTTGAATTATCTTATCATCCTTGATATTATTTGAGGAGTGGACAACCTTTTTGGTATCTTGTCTTATCATTGTCAAAATTTATCAAATTTCAAATTGGATCTCCTATCTTTTATCTTTATCGTATCATATCAAGTTGGCTTGGACTCACAAGTCTAGTTCAAGCGGGATCTATCTATTGACATCATTATCATCATTTGGAGATCTAACTTAACTTTGGTCTATTTTGGTTTTGATAAATAAGTAGCAAAATTGATGAAATAAAATTTTATTTTATCTAAGTTCTTATATTGCATATGTCAATTACAAGATCTAAATAAAAAAAAAATGGAATCCCATAAATAAGAATCAAACATTCCAACAAGCATGGGTCAACATGAGAAAGGATCATCTTCAAACCCATCCTTACCTTATGATAAGCCTTTAATGGTTTAGGTTAGAATGATCAAGACCATAGGGAAATGAGAGTTTTATAACTACTATTTGAAGATAATATTGATCATTATCTCCAAGTTTTGGATCAAAAAGGTGCTAAAATACCCAATCATCTTATCAAGGATGGAGATCTCACTAGTCTTCAAAGTGGGCTAGAAAAAAGTCAATCAAACCTAATACAAACATCAAGGGAAAAGGCATTTTCTAATTTTACATTTACCACCACCTCCACCTAACATATCAAGTGACACATCAAGATCAATTTACACATCAACAATCACCTACCTTTTCTAGGTCTTATTTAAACATGGGTATCTCAAACATGTAACATATGTCTATCTAGCCAAGTCAACCTCAACAAACATGCATTTCACCAAGTCCACCTCAACAATAATACATCCAACCAAGTAAACCCAAAAAACATCACATTCCTCTAAATCAACATAAAAATCAACAACAATACATTTTAACAAGTGTACAACCATTAATATCTACATATGACTTGGCTTAATAAATGAAAGAGTTACAGAAAAAGATAACAAACATGAAAATTGAAAATATTAATGATAAAAAGAGCTATACATTGGAATAAATATGTACCTATCCTTTTGATAAGTCTTTGAACATGATCCCTTTCCCTCAAAATTTTGAAATTCCTAGATTTGAAAAATATAAGGGTAGAGGTGATCCAAGAGAAAAATAAGAGTTTTACATAGCTTGTCTTGAGGTTTCCTATGATAATACAAATATAATACACTTATTTCCTAGAAGCCTATGAGGCCAAGATATTAAATGGTTCCCACATTTACCTCATGGGATCAAGACCTTTCATGAATTGGAATATAAATTCATTGACCATTTTTCATACAAATTAGAATGAGAAACCTCCTTGAGTGACCTTTAAAGTGAAAAAGAAGTGAGGGGAAATCCTTTATTTCTTTCTTACAAATATGGATAAATTTGACAAGTAAATTTCCTAATTCTATAACTGAAAAAAAACTTGTCCCCATATTTATTCAAAATCTAAATCATGAATTGGTATTTCACCTTCAAATTCAAAAAGCTCTCATTTCTAATGGTCATGTGAAATTTTTTAAATATCATAAGGATAACCCTTCTTGACATCTAAAGAAAAACATGGAATTGGACCAAAACTGAGAATACAAACAATTTGGTGTAGTAGATGCAAAAATAGTTTAAAACATTCAACCTACCCTAAATTTTATAGTAAACAAACTTCAAAACAATCAAGGTGGTAGGAAACCATCTAGGAAAAACAATGTTCTTGGTGGAGTCTCTTCAATCAACATTTAAGAAACTACTCCAAGCTAAACTCATTACATCACCAAAAGTAAGAAATCAAGAACCACAAATTAAACCTCCATGGTATAAAGAAAATGAATATTGTGAGTACCATAGGATTAAAGGACATAATACTTATAATTTCTTCAAATTGAAAAATCTTATCCAAGACCTTATAGATCAAGGTGATATTGGCATAGACAATACACCTTCAACCAATGATGATCTCAAGATTTACCAAGATCCTATACCTATTCATGGAAAAGGGGAACCTTAAAATAGAAATAGTAATCATAAAGGATCCAATTATACTATTGTTTCTTATAGTTACACCATAGCTCAATTAAAAGGAATCTTTTCTACAAAAAATATAATCCTTGAATGCACAGTCATAACTCGTTAAGGGAAAAATAGAATTTGATGATCCACTTCTTAATCAAGATCAATGTATCATTTCAGATGATTTCCATCCCAAGACCAAGATATCTTCCTTCTTTGACTTCATAACCCCACTCCATCTTCAAATCTAAGTATCTCTTCCATGTCACTATGATATCCTTTTCACTTTCACAACATCTTCCAATTCCCTTCCAAATCAAAATCAAAGCACACCTTTCATCCCATCTAATGATCCTCTCATGTCTCATGAGTCATACCTTTCAATCCATATAATGATCCAATCCCATATCAATATCAAATTATCATTTCATGGCATGATCCTACTCCTCCACAAGATCCTCCAATCCTTATCTAAACAATACTTATCAAAAAATAAACTAAAAGGGAATCCAAATTGACTCATTCAAAAGATTCATCCACCCCTAAGGTTTCCATTCCATCACATATCCCTCTTTCTATCCAAATAAATCATTCCTTAAATCTTGATTTTTATTATCCTATCCATATCCCTCATCATATATCCTTTATCTTATATAATCCACCCCCTTACCCTTGGTACTTTGATCTTGGTAAATTTTGGGGAAAACCTTGTCCAAGTATATTTTTGACAATAAAAATCCTTAAAATCCATGCCCTTTAGACAACATCCTTTTATCCAAATATATTTTTATTATCTCATATTCATAATAGAAATACCTCTATTAAAGGTTGTCTCATTTATTTGTAGTATAATGTGTGTAGGTCTCTTCTCCTATCATCTACATGTCCACCTACCATAACATAGTGAATCCTTCTATCCCATAATAAGTGACCCTATACGTAACTGGGGGCACCTTTCCCTTGAACTTATTTTTGGGCTTGATTCTTATATCTTTAGGTCATATTCAAATCCTAAAACACTGGGCTTTAACAATCATGAGCAAACCAAACTTCAACTATTGAGCTAAATATTTGTCTTGCATAATTTGTTTCCTATCATTTAGTATAGATATCAAAACATTTTCATGTCCTAATGGAATTGCATTCATACAATGAGAATTATCAAAACAAAATTAAGGTCCTAACAGATGTGTCCTTGGACTACAATGAACTTTACCTATCAAAATTAAGCTTATTATTCTAGTAGGAGATATGGTGGTTATTGATTTTGTTTCTCAGTTGTTTTTATTTTTCTTTCTTGTTTTTATATTTTCTATCTCATTTTCTTGATGAAATCCTATCCTAATGTGCTTAGAGTAGTTTGGGACATATGATGAGTGTCTTATTTGGAATTTTTAACTTTATTTTGTCTCTCATTTTATTGATGAAGGACTATATCTTATATGCTTAGAGTAGCTTGGGTTTAGACTTGACCTTTTTTTGGTTTGCATGTGTCTTGTGTGTATGAAATCTTGAAAAATGACAAGTCATATCCACTTGCTCAAGTTTCTCTTAAAAGTAACAATGTTTCTTGTCTTTGTTTGTCTATTCCTTTTCATCTTTGCATATCATCTTTGTGTTTCATCTTCTCTTTATAGGTTTAATTTTGATATTTTATCCTTAGTGGAGATTGATTTCTCTACATTCACAAGTGTTAGTATGCATCATAATATCTGTCGTAAGGGGGGAATAAAGCAATAGGAAACAAGAAAATGAATTAAAAAAACTTTAATTCAAACAATATTAGATTCCAATCATACTCACGAAATGAAGTTCTAAAATAATGAAATCAAACAATTTAATCCTAAAGATAACATAAATTGAATTCAAAACCTTAAAATCTATACCATCCCATGTTGGATTTGTGTTTGTATTGACGTTTAGATGTCATATTGCTCGATTCAAGACAAAGCCTCCATTGTTTTTGTTGCAAAATATTTGATTCATGTTGATAATGGTGAACTAGAATGTGATAATAACTCTTAATGTTCTCAAGAGATAATTGACCAGTGCTTCACTATGAAGATTCTAGATGATTTGTGAGAGGATAGAGGATTTTTTTATAGATTTCATGTTTTCAGATGAATGATTGAGATGCAACAATGAAAAATCATGATCAACAATTGAGAATCATTGAGAGGAAATAGATTGATCAGTTAGTTGTTGTGATTGATCCAATTAAGGATGTCAATTGCATAATCAAAGGAATTAGATTGCATAATCTGTGTGATTGAAGAAATCAAGTTGAGTAGTTAGTGGGATTGAGGAATTAGGTTGAGTGGTTAGTGGGATTGAAGAATAGATGAGTTAGTCAAATGATTAGAGTGAGAAATCAGTGGTAATGATTCTCTCAATCACAAAAATGGAAAGGATAATTAATTAATTGAATAACTAATTAATATTTTGAGTTTAATGTGCAAGTCATTTTTGACTTTTACGAATAAAGTTATATTTATTTTTTGATTATGTTAAATGATGTTGAATAATTAATTTAATTACTCAAGATTAGAAAGGGGAAAGTAATTTAATTAAATTATTAAAGATTATTCAATTAATAGAGGAAAATAGGGTTTGATGATGCAAATGATGTGAAATGCAATTATATTAATGATAATGATGTCAATAATGAAAAAAATTCATTGAGGATGTGTGATATGTGTTAGGTCATTTTTACATTTCCACATTTTTCCCCTCTTCAAGACAAATTATTGGTTGCTTTGTTTCAAATAATTTGATGTTAAGATCAAGATTTACAATTTTATATTGCCCATTGTGCCCCGGTGATTAGCGAAAAGATAGTAAAATTTTGGGCTACCCCCTCGAGAGGTTGGCTGGAAAAATTATTTGTCAATTTGGGCTTGCAACAAGGTTTTGTTGTAGTTTAGATGTGTAGAGGAAAAAAAAAAGGCTATAGGTCCCTTGTTTATGGTTTCAAATGTTCCCAAGTGCTCATAATTTTAACTGAGGCTTTCCAAGGTAAGAAAATAGGGTTTGGGGGATAAAAATAGGAAAGTAAAAATAGGAAAATAGGGTTTATTTTTCCTCATTTTCACTCTTAGCCCTTAGGAAATTCTTGTCTCTAGAGATCCTTCTTTGATGATTGTCAATTCATGATGTTGAGGATTGCATGTTCTAGACATTGTGCAAAGGCGGTTCATGACTTTAGGAGGCCAGCTGGCATAGGCATCATGGTATGTATCACTTTTGTTCCTAGTTTCATCTTTTCATTTTTGTGTAATTAATGATAGGAAACAATTTTATCAATTTAGTGGTAATTTTGTGAAATTACCACTTTTTCCTCGATTCTGCTGCTCTTGTTGTTTGTGTTTGTGCCACTTTCATCAATCTTTCTCGCTATGATTTTTTTGTTCACTTTCACAAAATTTGTACGTTGCTGTTTTTTGCTATTTTTTTTCACTTTGTGAAATGATTTCTATTGTGAATTTTATTGGCTATTGAAAAAAAATTCTCTCTTTTGTTATTTTTTACACTATTTCTCAAAATGCTCGCTATTGCCAAAAATAGGGTCACTATTTCTTTCTTGACTGCTATTATCAAAAACAATTGCCACTATTGTCAATTTTAAAACATTTAGCTAGTTTTTCTACAATCTTACGTCCATGATATATTTTTCTAGAAATTTCTTAATGTCATGGGTCGAATGTTTGTAGCTAATTCTAAAACCATTGTATTCAAGAAAGCGAAGGTTGCAACAATTGTTCGACCTGGTCACTAGTTTCTTCAAGGTTGAGAGAGACTTTCTGGATGTTGTAGATTTGTGTTATATATGTTACATGCTCGAGATATGATGCCATAATGCCATGATTACCACCCTTGTAGAGAGATGGCATTTAGAGTCGTCATCCTTTCACCTCTTGACTGGTAAGGCATCCATTACACTAGAGGATGTGTGGAGGATTCTTCGTATCCCTATTCATAGTGATAGTGTGACTTATGATGTTAGGAAAGGTACTTTGGCCATGCAACATGTACTTGGTGCTCAATGGATTCATGTTGTGGACTCAAAGATAGACTTGTCTCCATTTTTTGACAACACAAATCTAATATCTTTGGTCTTAGTAGGCTTGATCATGGGGCTTGTGGTGCCCAATCATAAAGGTCAGCATTTTCTTGTTGGCTAGGGTATTTGCATTGAGAAAATGATGGAGCATGGGACTCGATATGCTTGGGGTCTATGTCTTTTAGTGCACTTATATAGATACATGCACGAGGTTAACTATCATGGAGGTAGTTCCATCTTCATTGGCATACCATTGTTGCATGTATGGGCCTAGGATCATATCCTAGTGACTAGACCAGATGGTGTTTTGGATCGAGATCAAGAGGATTCATACTCATATAGATATTTAGATTTCATGCATTAGATGTGGCCAAGCAATATATCTTACTAGAGAGGTTTTTTTGATGACATGACTACATTCATTTGGATACCATGGTTAGGCTATGAGGTATGGCATGATTATATGGAATAACTACAATATTATCATCAAACACTATGGTTGATAACTCGTGTGGATTCCATCCTACAATATTATTTTCTTGATTGGGTTCTCTGGTAGTTTGGAGACTGTCAAACATGCTTTGGAGATGATTATCATGCATGTTTTGGGAGGACATCTCAAGAGGTTAGGGTATGGGGGCCACAAGCCTTCTCTACTAATGTTGTGGCCAATTTTTGGCTGATTGCCCCATTTGGATGGGGTTGGGTAGTGGGTTTATCTAATCCAAAGACTAAACACGACTATGAGTTGTGGTCATGTTCCTCTTCATTTTATAGATCCTACCAGTGTCAAGTCGATTATGGAATATGGGTAGAGGAGACCTGATGTGACCAGGTGGAGAGGTGAGCAACAACAACTTAGGATCATAGTAGAGTAGCTAGATAGATCAGGGTGTGATGGGTAGTAGGATCAACATGGTGAAAAAAAACTTGATCTGATGTAGTAGGATCAGCAAGTACCATAGGGTCCTCCCCCATAGGGGGATGCATAAGTAGTAGAACAGATAGCCCATCTTATTGCAAACAAGGATGCTTGGGTTATCGAGAGCGATGTGTTGGTCAGTTTTTATGAACCAAGCTGATCTCACAATATAGCCTATGGAATTTCCATTTTCCAATGGTTATCTAATTGGAGGGATTGGCCAACAAATGATTGAAATCTTTTCTAAGGCTTTTCTCTTGCACTTTGGGCTCTGCAAAACATGGGATGGTGATCCCTATAATCTATTTTCAGATACTCTTGTGCCAATTATCATATACATTGTAAATTCAATAGATAAATTCTCCTTTAATTTCTCAATAGATGAAAACCTTAAGGATCTAGCTAATCCTTATGATGATATCATTTTAAAGCATGAGAAAATGGTATAATTTTAGCCCGACTTACATTCATATAGAAAATGAAGATTAAATTTGATTTGAATGTAGTTTATGAAATATCTAGAAAACTGTAACATAAACTTGACCTTATGGTGACCAATACCTTATCCTAGGGAACATAATCTTAAACCATGCAATTGAAAACATCTAACATTATACCTATCATAAAAAATACTATCAGTGGTTCCTTAAACCGTTGAACTCAAAAACCAAACCAACAATACTTAATTATCCATGCATACATTCACATAAATCTTTATTCATGTTAAAAAAAAATTAACTCATTCTTTGAACAAGTGTATTAACAATCAATAAACATTCAAAGGAAAGACAATGAAGATGAATAGAAATAATCTTTGATTCATTTTCATTCATAATTTATGCAAAGTATACAATGGAGAACATTGGCCTTGAATATTTTCCATTTATATTTCAAAATATGATAGTACTATTATCAACATTCACCATTACAAGACTTAAAACTTTTAAATCCTAGAAATAAACTAATATTTCTATTATCTAGACCAGGTTACAAAATTTCTCTAAGATCGATCAACCAACAACCAATGCAATTAGCCCTGAATTCCCTTTTATAAAAACAAGGGAGAAAAAAAAGCCTTAGGCTAATTGACTCATGCCAAATTTACATTTGACATTCAGATACATTTTCATAAAGAGACCAAAACCATCCATGAAGGAAAGGCTCAAAGAAGTAACCATCTCCATCATTTTGTTGAAGAATATTCTCCACATTCCTTGCAAAGCGCATGTTGGAGGAGATGGTTATACATTCCAAAATTAATCATTCCCACGCTATTGAAAATTCCCCCACCTTCTAAAAGGCACCGAAAAAAGAAATTATGAAAGAAATAAGCCATATGATTCTCTTTCATTAACACCATGTGCTCTCAATACACCAATGACATAAATAAATAAAAAAGGGAAAATAGATGAGAAATTCCACATCAACCAGCTTACATTGGCACATTTGAATGGAGGAGGGAACAATATTTAAAAATTGATATATCAAAGTATTAATCTATAATTTTTTTGAGCCATGCATTGTACTCCTCCTCACCAGGCCATACAATATCTAACAATTTATGAACCTTGGCATCATGTGCCTTATATCTTGCATCAATTATTATTTTGGCTTCCTTGATAAATGCATCCATAATCACTTCAATTTTAGATAACTCATCAATTGTACTATTCTGAATTCCCAAATCAAGTTTTGCAATAACATTTATAAATTGAGAGAAATGCTCAAGGTCTCCAAATTCTATTTTCTAAGTGTCAAAATCTTTTAGAGTTTCATCTTCATTCAAAATTTTAGGTATACCACACCCCTCCATTTCTTTGGACATCTTTACTTTTCCTTGTAGTTGCACCCCCATCCTACCATGAAATCATGTTATTTCCCTAATTAACCCAATCTCTTTGATTAATTTAGGAAGGTGAGTTGGTTCCTTGGGATCATCATTCATGATGGGCATCATTTCTTTGAGATAATTGGCTCTAGTACTCCACTTACTCTAGGTATTTTTAAAAATTTCTTGTACCTTAAGGTGCCTTTGGTGAGCGTCATGTATATTTTTGTATACATCCCATACATTATCTATCTTGAGTTGCATCTCAGAAAGTATATGCTTTATAATGTCATCAATCATATCTTTAGAAATTTTAGCTATCTCAGCCTTAGCCTTTGATTCATTTTCTTTGGATACTTGCATCTCTTCCTTTAAGCCCCTAATTCTTAAAAATAATGTATCCATGTCTTGTGAAGACAAATCATAAGAAGAGGGAGATGGAAAATCTCTTTGTGACAAGCTTGCATGTGTTGTAGTGGCCCTCTTCTTATTACATTCATCAAGCAGGGTATTGTATTTATCTAATAGTTTATCATATCTCTCCTGTGAAATTTGAGTTGTATCCACACTTAACATTGTTGCATGCATTGTCAATTTGGTTGCCTATGTGGGGGTTATTTCAGATGCCCTTTGTACCAAAACTATCGCAATCATCTCCTCAACTGATTTGACAACCTATGGCTTCCCTGTATTTAGTGCCATTGACCAAATAGCTAGTGTATGAAGCTTGGGGTTAAAGCCAAAGCCGAAAACCTTATTTTCAAAGTGTTCCTCAGATATAGAGGCTTTTGGATATTTCCTAATTGCATCTAATGGAATAACTGAGGACAAGTCCCAACCAGGAAACAACATAATTCCACCTTCTTTGACCAGTTTCCCGCCTTCCACAAGAGTTATTGTTGTAATTTCATTTATTATCTTCTCCTCTTCAATATTTTCCACCTCCTCTTGCTATGAGGGTTCTACTTGTGCTTTGGCATTCTCAGTTACATTTTTTATGTCTTTTCTTCTTAATTGAATGATAGAATCTTTAAATTATTTTGTCTTAACAAAAGAATCATCACTCATGAACTGATCATAGGCCTTGATCCTGACATCATCATCTGCCTCCTCATCATACTCACATTTCACAATTTTTCTACTGGGGACAAAAGGGTCAAGAGAATTATT
The DNA here is from genome assembly GCA_007115665.2 of Sequoiadendron giganteum. Taxonomy (NCBI): domain Eukaryota; kingdom Viridiplantae; phylum Streptophyta; class Pinopsida; order Cupressales; family Cupressaceae; genus Sequoiadendron; species Sequoiadendron giganteum. The sequence continues at coordinate 358,440,752 of CM021101.1, forward strand.
TATTTCAAGAGAGGGGAACCTTTGTTCCACTTCATGTTCAGTGGGTACATCCTTTGTAGATGACTAATCCTCTCCAACTTTCTCTATCACAAAGTATTCAACCAAAGTTACCGGTTTTTCTTGGGCACCATGAGCTTCTCACTCAACTACAAGGCTTTTTAATTTCGCATCATTAGATTCTTTGATGACTTTGGCCCTTTCATCTACATCTTTGACCTTCTCCAAGAATGTTCCATTTTGGTAATCATCAATTCTTTCCATACCCTATTCATAAGCATTCTTTATTTTTTCATACGAACTAACATAGAATGGGCTTTTCTTCATCAATTATTTTGTATCAAAAATTAGTATCCATTCTTTCTTTCTTCCCATAACTACTGAATCTAAAGGAAATTTTTGTGTGACATATTCACTTTAGAGGAAGTGATGCCAAAAACCCGATCTTCCCCTTTTCTTCCTCACTCTATCTATAAACCCTTCTAGGTCACAACTCCTTACAATCTCGACTTGCATTCTCAAATTATACAACATAATGCCAATTTTTTCATACACTTCTTTGGAAGTGACAAGGAAATAAGAAAAATAAAATTGAGAAGCAATGAGGGAGGATTTCCTTGCATCTATAAAATGATCCTTATCCATGGCATCCAACTACCACATGATCTCCATAAAAGACAATATGTCAGAACAATGTGGGAGCACTTTCGCTCCATGAACTCTTATAAGAGTGTAATGTGTGTGCAGGTACCAATCACCCCAATTGTGATTGTGCTTGGTTCCTTCTCTAAACTCCATGGGTCTCAAAATTTCATTTATAGCTCTTGAAATCCTATAGACTAGTTTTAGACCCAAACTTTCCATAACACCAAATTTGAAACCATTACAAAAGGCCGCATAATTAAACTCTAGGAAATTCTAGTCTTAGATATGTGTCCACATTTGCACAGGTAGATCATTTTCTTTCTCATCCTTCTCCCTTAGTTTCATGAATTTTCTTCATACCTTTCAGCCCATCAAAAAAATCATATGCATCAAAAAAGAATAATGGCTGAATTTTAGAGGGGATTTCCTATCCCTCAACTCCACCAATCCCTTGTGAATTGTCTCTACGAGATAAGCTACATAGTCAAAGGCTCTATTGGAAAACTTGTTTTTTATGTCAATAGCCATCACCATCAATGGGACATTCATCTTCACATCACATTTCTTGGAAAGAACCTGACACAAACTATAGTTTGTGTATTTGAAGTAGTCCACATATTCATCACACTCAAAAGGTTATATATTCTTAGGACCAAACCATTTATCTTTCTTTTCTTGATCCCATATTATGTGCTTTGGCAACAAATGTCTTTTGCACCCCAACTTATTTTTCTCATACTCCTTGTATAATTTACCAAAATTGATTGACATCATGGCAGTAGGATTCAAATTGAAAATCTCCACTATTCGGCTCCTCAATATGTCAAATAGTAGGACTCCATTCACACTCTAAATAATCTTATCCTTTTGGTTGTAATTCTTTGCAATCTCCAAAATCAAATCAACTTCAACAAATACATTAGGAACTACCAATTTCTCAATATCACATTCCCATAAGTGGCAAGTTGGACGCCTAGCTCCCCTTCTATTGAAAGCATACATAAACATTTCCCACCCACTTTGGGGTAACACCACTTCTCCTATTCCCTTGGCTAAATCCAGTAGTCTTCCAGTCATAATACCTTCTCTAGTAGCCCTATTTTTGATTGGCATTGCCCTAGGAAGTATCTCTTGAGGGTCACCCTCCATGAAACGAGAAAAATCTCTCTTTGCATCCTTCTTTTTCTTAGAAGCCTTTAAAACTTTTGACTTTCAACCTTCAACCTTGGCCTTAGGATTTCTAGGTTTAGCCTTTGGATTGGATAAGTCATTAGCTTGACTCATTGTGAACACATTACAGAAAACTAGGGTTCTTTTCTAAACTTCAACTAAGAAACTAGGGTTTCAATTAAAATTAACTTCAATAAAATGCTGCAACTAACCCTACTGGTAATTTCCTTTTAGACAAGCTAAGGAATATAATTCACATTTACAATTTTAGAAAAAAAATGCAAATCCTAGGTCACATTATTCTCTCACCAACACCCTACCCAATTCAAACCCTATTGGAAAATTAACATAGAGAGGTAAAGCTTTTACTTACCTAGAAACCCTAAGCACTTTGTCTTCTAAATTTGTACATTTGAGGTCTCCTTCTCCATATTATCCTTCAAATTTTTTCCAAGATGATATAAAATTGAGCAATCAATCCTTTATGGCCTTAAAAATGTAGGTAGATACACCATTAATGGTGTATGACAGCTTGCACGGGCGAATATGGAGGCATCTGATAATTATTCATTTATTTTTGAATACTTATCATTGATCAATGTTTTAAAACATGATCAATGGTTGTCCATGCTCATCAATCAACGTTATTTTATTTTTGGTTCCTTATTTTGAATCCATGATATGCACACTTGGTGTGATGCCTTGTGATGATGCCATGTGGTTTCTTTAAAACTCAGTTAGTAATCTTATCTACAAATCCATCACTCATAATTGAAATGATATTCATGCTTGAGGGTGAATAGTGATGCATTTAGACCACATGATGAAAGAAAGGTCCAAGACTTTCATCGTGTATCGCTACTTTGATGCAAGAACATCCAGGGTGTACGAGAAATCTTGCATCAATTTGTGTTATTTTTTCAATAAGGGCTAATCAACCTAAGTTTTCCAAGCATAAATAGTTGGGCATTGAGCTACAACATTAAGGTTTACACCTTGACTTCATCTAGTGTTTTATGTTCAATAAATTGGCTTATCGGTGTGACCTTGAGATCTTGAAGAGACCTTACTTCATGTCTCTTCAACATACTGATGGAAAAATCAACAATAGTAAATAGTCACAAATAATTTGCATCAAAGGGAGGTTCATATATCAATAGGGTGACATTTGGAGTCCCTCCGATGAAGCGATGAAACTGCACCGAAGTGACGAAAATATTTCAAGAGGATAAAATTGTAAGTCCCTTCGATATTCTGATATCAAGGAGACAAGCATATTTCAATGGGAGGTCATGTGGAGTCTATTCAACATTCTGATAGGAGCTTTATCGATGGGACCTTGCCATATCAGGATGAGAGGATTTGAAGTCCCCATGATACTCTAATGGTGGAAAGGTGGACGAAAACCTGAGTAGATCGATGGCGATAGAAAAAACAAGTAAGGTGGTAACACATGGCACAGTGTTATTTATTGATTGCATATTGTTTTTATGAATCAATGTGATCATTGGCTAAATGATTTCAAACAAGAATCCAATGGTTGGATGATGACTTCTTGGTGCGAATGAATGGAATTGAAGTCACTGATAACTAGGTAACTACTTGAGGGATTTCATTGCTTATTTGTTAGTAATGGTGGTACTAAAAAAATGCAAGGGAAGGAAGATAAAGATATAATCTGATCTAATATGGGAAGTAAGGTGACGAGAAGAGAGCTAGAAGCTAGTGAAAAGGGAAACACGACTGAGAAGGAAGGTCAATTACTTGCTGGTGAAGGTAGAGCCAATAGTGAGTGCTCTAATCTGCAATTTTGGTAGATGTTCTTGTTGATTCAATTTATCAAGTAAATATCATAATGAAGGAGATCATGCTAATAAATTTTTTTCATAAGGATGATTACGATGTGTAGAAGTTGTGAAATCCAACTTCACAGACCCCGAAGATCACCTGCATGCAAATAACATGTCATGGAAGAAGACATGGAGACAAAAAAGCAAGGGTGCTCTAAAAGCTAAGAATTGTATTAATCAGAGAGAGTAAAATACAATGAGATCAATCCTTAAGAAAGGAGATTGTGCAAAACTTAAAATTAACCCTAATAGGTAAACATTTAATAATTAATATAATTATTAAATGTCACATAATGCAAACTAAAGTGGAATATTAAGAAGGGAATAAAGGTAACTTAATTAACACAATTAAGTTAAAACCTTTACTCTAACACCCCCCCTTAAGATGAGAAAGAGTTCAACTACAAACAAGTGCAAGAAAGAAAAGGTAACTACAATGCATGAAAGTAAACATGAGTCCTGAGAACTAGGCTTGATTAGGTACCCATTCTACAAAAGCAATAGAAACTAAATGAAATGGGGTAAAGGAGAAAACCCAGTGGGAACAAAACTCCTCCCCAAAATAGAATGCAAAGAAAGGAATATGATATACTAATGAAATAAGGATAGGAGGTGGATTACATGATACCCCCCATAGATAACTTCTATCATATAAGTACATATACAATGGTTTCCATAGGAGAGATAGAAAGAGAGAAGAAGGCCCCCCCCACAATGAAGAAACTCTTGTCACAATGGTAGATGCCTGATGTAGAATCCAAAAGGAGATCCTAAAGCAGAAAATGATATTCCTCCCCTTGGGAAGAAATGGATCCAAAGTATGATTTCAAAGAAACACTGTGAAGAGTGATGAACCAATCTGTCTCAAGATGTGTGCCAGATAGGATGTTGAAGAAACTCTTTGTCTGAACTGAAACAAATGATGTCAAATCCAAACTGATGTGGAGAATTCTGAAATGCAACTTCTGAATGCACTGATAATGGTGGGTGGACAGTGATAACTTGATCAAGGTAGAGGAGATGAATGTCCTCATAAGAATCCTCCAAATCTGCAATATAAGACTCAACAAACAAGAAAGGTATGTCTGCAACATAAGAGTCCAAAGTAGCTATGTCTGGAAGATGTATGATTCCCTGCTACACTGAATCAAGAACAACAAGAGATGTTGATGAAGTCTCAGTCTGAAGAGTAGGAACTGTGAGACAAGCCTCTAATCCATCGAAAAATGTAAGGGTGTCTAAATACTCAAGCTCATCTAAAGTATCATGATCAAAGGGTGTATTCTCTCTCCAAGAAATGGGTAAGAGATAATCTGAAGCAAGATCCTCTGGGAATGGAGAGAGATTAGGGTCTCCATAGATCTCCCAAAGACATGTCCAAAGTGGGCGAGGAAAATCAATGTCCGGTATAGCCAACACAGTGTCATGATCAACACTAGACAATATAATTCCTACTATGTGATCTCTAATGATATTCCAAGCTAATTTTCCCTCTGAAATGGCTGGTTCAGGTATGAGATCATACAAATAAGGAAAAATATTAAGCCACCTAAAATGTGTAGGTATACCCTTTGCCCATGATTCATAATTACCCTGTTCTAGAATTACAACTGAAGGGTGAGTAGAAAAACCCATGATAACTCTTCAAATGAAAAAAATGAGAAATCTGACCTTACTACATTTAGATCAAATTAATATAATCCATCCCACACAAAAAAAACTCATGTAGGTGCTAGAACGTCCAAGTAATTGAGCAAAGTGTAAAAACACACAAAGGTGAATACAATTTACTTGGTAATTATCTGATCAAATAGACTGTAGATATGGAAAGAGCACTATAACACCTTTCCAAATCCTATTCATTTGTGCAAAATGGAGCTTAGATGCAAAAGATATGCCCCCGGGAGTGCCAAAAATATGTTCTGACTTAAACTAGTAAAATATGAATCAAAACATAAAACTCAAAAAATCAAACCTACACCATTGGATAGTGCCCAAAACTAGCTTTCTGACGATATCTTGTTTTCCCAATTTCAACATCATATGCCCAAGAAATGACCATTTTACTAAAAAGTGCTCATTTAAGAATTAAACCAAATATTTTATTAATTTTAAAATATAAAAATTAATAAAATATTCCGTTGTACCTTCATAGCACAAAAATCAACAAATCATAGAAATCGAGACAAGATGGCATGAAAACCGAGGCAAATCAAAAATGTTTCGGATGCCAAAAAATATGGCACAAAAATCAAAGTAAAGTGGCACAAAAATCGAGGCACTGTACAGATTTTTCTAACAACATTTTTGGAAAGCCCCAAAAACTCAAAAAAATCAATTTTCAACAAACCCTATCATATTTTATATGAAAATAGGGGATTTTGGGTCTTTTGAGAACAACTGTGGTGTTCGTTTTGCACTAGCATGCACCATTTGAGAGCTCAAGGTCGAAATCTCTCAAAATATGATGAAAAATTCTCTTATTTGGCCAAAAAACTATCGTAGCTTGAAACCCTTGCACAGAAAAGAAAAAAACTCTATAAGCTGATATCTTCAAATCACAAATAGATAGCCATAGGTCTGGAGCTCTGATACCATGTAGAAGTTGTGAAATCCAACTTCACAAACCTCGAAGATCACCTGCATGCAAATAACCTGTCATAGAAGAAGACATGGAGACAAAAAAGAAAGGGTGTTCTGAAAGCTGAAAATTGTATTAATCAGAGAGAGGTAATAATATAATGATGAATCCTTACGAAAGGAGATTGTGCAAAACCTAAAAGAAACCCTAATAGGTTGACATTTAATAATTAATATAATTATTAAATGTCACATTATGCAAACTAAAGTGAAATCTTAAGAGAGGAATAAAGATAACTTAATTAACATAATTAATTTAAAACCTTTACTCTAACACTGCCCCTTAAGATGAGCAAGAGTGCAGCTACAAACAAGTACAAGAAAGCAAAGGTAACTACAATGCATGAAAGCAAACATGGGTCCCGACAACTAGGCCTGAACATATACCCATTTACAAAAGCAATGCAAACTAAATGAAACGGGGTAAAGGAGAAAACCTGATGGGAACAAAACTCCTCCCCAAAATAGAATGGAAAGAAAGGAATATGATATACTAATGAAAGAAGGATAGGAGGTGGATTACATGATATGCACAGAAAAAAACTTTGTAAGCTGATATCTTCAAATCACGAACAAACAACCACAGGTCTGGAGCTCTGATACCATGTAGAAGTTGTGAAATCCAACTTCACAGACCTCAAAGATCACCTGTATGCAAATAACCTATCACAAAAGAAGACATTGGAGACAAAAAAGAAAGGGTACTCTAAAAGCTAAGAATTTTATTAATCAGAGAGAGTAAAATACAATGAGATCAATCCTTAAGAAAGGAGATCGTGCAAAACCTAAAAGTAACCCTAATAGGTAAACACTTAATATTAATATAATTATTAAATGTCACATGATGCAAACTAAAGTGAAATATTAAGAAGGGAATAAAGGTAACTTAATTAACACAATTAAGTTAAAACCTTTACTCTAACATGATGCACCTGTGAGCACCATTCGCATGAACGATTGACTTTATGTGCCTCCTTTAGGTAGTATTGTCCTATCGGTTCTCCTTTACCTACTGACGGGACTTAAATCCGATAGGACAATACTACCGTTAACCTTTACCTACCCTAGTATCCCTAGGTAGTAAGGACTTAAATCCATTAACCTTTTGTTCGATATTATCCTAGTGTTTGAACTCTTCAAAGTGAAGCTAGGTATCCCCTAGCTAGTAGCTATGACTGTAGTTCCCTCAGTTGTGCATAAATGTTTGAAAGTAATTCATGAGGATTCCATACATGTGATCCACGACACTGGCTATAGATTGTTGATTATGCGTGGTAGTTACTCCTTAGATTAATTTTGGCCTGAACTTGTTGGTCCTCTCCCACCTAGGAAGGACCTCTTGTACTAGACATATCAAAATTATAAGAAATGGAACCTAAGGCCAAAAGTGAGATACCCTCCATCACCTTATGTTTTTTCACATAGGGCGTGTTTAAAAGCAGATAGTTACACCGTCAAGGTTTGTAGAAGAGAAGAAGACAAGCAGTCTTGAGTCCCTCCTTCTTCCTCTTCTGATGCTCATCCTAACACTTGCTCTCACCCTGTTGTGGCACCATCAGGTTATGTCTCGCTTCTGCGTGAAAACTGTATGTTGTCTGCTTGACAAAAGCCTAAGCATCCCACGTTTGAGCTTCTTGTCCTACCCAAAACTCCTAATCCCATTCGCTATTGTGGGAGGAAAAGTCCCCATGGGGAGTCCTCTATGTCTCGACCTCTATGACCTCCCACCACTCCTGCTCCCAAAGCAGTGAATGGAAAGAGGCCCGCTGCTAAAGAATTTGAGCTGACTTCACCTACTACTTCTCAAGTTGTCCCTCTTGCTTCCATTCAAGATTTTATTCCTCTACCAGAAATGACTGTAGTGGAAACTCCCATGGTTGAGTAGGAGCCTTTTGTTCCTTTGCATCCTTTGGCCTCTAGCTTGAAGAGTAAAAAAAAATTCCTTGTGCATGAGCGTAAGTGTCGACAAAAGGCTCTCGCAGTTGAGCAAGCCAATTTGTAGAAAAAAGATGAGGAGAAGGCCACCCCTGTGTTAGGGCCTCTTACTATGTATTCCCATCTCCTTTCTCCTACTTTTGTTTAACCTAGTCCAGTCTCACCCCCAGCTCCTGCTATGAGCATGCCTGACCCCAGAAAGGTGTAGGTGTTCGTCACTCCTTCAATGAAGGCCCCCCTTAAAGATGTCCCTTTTGGGCATCCCTCCTTTTTTGAAATTGGTTGATATGCTAAACACTTTGGTTGTATATATTGTGGTTTTCTCCTCCTCTTCCTCTACACCTCTTGCCTCATTTGTAGGGATTTTACACCCCTTGATGGAGCATAAGGTAGAGGTTGGTCCTTCAAGCAATGGAGGATGTAAGAGGTGCCCACCTTCTCCGAAGGGTGGTCCTGTGCTGACTTGTTCCGTTCTAGTAACGAAACCAATCTCGGCATCCCCTGAGTTCATCACTGCTCCCAAATTGTTCGGTGAACTTAGCGGTGAATCTTGTGTGCATTCTTCCCCATTTTTTGAGGTAAAACATGTCACTCTAGTAAATTTATTGTTTAACTCTTTGGATGAAGTTTCGGCATTGTCAGTGATCTTCCTAAAGTAATTGACCCTAGCTCCACAAGAGCATAGTGGAGGGGACCTTGCAGGGTCCTCTTCCTTAGCCCTTGTTGTGGGATGGTCAGATGCTCCTCCCCTTAGCATTCCACCAATGTAGGCTCATCCTCCTTCCCCCTATGATTATCTAGAGTGGGAAGTAGATGATCTTTTGGTCAATCAGTGTTAAAGGGAAGCCCCTTTTCTTTATCTATATATTAGATATGTGTATGTGTTGTGATGTGTTCCCCATGATCATGTTATGTGTTCCTGGATGACCCTTTTCACCCTTGCTGGTGTTTAGATATAGGAGTGATATTTATGTCGTAAACCTTCTTCTATTTGTTTCATCATTCTTCCATGTTTGGGACTTGACTTTCAAAAAATTGGGGATGATGCCAAGCGTTGGGGGAATTTACACTTCCCTTCCATGTTGACCCAATTTTTTTCTTAATTTTTTCATGCATTCTTCCTAATCTGGTTGGGGATTGATGATCTTTCACCTTACACTGTGGTTACCTATTATTTATAAAAGCATGAGCAGATCTGATCTCACAAAACTAGATCCCCTTGTGCCCTTTGTTTATGTTTGTCTCTCCTCCTCTCTCTTTTTCCTTATCTTTCTCTCTTCTTTTCTTGAGTTTTCCCTCTCATGTGTGACATTTCCATCTCTATAATGCTTCAATTTTTAGAAATGCATTTGTTGCCAAAAAATATTTTCTCAAAAGTCATCATGAGCATTTCCTATTTTAAAATAGTATTTGCAATATGGATCCCTTATGGAACATGTTTCCTTCATCATGGGTTCGTAAATAAAGAACTTAAGAACCTTCCTCTAAGGTGGGAACTTCTTTGACCTTCCCCTCGTGAGGGGGTGTTTTTCTTCCTTTCGAATTCCTTGATGAAGTGAACATCTTTTGAAAGGATCCATTGATGAAAAATTGATTTGAGAAATAACATCCTTCTCGGAATCTCAAATAGTGTGTCCCTTGAGTGGACCTCCCTTTACGCTAGGTTCCCAAGGGATCCCTTTGAATTTTTTCCAAATTTTTGACAGCTCGCATGACTGCTCACTTACTTGCATGTGTGGCCGCTTTTTGAAATGTTCTATATGTGGGTAGACTTGTCACTTTGTAGGTGTGCCTATAAAGTTGCTTCTTGATTCTGCAGAGTCCCCTTCCTTGGGTTTCCTCCATGTGATAGATATTTTGGGATACCTCCCTTCAGGTATGTGGGCCTATAGGGCACTTCCTTTGAGCTTCCTCCATGTGAGAGATCTTGGGGGTCACTTCCTTACAGATTTGTAGGTCGGTAAGGTGATTTTCTCAGTTACCTTCATGTGAGAGATCTTGGAGGATACATTCATTGTAGGTATGTGGTTTTGTAAGGTGTTTTTTCTCGATTTCCTTCATGTGAGAGATCTTGCTGGATACCTTCCATGTAGGTCTGAGGTTCTATAGGGTGATTTTATCGATTTCCTTCCTGTGAGAGATCTTGGAGGATACCTCCCTTGTAGGTTTGCGTGTCTGTAAGATGCTTTAATTCTACAACTTCATGGTTCTACAGAAATATGGATTATTTTATTCTTACCTGTGCTTTTGAGCTCACCAAATCATGGTCTACTTCCTCAATGGTTCAAGTATACATTTCTATCCCTACTACCTTTCCGATCTACTTTACTGAAGCACTCATCAATATTGGTGCTCGCTAAAGTAGGGGAAAAATGTATAAGAGCGAATTTTCACCCCTTACACAAATTCCCCTTTTACACTTCCTCGCCTTAGAAAACCAAATTTGAAGGAAAAATTCTACATCAGCAAGTTACCTTCATTCCACTTGGTGTTCATCTTTTACATCAGTAGAAGAAAAACTATCAAGGATGTTTGCACGACGTGCAAAAGTTTGTGCAACACACTTATGTCCCTGACGGATTCCTACGTTTGAATTTGGCAAAGGTGTTACACATCCTATTGGGAATGAATTGTAACTTCCCTCTTCAACCAACCATCCGGAAAATTCCTTTTTTTTTCTCATTCATCCTTGAAAAAGATTCATTCTTCATGCAACTCATCTCTTTGGCTATCTTTTGGAAATCTTCAAGCATTCACTTCACTCTCGCCACTTCAAGCAACACTTTGGTACTCCATAGCATCAAAAACAAGACTCTATCAACTTTGTAGAGTAAGTGTGGAACACACCACCACAACAGGGGCTTGAGTCCTCTCTTTTCTCCTCCATTAGCTAGTGAGCTCTTGGTGGAGGTGGTAAGAATTTTCACTCCTCTCCTCTACTATTTGGTTGAGTAACACATTATTTTTTTATAGTGTTAATTTTTTCTTTACTTTCTTTCCTCCTTTATCATATATTTCTCTAGTGTTGCTATCTTGGTTGTCCATGGAGGTGGAAACAGCAAAATGAGGGTCTAATTGAGGTAGACCCCTATACAAACCCCAACAATTTTCCCTATTTCTTGTGTACAGGTGGAAGAACGCTTGAGCTAGCTGGAAAACAAGCTCTTTTGTGATATCATCTTTGTCAGCCTAGCTTTAATATACTTGTTGTATCATATCCATTTGTACCTTTCCTATTTTGTCATTTTATTTTGTCATTCCTTTAGAAGTCACTAGCTAGGTTATCAACTTGTTTTATGGTGGTTCTTACTGTCTTTCTGATCCTTTGGTCGTACAAACACCAACACACCTAAGAGACACTAGAGCACCACACTATCATCCTAGAAAATTGTTTCCATCCTTGGCCAGAGAGCTACTTGAGGTAGAGTGTTGAACCCGAAAACTAGCTTGCCTAGCCCCATTTTGAATCTCAGGTCTGTAGAGTGAATGAAGGACCTTATAGTCCTCATCATTCTCATCCCTCATTTGAAATATCCCTTTATACTAAGGTAAGTTAGGGCAGCCTTCTGCTCTTGGCTCTTTGTGACCGATGGCCTTGAATGTGGATGGTCCCCCTCTCTTACATTATCTTCACCCAAGATTGCACTAGGCATGAGGGGAGAGGATATGTAGCAACAACCTTATAGGGTTACAATGAACATGAATGCAAATAGAATATGTTTCTCTTCACCCAATATGACACTAGGCATAAGGGGAGAGGATACACATCAACAATATACCACATAAGTAAGACAAAGCACACAGTCTTTTTATTTTTCGGTGCACCAAAAGATAACTGTGTTAAATTGTTAAGCATCAAATTGAAGTGTGTACTTTGTATGTTCTTGTTAAGCCCAAATGAATATGTGTTCATTTTAAACCATAACAAAGTGTGTTTATTTGAGGAAACCAAAGTAAATGTGAGTATTTCTTGTTGTTCAATTCTTAAAGGACCAATGTAAGTGTGATATTCTTATCTAAAGCATGAAAATTAAAAATCCTAAGGCTATCCTTCATGTAAGTATTAAGAGAAACTTTGGATTTAGGTTTGATTCTTTTGGATGAGTGTGAGTAAACACTTTTGGATTTTATCCATGCTTTCCTACAAGTGTTGGTCTCAAAACTCTAAAAAATAGCAATAGGAAAAGGTTAGGGTTAGATGTAAAATCAATTTAAAATTTAGATGGAAAACCCTAAAGTTGAACTCCCTATTTTACCTTCAAATGTATCAAACTGTCAACACACATACATTGGACTATTGGGAATATGTGTTACTTTGGTATTCTGCAAGTGTGTCGATGTCCAACATATGTGCCACTTTGTAAACCTACAAATGTGTCACCATTTGTGGATGCATCACTCTGTAAACCACTAAACATAAAGACAAAAAAATTAGTAGATGTGCAGCTATTTGAAAATGTACTAAGCTTTATGATACAAATGTGTCACCATTTGTGGATGTGTCAAAGTGTAGATGTGTTTCATTTCCTTTTGATCCTACAAAGTTTGAGAAAACTAGAAAAAAATTGTTATCTAGGGACATGGGGTCCCGCTGGGCATGCCAAAATGTGAACATGGAAAGTTAGCAAGATCACAAACAATTGAGATAAACAAATTAAACCAACAATTGATCTATCTAAACCATATTTTAATGAAACTGTTGCAAATGCTAATTGAGATGCCATCAAAACATGAAATAAATAATTAGTTTAAATGAAACATCTAATTAAAAATGTGCAAATCTCATCCCATTGGGGATTATTGTTGGATTGATGTAGAATGCTCAACCTTTTCCTAATCCACGATGTTGAAAATCTTCAATTAGTGAAATGGATGCAAAGTGAAGGTAATTGATTCACAAATGGTGTTTTGATCTCAAAGGGTGAGTATGAAAATGGCTATAGTCTATTTTCTTGAATGCTTGTGAACATAATTCTCATAGAAATTAGGACTATTTGTAGGATTTTTGGATGAATCAATGGCTAGGATCAAATTGGATAATAAATGGATAGATTTCAATGACAGGAAATGACATGGATCAAAGATCAAGGATATTAATCAAGGGCTCAAATTGCTTGAGACAATTGCAATACCATGATTTTAGGAAGATGGAGAAGATATTTCTATGTGGAGGGAAATGTTTGAATTCAAATTCAAGGAATATTTCATAAGAATAATCTTTCAATGATTGGAGGAATTAGAAAGAAATTATTCAATTAAATAATTAAGAAAATTATTTAATTGTGCAAGTGGAAATAATTTAGGAATTCAATTAAACAATTAAGAAATTATTTAATCAAAGTGGGATTTATGACATTTAATTAATAATTATAATATTTAACCAGATGAGAAGACTTGGGAGATTTAATTAAATAATTTGGATTATTTAATCAAATAGGATGAAAATTAGCATGAAAGGGTGAATTAATCAATTAATATTAATTATTTGATTAATAGAGGAAAATGGTAAATTTAAATAAACAATTGACATTATTCAATTAAATAGATGAAAATGATCGAATTAGGGTAGAAATTCTATTAGTAATTGAATCAAGTGTGTGATATCAATCAAGACATTTTTGGATGCCTACTATAATTACCTAAATAAGGAAAAAATATAAGAGGATTGATTTTATTTTTAAAAATAGATAGATTTTATAATTCTAACAATTAAGAAAAATTTAGGCTCATTTTTATGAATTAAGATCTTAGTATCCTTTAAACTTCTTTCAAATATTATAGAAAAATTTAAATATAATAATGAAAAGTTAAAAATACTATACTTATTGAAATATGTCAATTTCACCAGCCATATTATATTATACACCATTTTAGAATGAAAATTTCAATAATTAAACCACTAACTAATTTCAAAACTTACAATAAATATTGATTTCTACATCTCAAATTCAAAATTGAATTATTCATATAATATTGTCAAAGATTTAAATTTTTTAATAAAGTTTCTAGTACATGAATAACTACTAAATTATTCAATCAATAGTATCTTCTAAATAAAATAAAATAAATTTCAACTAACATTATTGTTTGATTGTCACTTTAAACTAATTGAGTTTCTCAACCTCCAAAATGTTGTGACATGCAATGCATTATAATAATTATTCCAATTTTATTTAAAAAATTTATAAAGTGGTTTATAACTAATTAAATTCATAAATTCACAATAATGTAATCACATATTTATATATCCTTTGTAAAGTGTGTAGCATCAAAAATTGTCACCCTTGATAATCACACACTAGGTTTAGCTCCCCATTATGAGCTTGGACCTAATTATGCATTTAATCTAGCCATTTTATAAATATCTTTAGAAATTGAGAGATGGGATCAAAAATAAATATTAAATATTTAACACTAATGTTTAAGGATCCAAAAAGGATGGGTTTGGACTAGCGCACCCAGTGCCCTTGTCTAGCCTATTTTGGCTAAATTTGAAATATGTCAGTGTTGACATTTTAATATTTTAAAATCTAAAATCAAGTGTTTGCTATCATTCTTTGACTTTTAGGAAATTAGAAGAATTGCATATAAATACAAGTCATTTTTTCCATTTTAATCCTAGAATCTTTGAAGAGTAAATCATAAGGCAATTAATTGAGCAATTGAGTAGTCAAGAGAAGAATTAGCATAATTATATAAGAAACACTTATTTTATCCAAGCATCATGTTAGTCATGCATCATATGTTCATGTGAGTTTGTTCATGTTTTATTTTTATTTATTTATTGAGTACTAAAACTTGCAGGACTTCAAATCAATCATCAATTTATCCTTGAAGGTGATGAGTGCATTGAATATAGTCCATCAAGAAATGTAGATTCAACTGGTGAGTTGTAAAAATTATCAATTTATCACTTTTTTATCATTTAGTCTTTGCCCAACTAACAATAAGCTCTCTTTTTACATCATTATAGCCATTGTGGAGGTAGAAATACCAAAACAAGGTTTGACTTAGGTAAGCTCCTATACAACACAACCCTTCCCCCTCTTTCATGTGTGAAGGTTGCAGATCTAAAGTGAAATGGAGGAATATTTAAGACCTAATTTCTCATTCAAAAATGTTGTAAGTATGAAGGTGTTGTCATGTATGTCAACAAGAATTCTACTGATTGGTTTTGTCTTTGATGTCAACTATGGGGTGAAGATGTCAAGGATATTGAGAATATTGTGAAAAAGAGGAAAATAGATTGTGCATGTGTAGTCGAGACCTTGAGGAAGTGTTGTGAGTACATGGATCTATCTTTTTGTTGTAGAGTTTTAAGATCAGTTGGAATGAAGTAATGAACTATGATGATGTCTCTGGTACTTGGTTTCTAAGTGCATTTAAGAAAATTTGATAGATAGAGTGAATTGTGTGGTGTAAGTGATCATAGTGTGCTCTGATGTTGTGATTCATTTTTCTTCTATGTTGATGTTATGCCTATGCATATCTTATAGGTTATTCATGGTTGTCATAGGTTGCTACATTCAAAATTCTGGTTTCTAGATCATTGTACAGTGTGAGATAATTTCACCAGTGTGTGAACCAGTTGTTCAGTGATATTTGTGTGGCCTGGGAGAAATGTATTTTCTCCACATTTCTCCATTGTTTGGCTTTAGGTTGTGTGGATTTTGGAAGTTCCTTATAATTATTTTATCTTTTTGTAATCATTTTTTTACTTGATCTGGTGCAATACAGAGTGATTTTTGTTTATCAGTATGCATACAAGGGTTGCCAGTTTTTTGAGTTGAAGTGTTTGTATGATGTGAGCTTGGATGAAGTGTTTTATGAATCTTAATTAGTTCATGGATTATTCTAGATTGTGTTCAAGTCAATTATGTTATCAAAGAGTTTGGAGTTGATTTAAGGAAGTGTGTACTTAATTTTTATTGTGTTTTGCATGAGTGTTGGTTGGCCTTGTGTTTAACACTACATGTGAGATTATGGATGTTTTTTGAAGTGTGTTGGGATCTATTTTGGTCCTAATTAAGGATTTATGTAGGTTTCCTTTCGTTCCTATCCACCGTGGGAATGTTTAGGTACTAACCTATTTTGAATTTGTATGTATAACGACTAGTGGTCGACATTGGAGAAGGTTGATGAGGTAGAGATTGATATAAATATGTATGGTGTTGTGGTGAGCTGAAGAATCAAGATAGATGGAATATTGATTCGAGTGATGTGTATGATGCGAGTTTGAGCAGAGTAGTGTGAATTTCATGTTAGGGTTCCTAAAGTCAATGAGATGAAGGCATCCAAAATCTTTCAAGTGAGACTTTGAAAGTATGCGAGCAATTGTGGTGGACTCCTTGTTTCATTGAGAAGTGTTCTTTATGTAACATTTTTCTTCTATCTTCTTGTATTCTTTCTATGGTAGTGAGTCCTGGTTGTGAGCCTTTTTGGACAGTGTGTCCTATTTTGGTAGTGAGCCCTATTATATCGGTTTTTCTGTTACTTAAATTGTGCGCTAATCCTAATTGTGGTTTTTCCATGTAAATGTGGTTTCCCTTGTGTATGGTGTTGTGATTTCAAATTTTATTATCTGCATTTCATGTTTAATCATTTTAACAGAATAAGGGCTTAATGCATGCTTGTGGATCTGATTATTTTTGAGGGTTTTGAAGGTTTAATTTTCTACCACTGATTCACCCCCCTCTTAGTTGTCTTATTCATTTCAACAAAGAATTCAAGTCCAAAAAATCATCAAATAAAGGAAAGTGGATTTTATCAATGACAGATAAAGTTTTGATAGTGAGTCTAAAAGAGAAGAGCACATAGACTAAGAGTGAAAAGAGAGTGAAATTAGATCTTGAGTAGCTATTACCTAGTCTCGGGTGCCCAATACCCATGTTCAAATATTTCAAAAAAAAAATTATATGCCAAGTCATTCTATGTCTTCCCTTTGTTGTTCTAATGTTTTTTGCATTCATCAGTTTTGTTTTTTCCAAAAATCTCAACAATTTACTGTATTTTACTAATTAGCCTAGGAACATCATTATATCATCAAATTCAGTCAATTAATAATCAATTAAGCATATAAACACATCAACCCAATAAAGGATTAAAACCCTGATCCATAATTATGGCTCTTCCATTAAGGTTTATATCCATGTGGGTATTGGGTTCACTTTTAATCCCTTTTCCCTTCTATGATATTAGAGGTAGTGTAATTTAGGCCCTAGATCCCTTTTTCTAATATCATATTTTGGTTCACTCAAC
The DNA here is from genome assembly GCA_007115665.2 of Sequoiadendron giganteum. Classification (NCBI taxonomy): domain Eukaryota; kingdom Viridiplantae; phylum Streptophyta; class Pinopsida; order Cupressales; family Cupressaceae; genus Sequoiadendron; species Sequoiadendron giganteum. Next base: position 358,458,247 of record CM021101.1, read on the forward strand.
TATCTATACACTTTAAAATCTTTTACAATATAAATTATATCATTTTAAAATATGAAGCTACACCTTAGGTTATGTGAGTTCATCATTTAAGCATACATAGTTTTCATAAACTAATTGAAAAAGTCAAAATTTGAATAGCATCTTCCATTCAAAACACAAATAGAGTTAATTTCAGTGGTTGCAAGGTAGATATAGTTCATAGTTGTATTAAAAAATATGTATTAATACATAATAAAGTCTAAAAATAAATTTGAAAGTGTTTAAATTTATTATTTATGCATATGCATGTTGTTGAAAAAGTGAAAATTTAATTTGTTCTTATTGTCATTTCAAAAGATAGAAAATTTTTCATTTCCAAATTTTTCAAATTAGATTAGTTAATTGTTATATTTTACAATTTTAACACTACTTTTAAACTATAATATTATTTGAAAAATATGGAATTGTATACAAAGTTATATTCTCCAAATTGTAAATAAATTGAAATTTTGTGCATTTCAAGAAATCTACCTATTGTCAAACTTGAATAGATACAGATTAGAATCCTTATACATTGTAACTCATTTATATATTTTTAATTTAAAAAAATAGCTCACTCGTCTAGGTCACCCAACACCCATGTCGTGGTTTTTATTATCAAATTTTGGTGATAGTAGTCTTTCTAAGTCTTTTGTCTAGATCTAGTCCCAATTTCCATTTTCACTATTATGTAACATTCATTATCTTTGTCCATATATTTTTTAGTAATAAACTTTCACAATATCTGTGTGCTTTGGAAAAATGATGGATTCTTTGAGATCCCTCATTGATGTTTCATGTTGTGTCTTTGGTAATTCTTCTCCTACAAGTGATGAAGTTCATGTTTCCTTGTCTCCCAATCTATGTCCTCCTAGTGAGAATATCTTAGTGAAATATGAAGAGAACATTGATATCTCCTTAAATAATACATTAACTACCCTTAGAACCAGCATTTTCCTTTATCCTCCACTGATATTTCCTACTCACCCTTGTCAAAAACTAGTAAAGCCTACTATAAAATCACTTGATATGTTTTCTTCCTCTCATAAAGAGAGTTCTTTCAAATTCATCCCTCATCCATTATGTATAAAATCCATTGAAAATGAAAATAAAGATAAGAATATGTCCAAAATTGATTGTCCATCTTATCCAAATAAAATTAGTGATACACCCATTAATCTAGAAAAGTGATATGGTCATGGATTTATGATTCTTGCTAAACAAGGTTGTGATACAAAGAATGAACATGAAATTCACACTCTCTTAGAAAAATGCTACAAGAACCTATGAAAGTGATTAGTTATCAAGGTTCTCCACCTTTACATAATACATTTACTCTAGCTTCAACTCCACTACCACTTCATGGCCCATTTGGAGATGGCCTTCTTCCCACTCTACACCCTTTTCTGAGATAGAACATACATTATGCACACTTTCACAAGGGAAATTAATAACTTTACCACCTATTCATAAAAGAAAGGATAATAAAGAAATAACTCAAAACTCATCCTTTTGTGCATATCAAAAAGAATTTAATAATTCTACATATGAATTTTGTGCTCTATAGAAAAAGTTAAAATAGTTAATTTAATTATATGACATTGATGTGGATCCATACAAAATAATAAATTAGTTACTATGGTGTTTCTCCTTGCTATGTAAAAATTTTAGTATCATAGGATTCTCATTTCCATGCATGGGGGGACAAAAAAAATTTATGCAACCATCTTTCGTAAACAAGGAGCAACACAATAATATCTTTGTCCTCACACTTGGGGGCACATATGGCTATTCTTATTTGATGTGTATTCTTTCCAAACGACCCTCTCTTCCCTTGTTATCTCCTTAAAATATTAGTGTAGAAAGTACACTAAAATTTTAATGGGGGAGAATATTCCCCCATCTATTTGAAAAAAATACAAAAATATAAAACCATGTTTCCCCTTTAGTGGTGATGTTATGCATAATGTCCCCTAATGTGTGGCCTTGTATCTCCATGTTTACCTTTTAGTGGCAATGTTATGAATGATATCCCTTAAGGTGTGGCCCTACATCTTCATATTTCCCCTTTAGTGGTTATATTTTTCATAATATCCCCTAAAGTATGGTCTTGCACCTCACATGGTGTTGTTGAACCTCACTTTTGCTATTTGTCCTTGATGACAATATGAGTTACAATTTGGCATATTGTTTTTTTTTTACTTAGTTGAGCTGCTTCAATTCTAATTAGCATATTTAATTCATTTATGATATTATCTTTGGTGGCACTAATCTCTTGACTCCATGTGCAGATCTCGATTAAGGAATCTTGGTTATAGGTTTATGTTTCCTTGATCGGGTGACTTCTTTCTGATTTGACAATTTATTCTACAATGATTCATTTGATTATATGATATTGGCATATTCAGTGATCTATAGGTTTATATGTTTTTAATTGATCAGTTTCTAGCATCATGAAATTTGTAATGTTTTTGATCTTCTTCACAGTTGTACTTCTCTATCCTCATTCAGGTAATGATCTCTATTTCTTGGTGCTTGGGTTTATAAGATGCAGTTGGTTTTCAAGTTTTAAGAAAACCCTATAGGGTTTCCTTAAATAACATATAATGGCTTGGGAATATGGCATATGATATTGTGACATTGGCATGGGTATATGAAATAATTTTTAATGGCTTGAGCATTCAGTATACTGAATTTGGCATGGGTGAATGGAATTTTGAGTTTAGCATAAAATCTAGCCTTTATTATACTTCATAAGGCATTGGTATATTGGGTATTATGTCATGGAAATTGGCTTTGATTTAAGGAAAACATATTGATCATTATATTTTCATATGACATCAGGTCTTATGGTTGATAAATAATCAGGCCTCAAGGCCGACAACAGGTATAAGGTTTTAATTATTTTTTAAATGTCACTTTCGAAGTGACTTGGACTTGATTACTTGGGAACAAAAAGTCTAAGGCAATCAACATTTTTTGTAATAATGCAAGGCATTATTAGGTCGACATTACACATACTTAATCTTTGAACAGTGGTAATGAGTTTATCTGCATGTTTTTGGATTGGTTTGTCCGCGGACTTCAAAAGGCATTATGAGTTCTGATTTATTAAGTTAGTCCTGTCAAACTTCAAACTCCATCAAATTTTATAAATGATATCAGTTGGTATGCATTGGTAAAGTTTAGGGAAATACTTTTTTTTCACTTGCTCGAGGGTTTGGAACCCTAACTTGGCCACCACCATGGAGATCTTCTCACATTCATTTCATTGTATAAGCTGGCTCTCTGCTTCTCTTGGACAACATATGGGGAATTTTGTAAGACCATTACAATGGCCGTTTCTTCTGACAGGCTCATGTCATTGGGTAAGAGCTCGAGATAATAAATATGCTCATGTTGCTCTACTACTCAGTTAGTCTGGTAAATTGCTACATGCAACATCTATTTCGATCTTCTCAGGTATTCTTCTCTTACACTGCTTTGAACAACCATTACCTCTACTAGAAAAGTTAATGAAAGATAAGTATGTGCTTTTGTATGGAAGTTGGAAAATGAGTTTAATATTTTCGTGATCAGATCTGAAATGATTACATTAAATCTAGAGTGCATTTCACAAAATTTTATCATATTAGTTTTATGAGTCGTGGTTTTTTGTTTGTGGGTCACCATGAAATCTTCGAAATTCTTCAGTTCCTTACCTGGAGTCATTGGTAACTATTATTGAATGCATGATTATTTGAGTTTGGTTACATTTTTGTTGCAGTTGATGAAAAAGGGTATTGTTCATGAATTTAATAGATGTTTTTTGTTGTTTGGATAAGCACTACATGTGCAGGCTACTTGTGAAGAAAAATTTCAGTCTCCTTTCTATATTTGCATGTTTCTTGACTATTCTTGTCATGAGAAAAGATCCTTCTCTCAGGAACATTGCAATATCTAGAAAGGATGCTTGACTGAAAGTGGGTAACCTGATAATCACCTCTTTTTTTTTGTTTCTGAAAAGTAATTCAAGCTACTATTGTAACCTCCCTTGAATGTAATGATGAAATCTGTAAATTGAAGAAAATAGAGAGATTAGGGCTTTAATACTCTGAAAAAACATTGAGTGAGATATAGGGTTATTATTTGTTGAAAGTAAAAATATAGGAAAAGTGGGGTTAACTATTTTTTGAAGAACTATGAACAATGTATGAAAACATAAAGTGAAAAACTAAGAGTGAGAACATATCACTGTGAATGTATTAAGGAGATATTGGGTATTGAGACTAAAAGTAAAACTTTATGAGCTATTTCCTCAAGCTATCTTAAGTCTTGACAATGGGTAGAATTCTGAAGGGTCATACTCGAACCTTGAGAATTGTAAACATTGTCTGTCAAGAGGCACTTGACTAAAATTAGAGAAACAAAGAGATCCTATGTATCATTGTATGATTTACTGAAATCAGAAAGGGGTTGGTGCTCCTTGAAATTGGTGTTTCTAAAAGAGGGGTTGGTGCTCCTTGAGTTGGTGCTCAGAAATCAGCCTACGAGGCATTGCCAAAAATGATTATTGAAATGAAAGCCTGAAAAAGGCAGTAGGTTAAGGAGTGGTTTTTCTACCCTAGGAGGGTTTTCCACTCAACATATCTTGTGTTTATTTTTTTATCTGTGGTTCATCTGATTCATTTCATGAATGCTTTAATATGCTATGTTTCCCTATTATAATTCTCATTTTAGTTTATGTGATTACATTCAATACATGAATGAGTTTATCATTGATAAATGAGAGCATACATCTAGTTTATTTCAGTTTCATTAAAATTGTGAAAACAATTAAAATCACTAATTCAACCCCCCTTCTCAGTGTATTTTTCACTCCAATAGGTGTTTCTTTTAGATATTAATCTATTTTAGTGTCCTCTTAGTGGTGTTATTATGCCTAATACCCCCTAAGGTGTGACTTTTCATGTCGTGATATGTCCCCTTAGTGGTGAAATTATGCTTGATACCCCCTAAGGTTTGGCCATTCATTCCATGATTTGTCCTCTCTTATTGGTGGTGTCATGTATGATACTATCTAAGGTATGATTTCCTATACATTAAATAATATCATTTAAAGTGTAATGATCCACTTGTTGGCATATAGCCTTTGTAGTGTTATTTATAACACCCCCTAAGGTGTGGCTTTATGATTTGTCCCTTGTGATGTTAAACTTTATACAACCCCTAAGGTGATTCATCTCCCATGACATTAAACTTTGTACACCCCCTGAGGTGATTCATCTCTCGTGATGTTAAAATTTGTACACCCCCTAAGGTGATTCATCCCCTATGATGTTAAATGGTCCTTGTGACATTAAACTTTTATGCATTCCTTGAGGCGTGATTTGTAAAATAGTCCATGGATTTGGCATAATGACACTTGATGATTCATGAAGTTGAGCCAATTTAACATGTCCACCTCTCATAACACAACTTGCTTGCTAGTGGATTTGTGTGTTTCATGAGTCAACTAGAATAACACATCATTCTAGCCTTATGAAAACTATCATAATGCAACTTTCTATCTAGTAGATCTATGTATCTCATGAATAGACTATCATAACACATCTTTCTAGCCCTTATGAGAGAGCTATCTTTTCTAACATCATATTCAAGTACTGATTTTTGGTATTTGAGACAAATTTAAGATTGAGGTCTCTTTTCCTTACCAACTAGAATCCTTTTAGTACTAATCATTTGTTTTGTTTGTGATTGTTAAGTGTCAAGTTTGTGTTTTCAATATGTTTGCATCATGTAGTGTTTTCATTTTTTGTTCATGTTTGCATTATGTTTTGTTTTGTGTCTTCATCATGTATACTTTATGTTTTTCATGCTACATTAAACCTCATGTGTGTTCCTTTTTCCTTACATTATCTTTTCATAGGATATTGAATTTGGGGGCTATCACATCCCTTAGGTTCAATGTCATCATATCTCTTCAATGTTTGGATAATTGAACCCTTCTTGGCCTATATGTACTTTTGTGTGAGTCTAAGCATACATTCATACTCTCACTAAAGTGGGGGTTAAATTTTACATCAAAAATTGTCACCCTTGACAATTTCACACTAGGTTTAGCTTGGACCTAATTATGCATTTAATTTGCTTGTTTTATAAATATCTTCAAAAATTAAGAGATGGGATTGAAAATAAACATTTAATATCTAACAAAAATGTTTAAGGCCACAAAAAGAATGGGTCTGGACTAGGGTGACCAACACCCTTGTCTATCCTATTTTGGATAAATTTTAAATATGTTGGTGTCATCATTTTAATATTTGAAAATACAAAATCATTTGTTGACTATCGATATTTTATTTTTGGGAAATTAGAAGAATTGCATATAAATACAAGTCATTTTCACCATTTTAATCCTAGAAACTTTGAAGAGTAAACCCTAAGGAAATTAATTGAGAAATTGAGCAATCAAGAGCGGAATTAGTAGAATTACTACATAAATTATTTTAGCCAACAATCATATTACCCATGCATCATTTTTTCATGTGATTTTTTTCATGTTTTATGTTCTTTTTTTGTGAGTACTAATACTTGCATGACTTCAAATAAAGCATCAATTTCCCCTTAAATTTGATGAGTACATTGACATCAGTCCATCAAGGAATGCAAATCTGAGTGGTGAGTTGCAACAATTGTCAATTTATTACTTTTTTATCATTTATTCTTTGTCGATTGAGGGTTAGCTCTCTTTTTACATCATCAAATACTAAAATCCTTCCTCCTCTTTCATGTGTGTAGGTTGAAAATCTAAAGTGAATTTGATGAATATTGAAGACCTAGTTTCTCATTCAAGCATTCAAATCATACAAGTCATCAAATCAAGGAAATTGGATTTTATCTGCAACAAACAAAGTCACCACAATGAGTCCAAAAGGGAAGAGCACATGGACCAAGAGTGATAGGAGATTACAATAAAATATTGATTAGTTATTACCCAATCTAGAGCATCCAACATCTCTATCTAGTTATTTCAAGACTGAATGCATATGCCAAGTTCTTCTATGTCTACCCTCTTCTATTATGAATTTTTTTAATGTTAATTAGTTCTATGTTTTCCAAAAATATAAATAGTTTGCTACATTTTCATAATTAACTTAGGAACATCATTATATCATGAAATTTAGTCAATTAATAATCAATTAATCATATCAACACATAAACCCCCCAAAAAATGGATTAAAACCCTAATCCACCATTTTGGCTCTTCAAATGAGGTTTATAGCCAAGTGGGTGTTGAGATCACTTTCAATCCACTTTCCCTTTTGTGATATTGGAAATAGTATGATTTAGGCCCTAGATCTCTTTTTCCAATATCACAAATTTGTTTGAGGAAAAATTGGGAACTATATATAAACACGTGTTCATTTTTTTCAACAAGACTAGATAACAAACTACATAAATATTTTATATCATAAGATCCCTACCAACAATTCTTTGGAATATCCCAACCCCTTTGGTAGGAGTAGGATAATGTGTAAGTGGTTGAAATATTGACACAATCATTCATAAGTAACAATTTCACAAATGAATACACACATATGCACCAACATAACCCTTGCATATTTTGAGATTCTATTAAAAACATTCAATAAATTCCATAACCATAACTTAACATATGTTTAATTTACCATTATATACACATTCATGGTAGTGATTCAAAACCATATTACATTTAAATCAAAGATTACTCAGATTTCATGAGTTGAATTATTAGCATTTCTATTCAAACGTGAAACCTTTTATTCACTTTCAATATATCACCTATTTATCTCAAGGATACTCAACATACCATATACTAATATCCACATCATAAGTGATAAATCAAACTCAAATATCACATCCATATTTTACATGATAAATTGAAACACTAACTTCATAAGCACAACATACCTATTAATTAATACATTAGAATCACAATCCATGAAATATTTGTTAGTTAAAACACTTTTTATAGCCCATGGCCATTCTAATTTAGAATAGTAAAAATAACTCAAAATTTGATAATGGATAAATTAATAATAACTATATTTTATGATTCAAACTACAGAAAATGATATGAATTACTAACTAAGTATCTTAATTGTTAGGTTTTCACTATGCTTCATCATCAAACATTTCATATCCTAAAATTAACACAAACATAAATGAAGTAATCATGATTCATAATAAGAATAAGGAGAACAATGTTAAACACCTTGGTATTTTTTGTCATGTTAATCTAAAATTCTATATTTACCATTGCTAAACAACTAAATGCTCATACACATAAAATCACAAACCCAACATTATAAATTAATAAAAAATAATCATAACAATAACCAAGGGTACGATGAGCCTTCATAGAAACCTTGGACCTTGAATACATAAAATTTGAACAATACACACATAGATATAAGTGTTGCAAGTATGTTGGTGTTGTCATTGATGTCAACAGTTGGTCATTGATGTCAAAAGTATGGAGATTGTTGGTGTTGTTAGTATTGATGCTATTATGGATGTGTTGTGGTGATGTCATTAGTGTTGTCATTGATTTATTGTATGGTTGTGATAAATAAGTCTTGTAATCAGAGTAAGTTCACTTGGTTTCTAAGTGCTTTTGAGAAAAATTTAAAAGAGTGTGCAATGTGATAGAGGTGTGTTCAGTGTTGTGCTTCACATTTCTTCATGGTTGAAGATATGATTGTATGGTTTGGATATGATGATCAGAGGTGTTCAGAGGTTTAATATCTATATTTTTATGTTTTAAATCATGCAACAATGGAAGTTTTCTTTGACAATGTGTATGTTTGTATAAAATGTTGTCTAGGGGAAAGGAGATTGCTCTGTATTTATCCATAGTGAGTTTTCTGGTCTTGCATATTTGGGAACATGCTTATATTTTTTGTATTTATCTTCCCTTGGATTTTTAGGTGTTAAGTTTCTCTACAAGTTTAATTCATGTGTTGTTGTTCAGTGGTAGTGCATCTTGATGTGTAGGATGAAAGTATTCTTTATGTTTAGCTGGTTGTGGTAATGTTGCAGAATATTCTAATGATGATATAATATTCCTAGATGTTGTGAAGTGTTTTTTTTTGGTCCACATGTTATTTTTTCACTTGGAGAACATTTATATGGTTGCTTGTAGTGTTAGTTCAGGTTTGGCCGACCTAGCATGCTAGCACTATTTGTAGAGGTATCTCGTGGATTGTGGATGTGTTGAGTAGCATGGTGATTTATACTTGGGTTCTATTTAACCCTTGGTGTGGTATTCCTTCACTTATTTCCATCATGGAAGTGTTTGGTGTTGGCCTATTTTAGTGATGCATATTTGAGGTGCATATGTCTCATTAAGGCTCACCTAATTGAGATTGTCTAGGTTGCAAATGGTATAAATGTAAGGTGAGTTGCTAGAGATGTTGTGTGGAGTGTGAATGATGGAAATATGATTAAGTGTGGTGATTTGAGTACGAGATTAAATTCCTATGACTCTAGATGCAATGAACAAAAGGTTTCTACATTTTCAGTGTACTTGAAGTTGGTAGAGGTAGTGAGCCGAAGGTTGTAGATGGCATAGAGTTGTAGTGGTGGATTTTCCTACCACTATGAGATATTGAATCTCTATAATAGTTTCTCCTATTCTTCTTTATTCTTGTTAGTGAGACATTAGTGGTACAAAGGAAAGGAGATTGAAAAAGGGAATTGCAAAATATAGAGGTAAGTTATCCTTGAGGTGTTTCAATTGTGGAAAGATAGGTCATTATGCTTCTAAATTTCCAATAAAAGTTTCAAATGAAAAATCTAAGGATCATAAAGGAAAATTTGTTAAGAAGAGTTATTATGTTGAAAGATACAATGGTGTATCTAACTATGAGGAATCAAACTATCTAGATGATGATAGTGATGAATGTTTGTTCATGGATCTAAATGCTAGAGCTAATTCTACTAATTTTGAACTATGTATGAAGGAAAGTGCTTTTGTAACAGGTCACAACATTGAAGGAACTATGGTGACTACTTTTCATGCAATAGAAGAGAGGAATTACTAGATAATTGATAGTGGATGCTCAAATCATATGATAGGTGATAAAATTAAGTTTGTTAAACTTTAAAATTATTATGGTGGTCTTGTTAAGTTTAGTGACGATAAACCTACTAAGATCTATGGAAAAAGGTTCAATTAGCTTTGATGGAAAGCATAAAACAAATTATTTTATTTATGTCAAGGTTCTCTGGCATAATATTCTTAGTGTAAGATAGATGTGTAGCAAAGGATACAATATTGTGTTTCAGGGTGATGGTTATGAAATTAAAAAAGGAAGATTTGGAACTTTGGTTGTTGCAAGGACAAGGATAGAAGGTAATATTTATCAACTCAAAGGGAATGGTGCTAAGTGCTTTATGTCTCAAAATAAATGAAATTTGGCTATGACATAGAAGAATGGGTCACATCAATTTTGACATCCTAGCAAAGATTAGCTCTATTGATGTTGTGAGAGATCTTCCAAGGATTACAAAACCTATCAATGCAATCTGTAAGGAATGTCATTTTGGAACAAAAATAAAGATGTTCAAGACTAGGGAATATTCTACTGCAATTCCCTTGGAGTTGATGCATATAAACCTATGTGAACATACTAGAATAAGAAACTCTCAAGGTGATATTTATTTTATATTATTGATTGATGATTATTCTAGAATGACTTGGGTGACATTTCTCAAAGAAAAATAAGAAGGTTTAGATAAGTTTAAAGCATTTAAGTCTATGGTCGAGAATGAAATAGATGTGAAAATAAAGTGCTTGAGGTTTGATAGAGGTGGTGAGTTTAACATTTTTTGTGAAGATCATGGAATTAAGAGGCATTTGTCAGCCCCTAGAACTCCTCAACAAAATGGAGTTGTGGAGAGGAAGAATAGAATAGTTCAAGAAGTAGCAAGGACTATGATGAAGGAAGAAAATCTATGGATGCCTATTGGAGAGAAGAATTGCATACTGTAGTCTACATTCTTAATAGAGGTCAAGCAAGAGTAAATATTTTAAAGACTCCCTATGAGTTATGGTATGGAAAAACTCCTACTTGGAAATAATTTAGATTTTTTGGAAACAAATGTTATATTAGAAGAGATGAAGAAAATTTAGGGAAGTTTGATGCAAGATATGCTGAAGGAATCTTCCTTGGATACTCTACAAGAAGAAAAGCTTATCGGTGCTATAATAAAAGGTTGAAGAAGATTGTTGAAAGTTAAAGTGTCAAATTAGATGAAGAACCACATCAGAGTTCTATATTGATAGAAGGATATGAATTTGATGAATCCCCTTGTAGTGTAGAATAAAAATAAGAGAAAGAAAAAGAGATGATAGTTGAAGAGGAATAAGCTTTGTAAATCATCCCTAATACTCCTAAGTATGTGTAGAAGAATCATTTTGAAGATCAGATCATTGGAGATAAGAGCAAAGGTTGTGTTGACAAGAAGAAAATCTGCTATGAGAGAGGAATAGGCAAACTTTTTTTTTCTTTCAGAGGTAGAGTTCCCAAACTAGTGACTGAGGCATGCAAAGATGAGAATTGGATCAAGGCTATGAAAGAAGAGTTGGAACAGATTGAGAAGAATCAGAATTGGGAATTGGTCCCAAGACCTACAAATAAAAATTTGATAGAACTAAGTGGGTTTTTAGGAACAAGTTGAATGAGGATGGAAAAGTTGTCAGAAATAAAGCTAGACCTATGTGTAAGGGCTACTCACAAGTGGAAGGAATAGATTTTGAAGAGAACTTTGCTCCGATGGAAAGGATGAAATCCATTAGAATGTTTTTGGATTTTACAACACATAAAGACTTCAAGGTATATTAGATGGATGTGAAGTTTCCATTCTTGAATGGTGAGCTAGAAGAAGAGGTGTACATTAAACAACTAGAAGGCTTTCAGTTATTAGATGAAGTTGATAAGGTCTTTAGGTTGAAGAAGGCATTGTATGTAATCAAATAAGCTCCTAGATTTTGGTATGCAAGGTTAGATAAGCACTTTTTGCAACAAGGATTCATGAAAGGTATTGCAGATAACAACCTTTACTTCAAGGTTATGGGAGAACAAATCCTTATTGTGGTAGTGTATGTGGATGAAATTATCTTTGGAGGAAATGAAAGCATGTACAAAAAATTTACAAAGGAGATGAAAAAGGAGTTTGAGATGCCAAAGTGTGGGAGATGAATTTCTTCCTTGGATTACAAATCAGTTAATCAGAAAAGGGTATTTTCAATTCTCAGTCAAAGTATGCCAAATAAATTTTGGAGAAGTTTGGGATGGAGGATTCCAAATTAGTGTGTACTCCTATGGTTATTGGTTGTGAATCTCCTAACACTAATCAGAGCAAGTATAGATCAAATATTGGAGGACTACTTTACTTAACTGATATTGGATTGGATATAATGTATATAGTATGTCTTGTGGAAATATTTCAAGAAGATCCAAGAGAATCACATGTAGTAGTTAGAAGTATATTTATATACTTGAAGGACACTCCAAATTTTGGTTTGCAATATCCTAGGGATACTAATTTCTCCTTGAGTGCATATATAGATACAAATTGGGCAGGTTGTAAATATGAAAGAAGAAACTGTACAAGTGGAGCTTCTTTCTTTCTTGGTTGAGTAAGAAGTAGGATTCAGTGTCATTACCTATTGCAGAGGTAGAATATATTGTAGCAACATCATGATTTACTCAAGTGTTATGGATGAAGCAAAAATTAAAGGATATAAGAGTATCATATGATTAACCTCTTTCTATCTTGTGTGATAATACAAGTGTTATCAATATTTCAAAGAACCCAATAATGCATTCAATAACAAAACATATATCTATTTGGTATCACTTTGTAAGAGAGAAGGTTGTAGAGAATGAGGTGAAGCTAGAGTATGTGCCTATAAAGTATCGAGTTATAGATATTTTTACAAAGGCTCTTCCTAAAGATACTTTTGAGTATCTCTGACAAAAGTTAGGGGTTATTTACCCTCCTTATTTCAACTACATGCATGAGTTGGTGCATATTTACAGGTGATCATTCAAGATACATTCTTAGTCCTGGAATGATGTTGAAGGCTACCTCTAAAGGGGATTAGGTATTAGTTTTTCTTACTTATGTATTCAGGTGGAACATATCTTGTGTCCCTAAGGGGAGTGTGCAAAAAGGAGAAAGCAATAGAGGGAGTAGTGAAGAATGAATATTGTAGAATGTACTATAGTAGAGTAGTATAGAGAGAGAGAAGTTTCCTACTTGTATTTCCTAAACAGAATTATGCAAGTGATGTATGCATATGTTAAAGGGGGAGAGAAAAACATAAAATAAAAATCCTATGCAAGTGTTGTCAAAAGGGAAGATGTTTCTCTTTGTCATTAATGTCAAAGGGGGAGAGAGTAAAGTCTGAAAAACACAAGGACATAATTGATGTCAAATGGGACAATAATGGTTGAAGAAATCCTTAGATAGGGGGAAAGATTGTAGAGAGAAAAGTGTCTGAAGAATAGAGGTAAAGGGAGAGAGTGAAGTGTACTCTAGTAAAGGGGAGTGTTGCTTAATGCATATTTTCTTTTGTTGTTGATGGTTTTTCAAAGCCTGTGTTACCATCAATGAAAAAGGGGGATACTGTTGCAAGTATGTTGTTGGTGTTGACAGTGATGTCAAAAATTGGTCATTGATGTCAATATTATGGATGTGTTGTGGTTTGATAAGAATGTTTTGTGTTTATTTCATCAATGTTGTCATTGATTTCTTGTATTCTTTTGATATATAAGTGTTGTAGTTGTAGTAATTTCACTTGGTTTCCAAGTGCTTTTGAAAAAAATTAAATAAAAGAGTGTGTTGTGTGACATAGGTGTGTTCAATGTTGTGCTCCACATTTCTTCATGGTTGAATATATTCTTGTATGATCTGGATATGATGATGAGAGGTGTTTAAAGGTTCTATATCCATAGTTTTAGGTTCTGGATCGTGTGACAGTGGAAGTTGTGTTTGATAGTGTGTATGTCTATATAGAAGGTTTTCTGGGAGAAAGGAGATTGCTTTGCATTTCTCCCTAGTGAGGTTTCTTGTCTTGTGGATCTAGGAACATTATTATATTATTTGTATTTATCTTCCCTTGGAGTTTCAGGTGTTGAGAGTTTCTCTGCAAGTTCATTTCATATGTTGGAGTTTAGTGGTAGTGCATCTTGATACACAAGATGAAAGTATTCTTTGTTTTAGGTGGTTTTGGTAGTGTTGTAGAATATGTTGATGATGTTGGAATATTATTTTATATTATGTGGATGCTGTGAAGTTTTATTGTGTGGTCTGCATGTTGTTTTTGGACTTGGAGAAGTGTGTATGTGGTCACTTGTAGTGTTAGTTCAGGTTTGGATGACTTGGCATGCTAGTGCTATTTGCATAGATATCTCATGGATTTTGGATATGTTGAGTAGTGTGGTGATGTATATTTGGATCCTAATTAACCCTTTGTGTGGTTTTCCTTCACTTATTTATACTATAGAAGTGTTTGGTTCTGACCTATTTTGCTAATGCACATTTGAGATGCATACATTTCATTAAGGCTGACCTAATTGAGATTTTTTATGTCATGGATGGTATTAATTAAACTTGAGTTGTTGGAGATGTTGTGTGGAGTGTGAATGATGAAAATGTGATTAACTATGGTAATCTGAGTGCAAGCTTAAATGCCTACGAATTTGGATGCAGTGACCAAAAGGTGTCTATATTTTTAGTTTCCTTGAAGTTGTTGGAGGTAGTGAGCCGAAGGTTGTGGATAGTATAGAATTGCGGTGGTGGATTTTATTGCTGCTATGAGATAGTGAATCTCTCTATAACATTTTTTCCTATTTTTTCTCTTCGTGGAAGTGAGCCTTTCTTCTTTTCTAGGTAGTGAGCCCTTAGAAGTGAGCCTAATTATATTTGGTTTTGTTATTCATATTTATGTGAGCTAATCCTCATCGTGGTTTTTCCCATATTAGGGTTTTCCATATAAATCTAGTGTTCTCTTGTGTACGGTTGTGTTTGCATTGTTGTTTCACATGTTTACATTTAGCTAGTGGTTAATGAGGGTTTAATGTTTGATAAGGGTTTGAAAGTTATTGAGGGATTGAATTTTTTAATGTACAACTAATTCACCTCCTCCTCTTAGTTGTCCTATGCATCTAACAATAATCTTGGATATCTTATAGTTTCTCAATCTCTCAAATCAAGCTTCTTAGTAACCAAAATATTCATGTATTTTTTGACACATCAATAGGTTGGAATGACAAAGGTCCCCTTAGTTGTATGGTGGCTAGCTTTAGTATTATTTATTGATATTATGTTTTTATGTTTATGATTTTTTTCTAATTGGAGAGGTCTTTTGATGGTATATTCAAGGAGATGTGTAGGAATATTAAGAGTTAGTCACATGAAATAAAGGTTTAACCTAGTGAAATCCATCACTATTATTCAGTATCAACCCTCTAATTCATTTTTTATAATTTTTATTTCAATTAATTAGACTTCCTACAACTAATTTCCAGCTTTAATTTTTAATTAAAATAATTAAAATCCTTAAAAATCTATATTTCTTTAAAAACTAGAAATGTTTTATTTCAAATATGAAATATAATTTAGGTAAATTTATTCTAATTTTACAAAAATATGTTTCTTATTTTTTAGGATAGTAATATGCATGTAAAAACATCAATTTTATCATGTGGAAGTCAAAAAGTCATTTACAATTTTTTACCTTGTGTGAATAAAACCAAACCTAATCTATCGTCAATACAAAAAAAGAATGAAATGGATAGGGGAAATAAATAAGGAAAAATAAAATCTAAACCTATTTCTAAACTCTCCATACACCATTTGATCAATTATAAAAATCAATATAAAACCAATCATTATAATCACACTCACTGCCTATATTCCAAACATAGGATGGTTCAAATGAACAAAATCCACTTGTATTATTGATGTCAAATTTTATGGAAAAAAATTAAATCAAGTTCATCACATATAGCACCTCACTACCAATGATATATTAGTGGTATGAAATACATATTGAATTCATTTAACATTTATTGAATTAAATGCATGAATACATGCAAAGATAGTAAATAATCTTTGGAAAATATAATAAAATGGAAACTCAAAAATAATTGGTATATTGTATTATAATGTAGGTTTTTAAGTGTTTCCAACCTTACATTGATTTCAAGTAAATATTTATAGATAATTTGGAATGGTGAAGCTAAATAACCATTCCCACTAAAACCCATAAAAGATAAAATACAAAGAAAAACAAGAGACATCTATCATTTCCTCTATTGTCTTCTAATCCTTCTTTACATGTCAGCTAAAACTTGAGTTCCAAACATATTCGATTATCATATGCACACTTCCCTAGAAAACTATAAAGGTTTGAGAAAGAATTCTCCACACATTTGAGTGTCTCTCCATAGTCAACTAATTTGTCACAACATTCATTATCATGATTTGTAACAATCTCAAAAAATGCTAAAGATTTTGGGAGATAAGAGGCATCTATGATTTTGATTCAAAATAATTTACACCTCATATTTTCTTCCTCCTAAATACAATATAAGTGAGTTATGTTATTCTCTCCCACCTTTACAATTTGGATTTTTTTTAGCATCAAAGTCTTAAAATGTCATATAATTAGGTTCACAATATTTTAACTAAATTTTTTTCATGTGTCTTGAACTCTAACATTTTCTTTTCAAAATCTTTTCTTTTCTTTTTTAATTCAAAAATAATGAAACACCTTGATCCTTAGCCTCATATTATATATTTTGTCTACATAAATTACTTGTACCAGTCCTAGATGGATAAGAAATTTCTATATTCTTTATTTTAATTCCTTCTAGTTTCTAGATTATAATCATGACCGCTCTCCCAAGGGAGTTCATCATCCTATCTATGTATGAATTTCTCAAATCTTTCAATGTGGAGTTGTTCAAAAAGCTTGATGGTCTTCCTAGTAGAAAATTTTATAAACATCCAAAGATTATGGTGGATTTATAATAGGTATAATTGTTACAAAATGTCCAAATATTGTAGGAACTCCATGAACAGACTCACTATACAATGATCTAATTCTTAAAATTCTTATTGTATCAATAATTTAGCCTAGTTCTAGCATTAAATCCATTGAGACTTTAGTATACACTTCACTCTAATACTTCAAGACACTTCTATAGTTCCAAATATGCATCACAAAGAGGATAAAGTTAGTAACAACTAAAAGAAAACAACCTCAATCACTCCCAAATATCAAAACTTTGAAATACCATATGTATTTCATATTTTTCTTCTGGATTTGAAGGTGATAGGTTTAAGGATACTAAATCCATTAAGAAAAAATTATGATTGGAATGTAAAATTGGTCCATGAAATGCTTATACGTGTGAATGGTCTTAAGTATGGGGTAAAAACCGAGGCCAACTAACTATTTAATAAATGAAAATATTGCTAAATTCATAATTGAATTGCAATCATGATAGTAATAGTGTTAGAAACCAAGATCAGACATCCAAACCAAAATGCCTTCCACATAAGAGAAAAACAATAAAAAACAAAGTTTTGCATGAAGATGTGCAAATTAATATATTCAGAATTAAGATATTACAATAGATGATTTGCTTTATAAAATAAATGTATGCAACCCTAATGTTGACCTAAAAGGAAACCCTAGTGTGCATAGTTAATAATTAATCAATTATTAATGTGCCTAAGTTTAGCTTAAGTAACTAAAGGAATAAGTGACTTAATTAATTAACTAGTATGATATAATTAATTAAGTGTAATAACTTATTACTCTAACACCCCCCCTTAATATGAACTTAGGAAGAAGTTAAAACACTAGAAAAAGATGCATGAAAGAAAATATGGGTCCCAACAATTAGGCCAGATCAGGTACCCATTTACAAATGCAAGAATGAGGTAGAGAAGGAAAAACCAGTGGGACAAAACCCCCCTACAATGAGATGGAATGCTACAAAGAAGCACTGGAAGAAAATTATAGAGTAACATTGGAACCACAATCTATCAAGAAAGGAAAGATACTTATGTCTACAAGAAACCATATTGGAATCATAATGATGCAACAGCAGACCTGATGCCACGGAACACTTGAAAAATCCAAATGGGAACAACCCTGGAATCTATGAAGTAGCAGTCGATTATTGAAATGAATGTGATACTAAAATGAAGTGAAAAGATGCAAGTTGCACTCTCTCAACTGCCAAAACATCCAAGTAATCTCCAAAACACCCATCGGGCCAAATCTGGATTAACAATAAATCTGAGATAGATATAGAAAAAAGTGCATGAAAAGAAACATAGAGCTCCTCAATGCCTTTCCAATGCCACAAAGATAGCAAAAATCGGAGATCGTGAAAAAAAGTTATGAGCTCGAAAGCATAAAATAAACATCTGATTTCAAACATTAATAAATGTAGTTAAACAGAAAAATAATGAAAAATAAACTACACCACAAGAAATTTCTTGAAACCAGCTTTCCAGTGATATCTCGTTTTTCCAATTATGATACCGTATGCCCAAGTTATGCCAAAAAGAAAAAAACCTGCTCCTTTAGGGAAAACTGGGGTTCGGAGGGGGCAAAAGAGGCCTTATAGCCGTTGACATCATGTTGACGTCATCAAGTCACTGGAAAAAAATTCACGGCCATCTGGCCATTGCCACAAAAAGGCCCCATCCCTGCAAAAAATATTGATAGTCGTCGAAGAGGCACTTAGTTCGCCATACGACCGCTGTAGGGGTTGTTTTCGGTCGAGGGTTGGGCGCATAGTGCCCAGTCCCCCATATGACTACGACGACAAGCGCATAAGCCCTCAGGGGCTGACAGAGGGCCCCTGGTCGTCCATGTGACTAGGGCGGACCTAGAAGGAGCCCATGGGAGCTGGCTGGGAGGCGGCGGACCAGTGGCTGCCCAATGGCAGAGCCATCTATACTGTAGACATCGACGCGGATACCGAAAAACCACCTTTGTTTAAAAAAAAATTGATTTTCATGCCTCATAACGCATGTCGGGAAGACCGTACGACCTCCTTGGCAATTTTTTTTTGCCTTTGAACCAACTTCTCATAAATCGACGAAACAAAAAGCGTTTTTAGGGTTTTTGGCTGTTGCGAATGTGATAGTGACCTCTATTTGTGCCAAAAATGCTCCCAAAAATAGGCTACCTCCAGAGTTTGCAAAAATTCACCGAGCTTGAAACCCTTATAGATCTGACAAATGATGACCAAAATCTGCAAAATGAAAGTCAATCTTGACTGTTTCCAACAATCTGAATCCAATGGTGAAGCCCGATTTGATCCAAAACGCCACATAGATGAGCTTAAGACATGAAATTGTCAAGGAACCCCGAACGAACTCTGCAATGATTTTCTCTAAAATTTGAGAAGGGGTTGTATGTCAAGACTTTGATACCATGTTAAAAACCAAAATCAGACATGCAAATCAAAAGGCCTTCTACAGAAGAGAAAAACAATAAAAAACAAAGCTTTGCATGAAGATGTGCAAATTGATATATTCAGAATTAAGATATTATAATAGATGATTTATTTTATAAAAGCAATGTATGCAACCCTAATGTTAACCTAAAAGAAAACCCTAATGTGCACAGTTAATAATTAATCAATTATTAATGTGCCTAAATTTAGCTTAAGTAACTAAAGGAACAAGTGATTTAATTAATTAACCAGTATGATATAATTAATTAAGTGTAATAACTTATTACTCTAACAAATAGTGGATAGTACAAGAATTGACTAAAATACACTAGTTAGAATTTAAGCATAAAATGTATGTCTTATCATACTTATATTTTTAAAAATAAATGCAAT
Organism: Sequoiadendron giganteum; assembly: GCA_007115665.2. Taxonomy (NCBI): domain Eukaryota; kingdom Viridiplantae; phylum Streptophyta; class Pinopsida; order Cupressales; family Cupressaceae; genus Sequoiadendron; species Sequoiadendron giganteum. The sequence continues at coordinate 358,478,178 of CM021101.1, forward strand.
TTAATCTATGTATATTAGTGGAAAACATAGGAAAAAAAAATTTAAAAAATTAGAAGAATGATTAATGTGATTGATGACAGAAAATGTTATCCAAATTTAAATGTCTGCACTACTTAGTTTCCAATTTGGATTATGACATAGACCTATCACCCCACTTATGTCAAACCATTCACCATTAACAAAGCTACCAATTAAGAATGACTCCAACTCTATAGAATGCTACCACCTCATCATGTGGCGAGTGAGGGTGAAATATGGATAAAATCACCATATCCACAATCAACGCACTCAAGCATGTGGTGTTTAAAATTCTAGCTCTACCATTTTGCTCTTCATTTGTCTGGACATTTCAGAGTCTTGCATTTACACGCTGAAGCCCGAGTCTACATAGTCTGAGGTTTGGTAGATTTTTACACCTTGTACATTTTGCACATGCATCATAATTTCCAGATTTGTAGAGTTTGGGGTTTGGTATATCTTTGTAATTTACAACTTGTATTGCTGTTGGCGTTTGTACGCCAGAGTCTCAAGTCTGAATAGAAGAGAAGTGAAGGATTAGAATTGAAGTCTCATTTTTTAATCTCTCATCACCCATTTAAATGTATATGCGCACATTTTAGATTAAATTTTAAAATTTCAAATATTGGGTATTTGTCATTTTAGATTTAAATTTGCACATTCAAAGTCTTCAATTTCTTTCACCATGGATTAACCTTTTACAAATTTCAGGTTAGTTAAAAAATGAGACATTTGTTTGATGCCTAGAGAATATTGTCTGGGATTTTGACAATTTTTGCAATTCGCAAATTTAATTTGTAATTGCATTTTAAAAATGAAATCCAAATGTTGAACTAAGAGTTTGGACTTCATAATAGCTTTATAATTTGTAATTTCAAATTCAATTTACAATTTTAAGATGAAGTTTAAGCTTAAAAGTTTACTTAAAATATTTGGTGCTTGGTTTCAATGCTCGTAATTCCAATGCTCAACATATAAAGCTTTGGATGCATTTTGTAATTTATAACTTTAATTTTGATTTCTTTTTTTTATTGCAATTTAAACTAAGATTAGTTTACAAATAATAAGGTCATAGAGTTCAAATTTTGAAGAAATGTTATACTTTGTAATCTTTTGTCTTTCAACTTTCAATTTTAGTCACAGTGTTTCGATTTAGGACTTTGAAACTTGTTTATTATTTAGTAAAATTTCATATTTTGGGAATTCTTGAATTTGTTTGGAATTCCAAATTTAATTCATCAATCAAACTTTTAGTTATAGCCTAGAATCTTGAATTATATATATTTCAAATTCATGATAAAAATTTGGCTTCAAAACCTTATAAATTGTTAGGGTATGAAAATAGTTGTGCTCTTATAATAATAATAAAAATAATGTTTAAAGAGAAAATCTAGGGCACAAATTTTAAAATAATCCTTAATTCATACAACTCAAGACACAATTTCATTTAATTTTCAAAACATGAAATCATATTATACAATCAAATATGATCATGTACATCCTAAGTAACAAAGAATAAGTAGAAATTTTAAAGAGGAAATATCAAATACAATACAAAGGATAACTTAGAAATTAGTGAGACTAAAATGAGATCAAGAAAACCTACCTTTCATTCACCAAGATCTAGAATCCAAAGGTCATAAGAAGATTACTCATCACTACAATGCATGAAAATTACTCAAGGCTAAAGACATTGTGAGACAAAAGAATAGGAAACAAGCCACCATAGCATTATCTCAGACTTCAAATTTTTGTAAAGGATTTATAAGTACATGCAAACAAAGCTCAAGATTGACAAAGCCTCAAATTTAAAATTTTGGAGAACTTTTTCTTAAGCATACATTTTAGAGAAATATTGCTTAAGCATAAATTTTGATGTGGAAAATTGGATTAATTTTTTTTACTCAATAGCAAATGGAAGCCAAGTTGTTGTTAGGGTCTACTCTAATAAAATTAAACTTTTCAATATGGAAATAAAATATCACTAGCTCAAGTAAAACAAATAACAAAAGACATAAAAAAAGACATGCTAGTATCAAAAACTCTAAGTGGCATTGGTAAACATTGCTGATATATTTTATGCCACCCTTGGATGCACATCATTTATATCCGATCAGAGAGATCCTATGTGTGCATCCTTTCAAAATACATGATTAATTTTTATGAATCTAGGTCTTTGAGGTTTTGAAACTCCTCAATTGTGTCTTTTAGGGTTCTAAACTTGCAAGATAGGGCTTTTAAAACCCTCATGTGCTTAAACCCTAAACCCCTTGAACCTGGCATGCACTTTTGTTATAAGATCATGTTGACCTCTTACACCTAGTTAGTCTTGTGTCCCTAAGTTAAAGTCTTTAATGTCCCCATTCTTCATTTTACCTAGGCACGACCCCCTTTTATGAAGAACTTTGAAGCACGTGCTAATTACCGTCGCTTAGGTCTTTGTATCAGCCATCGCTAAAACCTTAACGTTCGTCAGTTTCATTTCCATGATGAGTGATGAACTCTTTCTCTTTTCATCATTTTTTCATGTTGAAAGAATCAAGTTAAATGTGTGATGCATGATGAAAGGCCCAAATTTGGTGATGGTGATCAGACAGTCATCACCAACCTCCTTCACATCGTGGTTATAAACATAAAAGTTGAAGACCTTTACGTGAAGTGTGATGGGTGGCATGATCTCTTCATCGAAGGGACAAGTGGATATCAATGAGACCTTGATGATGGTCCTTTTAACATCCCTATAGGAAAATGTATGACATTAGCATGGACAAGCAAAAGTTTCCCGCTAGCCCATGGTAATGGTGGTGGGCCCCTTGTCATCTCAAAGGGATAAAGGGTAGACAACAGGTGTCTTGGTGGGCCCGAGGTTTTGTTTTGCTTTATATGGCATCAATGGATCAAATTCAATAGAGATAATCTAACGGTCATCGTTGGAGGTCTTCACATCACCAAATTATAAGTGGAGTTTTGAAACATTATGATTGTTAGAATTAAACATGCTCTGATACCATGTTAGAATTGGCTATGGATGTCAAGATCTATGGACCAAATAGAAAGCACAAAGAAGAGATAAAATAATATGACAAGAATAAACTGTATTCAATGTCAATGATAATGTTTGATTTTACAATGAGAGACCCCTTGGTTATATAGCCAAGGTGAGAACATAGGAGTGCATAAGATTATGACAAGTGTCATAATCTTATGACATGAGACAACAATGAAAAGCTATCACTCCACCTAAAGTGGAAAGGTGATAATGTGATAACCACCACAAATAGTGGATCACCCACAAAAGGTGGAAACCTAATCACATGATATGTCCATGAAAGGTGGAAGTGATAAAGTAATAAGAAGATAAGTCCACCAAAGGTGGAAATTCTCCAACAACTCCTATGTGGTCCCTAAGTAAACTTAACTAAGGTGTAATTATGACCTAGGACAAGGTACAAAACATTTAATTACACCAACACCCCCCCTTAAGTGCAACTTAGGGAGAATGTACACAAATGTAAACAATGCAAGATGGGTCCCAACAACTAGGCCATGTTAGGTACCCATGTACAAATGCAATGCAATCTCTCACAAATGGAGAAAAGGAGAAAACCCAGTGGGACAAAACTCCTCCCCAAAAGAGAGATGAAATACAAGATAGAAATGCTCTCAATCATGAATGAGAAGGTAAAAACCCCATGTGAGGAAAAAGACCCCCCCATAAGAGAGAAGTAGAAGAGAGACAAGGCAGCCCCCCCTCAATGTTGAGTCTCCTGCAATGATGGTAGAAGCTCGACATTGAATGCTGAAGATGATCCAATCTCGCTGAACAATGTTCCTCCCCTTAGGAAGAAACAAAACCAAGGATGTATGCAGGATGTATGATGTCTCTGAAGCATGCTCAAGTGTCTCCATGTCGATGTCGAAAGCTAGCACATTGCTAAAGAGTACAATCCAACATCTAGTAGAGAATAATGTAGAACATGATCCAAAGAGAATGTTATCCCCTCTAAAGAAAAAGAAGCCTCCTCCAAATGCTGTCCAAAAGTATCCATACTCATGTCAAACTGAAAGGAATGATCATGTAGAGAATGAACAAGAGGGTCAGAGTGTTCCCTCACAACAACTGAAGAAGGAGCATCTTCATCAAAGAGAAGATGAATGTCATCAATGATGTCCCCCAAATCTGCAAGATGAGGCTCCACAAACAAGTCTGAAATACCTATCAAGAAGCCATCCAAAGTAGCCATATCTGGAAGACAATGTATGTCCTACTGCACTGAATCACAAGGAACCCAAACTGTGGAATCACAAGCATCATCAACTACAACAGTAGATAGAGGAGATGAAATGCATGGCTCAAGTACTGGATCTTATGTGAGAACTCCCAAGTTCAAGTAGCCATATGTCTCCTCTAAATCATGGTTCACACTAGAAGTGTGATCAACAGCTGAAGGAACAATGTCACCATCAGAAGCAAAATCTGCAAAGGTATACAACCGAGATGAATGATCAACCACCCCAGTAGCAATGATCTCTCTACTCTCCAAGTCTCGAATGATGACCGAATCAAGTGTGAACTCCACAGTTCTCCCATTTCCACCATGTGTAATCTGATATATGGAAAGAAGATTGTTCGTCAAATAAGGAACACACAAAACATCCTGGAAAGTGTTGTCCCCAAAACTAATAGATCCCTTCCCAATTACACTCATGTATGTATTGTTTCCCATCAAGATAGGAGACATAGAACACGGCTGAAATGAAGAGAATATAGACTGCGAAGATGCCATATGATGTGATGCTCCTGAATCTAGAAGCCATCTACTTGATCCTGGACTTGAATAAGCACAAAGAGCTTGACCTTTATTACCTGATGTAGATGCCATATGAACTTTTCCCTTAGACTGTTTTGAAGAAGAAGGAGAAGAAGGTGACTCAGACATTCTAGAAGGCAAATTGATTTGATTCTTTTTGAGAAGATTCTTCAACTCATCAATGTCCTTCTTATAACAATAGTGTTCTTCATGTCCATCCTTCTTGCAATATGCACAAAAATGCCTCTCCTTCTTAGATAATTCCCCTTTGAAAATAATTTTTTCTTTGTTTGATCTGAATGTGGATTATTCTTTGCTTTCTTATGTTTCTTATCTGATTCTGATTCCTTCACTTGATTAACCAACAATGCCTGAGATTTAGTAGTCTTGATGAGACCCATTGATATAAGCTTTTGTTGCTCATGTATCAACATCTCAGAAAATGATTCAAATGGTGTAGTATATGCAGACCCCATAGTCAATCTATGAGTATGAAAGCTAGAAACAAAAGAAGCATAATCAGGACCAAGTTTGTTCATTGTATTGTAGACCAACTGAATGTCCTTCTTATCAATCCCACATGCTTTACATTGCTCTCTTAGATCATTAACCTTAGTGATGTAGTCTTGGATATTGTCAAAGTTCTTAGGATCAAGGCTCATCAAATCATTATCAATTTGATAACCACTTACTTCATCTGTAGTACCATACAATGTTTTCAATTTTTCCCAAGCATCATGAGAATTGTTACATGATTCAATCTGAAACAACAAATCTTGAGAAACAAGTCTACGAAGACATCCAAGAGCTTTGGTATGTTTGATCATCCATTTTAACTTTTTATCTGCATCTGTAGGTTCAGGTACCTTATTTTCAACATATAGAGAGTGACCTTCTATCATTAGAATACTCCATGCATTTTGATGCCATGTTGAATAATTATATGATGTGAGCAAAGTAACCTTAGAATGATCCATGAAAATGAGAGAGCACAAGCAAACAGATCAAAAATATGCACTAAGAGACCCCCCCTCCCCCCAAATCACTCAATCAAGAAGCCCCCCAAGAAATATCTGATTTGGCACTTTATAACTAGTGCGTTTACAATTGCCATTGCCAAAAACAGCAAAGTGGACTTTGATTTTGGTACATGCAAATTGTCAAAATAGGCCACAAACTCACAATGAATAAATTATAGTAGATGAGATAAATCTGATCACACCACTGGAATGTACATGAAAACTCATGCACTTTCAAAAAAAATGGCACTCAAAAATGTTACTGTAGGAACAAGTTATGGGCTCCCAAAGTTCCCAAAATGAGGATGAAGCATCAACACCTATGAAAATCTGAAATTTCTGGAAAAACCAGAAGCCAAAACCAAAATCTAATTGCACCACTGTGTAGAGTATGAAAAATTAGCCCAAATAAAAAAAAAATTACCCGAAAAAAGGAGCCAAATTGAGTGAGATATGAGCGTTTGAAAATTGATTGCAAAAACCAAAATGCAATCCGTGAGGGGTCAGAAAATTTCTTTGAAACTGTTGACACCCTGCTGATGTCAGCAAGTGTCTATGTTAAAATTGATGACCGTTTTACTAACACCAACGCCATCGCTCCTCGCTATCAGAAAAGTTTTCAGACTGACGGAATATGCTTTGTTAACGGAATATTCCCTTCCGGTAGCTGGTTGTCGGATCATCAGCCGGTTGAATGGGGGGGCCCATGGAATAAGGAGCCACCATGGTGGGGCCTCCTGCCCTTGCCATGCGGTAGGCAATGGAAGGTGATACCTCCTACTGCGGGTACGAAGTACCCTGCACAGGGTACCAGCGGATTAAATCCGCAGAAAAAAGCTTTATGCTTTTTTCTTTTTTTTTAATTTTTTTTTTTAAATCAAATATTTTCAAATGAAATTTTTATAAAAAAATTCGAAAAATTTCACAATAATTTAAAAAAAAAAAAATCATACCGTCACATAATTATGATGCCTGGGGGGCCGTACGACTCTTCGGGCAAAATTTTTTTGCCTCACCAAATGATTTGCTCTGATTTGGACGATTGGACAGTCACTCTTAGGGTTTTTGGCCCTTTTGGATGTGATGGCAAGGTCGGATTTGACTCAAAATGCTCCAAAAATGCAGCTACTTTTTGGATCTGGCAACCACAATGCAACTTCAAACCCTCATAAATTTGGCCTCATATATTCAATTTGGATGAAACAAAAGGCAAAATCAACTTTCTCGAACCTTTCAGACACAATGGTGAGCTTAGATTTGCACCTGCAAGCTCTGATATAAACCTACAATAAAGAGCCAAAAATGGAACCTCCCCAAATCTGGTACCTCTCTTCAGAAAATGACTCTCCAATGGCACCCAACCCACTCTAATACCATGTTATAATTAAACATGCTCTAATACCATGTTAGAATCAAACATGCTCTGATACCATGTTAGAATTGGCTATGGATGCCAAGATCTATGGACCAAATAGAAAGCACAAAGAAGAGATAAAATAATATGACAAGAATAAACTGTATTCAATGTCAATGATAATGCTTGATTTTACAATGAGAGACCCCTTGGTTATATAGCCAAGGTGAGAACATAGGAGTGCATAATCTTATGACATGAGACAACAATGAAAAGCTATCACTCCACCTAAAGTGGAAAGGTGATAATGTGATAACCACCACAAATAGTGGATCTACCACAAAAGATGGAAACCTAATCACATGATATGTCCATGAAAGGTGGAAGTGATAAAGTAATAAGAAGATAAGTCCACCAAAGGTGGAAATTCTCCAACAACTCCTATGTGGTCCCTAAGTAAACTTAACTAAGGTGTAATTATGACCTAGGACAAGGTACAAAACATTTAATTACACCAACAATGATGATTTGTAATGGTTGATGGGAGAATATTCCTGTGAATATTTTCGCCAGTGGAGAGTCTCTTCACATCTCTCTTTCCTTTTTTTGTGAGTTCCTTTCCACAATGCATGATGAAGGGTTGAGATCAAACAAAGAATATCTAATGGACAAGGTGGCATCACCCCCTTGCTTCACATCATTGTTGTGAAGCAAGGAGGTGGAGTGGTTTGTGTGATGTGTGATGGGTGATGGGAGACTACAATGAACATTAGAAGATCAAAGACCCTGTTTTGAAGGAGGAGATCAATGATTGTGTTTTAAACTTGGCCCAATATCTGATCTTAGTCATCCATCTCCAATCCAATGACCAACATTTAAAATTCAACATTTAGTTGCTCTTGTTCATGGTAGACTTGCATATTTTATTGTTACAACAACTTCCCAGCTACTTGATCAAATTTGATCAACTCCAAATCAACCTTTTGCGCTTCTCCCAAGCCAAATTTATTGTTGAACGGTTCCATTTATTCCTTGAAGTTTTGCAAGCCACATCTCTCCTATTAGGGTATGTTGGTATGATATTTTTCTATGGATTTTGTGAGCCCCCATCCCTGCATTCATGATATTCATATTTTGGGGCTCGTTTGAGTTGTTAGGGCCTTTATGTCTAGTTATGTGGCTCTATAATGGGAGAAATTTGGATCATTTTATCTAATCAAATTCATCTTCTTGCAAACCCTAGTTAGGTTAGGGTTAGGTTTTTGATTTCAAATCTTGGTTATGCTTGAACCATAAAGGAAAATATTGTATCATTATTATGGGGTTCTTCTTCTTCTGGATCCTTTGGGGTTTTTCTCTTGCAGACTGTATTTCACACTTTGCCATTGTAAAATTTGGATTTTTGCCTCTATGTTATTGGAATCAATCAATTTTTCCTCTTCTCATATCTTTTTAGTTTGAGTAAGCTTTTACCTTCATATCTGATTTTTTATTAAATTTTCATGCATATATATTTGAGTTAGATGGTTTGCAGTTGTTGGTTTGAGAAACCTTGCTTCCTGCTAGCACATTGTCAAACCCTAACCTTCTTGTATGCCTCTGAGAATTGACCAAATAGAGAGTTGTGAAATTCCTCTTTCCCATCTTCAATAGTTTATTGAGCAGTCTAATCCAGGAAGTAGTGACCTTTCCATCTTGGTGTATCACCTCCATTTCCTTTTCATGTTCTTCTCCCCTTTTCCTTCTGAACTATTAGTGGTAGGTTTTCATGTGTTGAGTTGGATCAACACTTTGCACTGTATTCAAATAGGAATCCGACCTTATTTGGAAACTTGACCTCATCTTGCAAGGTCCCACACCTTGAGGTCATTTCCATTATGTCATTAGAACACTAAAATCTTGTTTCGTCGGGTGCAATTTTTTGTGACATTAGTTTTTGGCATGCCCGGTGGGACTACTTCTCTCCATTGAAGAATTTGGTGTTTTCTTCAATGCATCTTGCCTTTTGAGGCATATCTTCAAACACTATGGCGACTCTATTCCAAATTAGCTGGTTCAAGCAACCTAGTCCCATTTCATGCTATTGAAGAAGTGGTGCCTTCTTCAATGTTTTGGCCTTTGGAGGCAGTTCTACAAGCACGTGGCGACTCTACAAGATACATCTTTGGGTGAAATTTTAGTATGTACCCAAAATATCTAGTTGGGAAGTCCTTTGCTCTAATTTTTGTAAATTTTGAAGTGTTTCCATGCTTTAAAATGTCAATTTATAATAGAAACCACATGTATACCTTGTCATTTAATGATAATTCTACCTTTTCACCTCCTAATCAACTATATCATATTGGTTATGCATTCCATTCCATTCCATAGAACCCTATTGTTATGGGTTCTCAATCTTCACAAAATGCATACCACCCACCCCACCTTGCTCAAACATCTTGGATGCCTACACATTCCTATTAGCAACCCTAGCATACTCCTTATTCTCCATTTTAGACCCAAAATGAGAGCGAACTCATGTCCATGGTGAAAGATATCTTTTATAGAATTATTGAGCTTAAGGAGAAGCAACAAATTTTTTAACTTTAGCAAGGAGAGTGGGAAAATCAAGCCTATCAAGGGCAATAAGAAGGTTATTTCCCACATCATGACAAACTTTCCCACCAAAATCACCATCAATAGCAAGATTTAGATGCTTAATGAAAGTATGAGCAATAGTTGGAGGAACAAATAAAGAAACAAGAGGAGTATACAACAAGAGATGTTGCTACTAGGCAAGAGAAAATATTTCTTGATTTTTCTCAAGCACAAGTGCCTGAAACTCAGGTAGCCCCTTGTGTGCCTAGTTTCAAACAAGAACCTCCACCATTTTCAAAACAACCTGCTAAGGAGGAGGTAAGAGAGCATAAATTCCTAAGTTTTAGGAGCCCTAACAAGCCTCTTGAAACTTAAATTATCCCTCCTTTTATTCCAAAATAGCTTATTGTGCAAAGGTTTGCAAGCAAAAGAAATTAGTTTCAAGAATCCTAATTATCCCCTTGAAACTCCTATTCAACCTCTTCTTCCATCAAGAGGATCCTCTATGTTTGAGATCCTAAGTTCCATGAGCTTCCATTACTCACAAGAACCCATCCTTGAGGAGGGTCAACCATTTACTCCTATTGAGCAACCCCTTCTAGAGCTTCAATGAGACTTTCAATGCACTTTTGACCGTTTTGCTCCCTTTTTTCCTATTTCACTCTTTAAAGGTGGACCTATGGTATGGGATCCTAGTTGTTCAAAAGAATAGGGAAGGATCCATTAAGGGCTAGGAGTGAAGAGATTGTTGCTAAGGAGCCTTCATGTGTTCAAAACAATGAGTGTCTTGGTTTGTTGTAAGAAAAATTTCAAGATGAAACAATGTTGCAGCATAAGACATCAAAAAGGTAGAAAAAATTGATGCAATAGTGGAATCAATCCTCTCATTTGATGCCCTTTCTATTTTTTTTGAAGATGAGGAGGATTGATCACATATGCCTACATCAGAAGAAGCCTCTAAGTAGCTTGGTCTTGGCTTGATGGATGGAGACAACTCCATGGTTTTTGAGCAGTAACAATAAACATGTTTAACCCCTACTATGGTGGATGAAGATCACCAATTTGTTGAGGTCTGCAGTTCAGAGTTGGAGGGCCTCTCTTGGGATGTTATATAAATCATCACTCCTAGAAGAGGTGCTTTGTTAGCAGCAACATAATAATGAGGAAAAAAAAGAGGACATGGCAACTAGTACATGCCAAGAGTCTATTTCTATTGCAACTAGTTGCCAAGAAGGAATTAAAATAGAGAGATAACTTGAATAATTTAGTTCTTCACCCAAAGTGTCTAAAAAATATGAGGTATGTGTTGATGAAGTGTGCATCAATTCATGTAATTATGAGGTTTGTTGGTTTTCTAATGTCCCTAAATGTAGCAATGTTGTATATGAAGCCTTCATTCAAAATGTAGATGCGACCTTTGGCATTAGGGATAATTTGACTGAGTTATAGTGCTTCACATGGAACCAACACATTGAAAAATCCACCATTGAGAAGCCACACAATTGTTTGGAGATTGATGCTCCTGTTTCTCAGTTTGATTGTATGCCCAAGCTTCAAATATTTTCTTTTGAGATGCATGAAGAAGAGATTCCTTGTGCAAATCAAAAATCACTTTTAGCATATTTTGTATCACCATGTGAGTTAGAAACATTCTCTTTTTGTTTATGTTCATGCATTAAGGAGGTCAACAATGTTGACATTGGCATATCCTTTTCTGTGGAGAGTTCTCTTCCCCTTACAAAAGGCTTTCCCTTTGATGTTGGCCTATCTTAAAAAAAAATCACCCCTACTGATGTATGTTCACTTGAGGCACTAGTGTTAGATGAATCTAACACTTACATCATATGGTTCACTTGCATTGGAAAAGTTTACAGTGAAGTTATCCTTCGTCTTGCAGGCATTTTATGCAGTTCCATACATATTGGTAGTAGTTTTTAGTGGTTGCAGCTAGGTGAGGTCTGCAACTATGGTTTGAGGGAGATCAACTCCTTCAAAAGGTTCATCTTTGACAGAGGAAAATTCCCTTCTTTTTCTTTTTGTTAGTGTAATGTACATATTGTATTTTTTTTCTTTCCATGAAGTGCCTTTGCACACCCTGCATTCTCCTTAAGGGATTGTATGTTCCTAGTTTCCATGCTTTCATCAAATTGTAGGCCTGCACATGTTTTTATTTTTTTCCCATGGGAGGCCCAGTTTTATAGACCCCCTTTCATGACTCTATGCCCAATGGACTGATAAGGCCTCTAGATTCCATGATTAGCAAGAAATCATCCCACATAATCACCAGAATGTTGACATATTATATGCCATCCTTGAATGCACATCATTTATATCCGATGAGAGAGATCTTATGTGTGCATCCTATCAAAATCCATGATTATTTTTTATGAGTCTGGGTCTTTGAGGTTTTGAAACTCCTTAATTGTACCTTTTAGGGTTCTAAACTTGCAAGATAGGGCTTTTAAAACCCTCATGTGTTTAAACTCTAAACCCCCTTAACTTGATGTGCACTTTGGTTATAAACTCATGTTGACCTTTTGTGCCTAGTTAGTCTTACATCCCTAACTTAAAGGCTTTAATTTCCCCATTCTTCATTTTACCTAGGTGCATCCCCCTTTTATGAACAAGTTTGAAGCACATGCTAATTACCATTGCTTAGGTTTGTATCGCCCATTGCTAAAACATTAACATTCATCAACCTCATTTATGCAATGAGCGATGAATTCTTTCTCTTTGCATCGATGTTTCATGTTGAAAGGCTCAAGTTAAATGCATGATTTGTGACGAATGGCCTAGATTAGGTGATGTTGATCGATCGGTCATCGCTAGCCTCCTTCACATTGGGGTTATAATCATAAAATTTGAAGACCTTTTTGTGATGTGTGATGGGTGGTAGGATCTCTTCATCAAAGGGACAAGTGGATATCGACGAGACCTAGATGATGGTCTTTTTGACATCTTGATAAGAAAGTGTATGAAATCAGCATGGACAAGTGGCAATTGCTTGCTAGCCCACGGTAATGGTGGTGGGACCCTTGTTATCTCAAAGGGATAAATGGAAAGCAACAAGTGTATTGGTGGGCCCAAGGTTTTGTTTTCCTTTGTATGGTGCCAATGGCTCAAATTTAGTAGAGATAATCCAATGGTCATTGTTGGAGGTCTTCACATTCCCAAAGTAAAATTAGATTTTTGAAACATTATGGTGATATGTGATGGTTGATGGGAGAATATTCTTTCAAATATTCTCACCATCATATGGTCTCTTCACATCGATCTTTTCATTTTTTCAATGAGTTCCTTTCCACGATGCGCAATGAAGGGTTAATATAAAACAAAGAATATCTAATGGCTGAGGTGGCATCGTGCCCTTGCTTCCCATTTCAGTTGTGAAGCAAGGAAGTGGATTTTTTGGTGTGATGTTTGATGGGTGATGGGAGATGATAGTCAACATTATAAGATCAACAACTATGTTTTGAAGGAGGAGATCAACAAATGTTTTTTAAACTTGGCCTAATATCTTATCTCGGATATCCATCTCCAATCCAATGGACAACATTCAAACTTCAATGATCAATTTCTCTTGTTCATGGAAGATTTGCAGAATCTATAGTCGCAATGACTTCCTAGCTTCTTGATCAAATCTAATCGACTCCATATCAACCTTCTGCACTTTTTCCAAGCCAAATTGATTGTTCAATGGTGCCATTTATTCCTTGAAGTGTTGCAAGCCACATCTCTCCTATCAGGGTATTTTGGTATGATATTTTGTTGCGAACTTCATAGGTTCCCATCCCCGCATTCATGATATTCATATTATGGGGCTCATTCAAGTTTTCAAGACCTTCATGGCTAGTTATGTGGCTCTATAATGGGAGCAATTTGGATCATTTAATTTGATCAAATTCATCTTCTTGCAAACCCTAGTTATGTTAGGATTAGGGTTTTGATTTCAAATCTTGGTTATACTTGAACCATAAAGGAAAATATTGTATCATTATTATGGGTTCTTCTTCTTTTGGCTCCTTTGGGGTTTTTCTCTTGTAGACTGTATTTCACACTCTACCATTATAAAGATTGGGTTTTTACCTCTATGTTATTGCAATCGCTCAATTTTTCCTCTTCTCAACTCTTTTGTGTTTGAGTAAGATTTTACCTTCATATCTGAGTGTTTATTACATTTTCATGTATGTATGTTTGAGTTAAATGGTTTGTAGTTGCTGGTTTGAGAAACCTTGCTTCCTTCTAGCACCTTATCAAACCCTAACCTTCTTGTATGCCTCTGATAATCAACCAAACAAAGAGTTTTGAAATTCCCCTTGCCCCTCTTCAATAGTGTACTGAACAGTCTAAGCTAGTAAGTAGTGACCTTTCCATCTTGGTGTATCACCTCCATTTCCTTTTCATATTCTCCTTCTCCCCTTTTCCTTGTGAATTGTTAGTGGAATATTTTCATGTGCTGAGTTGGATCAACACTTTGTACTAGATTGAAATAGGAAGTCAACCTTCTCGAGAGACTTGACCTCATCTTGAAAGGTCCCATACCTTGAGTTCATTTCCATTGTAACATTAGAACACTGAAATCTTGTTCAATAGGGTGCACTTTTATGTGACAACAGACACATCATACTTCAATGTAACATATCTTTTGATACATTTGAGAAGATGAGAACCATATACATACAAAAACCTATGACAAGTTTATAATAACTTGACGTAGATAAGGTGTCCACTACACTGAGTAAATTCTATTGCATGAACATGATTCCCTTCTAACAATGCAACATGCATCACACCAAAGTGTGTCAATAACTTCTTGAAATAATTAGGGAGTAACATATATGTACCCAAAATTATGACACCATGAAATATAATAGTGATAATAATTCAATCCATTACATCCATAATGAAATATAAAATGAAAGGACAATATTGGCTCAAGGTCAAATAATGTTACAACAACACAACTCAAATTTCCCCTCCCAAACCAAAAAAAATGAAAGAGGAACAAAATCAAAGATTAAAAAATTAAAAACAAGGGTTCCCAATCTTGAAAAGGTAAAGGTATATTCTGGAGGTTGCAATAAATACCCCCTACCTTAAGAGAAAAAAGAATATTTCCTAGGACCAAGCTATGACTAATACAAAATAATAATAAACTTTATCCCAAAGTAGGGAACCTTTTATTAATATCCCTAATCACATCCTAAGTTATAGAGATGATTGTTAATTTTACCTCCAAAGCCACCATCCATAATCATTTAATATTAATGAATTTAAAATAGTAAGGTTACTAGGTGAATATTTTTTAGCATTCAAAGTATCCAAGCACATAGAATTATGTCTATACCATTATTAGAGTTGGTCAAATTTTTAATTATATCAACAAAGGTTACACCTATATGTGTGCATATGATTTTTTCCCTTTTTCACCTCTAAGACTCAAATAATACAACTCAAATATCAAGGTTTTATTATTTTAATATGCATTTATTCAAGAAGAGGTCCTCTTTATATAGGATAATGAGTATCATTCAAAAATTCCTCATTTTGATTACTTAGACATATCTTTGTTGCTAGCGAAGAATTGAGAGCCTCAATGGAGTTATCTTTGGTCTTCATCTAGGCATTTTTCTATAGCCAAACAAGTATCCATGGTTGTAGCAAAGGTTACCTAAGTCACTCAAAATGAAAGAGATATTTTTATTTTCTCATTCTAAATCTATTAAATACCCTTTTAGGTTTGGGTCCCCCGTGGTACTCAATTTTCCTTCTAATTTAATATTAGTTTATCTTAGTGAGTGGTGAAAGGTCTGCAAAATATATCTTATAATTCCTAATACCTTCTCAAGAATGAACACATCTCTACACATCCAAATGAAAGATTTATGAAACCTTCACCATAGGAATTGACCTATTACGAATGAATAAGGAATACAAATTATGAAAGAAACTTTGAAGTGTACCTAAACTATTATACAAGTCACATAAGATTTTGTACCATCACTAAAGATCATTCCTTAATAACTAATCGATAAAGGTGAGAGTGGAAATATACCAAAAGATCCATAAAAAACCAAAGGATCCAAAATAAACCAAAATTTCCTCACATTGTCTAAGAAAAAGAGCTTGGCATTTGTAATCATTAACATTATAGATTTATCTTTAAATTTAGAAATAATGAGTTCAATTTGCATGGGATCTTACTCAAAATGGTTGTCAATAAATATTAGGAGCTGAGAAATTTCACCATACTCATTATCTATCCACAAGCATGTTTTTATTCTAGAATTATTGTAGTCAAAATAAGAAGAGGTTTCAATAATTATATATACTTCATGATGTGAAAAATTTCTTTATTTGCTAAAACTTTATTAGATTTACATTGGAATTTAAATCAATGTGAGGATCCCTATTTTCTATTTTCAAGTTATCATTGATTTTTCTAATAGGTGAAATGATAAAATTTCATCTATCTTATCATTAAAATAAGAATAATAGAACAAATTCCACCTAGAAAAGGGTTTAGAAATATTGTAAGTTATGATGTCATCCATCAAGGAATTTTTTCTATCTTACACGTTACACTCCCCGGTGTGTGTTTTCCTAGTAGATATCACATAATATTGAGTACATGCTCATCAGATATAAAATTATTTGTCAATAATATATTTAATGAGTTTAATTCAACAAAAAACCCCTCAATATACTCAATCTTTTCTATTAAAGTTATTTTTTGAATTATACAATTTATTAATGATACTTTCTTTTCAAAATTTAAATCAAGATTCATTTCATTATGTGCATTGAACAAATATTCTTCCCTGCAATTATATGAATTTTAAATCTTACTTCTCAAAATCAACATCATTTTCTTCATACTCAAATATTTGATTATTATAAATTTTAAATTCCATTAGAGAAGAATCATTCAAATTACATTTATTAGACTTAACGATTCTTTCTTCACCCATAAATATGGGATTATTATAAACCTTGAAACCAAATAAGGATAAATAACTTGTCTCTCCCAACCAAAATCATTTATAAAACTCTTGTTCAATTTTATGGTTGAGATCGTATAATTAGATAATTGTGCTATCATTTTTAATAAAAATAAGATTAACCTCTTGAGTTTGTGAATTTAGATAATAAATTTCTTCAACATTTAGACATACATCTAAATAGAGTAAATAAATAGCAATCAACTCATTAGACTTTAACAATCCTATGTCACAAGTACTAATAATTCAAACATACCATTAGTTTCTCCTTCATTACAAGGAGATCATGACTCCATTTATAAAACTCTTGCACTTGAATCTTCAATCAAGATTCAATTGTATTATTATTCTTTAATTAATCCTATTGATTACACCCTTTCTTGCTTCCAATATTTTTTTTCATTTCATTTAGCATTCCCAACATGGATGTCATAATTTATAACATCAAACACCTTAAAATCATATATCTTTATTTCATTTTAAAACATGGGCATTAATTTACCAAAATCATAGGTTATTGATTCTTCAAGTTTGAGTACTTAAATTATTGTCTACCACATCAAAGGACCCTTAGTGGTACTTGTGATTTTCTTGCATTTTACTAGATAAGAAATCTATGTGAATCTCTTCATTCAATATAATAGTTTTATATTCTTATCTTAAAATTTTTAAATTCATTGATTCATTCTTATTATCCATAAAAAAAATATTTCCTTGAGAGACATATCCAACCTCATGATAACTTATGGACATGTAATCTTTATTCTAACATATATTATTGATTTGACACTGATCATATAAAATTAGTTCTTAAAAAGTTCCTATATTCCAAGAATTAACATATCATGGTTTTATGGTGAAGACTGTTGATAATGGGGAGGACCTTTGTGTGCTACAAGAGAGGATGGGGAAGATGGAGAAGAAGTATAGAGGCTTGACCCGATTCATGGTCAAGCTGGTCCACTGTGTCACTAGCACTCTCTCTGTTGTAATGAAAGATGAGTTGGATATGAAGATTGCTGAAGAAGGCTTTGAATGGGTCGGTGATGATGTTATCAACACCCTCTCCCAAAATTGGGAGAATGCTTGTTAGTCTGTTACTACTGTGTGGTGCATATGTCAGTTGTTGATATGATGTGTTTTGTTTTTTGACTATGTTATTTTAGTTTTTTGGACTTGATCTTTTTTGGCCCTAGTGGCTCATTGTGCAAAGGGTACAACACCTTGTAAATGCTTCTTATCATATCAAAAACATATCATGGTTTTATTTATTAATTATTTTTTGAATATCTAATTTGAAACAAGGCATGGCTATTTTACATAGTTGAAAAATTAGACAAATTTTTATGGTCCTCTCCATTATCATTTGTTTAAATTTTTTCCTTCTCACCATTAATCATAATGTCATGTTTTTCACCATATGCATTCAAATTATTGTCCTAGTCTATCATAGGTGCATGTGTTTATTATTCCATCTCTTTGATACACTATTTTTTTTAATCATCTATATCAATAATAATTTATTATCTTCAACACTATTGGTGATTTTATATTTTTTTATTAGAATCGTTACTAAATATGGGGGGATCAAATAATTTATTTTCATGTGGAATAGGTATAACAACAACATGATCTTGATTATAAATTATTGAATGAACAAGAAAATTGAGAAGGGGGGGAATCAATTGTAGAAAATTAAAACATCAAAGCCCTCAACAGTAATCAAATCCACATGCATTCAATAAACCCTTATTCTGTTAAAGTGATTAAACATGACATGTAGATAATAGAAACTGAAATACACAAGAGAACACCAGATTTACATGGAAAATCCAATGAGGGAAAAACCACGATGATGATTAGCTCACAATATAAGTAATTGTAAAACCGGTACAAGGGCTCACTACAAAAATAGGACACATTGTCCAAAAAGGCTAATAATCATGGCTCACTGCCATAGAAAGAACACAAGAATATAGAAGAGAAATATTACATAGAGAACAAATTCTCAATGCAGCAAGGAATCCACCTCAAATGATCCAACACTTTTGCAGCCTTGCATGAAATATTTTAGACACCTTTAGCTCACTACCTTCAAGAATCCAATACTTTGAATTTCACACCGCTCTTCTCAAATTCACATCTATACTTTTGAAATTTGCATCACACACATCACTCACATTGATCTCACATATATATTTTCTCTCCCTTACATCTTACAACAAAATTACTCTTATTTATATCAACCTCAACCTCAAAAACCTTCTCTAAGGTTAGCAGCTATCTATTATACTTACAAATTCAAATTAACTCAACACCTAAACATTCTCGTAGTGAATAGGAATGAAAGTGAACCAAAAAACACTTAAATGAGACCCAAATTAAATCTCACACGCCATGCTACACCTTCATTTATACTTGAACATATTTGAATGTAGTTTAGACACCAAGTCAACTGTTACCCATGAAAACAAATTAGACATCAAGTACATGCTTCCTTGAAATAATCCAAAACTTCTAAACAAAAAGTTTCACTTGAACACAATCCAAGAAAATCTTGAAAACTAACAACTTCATTCACAACAAATTTCACTTGGAGATTATAATCATACTGTTTATCTAGACAACACTACCTGATATTGCAATATTATGAAGCTCAAAAGACTTTCTTCTGATACTTCTAACCACAAATCCTCTTGATACAAAAAAGAGAACAATTCCATTAACTCTCCTAGAAGACCACAAGTCCTGAAAAGAAACTATGGAGAAATGTGGATTAAATACATTTCTCCCAGACACCCTTGTATAACACTACAAAACCAATTCAAATATTGGTGAACACAACTTCCTTTGACCAACGATCCATAAGCCCAAATTATAGATATAGAAACATTTAACAACCTTGAACAACATATCAGATCCACATAGGCATAGCATCAACATAGAAGAAAAGCAAAGCACAACCCAAAGCACATTATGAACACTTGTACAACACGGTTTCCCCTGTTTATCAATTATTCTCACAAGAACTTGCAAACCAAGTATGAGAGACATCATCTTAGCTCATTACTTCATTCCAACTCAACTTCAAACACTACAACAAGGGTGATCCCACAATATGGGATTACAATTTCTGGCCAAACTGGACATTGAACTGAATTTGTTTAACTAATCTTCACTTTCGGGCACCTATAGCTACTAAACCATGAGGAATTTGAAGATGATGCAAACTAGTGATTTGTGAAATTTTGTCTATAGAGTCTATATATATATATATATTTAAAAAAAATTGGAATTAGATTGCATTTATTTTTCCATCTCCTTCAAAAACTAGTTTTAACAATAAACACCATTTTTAAAGAGTGATATTCACCGTAAACAACATAATTTTTTTTCTATGGATAAAATTATATTTGTTTCAAATTTGGATTTGTAACTACAATATCTAGCATATTCATTTGGTTTCATAGTTTTTAATTGAATATTATTTTCTTAATTAAGTTTTGAATTCAAACCAATTACAATTTAGACATAGGAAAACTGTATACAACATAACTTCTTTTATATGAATCAAAATTCATTTTTTTTTTGCTAGATCAAGGACATCAATATCCAACATAAACACTTTTTCAGAATTTGTTTTGATAATCTACTATTTTTCCACATGTGCAGAACAAAGAGCTTGATTTTCAGTGAAAAACCTACATTCACAAGAAATAAAAAATAAATATAATAATTAA
This sequence comes from Sequoiadendron giganteum, assembly GCA_007115665.2. NCBI lineage: Eukaryota > Viridiplantae > Streptophyta > Pinopsida > Cupressales > Cupressaceae > Sequoiadendron > Sequoiadendron giganteum. The sequence goes on from CM021101.1 coordinate 358,498,698, forward strand.
ATTAAATATATTTAAAATTATACTTTTTGGGAAGCTTTTAATAAGGACTACATAGTTACAAAAATTAAATTTTAAATGAATTCATTTGATCCCCCAAAAAGTAAATCAAAAGTGGTTTTTTATCAGCATTTTGATAGGTGTAAAGGAGACTCCTTTATAGGTATGGTTTAAAACTAGCGGGGTTCTATCCAAAAGGTTTTTATCTAAGGTGGTTTGATCAAACCCTCTTCAATTGAAATCCTTTAAATGGAACTTTTCAAGGCTTAAATCATTATGTTTTCTAAAAATATGTGATTTCAACAAAAATCAGGATGTCCCAAAAAATGTAAACCACTATTGTGAGATCACCCACTATAACAAGATAGTTCCATGTACTCACAACACTTCCTAAATATATAAAATACACATGTACAACCTACAACAACTTTTTTTCCTTTTTTTTGAATTTTCTCAATATCCTTGACATCTTCATTAAGCAACAAACTTTCCAAACACATAGTTGACATAAATGACAACACTAATTAGTAGACATCCTATTGAAATCAATGACAACACCTTCATACTTGCAAAAATCTCCACCTTTGTCATTGATGGCAACACATGATGTGAAAAAACATCAAAGACAACAAAATAGGTTGGAATACACTTTCTTATAATTTCCTTTCTTTTCTCCCACTGAATAGATACAAAAATTCACATGATACTTTCTCCCCCTTTGACATCAATGGAAAATGATTTTTTTTTTTTGCATTGTTCTCCCCCTTTGACACTGAACCAAGATACCTGATCTGAATACTCCCCCTTAGGATTAGACCCAATCAAACTAGTAACTCTACAAAAATGACAACACATGACACTACCTACTCCCCCTAAGAGGTAGCCACCAATATCAGTCCAAAAAAGAGATGACTCCATAGATCCACTAGAATGATGCATCTTTGTATGCAACTAGTTCAAAGGAGGGGTAATAACCCTGAAATTCTCCTGAAGATACTCATAAGTATCCTTAGAAAGAGCCTTAGTAAATATGTTAGCAATATGATCCTTTGTAGGTACATACTCAATTTTTACCTCATTCTCCATAACCTTCTCTCTCAAAAAGTGATACCTAATTGATATATTTTTTTTCTTGGAATGGATCATGGGATTATTTGAAATGTTAATTACACTTGTATTATCAAAAAAAGATAAATATAGGCTCATCATACACTACTCTGATATCCTTCAATGTTTGTCTCATCCACAAAACTTGTGTACAACATGATGTTGCTACAATATGCACAACCTCTACAATGGATAAGGGAATTGAATCTTGCTTCTTACTTAATCATGAAACCAATATACATCCAAGAAATAATTCACCACCACTTGTAGTTTTCCTGTCATCAAAACAAGTAGTCCAATCTACATCTTTATAAGCACTTAATATGAAATTAGTATCCTTAGGATACCACAAGCCATAATACAAAGTTCCTCTTAAATATTTGAATATCCTCTTTACTGCTACAACATGTGTTTCTTTAGGATCTTCTCAAAATATAGCCACAAGAAAAACTACATGCATGATATTTGGTTTAGTAGCAGTTAGATATAGTAGTCCACCAATCATAGATCTATCTATTCTCTAATCAACCCTAGGTTAATCATCATTTCTTCTCAATTTACAATCACTCACCATAGGAGTTCATACTAGTTTGGAGTCTTCCATTCCAAAATTCTTCAACATCTATTTGACATACTTTGACTATGAAATAAAAATCCCTTTATCTGTTTGATTGATTTGTAGCCCAAGGAAGAAATTCATCTCCCCAAATATTAACATTTCAAAATATTTATGTATCTCTTTAGCAAATTTATTACACATAGCTTCTTCCTCCAAAGATAATATCATCCACATATAAAACCACTATCAATATTTTATCTTCCTCAATTTTGATGTAAAGATTACTATCTATGGTGCCTTTATTGAATCCTTATATCAAATATTTGTCCAATCTTACATACCAAGATTTGGGAGATTTCTTTAATCCATACAATGTCTTCTTCAATTTACACACCATATCTTATTGATATAGCAGCTGAAATCCATCCAGTTATTCCATGTAAACCTCTTCTTCCAATTCACCATTTAGAAAAGCCGACTTCACATCCATCTGATAAAATTTAAAGTCCTTCTTTGTTGCAAATGCTAAAGAAAATCTGATAGTTTCCATCCTAGCCACAAGGGAAAAATGTCTCCTCAAATTTTATTCCTTCCACTTGTGAGTAACCCTTATACACAAGTCTTGCCTTATTTCTCACCACTTCTCCATTCTCATTCAATTTTTTTTTGAAACCCCACTTAGTTCCAATTATGTTCTTGTTTGACAGTGTAGAAACCAATTCCCAAGTCTTATTTTTCTCAATCTGCATAAGTTCTTCTTCCATTTCCTTCATCCAATGTTCATCTTTGCATGCCTCACTCACTATTTTAGGTTCAACTTTAGAAAGTAAACATAGATTCACCTTAGCTTCAACAACTTTACTTCTTGTCAATACTCCTTTCCTCTTATATCCAATTATTTGATATTTGAAATGATTCCTTTTCACATACTTAGGGGTCTTAGGGGTCTTCTTTGAAGCTTCTTTCTCTTCATTCTACACTACTTTTCATCAACTTTTTTTTCTTCTTCTTCTCTACAATCTGGTTCATCTAACACATATCCATCTACTGTAATTGAATTCTACAAATTTTCATCAACCTTAACATTCACAGTTTCAACAATATTTCTTATCCTTTTGTTGTAACATTTGTAAGATTTTATTCTAGTATAATATCGAAGGAAGATACCTTCATCAAACCTTTCATAAAACTTTCCTAAGTTTTCTTGATCTCTCTTGATATAACATTTGCTTCCAAATACTCTAAAGTACTTGATAGTAGGAATCCTTCCATTCCATAACTCATAAGGAGTCTTTGTGTTGTTGAATTTGGCTTGAACTATGTTAAGTATGTGAACAACAGTATGAATTTCATCTCTCCAGTAGCTTTCTGGTAGATTTTCTTCTTCCATCATTTTTCTAGCAGCTTCTTGAATCATCCAATTTTTCCTTTCAACCACTCCATTCTGTTGAGGAGTTCTAGGGGAAGAAAATTGCCTCTTTATTCCATGAACTCCACAAATCATGTTAAAATAATTGGAGGAAAATTCTCCACCTTTTTCAAACCTCAAACATTTAATTTTCACATTCATTTCATTCTCAACCATGATTTTAAATGCTTTAAATCTATCTAATGCATTAAATTACTCTCTAAGAAAAGTAACCCATGTCATTCTAGAATAATCATCAATCAAAAGCATGAAATACCTGTCACCTTGAAGAATTCTCCCCTCTATCGGAACACAAAGATTTGTATGTATTAATTCTAGTAGTTTGGTAGAATATTGTTCCTTTCCTTTGAAACTACTCCTTACTTGCTTTCCAAATTAACAATTCCTACAAAAAACATTGATAGGCTTTGTGATTCTTGGTAGATATTTCACTACATGAATTGAATAGATTCTCACCAAATTATCAAAATGTTGGCATATAGTTGTCATTGATGTATGAAAGAGGATGAGTGTGAGTGTAGTGGATTTGATGGAAAATTGCATGGTAGATTCAAACTAGGTTTCTTGAGAGCTTTCTAGAAAGGTATTGTATAGGTCATAATGTCAATGGAGATGTCAACATTCATTTGTTCATTCTCTCAGTCTAGGGTTTATCAGTTAAACCCTACATGTACAAGAGTTTATAGTCACACCATTCAAATAAGTTCTATTTCATCAGTGACTTGGTGTTACAGGTTGCAAGTCACATAAGTAACAACTTATGTCATTCATTTTTTGAAGTGATCGGTCCCCTCGACAGTCCATTGAGTACTAGAAGAAATTATTTTTCTGGCTAAGTCATATCCTAGGTGGAATTTTTCTAAGTTTCTCTAACTTACCGCTTCAAGGATTTTGGCTTAGTATTGCTTTGGTGGTGTTTTTGGCACATGGTCTAACTCGAGCGATGTTTTGCTATGTTTCACTAACTCCCCACCCTATAGCATTGGTGATGTTTTGTCTAGTTTTATGAACTTATGAAGATCACACTTTAGGGATGGAGGTGTTTTTAGGAACATGTCTAGCTTACCACTAAACAAAGAAAAGTGAAGTGCTGACCTCGACGAGTGTGATTGAGGTTGCAAGATCTGACGGTGCCTACACACCCCACTGAAATTTCAGGAAGGCTCGTGGGGTCAGCGAGGAACGAATGTGATTGAATGTTGAAGATCAACGGTGCTCATAGTATGCATGGCGGGACCAGATAGTGGAAGGTAATGTATGCCATGAAATATTGGCAACAATGAATGGTAGATATTGAACAAGGAAGATCTAACGGTGCCCATAGTGTACCCGGTGGGACCCAATAGGATGATGATGATGATGGGTTGTGATGAAGGCCAACAGGTGGTGAAGAGACATTTCTCAACAAACCAAATCACATCATTGTTGTGAATTATCTAGCGATGACATAGATGAAAAATGGAAATTTCTCACAAACCCCATAAGGTTTGTTGTCATTTCTCATTGGATAGTGGGCTTTGGATGCGTGTCCTAGTGGACCCCACGTATGGAAAGTGGTGTATAAAGAGATCTACGATGTAGATAATTTGGTGATTGATCTAACAATGATCATCAATCGGTGGAGATCGATGACACATGTTTAAAGTTAATTTATCTGATGACTATATTTTAAAGATATGATGATGACCAAGAACTAAAGGATCAAGGTGCGAAGAAAAATATCAACATCCCAAATTCAAAGATGAAGATCTCAAACAACTAAGTCTATGTGAACAAGGTTTCAACTAGAAACTGACAGAGAGGAAAGAATTAATTGGTCCAACTACACCTAGTGACCAATGTAAATGAGATTTGATGCACAAAATGACAACACAAATTGCAAAGGTGATCACAAAGACAAGAATCAAGATCAGATTAAATAATCAGAAGAACACATTGAATGCATAATCAGATTTTAGGGCTTGATAGAGAGAATGAAGGGAAATTCTTTTTAACTGAATTAAATTTTGTATGGCTTGATGCATATGTATGGTGATATCTAATTAACCTTATCATATATTTTGATGATGACGTGTAGCTTGATGAATAGGTAGCTTGTTGGTGAAGTTTTCTAGTTAAGGGAACCCTAATATGATTCTATTATTAATCTAGATAATGTAGTGGATCCCGAGGTAGTAATTGCAGATTGGTGAAAAGGAATACAATCAGGTATTATCTAAGTGTCGAGTTTGTAAGTGAGGAGAAGTGTGAGAATTATTCTAGTGCACAAAGTGCTAAATAAAGAGATGTACAACTGAGAATAAAGTAGAGAAGAGAGTGCAAAGCAAAGGAGAGTGTAGAGCAGAAATATGTGTTGTTGAGAGTGTAATTACAACAATAGAGAGTAAGTTGCAGTAATTGCAACAAAGTATTGTATATATTGATGCATCTCAGGTTTATGTAGAACCATTTATATGCACATTTGATCTTGTAATGTTGTAAGTTTTTAGCCTGATTTGTATTGAGTTTGTGCTTAGAGTAAGGGATTGGTTTCTCTTTGGAGTTGTAACTACTAAATGAAGGAGTAGTTGCTTCCTTAGGTTGTAGCCCTAAAACATTATAACAAAGATTTGGATTGTGAGGTTGGATTAGGACAGTAGATCCTAACACTATTTCTCACTGTGGTTTTTCCCATCCCGAGTTTTCCACATATATCATGTGTTATGTGATGTGTTGTGTGATTGATTATATTTGTATATGACATGTTTAATATTTGCACATTAAGGGTCAAAAAAATTAGTCTCCACATAAGGTTTTAAGAGACAAATTTCAAAGATTTATTGATTCACCCCCCCTCTCAATAGTTTTTTGTGTTCCAACACAAAATTCATGTGACACATCCTCCGGTTCCATAATCAATTATCATTAATTTGAGACATAAAGAAATGACCATCAAAACCCTTAAGATGATAGATATTTCCATCAGTCCTCTTACCAGAAAAATCATAGTTCCAATCCCTTTTTTGATCTCACATCTTTCATCCTTAAACATAAGATTATATCCTTTGCTAAAAAAAATTCCAACACACAAAAGATTATTCCTTAAACCCTTAACATAGTAAAAATCTTTAGTATTATGCTTGCCATCAAAACTAATTGTACCTATTCCAAAAATTTAGCTCATGAATCATCTCCAAATTTAACATCCACCATCATACTTTTCAAGTTTAACAAACTTACTTTTGTCTTTGGTTATGTGATTAGAGTAGCCACTATCAACAACCCAGTAATTCCTATCTTCTTTAACATGAAAGACATAGAACAAAGTACTTTCAACCTTATCCTTCTTCTCTGGAACACTTTCCTTCATACAACTTTGAGAGTTAGTAGAACTAGATTCTTCTTTTATAGCCATGAAAAAGCATTCATTATCATCAAAATCTCCATAATCAGATTAATCATAAATAAATACCAACATCTTCTTTGACATAATAACTTGTTTTAATCATTTGTCCTTTATTCTCCTTACTCTTATTGTTCACAACTTTGTTTGGACATCTTGAGGCATAACTGCCTACATTTCCACAACTAAAGCATTTGTAAGGCAATTTACCTTTGTACTTACTGACGCCCTTTTTCATCCTTCTCACAAAGTTATCTTCCACATCATCAAGATCATCTCCATCTAAATATTCAGTCTTTTCTGATTTTCAAGCCTTAAAAGAAATCTCCACTTTTGTACCATTTTTCAAACCAAGATTTCTTATTTCAAATGAAATTAGTCTACCAATCAACTAATCTCTAGAATAAGTATTAAAGTTTTCAACTTCCTCAATAGTAGATACCTTTTCACTGTATGAATCAAGAAGAGTTCTAAGAACTTTCTTTACCACCCTAGGTTCTTTAACTTGTGCACCAAGACCTCTCATAGCACTTATCAGTTCATCAAATCTTTGCATGTAGGTTGCAATTATTTTATCTTCAGACATTCACATAGTCTCAAATTATTCCTTCATATTCTACAACTTATCTTGTTTAACCTTGTCATTTCCTTCATAAATACTTTCAAGCTTATCCCAAACATCTTTAGTAGTCTTAAGATTCATAACTTTAATCAATTCAAAATTTGAAAGACTGTTCATCAGAATAAATCTTACCCTACCATTTATTTCATTCCTTGATCTCATCACTTGTGCTCGGACCATTCAAAAGTACAACATATATATTTTAATTTCTTTTTCAATTTCAAATCCATGAGCTGCCAAATATCCTTCCATCGTTGTCTTCCAAAATACATAGTTTGTTCCATCAAATCTAGAGCAATCAATTTTCTTCATCGTCCTAGATCTACCTTAAGTGGTTAAGCTCTTCTCCAAGGAACCTTTCTTTGATACCAATTGTTGAATGAAAAATGCAACTAAGAGGGGGGGATTAGTTGTAGAAAATTAAAACATCAAAGCCCTCAACAATAATCAGATCCACATGCATTCAATAAACCCTTATTCTATTAAAGTGATTAAACATGAAATGAAAATAAATAAAACTAAAATAACAACACCATACACAAGATAACACTAGATTTATGTGGAAAATCCAATGAAGGAAAAACCATGGTGAGGATTATCTCACAATATAAGTAATTAAAAAACTGGTACAAGGGCTCATTGCCAAAATAGGACACAATATCCAAAAAGATTGATCATAGTCAAGGCTCACTACCATAGAAAGAACACAAGAAGATAGAAGAGAAATGTTACATAGAGAACAAATTATCAATGTAACAAGGAATCCACCACAAATAGTCCAAAACTTTCATAGCCTTGCATGAAATATTTTGGACACCTTCAAGAATCCAATACTTTGAATTTCACATTTCTCTACTCAAATTCACATTGATATGTTTGGAATTCACATCACACACATCACACACATCAATCTTGGATATATCTTGTTTCTCTCTTTCATCTTACGACAATATTACTCTTATTTATATCAAGCTCAACCTCAAAAACCTTCTCCAAGGTCGACAACTATTTATTACACTTACAAATTAAAATTAGGTCAGCACCTAAACATTCTCGTGATGGATAGGAATGAAAGTGGACCAAAAAAAACTTAATTGAGACCCAAATTAAATCTCACATGCCACACTATGCCTTCATTAATACTTGAACATATTTGAATGTAGTGTAGACATCAGGTCGATCGTTACCTATTAAAACACATTAAACATTAATTACATGCTTTCTTAAAAAAATCCAAAAATTCTTGACAGCAAAATTCACTTGAACATAGTCCAAGAACATCCAAAAAAACCAACAAATTTCTTTGCAAAAAATTTCACCTGGAGATTATAATCATACTGCTTATCCAGACAACACTACCAGATACTGCAATATTCTGAAACTCAAAATAATTTCTTTTGATACTCCTAATCACAAATCCTCTTGACACAAATAAGAGAACAACACCATTAACTCTCCTTCAAAACCATAAGTCCTAAAAATAAACTATGGAGAAATGTGGAGAAATGTGGAGAAAATACATTTCTCATAGACACCTTTGTTCAACACTACAAAACCAACTGCTCACATACTGGTGAACACAACTTCCTCTGACCAACAATCCAGAAGTTCAAACTCTGGAAATAACAACCTCTAACAACCTTGAACAACATATCAGATCCACATAGGCATAGCATCAACACAAAAGGACCATGAAGCACAACCCAAAGCACAGTTTTAACACTTACACAACACTATTTTTCCTATTTATCATTTTTCTCAAAAGAACTTGGAAACCAAGTACTAGAGACATCATCTTATCTCATTACTTTATTCCAACTCATCTTTAGACACTGAAAAAAAATATAGCTCCATGTACTCACAACACTTCCTCAATATCTCAACTACAAATGCACATGTTTTCATCTTTTTCACAATTTTCTCAATATCCTTGACATCTTCATTATGTAACAAACTTTCCAAAAAGTTGGCATCAATGAAAAAACCAATCAATAGACATCATGTTGAAATCAATGAAAACACCTTCATACTTGCAACATAAACATCATATTCATTTCCAAAGGAATAGTATATGGTTTTCATTGGTCAACTTGTTAAATTTTTTGAGGCATCCACATATCATGGTACTAGGTAAGAGTTGGAGATCTTTTAATAATTAGATTATTATAATTACTTAAATTGAAGATCATTTTTGTCCCATGTGTTGATCTTGTTGAGGAATGTAAGATGTCAAATCTTATTAATATTCCAATTAGTACAATTTAGGTTTAATACTCATTTGACCTTATCGTAATGTGTAGATTTCTTGATTTAATTAGAATCTAGCACGATTTTTTATGATAATAGTTTATTTGGTGTTTTTATATTTCATACAAGTTATAATTTGGTTGATTCATCATTTAGTTTTGGTGTGAGCTATAAATGCCTATTTTTGCATTGAATATTAAGGGTAATCACAACCCAATTTATCTAATATTAGAGATCTTTGAGAATCATTTTCCATCATTATTACTCCTAACATATCCTTTATTAGTGCAAAAAATGGAGGATCCAATGCCCATAATTATTCAATTAATCAATTTGACTTGGCCTATACATAATTTTTACCTTTTCTAGTGCTTGATAAATTCTTCGATTAAACTATAAAATAGGTTCATTCAATTGTCTCCTTAACTATTAATCGAGAGTTTTTGTGGATCCATATTTTCCCAAGATATTAATTGAATGCATTATCCAGCTCAACCTATAAACATGTTATCAAATAATTGGCAAGAAAGACCATAATGATTAATCCAGTTTATAATTATTAAATCCTTATAAATAATAATATGATCAAATACATTTTATTAAATGAGGGGGAAATTTAGGAATCCAAGTATAATCATTCATTATAATTTGGAGAAAACCCCCAAGTATACACACAAGGATCACCCTCAACATGAAATCACCCCTAGTGTTATCTCATAGAATTTCCTCAAGTTGAGAGTCAAAGTTCATTTTAAGTCAGGTTTTTAACATGGCAAAGAAAAAATTTCTTATGATTTTTTATGTTTTTTTTAATATCTTTTTATAATTTTTTGGTAATTTTTGAGGATAAATTCCAACAAGGTTAAAAGGTAGTAAAAATTATTGAATAATAATAAATTTTACTTGTTAACTATCATAATATTCTAATTTGATAGTGCTCCTTCTAATATCAATTTTTGACAAACCAACAAGCTAGTATGATAAAGGTTCCCCTACTTGGAAGGTGGCTAACCTTATGAGTCTTTATTGATTTATTTTATGACATTTACTAAAATTTCCCAATTGGAGATCACATCAACTAGTCTATACAAGGAGCTATGTACAAATATCAAGAGTCACTCACATGAAATAGAGGCTTCACTTAATGATATAAATCATATTAACCAAAATAAAACCTCTAATTTATTTTAAACCATTAACTTGTAGTTTTTAGTTCAATTTATTAGACTTCTCATAGTTGATTTCTAACAATTTTGGTAAAATATAATTCAAAAAAATTATAATAGAAACATATATGTAAAAACATGAATTTTATTATGCAAATGCCAAAGAGTCATGTATAATTTTCTACCTTTGTGTGAATGGTAATTTACCATCAAACCCTAAGACTAAATTTGATCTATTGTTCATATAAAAATAGAGAAAAAAGGATAGGGAATTGAGAAAAGAAAAAGAAAATCTAAATGTGTTCCCAAAATCTCCATACACCATTTGGTGAATGGAAAAATTCAATTGTAAACCAATACTTTCTCAACTCATTACATACAACCCAAATGTACGATGTTGTAATCTTCAAAGGAAAAAAAACCATGTGTGTGATCAATGTCAAATTTCTACTAACACAAATATATCTAGGTTTAACACATAGAACACCACACCATTACCAAGACATTAGTGGTATGAAATACATATCAAGTTTGTTTGACGTTATTTGAATTAAATGGAAGAATACATGAAAAGAAAATTTATTTTCAATTTGGGAAACACCATAAATTTTATAAAAAAAATCTCAAAGAAGAAAAAATTATATATTGTATTTTAAAGTAGGTCTCCAAGGGTTTCCAACCCTTGCTGAGTTTCAAGTACATGTTTAAAGCCATTTTTGAATGGTGAAGTTGAAATCTATTTCCCCCAAAATTTAGAAAAGATAAAATGCAAAGAATACAAAGATACATTTGTCATTTCTTCTCTTGTCTTATAATCCTTTTCTATATGAGAGATTTTTTTTTACTTATAGACATATGCTCATGTGCACACTTCCCAAGAGAAATATAAAGGTATTTTTGTTAGACACACATGAAAAATGAGAGGGGGATGAATTATTTGTGCATTAAAACCTTCAAACCCTCATTAATAGTCAAACCCTTACTAAGCATTAGCATGAATATAAACAATGAAATATCAACACATCAACAAAAATACACAATAGAACATCAAATTTTACGTGGAAAACCATAATCATTGAAAAACCATGGTGAATATTAACTCACATATATATATGAATAACAACACCAATTAGAAAAGACTCATTTTCAGAATGGCTCACTGCCCAAAGGTCTCAGTGTCCAAAAGAAAGAATGAAAGTTTCACTACTAAGGGATCAAAGCTCAGATAGAAAGAGAATAGAAAGAGACTGATACAAGGAGGTTCACTATCTTTGAGAAAGAAGAGAATTCACCACAACAAATCTACACCATCTACAACCTTCACCTCAATACCTCCAACAACTTTAGGCACACTAAAATGTAGACACCTTCTACTAACTACTTCTGGTAGTCATAGATGTTCATGCTCATACTCAGACCATAACACCTGATCACATACACATAATTTTACACCACACACCTCTAATAATTTACCTTGCATATGTATCAACCATGACCTCAAACAACCTTCTCCAAGTCATCTTAAATGAAACATATTCACCTCAAATGTGCAACCACCAAATAGGTTTGTAACAAAAACCTTCACAATGGAAAGAAGTGAAGGCGGACCACACCAAGGATTAACCAAGACCAAGATCTACACTGACATGCTACACCATGATTTCAAAAACAATGAAGTACATCTGCAACTAACATTAAGACACTATTGGTGTTTTTCCCACATAGGATTTGCAATTCTCTAATAGGTATCCAAACTCTATTATAAAGAACTACAAAGGCTGATTGCCAACTAATGAGATCTAGTCAAAGACTAACATCTCCTACACTTTTGGCTCTATGAGACCAAGGTGGGGAAACCTTCATGTGTTCATAACATTGTTCTATGACTGATAAGAACACTTCTTCTTATAGATGCAGTCCCCACACACACAATCAAACAACAATTACCTTGGTTGTGGAAAACCTAAGAACAATAACAGATGTCCCAAAACAAAGAGACTGAAAATTATCATAAGATTTACATCTCAAAAGAGATAGCATTTGATATTTGTTAAAATGTTCAGATATTGAATCACCATGCTCAAAGCCACAATCCTACACGTGAAATAATTTTACCAACACTATCCAGTGCCTCATTCATTGGGCGGGAGTCATATTAAACATAATTCAGATATTATGAACTTATCACCATAATGATTTGCTACTATGAGATCTTTTAGTATATTAAAACAATACTCCTTAGTGAATCCTGAGCATATGACCATAAACATGAAATTTGTTTTCAAGAATTTGATTAACTCATTAAGTTAAAGCAAGAGAACAAGTTACACTTTCAAATACATCATTGAAAATAAATGAACAAACCCTTGATAAATCCATTCATAATCCATGACACATACACATGAGAGAAAATTGTATTAATTCTTTTAGACTTCTTTCGATATCAGTAATTACAAAAGTATAGCATACTTATTTCATACTATTTTTGACCCAGAATGATTTCCTAAATAATACCTTCAAAATCCTATAGTAAAACTAACTATACATACTTAGAACCTTATGGATCCAAAATCTCAACCATAACAATGAGTCGTGAAATCTCCTTTATAGGACAAGAGAGCAACAAAGCATTAGGATACATTGTTAATTTCAAAACTGAATTTCATTTAGAATTAAATTCAAATTCACTTTCCTCATCATTGGATAACAAGGTGCATGATCTAAGGAATCAAAAAATGGTTACATAGTAACCAGTCATAGAAAAATAAAAAGTGTGCTAGGAACACGCATGTCCACATCAACCAGATGAAACACGAGAAAAAACATGCCCAACAGACCCAACACCAGCAACCACTAAGTAGACACATGACCCCGGTACAAGCAACCACTTCGAGTTCTCACCTCAGTCAAAGGTGGAACCGCTTTCATTCCTCTAGCCATATCAGCACCACATCCAAGAACTTGGCCCAGTACCATTGCATTTATTGGTTCAACTGCAAGGACCTCCTCATTCACTCCCATGAGCTCATTCAAAGCCTCCAGGTAACACTAGTAATCTGAGTCAGTCTTGGACCTGTTTTCATCAGAATCTGATGAAAATAACACAGGTGATGCATAACGCTCTAGCCTTTTTCTAGCACTCTTAGTAGTGACCTCAGGTGTTCTGGGACCAGGTTATCCCTTCTCAATTAGCAACCTCCTGGTTCCTACTCGGGCACTCCTGTGCCCTATAGATTTATCCATAGCTTCAAAAAACATAGGAGAATAACCACCACCTACAAACAAAACAACTCAAAATATAATGATAACATTGGGTCACTTTAGTAAGCATTTATAGGGTGAATTGGTGTGAGGGATATTAATTGCTTGAATACAAAACAAGCATTTGAGCCATAAGTGGCTGACGTAGCCACCATAATTGCTTCTATCAAGAGGGCACTGTTCGCACGCTAGAGAAAATCAGAAGAAGATCCTCTGAAAAGCTCGAGCAATTAATAAAATAAATTTCAAAGTATAAAAGATCATCACATAGATGATCTGTAATTTCTCTGAAACTACATCATTGATGTAGAATGGACCTGGCATGTCGGACAACTCAGATTGAGTCAATCGAGTGTTGAAAATCCACCTCAACACCTTGAAAAAATATAGCCAATCAAAACCCATGAAAATAGGAGGTCACAATCAGACAGTGGGTCCCATTTAGCCATGTCGCTCCAAGGACTAGGCCATGTGTCGCCCTTTCATAGACCTCACGGTATTTTTGAGACATTTTCTATGCTCGTGCGAGGTTTGCGAGGGAGAATTATTATTAACCCCATAATTAAAACTCTCGCTAATGAAAAGATGACCACTTATCATCGCTGGCACCTCAGGAAAAAACCCCACCCCTCTGTACATACCAAATGGAGGCATCTCAAAGACCTCGCACTACTTTGTGACATCAATAGGAAAACTTGCGAGGTTTGCGAGAAACAATCCAGATCAAATCCTGTGATTGGATAGTTAACTAAACAATATGCACGGACATTAGAATATTCAGGTGGGACCGTCCAGTACAACCCTTGGTGTTATAAAATTTTAAGCCCCAGTGACATAAAAAGACTGACAGGCTAGGTGAAAGGGGCTTGTAAGAGCATGGAGGAAAGGGCTCAACCGGATCACTTAAGTGAATGGTTACCCTTGGTAGTGTTGTGCATATTTTGCACACACACCCCATCGTTGGTAGGGACCCTCTTTTTTCGCTCCCGACAGGCTTCTTTGCTCCTGTCTCATTTTGCATGCCCCTCATTTTTCTATCCTAGTTGGTCAACGTGCCCTTCAAAGTCTCATTTTTGGCTGACCATATTTTGCCCCTAAAATAAAAAATTGCTAAGTCTTGGTTTTTTCGGGCTTCGGCCCCCTGCTCGCTTGATTCACTTTATCCTTCATTCTTTGACTTTGGGGATAGATTTCCTATGGATTTTGGATGTTTTTGTGGTGCCTAAGTGAACTGACAAGGTTTTATTAAGTTTTAGGAAGTTTTGAAAATTCCAAAACTGTATTTCTGCAGTAGCATTCGTGAAACAACATTCCTATAGTGGCATTCCGGCCTCGTGTTTCCAGAACGTACAAGCGCACCTCCAAATCAGAAATGGATTTGATCCAGATGCTAAAATGGGGTTTTATCTACCCTTGACCTTTCAAATTCCAAATTTGCAGCTGGGAAGTACCATTCAGAGTTTTGTGTTTTGTTGGCTGTTTCAAAACAACATTCCTACAGCGGCATTTTGGCCTCATGTTTTCGGAATGTACAAGCGCAACTCCAAATCAGAAACGGACTTCGACCCAGATGCTAAAATGGGGTCTTATCCTCCCTTGACCTTTCAATTTCCAAATGTGTAGCCGAGAAGTACCATCCGGAGTTCTGTGCTCTATCGGTCGTTTCAAAACAACATTCCTATAGTGGCCTTCTGGCCTCGTGTTTCTGGAATGTACAAGCACACCTCCAAATCAAAAATGGACTTCGACCCAGATGCTAAAATGGGGTCTTATCCTCTCTTGACTTTTCAAATTCCAAAATTCCAGCTAGGAAGTACCATCCAGAGTTCCGTGCTCTGTCGGCCATTTTGAAACAACATTCCTACAACGACATTCCGACCTCATGTTTCCAGAACGTACAAGCGCACCTCCAAATAAAAAAAAAACTTCGACCCAGATGCTAAAATGGGGTCTTATCCTCCCCTAACCTTTCAAATTCTGAATTTTCAGCTGGGAAGTACCATCTAGAGTTTCATACTCTGTCGGTCGTTTTGAAACAACATTCCTACTGCGGTATTTCGGCCTCATGTTTCCGAAACGTACAAGTGCACCTCCAAATCAAAAACGGACTTCGACCCAGATGCTAAAATGGGGTCTTATCCTCCCCTAGCCTTTCAAATTCAAAATTTGTGTCTAGGAAATACCATCCGAAATTCTGTGCTCCATCGACCGTTTGAAAACAACATTTCCAAAACAGCATTCCGGGCTCATGTTTCCGAAATGTACTAGCGCACCTCCAAATAAAAAATAGACTTCAACCCAGATGCTAAAATGGGGTCTTATCCTCCATTGACCTTTCAAATTCCAAATTTACAGCTGAAAAATACCATCCGGAGTTCCGTGCTTCGTCAGCCGTTTCAAAACAACATTTCCAAAACAACATTTCAGCCTCTCATTTCCGGTTTCAAGGAGCCCACCATGGGTTTGTCAATAAAACCATTTGATCCAATGAGGAATGCTAAAATTCCATTAGGAAGTAGGCAAATTTTAGTCAATTTCAGTTACATTAAAAGGGAAATCAGCTAGAAGACAAAACTACTACACTGACTAGCCACTACAAAAAAAAAAAATAGGAAAAAGACAAAGATGTATTTTAAATTGCTAAATATTGTGGGGTAGGTGAAGCCCTAATGTAATTGAATCTGAGCCACACAATGTTAATCAATCCTTGCCATTCATTTGGGCTTTGGAAAACTATAAATAGGGGTCTTCCCCTAATTTGTAAGTGTAGGAGAGTTGTTGTAAAAACATTCTGCAACAATAGAAAGCAGCATTGCATGATCTATGGGTGTTAATTTTGAGTTTGCTCATTATCTGTGCATGGTTCTACCTTCCAATTTAGTGTTAGTTGTATTTTGTTGAATGAAAGTGGTAATGGTGATTGTTGTTATAGTATTTGATGAATTTTCAGCCCATACTTTTGGCACTTGTTGATGGCAAGTTGTTGTGCAAAGTTAGCCTGGGCTTCTTTATTTGATTACTGCAACTTAGTTCATTTGCATGTTCATGATGTGTGTATGCAAACTGAAAATCTGTAGTCCTTAGAAGATTGCACTGGTTTTGTGTAACTGTAGGATCCTCTTGGCCAAGAAAAACCCAGTTTAGGGAGTTTGTCTACTATAGCAGCCTCCATTATCACTGTTCATTCGTAGTTTCAGATCCAGGAACCTTCTCTCTTCCCTACCCTTTTTTTCCTTTTTTTTAATAAGTAACCTTAGGCAAGGTTCATTGCACATTGTAAAGCTAAATCTCATGTTGAAATGGAGTTCCAGATTGCTATTTGAACCTACAACAAGTGCACAACAACTCTCCCATCTTAAAAACTCCATTTGTTGATTCAACTTTCCCACTTTGTAACTCATCCGTAAGTCCACCTTGTGATTCCAGCAAATCACATAAATCAGCTGAAATATTCCAAGCACTATCAAGACCTGACATCCGAGAGACCTTGGGATAGTGTTCTGCTATTTGATTATGGAAGATTGTCTTTTAAGAGAGGTGATGCACCTATGCATTACCTGTGTTGAGAAGTGCATGAAAACACCATCAACAGAACTGGTGCTAGAAGGAGGGCTTGACATGTTGAGGCTACAAAGTTGAATGTTGGAAGTTGAAAAGAGCACTTTCAAAGAAAAACTCTGAGATAGAGTGATCTCTTTTAACATTGAATCATAAAATTAGAAAATTTTGAAGGCAAAAGAAGCTGAGTCAAAATGGAGCAGCATGTGCAAATCAGCATCACTCAGCTACATGCAAATTTAAATAGGAGATTGAAGAGACCATTGCAAAAATTTGCATTGGTGGATAAGTGTAGGATCCATTGCACTTGCAAGCACAATGAATTGGAGTGTCTAACCTATTTGAGTAGAATTGAAAGAGTCTTGCAAAGAGAGATTCCCTTTTGGGAAATATATCAGCGTTTAGCCCTTGCAGACCCAGAGGAAGAATTGACAACCATGGAAGTCAAGGCATTTGAAGAGTTGATCCAAGAATGTTTGGGCAGTGAAGACGGACCAAGATTGAAGAAAGTACTAATGTCAAGCTGGTGTAGATTTCACAATGCACCACATTCTAAATTTACTTGTCCATCGTGTGCAAACATCATCACCCAAGTCAAAGGCAATTTGAGCAGGTTGGAGCAGCCATCTGGCAAGGAGAATGAATCATCCCATGAGGCAAAAAAGCTATCAGTATATGGAGGACAACACATTGGAGATAGACCAAGAAGCTCCATAGAAATAGATGTTGGGACAACAAACGTTGAAGCTGAAAATGAAAAGGAAGAAGCTGATTTTCTAGGGATAGCAAAAAGCTTTGGTGAAGTTTTGCTAAGAATGGAGTTGGAAAGCCTCTCCTTCACCAGTAAGGGGCAGTCCTCCACTCAAGAAGAGGAGCCATTGGCAGTTGAGGATGAGTCAATCAACTTTGCAGCAGTGTATGCTGGGGTAGCCAATGAAGATGCTAAAAATCAGCAAGAGGAAGAGGTTGACAACCTTGGGCTAGTAGAAAGTGATGATGAGGACCTAGTAGTAGAAAGATATGACCAACTCATCTCCAGATTAGCAAAGGATTGGTCAGAGCTGAAATGTCAGGTGGATTTGGAGGTATTGCTACTACCAAATTGGTGCAGGCTTTATGATTCATCCCACTCTGAGTTCACATGCAAACTATGCCAAGAAGCCATGAAGCAAGTTTCTAGAACAAGCAAGGCAACCGAGCACACCACTCCCTACAGTGGCTTCAAAAATGGAACATGCGGACCAAGAGGTCAAGCCAAGTGACAACTCAGCTGAAGGTAGTCCTCAAGAGGATGTTGGGACAGCAATAGAAGGAGTACAACAATACAATCTTGAGCTTTTGAGTGATCAAGTAGATCAAACTGGAATGTTGTCCATCAGCCATCAAGAATTTTTTCCTCTTGAAGAACATTTGTGCACCATGGATGATGGGTTTTATGGTGAGTCTTTGGGGGAAAATTGTATAATAAATTTTGGCCCCCTTGATGAGGTGCCATCAATTGATGACTTCTTTCCATTAGGACTTGTGCTGCGGAGGTATGCTCATGTCAAGGAAAAACACATCCCAGAAGATGGTAGTGATGAGGGCATACTCCTTAAGCCTCTAAATGGTGATGCACAAGAGTTTCTGGACTGGGAGAGGGGTTCCTTCTCTATTTATAGCGATAGTGAGCATGGGGAAATGAGTGAACATCATGATGAGTTGCATGAACAGAAAAGAGAAGAAGACAAAGGCGGGGGTGCTGAGATAGCCTCCAACAAAGATGAAGCACCCGGTCACCTATAAGATGCAACTTGGATTCCTTCTACCATGATTATTGCTGATCCTCCTTCATATTCAAATGGCCACAATAGGATAGATTCGTACATGTCATCATCCCATGATATTGAGCATCTTGAAGATAGGTTCGACACTTAGGAAAGGAGATGGGATAGCGTGCTACCTTTTCAAGACAACAATCAAGTGGATCCCAAGTTTGTGGATGATCAATGTGGAGAAGTACTTCTTTTTGAAGAACTACTAAGGGGGATTGCTGATCCTACACAAGACGTGGAGGAAGTGTTTTCTTCCCCATTCTCCCTACCTTATGCAGACTTGATGCCTGAAGTGTTGCTCCTTCCACTGTACCCACCCGAGGTTGCTGATGCAAAGACTGATGATGTAGTGCTTGCTCTTGATTGTCAAATGCTGCCACCTCCATGTGATGAAATCTAGGTTCTATCATTCCTTCCTCATGTTAATTTTCATAGCTGCACTTATCATTTTGATTATAGGAATGAGAAAAAATGAACATGTTTATGGATTAATCATGGGTTTAATGAGCCTCCTCAATTGTTGATTCTTCATGATGTTGGGCTACTATCTGAAATCTACCATATTGAATTTATTTTCTCTGAATATAAGGATAAATCTGCATGGTATAGAACTATAACGATTACCCGTCTGCTTGTGCACGCATTGCAAAATCCAATGGGCATGAGTATCGACTCACCTTACCCGAACGTAGTTCTTTATAAATATCTTTGTACATAATGCATTTTGAGTAGTGTAGGTTTCCTATAAATAATCCACTTTCCTGCTTTCCTTAGGTTAGTTTGTTTGTTGTAGGTTGCTTGCCTTAGAGTGGTTTCTTTTGTTGTTTTCTTTCGTTGTCTCGTTTTGGTGTTTTCTTTTCATTTGCTTTTGTTTGCTCTACTTTGCTACCGCTTTGCTTGGGGTCCCTCTATTTTTGGTTGGGTGCATTTGTGTGCACAACAACCTTTCTTATCACGTGGGGTTTCTCTATGTATTTCTTTGTCAAACTATAATCAATTTTTTTAGAGTGGATGGTGAGGATCTTCTATTAGTATCAAGTGATCTAGATGTTTGATTCAAAGTGGATAAGTCATTGGTTGGTTTGATTCTTAAGTATTCTATAATCTTATATCTCTCACAAATTTTAAGGATCCGACGATCACTGTAGGCCCTTTGTGAAGTCTAGTTAAGTGAAAAATCTAAAATTCTACTCTAGCGCCACTATGATTCTCAGCCCTGAGCGCGAGCTTCATTACTTGTGAGTTGAAATAAATAAACTAAAAAGAGAAAAAGAAACAAAAGAAAGAAAGCAAAATATTGAAAATCAAAAGAAAAAAAATTCAGCTTTTTGGGGTATACGAGCAACTCTATTGGGGCTATGGACGCCCGACCGGCAGTAGAGCAATGTTCAGGAGAATCATAGCGACAACCTCGTCGAAGCTATGGACACTTGATTGGTAGCGAGGAAATGTACCAAATGCTTTTGGAGTTAGGATAAACTACATAGCTTAACTTGATGGAGCTTGGGTTATTGCAGCAATTGAAGGATGGGAATTAAAGCAACTGCACACACTTGGATTTTCAGCATACTAAAGGTTGGGTTAACTAGTGGTTTTGATCCTTTGGTTGAGCATCTGCCTTGTTTTCCCTAGCATGAAGGTCAAAACCAGAGATTCTAGGTTCGTGATTCCAGTTTGTCATCAAAATGCTCTAGAGCATTTTCCCCAGCGAGTCGCCATTTGTTGTGCATATTTTGCACACACGCCCCACCGTTGGCAAGGACCCTCTTTTTTGGCTCTCGGCAGGCTTCTTTGCTCCCATCTCATTTTGCATGCCCCTCATTTTTCTGTCCTAGTTGGTCAACGTTCCCTTCAAAGTCTCATTTTTGGCTGACCATATTTTGCCCCTAAAATAAAAAATTGCTAAGTCTTGGGTTTTTCAAGCTTCGCCCCCCTGCTCGCTTGATTCACTTTATCCTTAATTATTTGACTTTAGGGATAGATTTCCTATGGATTTTGGATGTTTTTGTGGTGCCTAAGTGAACTAATAAGGTTTCATTAAGTTTCAAGAAGTTTTGAAAATTCTAAAACTATATTTCTGCAGTAGCATTCCTGAAACAACATTCCTACAGTGACATTTCGGCCTCGTGTTTCTGGAACGTACAAGCACACCTCCAAATCAGAAATGAACCTCAACCTGGATGCTAAAATGGTGTCTTATCCTCCCCTTACCTTTCAAATTCTAAATTTGCAGCCGGGAAGTAGCATCCGTAGTTCCGTGCTATGTTGGCCGTTTCAAAACAACATTCCTACAACGACATTCCGACCTCATGTTTTCGGAACATACAAGCGCACCTCCAAATCAGAAACGAACTTCGACCCAAATGCTAAAATGGGGTCTTATCCTCCCTTGACCTTTCAAATTCCAAAATTTCATCCGGGAAGTACCATCTGGAGTTCTGTGTTTTGTCGACCGTTTCAAAACAACATTCCTACAGTGGCATTTCGGCCTCATGTTTCCGGAACGTACAAGCGCACCTCCAAATCAGAAATGGATTTCAACCCAAATGCTAAAATGGGGTCTTATCCTCCTTTGACCTTTCAAATTCCAAATTTGCAGCTAGGAAGTACAATCCAGAGTTCCATGCTCTATCGGTCGTTTTGAAACAACATTCCTACAATGACATTCCGGCCTCATGTTTCAGAACGCACAAACACACCTCCAAATCAAAAACGGACTTCAACCCAACTGCTAAAATGGGGTCTTATCCTCCCTTGACCTTTCAAATTCCAAATTTTCAGCCAGGAAGTACCATCCGGAGTTCCATGCTCTGTCGGCCGTTTTGAAACAGCATTCCTACAGTGGCATTTCGACCTCATATTTCCAGAACGTACAAGCGCACCTCCAAATCAGAAATGAACTTCAACCCAGATGCTAAAATGGGGTCTTATTCTCCCCTAATCTTTCAAATTCCAAATTTACAACTAGGAAATACCATCCGGAGTTCCGTGCTCCGTCGGCCATTTCAAAACAACATTTCCAAAACAACATTCTGGCCTCTCATTTTCGGAACGCACAAGTGCACCTCCAAATCAAAATTGGACTTCGACCCAGATACTAAAATGGGGTCATATCCTCCCTTGACCTTTCAAATTCTAAATTTTCAGCCGGGAAATACCATCCGGAGTTCCATGCTCTATCGGTTGTTTCAAAACAGCATTTCGGCCTCTCATTTCTGGTTTCAAGGAGCCTACCATGGGTCTGTTGATAAAACCATTTGATCCAATGAGGAATGCTGAAATTCCATCAAGAAGAAGGCAACTTTCAGTCAATTTCAGTTACAGTAAAAGGGAAATCAGCTAGAAGACAAAACTGCTATAGTGATTGGCCACTACAAGACAAAATAGGAAAAAGCCAAAGATGTATTTTAAATTACTGAATATTGTGGGGTAGGTGAAGCCCTAATGTAATTGAATCTAAGCCACACAATGTAAATCAATCCTTGACATTCATTTGGGCTTTGGAAAACTATAAATAGGGGTCTTCCCCTCATTTGTAAGTGTTGGAGAGCTATTATAAAAATATTTTATAGCAATAGAAAGCAACATTATATGATCTATGTGTGTTAATTTTGAGTTTTCTCATTATGTGTGCATGGTTCTACCTTCCAATTTAGTTTTAGTTGTAGTTTGTTGAATGGAAGTGGTAATGGTGATTGTTGTTATAGTATTTGATGAATTTTCAACCCATACTTTTGGCACTTGTTGATGGCATGTTGTTGTGCAAAGTTAGCCTGGGCTTCTTTATTTGATTGCTGCAACTTATTTCATTTGCATGTTCATGATGTGTGTATGCAAACTGAAAATCTACAGTCCTTAGAAGATTGCATTGGTTTTGTGTAACTGTAGGATCCTCTTAGCCAAGAAAAACCTAGTTTAGGGAGTTTGTCTACTGTAGCAGCCTCCATGATCATTGATCATTCATAGTTTTAGATCCAGGAACCTTCTCTCTTCCCTGCCCTTTTTTCTTTTTTTTTAATAAGTAACCTTAGGCAAGGTTCATTGCACATTGTGAAGCTAAATCTCATGTTGAAATGGAGTTCCAGATTGCTGTTTGAACCTGCAACAAGTGCACAACAACTCTCCCATCTTAAAAACTCCATTTGTTGATCCAACTTTCCCACTTTGTAACTCATCTGTAAGTCCACCTTGTGATTCCAGCAAATCACATAAATCAAATGAAATATTCCAAGCACTATCAAGACCTGACATCCGAGAGACCTTGGGATAGTGTTATGCAATTTGATTGTGGAAGATTGTCTTTCAAGAGAGGTGATGCACCTATGCATTACCTGTGTTGAGAAGTGCATGAAAACACCATCAACAGGTAGCAAGTCACCATTGAAACATAACAAGAGGGTTTCAAAATTTGGTAATTCACATCACCCTAGGTAGCTTTAAACTCTGAAACCCTAGCCTCCTTCCTTCAAAATTTAAAAGCCCCATCAGTGGCTCCGACTGGGGATGTATGCCCCCTGTGGGCATAGAAAGAATCCAGAATCTCTGGTTTCACAGACCAGACTACTGAATTACACAAGTTCCTTTACAAATATATCATCTTTCTTTTTTAATTGGACTTGTGCACTACCAACTTGGTGGCCCCAGGTCACCTAACAAGAGAAATCAAAATTTACCCCTGTCAAAAACAAAATTCTCTGTCACTTGGAGTAAACAAGTTCTACAACATTTATACTTTGATGCTTAAAAAATAATAGGATAATCAATATTTCTGGAAGTATCATAATGTTTATTTATACTCCCCTACATCAATTCAGTCAATGTCCTATTCTAAAAGTTTAAAATAAACATATGACTATGATAACATTTCACCTTACTCTGCACCTGGTCATAACTCATAGGATGCTGGCCCAATTGAACTGAGAAGTGGAAACATTCATAACTTACTCGGCCTACAACATTACATATTTTGGCATCATCATCAATTTGCACAGCAAAATGAAAATTTTCATATAAAACTGTGCGCATATTATCCATACTTCTATTGCTCAACACAGGTGATACATAACTCGGGGAATCCCCACCATGGAATTTCCCAGATAAGTTAGGTTGTTAGCACTTGAATTCCATCAATTTGGGATACATCCTAGCATCACAAATTCCTATAGTACTAGTTACATCATTCTCCAGGGAATGTGTAAACACATTCATTTCGGGCCTCTCAATGTACACCTTCCCCTGTATTTTTTCATTTATTCTTAAATGAAAACCCTCGAAGATAGAGTCAAATACATCAATTTAAAACTGGTCAAAAGAGAAAGATCAATATGCACTGGCCTCCTTGTACTCGACATTACCTGATGTATGTGTTAATTTATAAGTGAATATTTTGGCACAAGCTAAAAAAATTTCACCAGCGATATCAATGTCAGAAGGTAACAACATATCCATCTCAACTTCACATAAGCAATCAGGGAAAATAATAGTACCAATATTTTCATCAATATGTTTGTTATCTTTAGTACTATTCCTTTGATCACATACTTCATTGTCCTCAAATTCCTCAACATTTATACAATAGGCTTGTTCTATTGCTAGTATACCTAGAGTATACTCTAAATATTTATCATTTGAAATTTTTCCCTTCACTTGGGAACAAGTAAGAACACGAGGTTCCTCATTTCCATACAACTCTGGTGAAAAGACAAGCCTAGTTCCATCCTCAATACTGCAATCACTACCTCTAAAATCACAATCACTGGCCTGCAACAAAAACTCAGCGACATGAGTATTACAATCAAGATTAGGAGATACAATAGGTGTATCACATAATTCTGCATTATTTTCCCCCTCAAATTCCTCTATAGCTATCCAAATTTCTTCAAAAGGGCAAGCATTTTCTTTATTTTTTGTAGGTACATTCTTGGCTGATTCTGCAATCTCTATCCACTTAATGACTTGGGCCAAATTAGTAGGTTTTAATTCTTCTAGAAAAGCACTCAACCCCAGTTCATAAATTTCAAAAAATAAATCAATGCATTCATAGTCATTAGGTCTATGACTTCTAGGAATGTGTATCAAGACTTCTAAAAATCTCAAGAAAAACCCATATGGTGATTCCCTTTCTTGCCTCTTCATTTCATACAATTCTGGTACAAGAGAAGTTTGATCAACATCATTCAAACTAGACTGGATTTCAACTTGGATCTCATTATTTTCACACTTTAATGGTAAAGAAATAACAGTTTTAAAAATACCCTTATCATAATCAGTGCTCTGAGTAACTTCCTCTGACATTTTACTAGTACTAGGTAAGCTAGCGTAATCAATACTTGCAGCAAGATACCCTTTCATCATTGAGTATTTCAAATTATTTTCAATTTCCATAGCCATTTGATATGTTTGGTGCAAACTTGTAGGTTCTTTATCTCTTAGTAAGTAACCCATCCTTTTTTCAAAAGCACCAAGATATACAACTAAGCATTCAACCTCACTCGGTCTTATTTCTTTAGGGATTTCTCTCAAAGATTTTGAAAACCTGAGATTAAAATATGGGATAGCTCCTCTTCTTTTGTGTGAATTCCCATAAAACCTTTTCTTAATATGTTGGGATTACCTCATTCACCAAATTGCTCCATAAAAACTATCACCAACTGATTCCATGAGTTAACAAAATAGGCACATAAATAGGAAAACCAATCCCTGGCATCACCCTTCAAGGATTGCACAAAAAGCTTCATGACAACATCCTCATGACTGACTTCATAATCCCCCATTACATCTACAAAATGTTGTAAATGCTTAGAGGTTGATTCTACACTTTGCCTTGTATATTTAGGAAAATACTTCCTAATCTTCTTAGGAATTGGATCAGGGTAACCATTGACATCACTGAAAATAAAAGGCATATACCTTTGAGTTACAAAACATCCCAAAGGGCTTAATGAAACCTGTTCTCTTTGCATAGTTATGTCCGTTTTTACATATGGGAAATGACTTATACCCATTTAAAATTTCATCAACAGTATATATTTATTAGACATATTATTTATTATCACAACCATGATTCTGTTAGTGAATACAAATAGTATTCCTTGCTTTCCAAGATATGATGCAACATAAACATTATTTCATATGACCTTATACATATTGCATCATCAAAAATATGGAAAAACTAATCATTGTTCCTTTCTTGATGCTAGACATCTAGTTTGGAACCATCTACATCCTTAATTACAAACACCCGTCACAATTAAAAATAGTGAACTATTTAGTTTTGATTAAATACCTGGTAATTTTTTGTTTTGGCAGCATGTATTAAATTCTTCTTCTTGACTATAAATATCACAGATCTAGGACTGTTTGTTCATTCATCAACTAGTTCTTCACACAGAGTCGCCACCTCTTCAACATAAGGTTATATTAAAAGAAATATGAAATTCCTTTCAAAGCTTGTTAGATTTTGGATTTTTACGCACAACAAAGTTGTACCATACCACTACCAATCTTCTTCAAAACCACAATCCATTACCATCCAAATGTTAACATTCAAATTTACTTAACAAAAAATTCTAGATAGGATCCTTCAACCCCTGTGGTTCCTTGTTTCTCTTTTTCTTTTAAATTTCTCAGAAGTTATCCCCAATAAAACCACCATTCATCTAATGATTCTAGAACTCCTGAATCATTTGCCAATAGGATACCATAGATCATAGGATTTTCAAGTTCATTTCAACAACCACTTCCATCTAAGGTTGAAAACATTCACTATGTAAATTCAGAACAATAAATCTGCAATATGACTCTATAACTATCTGGAATTGGTGATTTAGAAATCCCCAGTAGAGTCACCAGTCTATTGGTGACTCAAATGGAAAAATAATTCAATAATGTGTAACCTCTGGTTACAGAAATAATTCAACACTTTAATGACTCTACAATAGCACCATCTGCAACCAAAACTTTTGAGTTCATCCCCACTAGAGTCACCATTCTAGTGGTGACTCGGATGGGAAAATAATTCAATAATGTGTAACCTCTGGTTATGTAAATAATTCATTACTTTAATGAATCTATAACAACACCATCTACAACCAAAACTTCTAAGTTCATCCCCAACGGAGTTGCCATTCTGTTGGTGTTTTTTCACACATAGGATTTGCAATTCTCTAAGAGGTAGCCAACCTCTATTATAAAGAACTACAAAGGCTAGTGGCTAACTAATGAGATCTAATCAAATACTAACATCTCCTACACTTTTGGCTCTATGAGACCAAGGTGGGTAAACCTTCATGTGTTCATAAGATTGTTCGATGACTGATAAGAAAACTTCTTCTTATAGATGCAATCCCCACACACACAATTAGACAATGATTTCCTTGGTTGTGGAAAAACCTAAGAATAATAACAAATGTCCCAAAGCAAAGAGACTTAAAATTATCATAAGATTTATATCACAAAAGAGATAGCATTTGATATTTTTTTAAATGTTCAGATATTGAATCACCATGCTCAGAGCCACAGTCCTACACCTAAAAGAATTTTACCAACACTATCCAGTGCCTCATTCATTGGGTGGGAGTCATATAAAACATAATTAAGATATTACGAACTTATCACCATAGTTCTTTGCTACTATGAGATCTTTCAGTATATTAAAACAATACTCTTTAGTGAATCCTAAGCATATGACCATAAACATGCACTTTTTTTTCAAGAATTTGATTAACTCATTAAGTTAAAGTAGGAGAAAAAGTTACACTTTCAAATAAACCATTGAAACTGAATGAACAAACCCTTGATAAATCCATTCATAATCCATGACACATACACAGGAGAGAAAATTGTCTTAATTCTTTTAGATTTCTTTCGATATCAGTAATTACAAAAGTATATCATACTTATTTCATACTATTCCCGACCCAGAATGATTTCCTAAATAATACCTTCAAAATCCTACAGTAAAACTAACTATACATACTTAGAACCTTATGGATCCAAAATATCGACCATAACAATGAGTCGTGAAATCTCCTTTATAGGACAAGAGAGCAACAAAGCATTAGGATACATTGTTAGTTTCAAAATTGAATTTTATTTAGAATGGAATTCGAATTCACTTTCCTCATCATTGGATAATAAGGTGCATGATCCGAGGAATCAAAAAACGGTTACATAGTAACCAGTCGGAGAAAAAACAAAAAGTGTTCCAAGCACATGCACGTCCACATCAACTAGATGAAACACCAAAAAAAACATCGCCTTGCAGACCCAACACCAACAACCACTAAGTAGACACACAACCCCGATACAAGCGACCACTCTAATTTTTTGCCTCAATCAAAAGCGGAAGTGCCTTCATTCCTCCAGCCATATCAATGCCACATCCAACAACTTGGCCTGGTACCAGTGCACTTATTGGTTCAACTACAAGGACCTCCTCATTCACTCCCATGAGCTCAGTCAAAGCCACTAGGTAACACTGGTAATCCAAGTAAGTCTTGAACCCATTTTCAACAGAATCTGAAAGCCACTAGGTAACACTGGTAATCCAAGTAAGTCTTGAACCCATTTTCAACAGAATCTGATGAAATTAACACAAGGGATGCACAACGCTCTGGCCTTTTACCAACACTCTTGGTAGTGACCTCAGGTGTTCTAGGAGTAGGTTGCTCCTTCTCAATTAGAAACCTCTTGGCTCCTACTAGGGAACTCTTGTGCCCTATAGATTTATCAGCTTCATAGAACATAGGAGAATAACCACCACTTGCAAAAAAAACAACTCAAAAAATATAAGGATAACACTAGGTCACTTTAGCAAGCATTTATAGAGTGAATTGGTGCGAGGGATATTAATTGCTTGAATGCAAAACAAGAATTTGAGCCATAAGTGGCTGATGTAGCCACCATAATTGCTTCTATTAGGAGGACATCATTCACACACTAGAGAAAATCAGGAGAAGATCCTCTGAAAACCTCGAGCGATTGATAAAATAAATTTCAGAGTATGAAATCTCATCACATAGATGATCTATAATTTCTCTGAAACTGCACCGTTGATGTAGAATGGACCTAGCAAGTTGGATGAATCAGATTGAGTCAATCGAGTGTTGAAAATCCACCTCAGCGCCTTGAAAAACCATAACCAATCAAAACCCATGAAAATAGGAGGTCGCAATCAGACAATGAGTCCCATTTAGCCCTATCGCTCCAAGGACCAGCCCATGTGTCACCCTTTCACAGACCTTGCAATACTTTTGAGACATTTTCTATGTTCGTGCGAGGTCTACAAATTAAACCCGTAATTAAAACCCTCGCTGATGAAAATACGACCACTTATCATCGCTGGCACCTCGAGAAAAAACCCTACCCCGCCATACATGCTAGATGGTGACATCTCGTAGACCTCATACTACTTTGTGACATCAGCAGGAAAACTTGCGAGGTTTGCGAGAAACGGTCCAGATCAAAACTTGTGATCGGACGGTTAACCAAACAACATGCACAGACATTAGAATATTCAGTTGGGACCAGCCGATACAACCCTTGGCGTTATAAAATTTTAAGGCCCAGTGACAGAAAAAGACTGACAGGTTGGGTGAAAGGGGCCGGTAAGAGCACAAAGGAAAGGGCTTAACTAGATTAATTAAGTGACTGGTTACCCTCGGTAACAATTCACCATTGAAACATAACAAGAGGGTTTCAAAATTTGATAATTCACATCACCTTGGGTAACTTTAAACCCTAAAACCCTAGCCTCCTTCCTTTGAAATTTAAAATCCCCATCACACACCAAGTCATCCAAACTAACATTAACATTGTTACAAGTATGAAGGTGTTGCCATTGATGACAACTATGTGATGAAGATGTCTAGGATATTGAGAAAATTGTAAAAAAGGAGGAAATTAGGTTGTGGATGTATGGTTGAGACCTTGAGGAAGTGTTGTGTGTACATGGAGCTATCTTTTTTCTGCAAAGTCTAAAGATAAGTTGGAATGAGGTAATGAGTTGAGATGATGTCTCTGATACTTGGTTTCCAAGTCCTTTTGAGAAAATTTGATAAACATAGTAAACTATGTTATGCAAGTATACATAGTGTGCTATGGTATTGTGCTCCACATTTCTTCTATGTTGATACTATGCATGCATTGATCTTATAGGTTATTCAAGGTTGTTAGAGGTTGTTATATTTAGAATTTGGGTTTCTAGATTTTTGTACAGTGCGAGATATTTTCACTGGTGTGTGAGCTTGTTTTTTAGTGATTGTTTTTTGGCCTAGGGGAAAAGTATTTTCTTTCCATTTCTCTATTGTTTGGCTTCAGGTTGTGTGGATTTGGGAAGCTGTTTATAATGCTTGTATCTTTTTGTATTCAATTTTTTACTTGATTTATCAGTTTTATGAGTTGAAGTGTTAGTATGATGCGATATTTCATAAAGTGTTTGATGAATCTTAAGTATTTCATGGATTATTCTAGATAGTGTTCAAATTAATTATGTTGTCTTGAAGTTTATGGTGTTTTGCATGGGTATTGGCCGACCTTGTGTTTAACACTAAATGTGGTCTTATGAAAGTGTTTTTAAGCATGTTGGGATCTATTTGTGTCATAAATAGGGTTCTTATGTAGGTCTCCTTCAATCCTATACACTGCAGGAGTTTTTAGGTGTCGACCTATTTTGAATTTTTGTGTATAATGGCTAGTTTCTGCCACCAAAGAAGGTTTTTGAGTTTCAGATTGATATGAATATGTATGGTGTTGTAATGAGATGAAGTATGAAATAAGTAAGAAGAAAGATAGATGTGATATTGATGTGAGTGATGTGTGATGTGAATTTGAGAAGAGCAATACAAATTTCAATGTTAGGGTTCCTCAAGGTAGTGAGTTGAAGGCATCCAAAATATTTCATGTGAGACTGCAAAAGTTTGTGAGAAATTGTGGTGGATTCATTGTTTCATTGAGAAGTGTTCTTTGTGTAACATTCTTCTTCTATCTTCTTGTATTCTTTCTATGTCAGTGAGCCATGGCTGTGAGCCTTTTTGGATAGTGTGTCCTATTCTGGCAGCGAGCCTCTGTGTACCAATTTTTCTATTACTTATATTGTGAGCTAATCCTCACCGTTATTTTTACCTCATTTTTTTTTCATGTAAATTTGGTGTTCTCTTGTGTATGGTGTTGTGATTCTAGTTTCTATTATCTGCATTTCATGTTTAATCATATTAACAGAATAAGGGTTTATTGAATGCATGTGGATCTAACAACTATTGAGGGATTTGAAGGTTTGATTTGCTACAAATTATTCACCCCCCTCTCAATTTTCTTGTTCATTTTAATAATTGGTATCAGAGAAATTTTACTTGAATAAGAGCTTAACGACTTGAGGTAGATCCTAGATGGCGAACAAGGTTGCTTTGGAATGCCCTAGATTCAATGGCATAGATTATGCATGATGGAAGACAAAGATGGAAGGATATCTAGAAACTCAGGGATATGAGATTGACAAGGCTTATCAGACTACACATACTCCACCTCTGAATGGTCCAAGAACAAATGCAAAAATTTAGGCCCATGAGATCATTGTTAAGGTAAGATTTATTATTCTGAATAGTCTTTCAAATATTGAATTAGTAAAAGTTATGAGTTTGAATAATTCTAAAGATGTTTGGGATAAGTTATAAATAATTTATGAAGGAGATCTGAAGGTCAAACAAGCTAAGTTGTATAACTTTAAGGAACAATTTGAAATGATGCAAATGTCTGAGGAAGAAATAATTAAAGGCTACACATAGAGAATTGATGATTTGGTAAGTACTATGAGAGGTCTTGGTGCAATAGTTAAAGAATCTAAAGTAGTGAAGAAAGATATTAGATCTATTCCTGATTGTTAAAGTGGAAAGGTATCTACTATTAAGGAAACTATAGATTTTGATAATTATTTTAGAGATCAGTTGATTGGTACTCTAACTTCATTTGAAATGAGAAAATTGAAGAAAGGTACAAAAGTAGAGTCTGCTTTCAAATTTGTTATATCAGATAAGGTTGAAGATTTAGATGGACAAGATCTTGATGATTTGGAAGTTGACTTTGTGAGGAAGATGAAAAAGGGAACTGGTAAGTACAAAGGTAAATTACCCTTCAAATGTTTTAGCTATGGTGGTATAGGTCATTATGCTTCTAGATGTCTGAAAAAGATCTATAAATGATAAGAGTAAGGAGAATAAAGGAAATATTATTAAGAGATCTTATTATGTTAGAGAAGATGATGGTATTTTTGATGATGAATTTGATTATGGAGATTTTGATTATAATGAATGCTTTTTTTGGCTATAAAAGAAGAAATTGGTTATGATAACCTTAAAAGTTGTGTGAAGGAAAGTGTTTCAGAGATGAAGGATAATGTCAAAGGTACTTTGGTATTTTGTTTTCATGTTAAAGAGGATAAGAATTATTGGGTTGTTGATAGTTGCTTCTCTAATCACATGACTAGAGAAAAAAGTAAGTTTGTTAAACTTGGAAAGTATGATGGAGGATTAGTTAAATTTGGAGATGATTCAAGAGCTAAGATTTGTGGAATAGGTTCAATCAGTTTTGATGGAACACATAATACTAAAATTTTTTACTATGTTAAGGGTTTAATACATAACCTTTTGAGTGTTGGATAAATGTGTAGCAAGGGATATAATCTTGTGTTTAAGGATAAAATATGTGAGATCTAGAAAGGGTCTGAAACTGTGATTGTTGTTGGTGAGAGAAAAAATGGAAACATCTACTAGCTTAAGGGTGTTGATGTTCATTGCTTTATGTCTCAGATTAATGATACTTGGTTATGGAACCAGAGAATGTGTTACATGAATTTTGATAATTTGGCAAAAATGAGTTCAGCTCTTGTAGTGAGAGATTTACCTAGAATCACAAAACCTATCAATTTTGTTTGTGAGAGTTATCAATTTTGAAAACAAACAAAGGGTAGCTTTAAATGAAGTGAAGAGTCTAATACCAGACTACTAGAATTAGTGCATACATATCTTTTTGGTTTGTTGAACAAGACAACTAAGAGGGTGGTTGAATAATTTGTGACAAAGTTTAACCTTTAAAACTTACACTAAAAATTAGATCACTCACAAATCCTTTACTCTGCTAATATGATTAATCATTAAGTGCAAAGGAAAAAAAGAACACCACACATACACAATAACACCAGAATTATGTGGAAAAGAAAATAAGGGAAAAACCACGGTGAGTATTATCTCACAATATAGAGAATATCAAAATTGATTACAAAGGCTCACTACTAGAGAAGGCTCACTACCAAAGAGGGCTCACTTCCAAAATAGGACTCACTGTCCAACAAGGGTTAATCACTCAGAGGGATCACTGCAACAAAATTACAAAGAAGATAGATGAGATTTGTTACAAAGAGAAAAAAATCTCAATGCAACAGATATTTCCACCATAATTCACTCACACTCTTGCAGAGATTCTTGAATGATAGAGTACACCTTCAACTCACTTCTTTCAGAAACTCAACAATTAGATCTTGCACTAATTTGCACAAACTCATATGACATATACATTGATTCACATCTATCTCAAATCTATCTTTTTGTGTTTGCTTATTTCTCAAACAACTTTACTTGTATTTATACAATCTTCAACTTTGAACCATATCCAAAGTCGTCAACACACCACTTTCACTTTCAAATTGAAATTATTTTAGTGCCAAAAAATTCTACGGTGGAATTAGAATGAGGGAAACCCAAACACACGCTTCCATAAGCTTTGAAATTAGTGTTGAACACAAGGTTGTCCAAACTAGTGTAAAACACATAAATAAATTAGGCACACACAACCTTACCATGAACCAATATTTCTAAATAAACAAAATTATCTTGAAAACATTGCTAACAAATTTTCCTAAAAACCACAAGTCATAAGACTCGAACAAGAATAAATCCGGAGTAACTACATTTCTCTCGAACCTTAGCTAGATACACTAAAAACCATAGTTCACAACTGGTGAAAATAATTCACACTATACAACGATCCAGAACCCTAAAATATGGAGATAGCAACTTCCAACAACCATGATCAACATATCTGAACCACATGAACATAGGAGAAAATCTCGGACAAAAACCGAGAGCGACCACTGAACACCTATAACCTTTCTTCATTATAATTTTCTCAATATACTCAACATATACAACCAATAACCATTATCCATGACTCCAACAACTAGTTGATAACCAGTTAACCAATTGAAATCATTGAAAAAACCTTCATACTTGCTTCATACTTTCAACAATATCCCCCTTTGTCATTAATGGCAACACATGATATGAAAAAACATCAAAGACAACACATCTTTGAACAAATTTCCTCATGATTTTACTTTCTATTTCTCCCTCTTAGTAGATAATCTTTTTCACATGGTACTCTCTCTCTCTCTTCACATCTTTATCTCCCCCTTTGACATCAATGGCAAAGGAAAAATAATGTATTACATTGATTTCCCCTTTTTCATTAAGAATAAAATACTCTTTCAATGACAACACATGACAATGCATGACACTACCTACTCCCCCTAAGAGGTAGCCACCAAAACATTAGTCCAAAAGAAATCTAGATCCATAGACCCACTAGATTGATGCATCTTCATATGCATCTAGTTCAAGAAAGGAGGGATAATCACCCCTAACTTCTCCCAGAGATACTCAAAAGTATCTTTAGGAAGAGCCTTCATAAATATATCAGAAACTTGATCCTTCATAGGTACATATTAAATTTTTACTTTATTCTCCACAAAATTCTCTCTCAAATAGTGGGACTTGATAGATATATGATTTTTCCTTGAGTACATTACTGGATTCTTTGAAATGTTAATTGCACTTGTATTATCACTAAGATAGAAATAAGATCATCATACATTAATCTGATATCTTTCAATGTTTGTCTCATCCAGAAAAATTATGTACACCAATATGTTGTGGTAATATACCCAGCTTCAACAGTAGATAAAGAAACTTAATCTTACTTCTTACTCAACCATGACACCAATCTACAACCAATAAATAATTCACTACCACTTGTACTTTTTCTTTCATCTACACAACCAACCAAATCTACATCTTTATAAGCACTTAGTGTAAAACAAATATCCCTAGTATACTACAAGCCATTAATCCAAAGTGCCATTCAAATATCTAAATATCCTCTTAATGGAAGCAAGATGTGTTTCTTTAGGATCTTCTTGAAATCTAGCCACAAGAAAAATTGCATGCATGATATATGGTCCAGTAGTAGTTAAATACAACAATCCACCAATCATATATTTGTACTTTCTCTTATCAGCCTTCGGTGAATCATCATCTTTACTTAATTTGAAACTATTCACCATATGAGTGCATACCAGTTTGGAACCATCCATCCCAAAATTCTTCAAAATTTCTCTTACATCCTTTGACTATGAAATAAAGATCCCTTTCTTTGTTTGATTAATGTTTAGCCCATGGAAGAAATTCATCTCACCAAACATAGATAGCTAAAATTATTTTTGCATCTCTTCAAAAAAATCCTTGCACATAACTCCATTTCCTCCAAAGATAATGTCATCAACATATACAACCACTATCAAGATCTTTTCATTTTCAATTTTAAAATATAGATTTCTATCTATTATACCTTGTTGAATCAAATATTTTTCTAAACTTTCATACCAAGCTCTAGGGTCTTTCTTCAATCTGTAAACCATATCCGGTTGATATGACAACAAAAATACTTCTAGTTTTTCCATCTAGACCTCTTCCTTTAATTCATCATTCAAGAATGTGGACTTAACATCGATCTGAGAGACCTTGAAATATTTATGA
The DNA here is from genome assembly GCA_007115665.2 of Sequoiadendron giganteum. NCBI lineage: Eukaryota > Viridiplantae > Streptophyta > Pinopsida > Cupressales > Cupressaceae > Sequoiadendron > Sequoiadendron giganteum. Next base: position 358,534,702 of record CM021101.1, read on the forward strand.
ACAACAAAAACTAGTTTTTTTTTATAGCTTCCATTCTTTCCACTGGAGCAAAAGTCTCTTAAAAATATATACCTTCTACTTATGAATAACCCTTACACACAAGCCTTGCTTTATTTCTAACTCCTTCATTCTCATTCAACTTGTTTATAAATTCCCATTTTGATCCAATTATGTTTTTATTTGCTGGTCTAGGGACCAATTCCCATGTTTTAATCTTCTCAATCTACATAAGTTCTTCTTTCATAACTTCCATCCAATTCTCATCTTTGCATACTTCAATTACGGTATTTGGTTCAATCTTAGAAAGTAAACATAGATTTATCTCACTAGTAGCAGCAACTCTACTTCTTCTCAATACATTTTCCCTCTTGTCTCCAATGATTTGATCTTTTGAATGATTTTTCTACACATATTTAGGTGTCTTAGGGGACACCACCAAAGCTCCTTCTTCTTCATTCTACTTCTCCTATTCTTCCACAACTTCTTCAATTCTTACACGATTGGGTTCATCAGATACATATCCATCAACTTCAATTGAACTCTTCATTTCTTCATCAACCTTGACATTTGTGCTCTCTACAATCTTTCTCGGCCTTTTATTGAAACATATGTAAGATTTTCTCTTAGTACAATATCCAAGAAAAATAGCTTCATCACTTCTAGCATCAAACTTCCCTAAATTTTCTTCATCTCATCTAATATAACATTTTCTTCCAAATTCCTTGAAATATTTAATAGTAGTAATTATTCCATACCATAGCTCATAGCGAGATTTAGTATTGTTAGCTCTTTCTTGAATTTGATTGAAAACATAAATAGTAGTGTGAATAGCTTCTCTCCAATAAAATTTTGGTAGACCATCTTCAATAATCATTGATCTAGTAGCTTCTTGAATTGTTTTGTTCTTTCTTTCAATAACTCCATTCTGTTGAGGAGTTCTCAAAGTAGATAACTATCTTTTTATTCCATGAACTTCACAAAAAATATTAAACTCATGGGAGGTGAAGTAACCACCTCTATTATACCTCAAGAATTTGATTCTCAAATTCACTTCATTCTCAGCCATAGCTCTGAATGTCTTGAATCTATCTAATACATCAAATTTCTCTCTAAGAAAAGTAACCCATGTATACCTAGAGTAATCATCAATCAAATGCATAAAGTACATTTCACCTTGTAGTCTTCTCACTCTTGTAGGACCACAAAAATCTGTAGGAATCAAATCGATTAGTCCAGTAGTATATTCTTCCTCTGATTTGAAGTCGTTTCTCACTTGATTTCCAAATTGACAATTCTTTCACATAGCATTAACACACTTTGTAATCCTTAGTAAATCTCTCAGGGCTTGCACTACACTAATCCTCACAAAATTATCAAAATTTATATGACACATTCTTTGGTTCCATAACCAACAATCATTAATCTAATTCATAAAGCAATGTCCATTAGCACCCTTAAGTTGATATATATTTCCTTTAGACTTATTTCCTGCAAAAATAACTATTTCGGATTATTTCTCGATTTCACATCTCTCATCCTCAAAAACAATATTATATCCTTTACTACACATATGTCCAACACTTAAGAGATTATGGTTTACACCCTTAACATAGTAGACATCATCAATATTATGCTTTCCATAAAAACTTACTAAACCTATGCCACAAATCTTAGCACTAGTATCATCTCCAAACATAACTAAGCCTCCATCATATTTTTCAAGTTTAAAAAACTTACTCTTATCACCGGTCATATGATATGAACAACCACTGTCAACAACCCAATATTTCTTTTATTGTTTAGCATGTAGGGAAGAAATTATAGTATCTTCAACTTTCTCTAGAGGAAATTCCTTTACATGTCTTTCAGATTTAGCAGAAGTAGGATCATATTTTATAGCCAAGAACAAGCATTAATTTTCATCAAAATCTCCATAATCAGAATCTTCATAAAATATACTAGCATCCTCATTTACGTAATATCCTTAGTTGATCTTCTTACCTTTGTTTTCTTTGCCAAATCTTTTTTTGTTCTTGTTAGCTATTTCTAGATATCTTGAAGCATAATGACCTATTCCTCCACAATTAAAGAATTTAAAGGGTAACTTACCTTCATACTTACTAGAGACTTTCCTCATCCTTCTCACAAAGTTAGCGTCTACTTCATCAAGATTCTCTTCATCTGGATCATCAGCTCTTGTAGCCTTGAATGCAGTTTTTGATTTAGATCCATTTCTCAAATTTTCTTCTCATCTCATAAGATGTTAGAGTTTTGTTGATGGTGAAAATGACACAAACAACGTTAAAAAAAAATATTTCTACTCTATATCTCCTCAAAAAAAAAGACATGTAGTAGCCTAACTCCCAAGGTCCTGGTAGTTGGTTCTCAACTATTTGGTGTCTCTCAATCGGTTCATGCAACTATAATATTCAAGGGGCCTGTGCTGGTAACAATGAAAGCAAGCTATGACCTATTTATTAAATTGTCTTTAATAAAAGGGGTTTTTAAATAAAAGAAAAAGAAAGATCAAAGGGTAAATCAGTAAACATGAATAAAAAATATCTAGCATCCGGACATATATCTTCAACAATGAATGTTTTTCCAACAGATCAAGAAAACCATAGCATGATACAATTTACAAAGTAATCCATACTATTGCATACATCTAAGGTGCTTAATTTAACGTCACAGTCACACATAAAAAATATTTCAAAGATTCTAAAAGAACACACTTCCATTCATCACCAAGATCATAGATCAACAGATTTCAATAAGTTCAATCCACTGATAATCTAATGACACAATCCTTAAATCTGGTTTCTTCTAATGAATTTCATCACATAAGAAACTCTCATGCTTCAAACCAATCACTGGCATATAGATAGATTGTAACTCATCAACCTTATCAAACAAAACTTAATTCTAACACCATATTGTGTAAAACCTGTAATTATATTTAACTATAAAAGGAAGTAACAATGTATCTCTGTAACAACTATCAAAAATTCTATCTCCTACAATCAAGTGGCCAATTCTATTCTCTATTATCCGACCTTTACAATATGATACCCCAAGGCTATTTATAGAAATACAAAATCTGAAGTCCTCCCTATTTTAGGTCGATCAACCTTTATAGGGATTACAATCATCTTGGAAACTCAGATCAATTTGATCTCTAGTTCCTTCTTTGATCACCTAGCTAAACTAGAAGAAAAGAAAATAGGAGAGAAAAGAAAACCATGCACTTCAAAAAATTCTAGTCCTACATGCAACATGCAAAGAAGAGAAGAAAGCCATGCATGCATGAGGTTTTATGCATTCAAAATTTGTTCTGCAATGTACTCATCAAAACTGGAGAAAACTTCTTGTAGTATGTCCAATTCCGGCCCATCAACCCAGTTGTCTTCAAACTTAATCCTTTCCAACTCTGTAGCAAAAAACCCTCTCATATCTTTCAGCTTCGTTAACTCCCTCTTAGTTTCTCTTTTTTCTTCTTTAATATCCATTAGTCAGTCTAGCAGTAGATCTTCACCATCATCCCCATTTTGCATGATCTCTTTAAATCTTCCATCCCACTTCTCCTTTATTTGGCTTAAAGGTAGGCCTTCCTTTACTATTACATCCACATTCACAATGATAGCAATGATGGCTTCCAACTCCTCAAACTGTTCATTCAGATCCTGAACAGAATCTTGAACTTCATTTCTATGTTTATATAGAAAATCTGATCTAAACCAGAGTATGCAAGAAGTCTTTTCCAAGAAATATTTATTATCTTCTTCAAGTATCAATTTTTCTAGAAGAGTAGTTTTAGGTAATTTATTAACTTCTTTCAATTTCTGACTGTATCCTTTGTACTCCTCCTCTTGTTTTCCTAATGTTTCAACATATTGGTTCATTTCCTCTATTATATCTTATATCATTTTGTAGACCTCAAAACTATCTTCCAGTACTTCACTTATTTCTTGATTCAATTTATCAACCTACCTTTCGAACATCTCTGCCTTGCCCCTTACCTGTACCAAATCATCTACTTCTTTCTTACTCAGCAAAATTGGGGTCTCAATAGTGGTAACCTGTTGTGACTTCAGAGCATAAATACTTTTCAAGAAAATATGCAACTAATCTAACTGAGCCTTAAGCTTATCTTTCCTTTATTTATCCTTCAACATTCTAGACTTGGTTGACGATGCTACCACATCAATTAAATTCATTTGTTGATCTCTGGTAGGTCTCCCCAAATTAACAACACCCAACTAATAATTTGTTAATTGTATGTCTCCTACATCCTTGTCTATCATGGGTATAACACATTCAACAACAATCCCTCCTTTGTCTGTGAGCCTAGTGGAATGTAGGATCTTAGCCTTCTTTTTAGGCCTTTCTTTGTCAATTTCCTTCATCATATCCTCCTAATTGAGAGGTTGTGAAGGTGTTGATGATCTCTTCTAAAGATCCAACTTCAACCAAGTGGGAGCACCTGGAGTAACAACCATCATAGTTGAAGAAGAAGAGGTAGTAGTAGAGGGTGGTTTCACATTTACTTGAGGTTGAGAATCAACCCCTTGTTTCTCTTTCCGCTCTTGCTCCACACTTGTCTGTGCAAGCTTTTCAACTTCCTCCCTATCTTTTTGTTCTTGTATTCTCGTATCTTCTTCCTCCTTCAACCTTTCTTCTTCTAATCTTCTTTTCTCCAATTCCTGGTTTCTTTTTTCCTCTAGTGCCTTAAGCTTTTCTACATCTTACTTTTCTTTTTGTTGCTTCTTGATCAGTTCTTCAGCCTCTTTCTCCTTTTGCACTCATTCTGCTTCCTCTTTCTCTTTATGAGCCTCTTCAACTTATCCATAGGCACTTCTCTCTCTATTCAATGTCTTGCTTTTTCTTCCTCAAGATCATGAATTTTTTGTATCAACTCTAATTTATCATTCTCTTCCTTGACCTTGAGCTCATGCTCTTTTTGCCTCTGCTACTTCTCTATTTCATCAGCTTTTAGCTTAGCTTCTATGTGTTGCTACTGAATTAAGGCATCAACCTGTATCTTGGCATCAATTGCCTTCTATTTCTCTATTGCCTTTTGTTTCTTTATTGATGTAGCGTGTGCTTGATCATCAATAGCCTTCTTGGCCTCTTCAAATAGCACCCACTGATCCTCCTCTAGAGGCATATTTTCTTGTGCACCCTTCTCTGACAGAGTCTCATAAGAGTCCATTCCAATATCATGAATCTCTACCTCTACTCCTTTTCCCTTCATGGATTCAACAATATCATGAAGAGTCCCCTCTTGCACTCCTTCACTTTGTTGTTTTGCAAGTGGGAATTGATTAGAGGACTCACCTAATGCAGGTTTTGAAACCATGGGTCTTATTTGGGCATCTCCTTCTTGTGTATCTGGTTCATCTTGAGCCTTTGCTTCAAGCTCAATCTCTTCAATGTCTGGAGGAAAAAATTCCAAGGGCTCCTTGGATGACAACTTCCTCTTGATTCTTTTGTATCCCTTCCCCTTTTTAGGAGCTGGTTCTTGAGGAGTTTTTATTCGTAGGACAATCCAATGAATACTTCTATCCAAAATTGTCCTCCCTATTTGCATTATGTCAATAGTCTCCTCACTATCCCAGTCCACCAGATCCAAGCTCTTAGTGCCAATGTTTAATGCCTCATATGATGGATCTAATACCACTCCATCATCTATTAATGTTTTAGGGATATCATCTTTGATCCCAAGCTCTACCATGAGTGAGATGGGTAACCTCTCATAATTATTCTTTCTGAGGTCATACTCATCCTACCGGTCACTCCAGAAATCTTCCAACAAATTGAAATGTTTATTTAAAATAGAAGGCAACAAGGCATTCATTTTCTTCTTCGGGTCAAAGTAATTCTGAGCTATGTACAAGCCTAGTTTCAAATGTATCAACTCACTACACACTACCTTAGCTCCCACTAGATGTTGATAGCTATATTCACCCAATTACATGGGGAACTTATGACATCCTATTTTATGTTTCAATCCAAACCAAGCATTAAACCCTAGAGCTTCATACACAAATTCCATCAACACTATCTTATTGCTACAACATCTTGGGAGTAAATGTGGATGACCTTCAAATCCAACTAGCCTAAAGTATGTGAACTTGGGTTATTGAATATACCAACATCCCTATTCTATGATAAATTCCATAGCTTCTTGGCTTAGTATATACCCTGCATCTCTATTAAGTTGGTTAATAATCACATCTAGAAAAGCATCATTAACCCTTCTAAGTTGTGTTTCAAATACCTGTAAAGATAACTGATCATAATGGTCCCACACTGTCCTTTTTCCATCCGCCTCTCTCAATATCCCCACTCTCCCTAAACCTAGAAATATACCTCCTCTAGCTGCTGCATACACAACATAAGAAGTCATGAAGAAACATTTGGTTTCCCTTATCCTTGTCAACTAGTCATGAATAGCATCAAAAACCACCATTGGCCAATCAAACTGTTGTTTTCCATTCAAGATGGTCTGAATGAAGGGAAACATCCACTCCTTGAAGTGAAATGCATCCCTCTTCCCAAATACTCTAGACAACATCATGATCAAATCTGATACTTCTTTATAGAATTTGGTCCTCTTTGGTTGATCATGAAGTTTGGTCAGAGACTTCTTCTCTATTCTCAACCATTTCTTACTCAAGTGAGTTTTGTTGGATGCCTTGTATTTGTTATATTTCTCTAAAGCTTTTGCCTCCCTCAACTACACCACATTCTTTGGATCTGGGACACTAAACATAGTTTGAAACATTTGAAGAGTGAGATCAATAATAACATTGTCCTTTGAATCCATACACTGCCTAGTGGCTGGATTGTAAGCACTAGTTGCTATCATAATTAACTCTGGGTATTGGATAGATAGAGGAAATAAAGTGATATGAGCCAATCCAGACTCAACAATTATTTGTGTTCTCCCTATTATATCCTCTGGGAATGTTTCTGAATATAGCTCCTCAGAATTGTATGAGCCCAGATTAGTGTTAGTTATATCAGATCAATCTGATTTTGCTTTGCTTGTTGTGACAACAGGACCCCTATGATTATACCTCAAAGTATAAGGTAGATGCTTTGACTTTATCTTCTTGGGCCTTACTGGTGCCTTTTATGTTTCTATAGGCTAATTCCTTTGATAGGCTTCTCTTGATGCTTCTGACATCTTTTAGCTTTCCTTCAACACAACTTCTACTTAGATCCTTGAATAAACATCAGAAAATATGCCTTAAAACCTTACCCTTAATATATATATCAAAGGCAGAACCAAGCAAAAAAACATTATAAATAGTCTCCTTTGAAACACTACCATGCTCGAAGTCAAAACCATTGTTGAGATTACAACAATAACAAGCGGGACCAGAGTTAGAACTGGAATAACAACCTAAACTAGGACTGAAATAAAAATGGATTTGGTTTCTTTGAGATTTTCTATTTTCATATTTCATTTTGATTTCCCTTCCACTTCCGCTTCCACCTAAGTTATCTTTATTTTGAAAGAAGGCTTCTCACCATAAGCAGAGTCAAAAATAGGATGAAAATGGAATCGATACCTATTGGAAAACATGGTTCAGAATCTAGATCAATTCCATCTTGCTTCTGCCTAAAACAACCATGATGTCATAAGTGTTTTTTAATAGTTCGGTAAATGACTTCATAATTTTAAAGGCTAGGTCATATCTACATGAAAGGGGCTTAAACATAACCTAATAAGACCCTCCCCACATGACTGAGAGGTGACTGTGCTTTCTAGGGCATCATATATTAAAACATGAACTCAGAAAACGTAAACCCTAATCTAAAAACATCAATATAAAAACTAGGGCACAAATTTAATCCTATTTATTTAACCAGATTGAATGCAAAACAAAATTCTTAAGTAAAAACAAGATTTAACAAACCCTAACTCACTATGGAACCCTAATTTAATCTACTAACTCAAAATATAAAATAACACGATTTGGTCACGACTAAAATGTGAAAATGATCATGCCCTAAAACAAAGAAACTAGATACAACAGATGAGAAACAACTAGAAAAAGTTAAACAAAAAAAAGAAATCAAAACAAACAAAGAATGAAAAGACAAAATATGCAAACTTACTGAGAATCACGAACCTGCTCAAAGAAAAACAATCTAACACAAATAGAAAAGAAAAACGAGAAGTAAAAATAAAAGAACAAGAATAGGAAAACCCTACCTCGAATGATAATAAATACGAAAACCTCCTGAGCAATTTGTGCACAACAGTCTCTTTATCAATTGATTCACTTGCACAATAGCTTCTCTACAACTCCAGTTTGCTCTTCAATTTCTTAACAACAATGGTAAAAATTATGCGTTAATGCCTAATTAAGGTAAAACTCGAAGTTTCACGCATGCATGGCAGTTTTCATTAATGCAATAAATGTAGTGGATCGGAGTCAGAATTGCAGAAGAACTGGCCCATTACTGCCATGTGACTTTAGTAAAAAGTCAATGACCAAGAAAACGGCGGGAGTGGAATCAGAATGAAAACTGACTTGGAAACTTGTTTAAATTTCCAACTTGGCTTCTGTTCTGGGTCCGATTCTTCCAACAAAGAATAAAACAAAACCAAACATAAAAATAAAACAAAAAGACCGAAATAAGAAAACTTAACATACAAAACCTAGTCTAAAAAGAAAGACTAAAAAGCAGAGGCAGAGACGGGATGAGATTTGATTTTGAAATTTTGAATAAATACCGACTAAACTTCCACTCTAGCTCCGATTTCGACAAAGACAAAACAAATAGATAAAAAGAAAGACTATCGAGATGGGGATCAAAATACATTTTGAAAGAAGTTTCAAAACCCGATTTAGTTCCGGTTCCGATTCCGATAGAATAAACCAAAGAACAACAAAGTGTTTGAAAAGAAAGACTCCAAAATTTGTTTGAAAAACAACAAAGGACAAAAACACAAAATGGGTACCCATTTTGACCAAGGCAACAAACGGGGTGGTTATGCAAGGCATAACAAGTTCCCAATAATTGATATTTAGTATAAGTATTGTAATCCACATATTCTTCAATAGAAAATACATTTTCATTGTATGGATTAGGAAGAGTTTGAAGAATCTTCTTCACAATCCTGGATTCATCTACTATAGCACCAAGTCCTCACATTCCACCTACCAGCTCATCTATTCTCTATATATATGATTTAATGTTCTCATCTTCAAACATATGTAGGGCCTTAAATTGTGCCTCCAAATTTTGTAACAATGCCTCTTTGACCTTTTCATCTCCTTCGTGCATCTTTTCTAAAGCATCCTAGAATTATTTAGTAGTCTTCATATTTTGAACTCTAATAAGCTTAGAGTGTGAAAGACTATTATTCAGAATGAACTTTGTCTTATTATTTGCTTCATGCACCTTGATTTCATCGGTTGTACTAAGACCATTAGCATGAGGATTGTAAGTAGTCTTATAAGCTTTCTCAACATCATATCCACAATACTCCAAATATCCTTCCATTTGTATTTTCCAGATAGCATAATTAGTTCCATCTAACTTAGGGTACTCAAAAGTGATCTTTCCTACCATCCCAAACCTTCCTTAAGTGGTGAAAGGAAGAAAATCATTTTGCTTTTCTAGGTTTTAGGGCCTAGAAGGGGCAATCTTCACTCACTTTTACTCAAGAACAAACCCTTGAGATCTCTTTGTAAATGAGAAAAATATCTTGCAAGAGGGTTTTCCTAGGAGTTTAATATGATCTAATAAGGGGTTCACCACCAAGTTTAGATTTGGACAAGATAACAAGATACAAGATAGAATGTAAAACCCTAACTAAATGCAATTACTTAGAAAATTCCTTAGAAATGCAAACAAAACATAATGGAAAAGCAGTAAAATGAATGATGTGCACCTGAAAACCTAGAAGTGATTGGAAGAAACTATGAAACACTAAATAATTTGATTTTTTGACCAATTGGGACTCATTTGCCAACCTGGGAAAATCAGTCCCTGATTTGGGTTTTTGTACGAGAGCCCATTTTGGGAAAAAGGGTATCTGAATCTGCAAACAAGTCTGGAAAACAAATACAGTGGGAATCATTCGCCACTTGTGGTGAATCAATTTCATTCCATTTTTTTTGGAAATTAAAGTTATGATCTACACTTCAACACCCGCTCTTTCCTTCCAGCTTGAGTTTCAGACCTGAATCTGTGAAAAGACCTGCAAAACAAAATATAAACTTGATTTTCTGATTAGGGGTTTTCCTTGGTAAAACCCCTAATTTGTTAATTAAACCTTGATAGAAATAATTAAATATGCATGCAAATAGGAATATAAACCCTAGCATTAAGTGTGTCTAAGACTAGGAAATATGAAGCACAATGCAATCATATTCTAATGTGCAAGAATATAATGAAAGAATGAAAATATGAAGATGAATAACTCACTTGGAGAGATCTATAATCACCCCAAACAAGCCCTAATGATACTTATACCTTCCTTATGCTGAAAGTAGAGTGATAATGGAGGATGGAATCACTTAGGGAACAAGTCTTTAGGCTTGGCTTGATTGCGAGTTGCATCTTCCCAACCTAGAATCCATCATGATTCACCATAGACAACCATGATCAACCCTTGAAAATGCTAGATCTTGAATAAAAGTGAGCTTGAAGACCTGCAAAAACACTTCAATGTTTCTCCAAATATTCAACTTTTTTCACTACTTTCTCTTGAATGCCTAGATCTTAAATATTTATCTTAAGAATGCTTGCATAGATTAGCTAGATGATTAAAATGACATGGGAACTTGATTTTATAGGCATGAATACCTAATTGACCATTATCTAGATCTTAAAGGCCAACATCCACCAAATTTTGAATTAAAATGGAAAATTTCTCTTTCAAATTTGAAAAAGACCCCAAATGGGTTTCATTCGCCACCCTTGGTGAATAGGTTCCACTTAAGGGGACTCATTCACCCAAGGTGGCAAATGAGTCCCACCTTAGCTTTTTGAGGTTATTTTTCAAGATTTTTGATGTTTTAAGTGATTTTGTCAAGGTTTTAGGTGAATAAACCTCAAGATCCACAATAATGGGTCTTAGGGGCTTATGATGATGATCTAAAAGGAAATTAATGTAAGGGTACTAAAATAGGTCAAGTTAAATATGAAATTGCACTGCTTTCAAGAGAATACAATTTTGTACACTACAAGTGGTTAAGCTCCTCTCCAATGAAACAAGCTTCGATACCAATTATTGAACAAGATAATTGAGAGGGGGGTGAAATAATTGTGACCAAATTCAACCTTTAAAACTTACAGTTACTATTAGATCACTCACAGATCCTTTACTCTGCTAATATGATTAATCATTAAGTATAAAGGAAGAAACCAAAAAACACCACACACACAATAACACCATATTTACATGGAAAAACCAATAAGGAAAAAAACATAGTGAGGATTAGCTCACAATATAGAGAATATCAAAACTGATTACAAAGGCTAACTACCAAAGAAGGCTCACTTCCAAAATAGGACTCACTATTTGTATGAAGACTCATTGTCCAACAAGGCTTAACCACCTGGAGGGCTCACTGCCACAAAATTACAAAGAAGATAGAAGATATTTGTTATGAAGAAAAAAAAAATTTCAATGCAAAAAAAATGTCCACCACAATTCACTCACACTTTTGCAAACATGCTTGAATGATAGAGTACACGTTCAACTCACTGCTTCTAAAAACTCAACAATTAGATCTCACACTAATCTACACAAAATCGCATCACATATACATTGATTCACATCTATCTTTCTTGCATTAACTTCTTTCTCAAACAACTTGACACTTATTTATACCATCTTCAACTTTGAACCATATCCAAAGTCATCTACACACCACCTCCACTTTCAAATTCAAATTAGGTCAGTGCCAAAACATTATATGGAGTAATTAGAATGAGGGTGACCCAAACCCATGTTTCAAAACATTTCCATAAGCTTCAAAATTAGTGTTAAACACAAGGTCAAACAAACTAGTGTAAAACACATAAATCAATTAGGCACACACAACCTTACCATGAACCAATCTTTCTAGATAAAAAAATTAACTTGAAAAAATTCTCAACATATTTTCTTGAAAACTGAAATTCATAAGACGCGAACGAGAAGAAATCTAGAGCAACTACTTGGACCTCAGCCAGATACACTGAAAAACATAGTTCACAACTAGTAAAAATAACTCAAACTATACAACAATCTAGAACCCCAAAATCTGGATATAGAAATTTCTAGGAACCATGATCAACATATCTAAACCACATGGTCATATGAGAAAAACCAAGAACAACCATTGAACACTTGCAAACTTTCTTCATTACAACTTTCTCAATATCCTCGACAAATACAGCCAATAACCATTATCCATGAAAATAGCAACCAATTGATAACTAACTAACTAGTTGACATCAATGAAAACACCTTATACTTGATTCATACTTGCAACATGGTCCTACAAGGGTGAGAAGTCTACAAGATTTCAAGTACTTTATTCTTTTGATTGATCATTATACTATAATGACATGAGTTACTTTTCTTAGAGAGAAATTTGATGCATTAGAAAAGTTCAAGGCATTTCAAGCTATGGTTGAGAATGAAATGGATTTGAAAATAAAATGTTTGAAGTTTGACAGAGGTGGTGAATTCACCTCCAATGAGTTTAACATGTTTTGTGAAGTTCATGGAATAAATAGACATTTGTCTACCCTTAAAACCCCTCAACAGAATAGAGTTGTTGAAAGGTAAAACATAACTATTCAAGAACCCGCAAGGAATATGATGAAAGAGGAAAATCTATCAGAAGTATACTAGAGAGAAGCTATTCATTCTATTATTTATATACTTAACAGAGTTCAAGACAAAACTAAGAACACAAAGACTCCTTATGAGCTATGGTATGGAAATGAAGTACTTTAGAGTATTTGGAAGAAAATGTTACATCAAAAGAGAAGAAGAAAACTTAGGAAAATTTGATGCAAGGTCTGATGAAGGTATCTTCCTTGGATATTCTATTAGAAGCAAAGATTATAGATGTTACAACAAAAGGCTAAGAACGATAGTTGAAAGTGAAAATGTTAAAGTTGATGAAAACTTGCAAACATTTATTACAATAGATGGATATGCATCAGATGAATCGGATTGTAGAGAAGAAGAAGAAAAATATAATGAACAAGAAGTGCAAAATGAAGAGGAAGAAGCTCTAGAGAAGACCCCTAAAACCCCTAAGTATGTGCAAAAGAATCATTCTAAAGATGAAAGAATTGGAGACAAGAGGAAAGGTGTATTGATAAGAAGAAAAACTATTGAAGTTGAGGTAAATTTGTGTTTACTTTCTAAACTTGAACCTAAAACAATGAGTGAAGCATGTAAAGATGAACATTGGATGAAGGAAATGGAAGAAGAAATTATGCAAACAAAAAAGAATCAAACTTGGGAATTGGTCCTTAGACCGAAAAACAAGAACATAATTGGAACTAAGTGGGTATTCAGGAACAAGATGAATGAGAATGGATAAGTATTAAGAAATAATGCTAGACTTGTGTGTAAGGGTTACTCACAAGTGGAAGGTATAGAATTTGAGGATAATTTATCTCCTATGGCTAGGATGGAAGCTGTCAAAATGTTTTTGGCATTTGCAACACAAATATTTTAAGGTTTATCATATGGATGTGAAGTTTTCAATTATGAACAGTGAATTGGAAGAAGAGGTCTACATGGAACAACTAGAAGGATTTCAGTTGCGAGATCAACATGATATGGTATGTAAGTTGAAGGTATTATATGAATTGAAGAAATCTCCCAGAGATTAGTATGCAAGATTGGATAGATATTCGTTATGAGGGTTTAGTAAAGGCACCATAGATAGTAATCTTTACTCTAAAATTGAGGAAGACAAAATCTTGATAGTAGTAGTATCTATGGATGATATTATCTTTGATGGAAATGAGGCTATGTGTAAGAAGTTTGTAGAGGAAATGTAGAAATAATTTGAAATTTCAATGTTTGGAGAGATGAATTTCTTTCTTGGGCTACAAATCAATCAAATAGATAAAGGGATTTTCATTTCATAATCTAATTATGTCAAAGAGATGTTGAAGAAGTTTGGAATGCACGACTCCAAACTAGTATGCGCTCCTATTGTGACTAGTTGTAAATTGAGAAAAGATGATGACTCACCTAAGGCTGATTAGAACAAGTACAAATCTATGATTGGTGGACTGTTGTATTTGACTACTACTAGATCGGATATCATGCATGTAGTTTGTCCTATAGCTAGATTGCAAGAAGATCCTAAAGAAACACATGTTGCAGCAATGAAGAGGATACTCAGATACTTAAGAGGCAGTCCATATTATGGCTTGTGGTATCCTAGGGATACTGATTTCACATTAAGTGCTTTTACAAATGTAGATTGGGTTGGTTGTGTTGATGACAAGAATTTTAGAAGTGGTGGTGCATTCTTTCTTGGATGTAGATTGGTGTCATCGCAGAGTAATAAATAGGATTTCATCTCTTTATCTAGTAGAGAGGTTGAATACATTGCAGAAACATCATGCTTTACATAGGTATTATGGATGAGACAAATATTGAAGGATATTAGAGTTGTATATGACGATCTTATATCTATCTTCTGTGATAATACCAGTGAAATTAACATTTCAAAGAATCCAGTGATGCATTCAAGGACAAAGAATATATCTATCAGGTATCACTTTTTGAGAGAGAAGGTTATGGAGAATGAAGTGAAGATTGAGTATGTACCTACAAAGTATCATATTGCTGATATATTTACCAAGGCTCTTCCTAAAGATAATTTTGAGTATCTTCAAGAGAAGTTGGGGTTATTGCCCCTCCTTTCTTGAACTAGATTCATATGAAGATGCATGAATCCAGTGGATCAATGGATGTATTTCTTCCCTGGACGGATGTCGGTGGATACCTCTCAGAGTGAGTAGGTAGTGTCATGTGTTATCATTGTTGTACAGTTGCTAGGTTGATTGGGTGTACTCTTTAGGGGGATCATTCATAGTAGGTATTTTAATTTAGTGTCAAAGGGGGAAAAAAATACAAAAAAAATTATCCTTTACCATTGATGTCAAAGGGGGAGAGAAAGTATCATGTGAAAAAGTGCAAGTTATCAAGAAGAGAAAGTTATGCATATTTTCAAATCATTCAGGGGGAGAAAAGAAAGTGTGTTCAAAGTTTTTGTGTTGTCTTTGGTGCTTTTTCACATCTTGTGTTGCCATAAATGACGAAGGCGGAGATTTTTGCAAGTATGAAGGTGTTGTCATTGATGTTAACTATGTGATGAAGATGTCGAGGATATTGAAAAAAAAATTAAAAAGGGAAGAAAACAGGTTGTGCATGTGTGGTTAAGACCTTGAGGAAGCGTTGTGAGTACATGGAGATATATTTTTGTTGCAAAGTCTAAAGATGAGTTGGAAGGAAGTAATGAGATGCGATGATGCCTTTAGTACTTGGTTTCCAAGTGCTTTTGAGAAAATTTGATAAACAAAGTAAACTATGTTGTACAAGTGTTCATAGTGTGCTTCAATATTGTGCTCCACATTTCTCCTATGTTGATACTATTCCTATGCAGATATTACAGGTTATTCAAGGTTGTTAGATTTTTCTATATTCAAAATTTGGGTTTTTGGATTGTTGTAAAATGCGAGATATTTTCACTAGTATGTGACCCAATTTTTAAGTGATGTTTTATTTGGCCTAGGAGAAAAATATTTATTCTGCATTTCTCCACTATTTGGCTTCAGGTTGTGCAAATTTTGGAAGTTGTATATAATTCTTGTATCTTTATGTATTCAAATTTTTACCTGATTTGGTGTAGTACAGAGTGAGTTTAATTTATCAATATGTAAATAAGGGTTATCTATTGTTCTGAGTTGAAGTGTTAGTATGACGTGGGCTTTGATGAATTTTTTGATGAATCTTAAGTAGTTCATGGATTATTTTGTATATTTTTCAAGTGAATTATGTTGTTTGAAAGTTTTAGATTGATTTGAGGAAGCGTGTACTTAATGTTTATGGTATTTTGCATGGGTATTGGTTGACCTTGTGTTTAACACTACATGTGAGCTTATGAAAGTAAGTTGGGATCTATTTGGGTCTTAATTAAGGTTCTTATGTAGGTCACCTTCACTCCTATCCACTACGAGAATGTTTAGGTGTCGACCTATTTTAAATTTGTATGTATAACGACTAGTTTCCGACATTGGAGAAGGTTTTTGAGGTTGAGATTGATATAAATATGTATTGTGTTGTGATTAGATGAAGTATGAAAGAATTAAGAAGAAATATAGATGTGAGATTGATGTGAGTGATGTGTGTGATGTGAATTTGAGTAGAGTAGTACAAATTTAAATGTTAGAGTTCCTAAAGGCAGTAAGCTGAACGTATCTGAAATATTTCATGTGAGACCATGAAAGTGTGTGACCATTTGTGGTGAATTCCATGTTGCGTTGAGAAGTGTTCTCTGTATAAAATTATTCTTCTATCATCTTGTGTTATTTCTATGGAAGTGATACTTGGCTATGAGCCTTTTTGGATAGTGTGTCCTATTTTGGAAGTTAGCCTCTTTGTACCAGTTTTTCTATTACTTATATTGTGAGCTAATGCTCATTGTGGTTTTTCCCTCATTGGGTTTTCCACTTAAATCTGGTGTTCTCTTGTTTATTGTGTTTTGATTTCATTTTCTATTATTTGTATTTTGTGTTAATCATATATTAACAAAATAAGGGTTTATTGAATGCATGTGGATCTAATTACTATTGAGGGTTTTGAAGGTTTAATTTTGTACAACTGATTCACCCCCCTCTCATTTGTCTTTTTCATTTCAACACACTTCCAAGAAACCACATACACTCTTCACCAAGTCTAGAAAAATTATGTTGACCATATAGAAACATCACATAACATCCTAGAATATTCCAACACCAACAAAATATTCAAACACACTAGAAAAAACACATGTAACTGAGAATACTATCATCTTGTGAAACTAGTAAAACTACCACTAAGACACAACACATGAACCAAGCTTGTGGAGTAGTTAAACACCAAACCGTCCAATGGAAGATAGATATAAGAATCATTATCATATTCCCAAATTTGGAAGACAAGAAACTCCAATGTGAAGAAATGCAAAAAAAATTCATTTCTCCCAAATAATCCCCTTCATAGTCCAACACACTTAAAAACACATCTACTACTACATGATCCAAAACCTAAAACTTTGGGTATAAAACCTCTAAACACTTTTTAAAATCACATCTAAATCGCACAAGAACATCTCCAAGCATCATGAAATACGAAGCACAATACAAAACACACCTTTGTCACCTTGTACACACTTTATTCAAATTTTTTCAAAATAGCTTGGAAACCAAGTGACCATGTTGCATCTACAACACCTACTCAATACCACAAAAAACTTCTCATCAACACCACACTAGAGGTTGATATATGTTGACATCAATGAAAACACTAATGAAAACATAGTGCAACAATCTTCCCCTTTGTCATTGATGGCAACACATACTGAAAAACCATCAATGATAAAAGAAAATCTGATATCCGACTCTCAAAAAGCTCTCCTCCTTATGTCAGCTCTCCACTTATCTCTCCACTACTCTCTCCCCCTTTCTCTTGAGTTTTTCAGACATCTTTCTCTCCATGTTTTTCAATCTTTTCTCCCCCTTTGACATCAATGAAAAAGGGAAACACCTGCATACTTAACTTATCTCTCTCACTTTTAGGCACAACATATTCTCCCCATGACTACACCAACCAAAGACATCACTACCTACTCCCCCTAGGAGGTAGCCTTCATCAGTCCAGGATAAAGAATAAATCTTGAATTGCTCCCCTAGATAGATGCACATTCTTATTCATCTAGTTGAAAGGAGGGGAAATAGCCCCTAGCTTATGTCTGAGATACTCAAATGTATCCTTTGGAAGAGCCTTTGTGAATATGTCTTCTATTTTATCCTTTTTGGGAACATACTTGGGAGTCTTAGGATTATTTTTTGGAGCATCTTCTTCTTCCACTAGCATTTTTTTTCTTTCTCTTCTTCTCTGCACGGGGGTTCATCATATTCGTATCATTCTATCAACACTGAGCTTTGATGTGATTCCTCATCGAATTTGACACTTACATTTTCAACTATCTTCTTTATCCTTTTTTTGTAACATTTGTTTACCTTTCTCTTTGTAGAATATCCAAGGAAGATTCCTTCATCTAATTTTGCATCAAACTTTTCTAAGTTCTCTTCATCTCTCTTTTCATAGCATTTACTTCCAAACACTCTAATATATTTCCCAATAGGAGTTTTTCTACACCATATCTTATAGGGAGTCTTTGAACTATTCACTCTTACTTTTCCTCTATTGAGATTATAAATTGCATTATGAATTCCTTCTCACTAATAGACATCCAATAGATTTTCTTCCTTCAACATGTTTCTCTATGTCTTTTGAACTATCTTATTTTTCCTCTCCACAACTCCATTCTATTGAGGATTCTTAAGAGGTAATAAATATATTTTTATCCCATGATATTCACAAAATTTGGTAAACTCGCCACCTCTATTAGACCTCAAACACCTGATTTTAAAATCCATTTCATTCTCAACCATATATTTAAATTCTCTAAACATATCTAGATATTTTGATTTTTTTTGAGAAATTTCACCCAAGTCATTCTAGAGTAATCATCTATCAAAAACATAAAATACTTGTCACCTTGAGATCTTCTTATTCTGGTAGATCAGGATGGTGTATAGGAATGGTCTCAAAGCTCCTATGTTTGATGGAATAAATTATGCCTTCTGGAAAGAAAGGATGGAAAAATTTCTTGTCTCATTAAGGTTTGGTGTATGGAAGTTAGTTGAGGATGGATATACTAAACATGATACTACTCCAATAAGTGAAGATGATATCAAATATTATGAGAATAATGGCAAGGAAAGGAATTCTATTTTGAGTGGACTTTCTAATTCAAAACTTGTTCAAGAGGTCTAGGTAAAGTTGCAAAGAATTTATAAAGGAGATGATAAGTTCAAGAAAGTAAAGATACAAAATTTCAAATCCAAATTTGAAACCCTACAGATGTAAGAAGATGAAGATATTGTAGGCTACATGCTCAGGGTGGATGAAATTGTCAATGTCATCAATGGTCTTGGTGGAAAATTGGAGGAAAGTGAAGTTGTGAAAAAATTATTGAGAACTCTCCCTAAATCTTATAGTGCTAAAGTTTTTTCTATTGAGGAATCTCAAAATTTGAATGAATATTCTAGAGATCAAATGTTTGGTGCTTTAACTATTTTTGAATTAAGAGAGATTGTCAAAGATGCTCCAAAGAAAGAAACTAATTTTAAAGTTAGAAAGAAAGAGAGGAATGATGAATCTGATCTAGATGATCTTTATGAGGTGGAAGTAAATTTTGTAAAGAGATTGAAAAGGGCATTGGAAAATATAGAGGTAAGTTACCCTTCAAATGTTTCAATTGTGAAAAGATAGGTCATTATGCTTCAAAATGTCTAGACAAAGTTTTAAGTGACAAACAAAAATATCATAAAGGTTTCAAGAAGAGTTATTATGTTAAAGAAGACAATGGTATATTTTATGACAAGGAGTTAGACTATCTGAATGATGGAAGTGATGAATTCTTGTTCATCTCTGAATGTTGGAACTAATTCTACTAACCTTGAAATATGTGTGGAGGAAATTGCTCCAGAAATAGGTCATAGTATTGGAGGAACTATGTTGACTGCCTTTCATGCGAGAGAGGAGAGAAACTATTGCATAATTGGCAACAGATGCTCAAACCATATGATAGGCGATAAAATTAAGTTTGTTAAACTTGAAAAGTGTGATGGTGGTCTTGTTAATTTTGCTGATGATACATCTACTAAGATCTATGGAAAAGGTTCGATTATTTTTTATGGAAAGCATAAGACATATGATGGTCTTTATGTCAAGGGTCTTTGACATAATCTTTTCAGTGTAGGAAAAATGTGTAGTAAAGGATACAATCTGGTATTTCAAGATGATGGCTGTGAAATTAGAAAAGGAAGCTCCAAAACTTTGGTTGAGTAGGAATGAGGCCAAAAGGAATTTTTTATCAACTCAAAGGTGTTGGTGGTAAGTGCTTTATGACTCAAATCAATGAAATTTGGCTATGGCATAGAAGAATGGGTCACAACAATTTTGATAGCCTAGTGAAGATCAATTCTACTCATGCTGCGAGAAACATGCCGAGAATTAAAAATCCTATCATGCAATTTTCAAAGAGTGTTAGTTTTTAAAATAGACAAAAAAGAGGTTCAAAACTAAAGAATAGTCTACTCTTCTCATCAATACCACACTAGAGGTTGACATAGGTTGACATCGATGAAAACACTAATGATAACATACTGCAACACTTTCCCCTGTTGACGAATTTGTCACAACATCATTATCATTCTTTATAACAGTCTTTAGAATGACAAAATATTATAAAGGATAAGAGGCATCCATTAATGATTTTGATTCAACATAATTTACATTTTATATTGCCCTGAACCTCCCAAATATAATACAAGTGAATTTTATTTCTTATCTTCTACCTCTACAATTTAGATTTTTTTAACAATCAAAGTCTAACTGTGCCTTGAACTCTATCATTTCCTTTTAAAAATATTTTCCTTATTATTTTCCTCAATGATAATGAATCATCATAGTCCTTAACCTCATATTTTAGCTTGTTTACATAAATTACTTGTACCAAGCCTAGATGGATAAATAAATTATATATATACTTTAGTTCAATTCCATCTTCTAGTTTCTAGATTATAATCATCACCACCCCTAAGAGATTTCATTAGCCTATATCTATAGATGAACTTCTAAATGTTTTTAAAAAGAATTTATTCAAAAAGCATGATGATATTCCTAGTGGAATTATTTGTAACCATACAAAGATTAAGATGGAATGTATAGCAGTTAGACTTGTTATAAATTACCCAAATATTGTAGGAACTCCATGAACAATTTCATTATAGACCAACCCGATTCTCATAACTCTTATTGGAACCTACTTCCAACACCAAATCCATTCAAACTTTATAGTGCATGCCATCTAATACTTTACGACAATTCCATACTTCAAAATATAGATCACATGCAGGATAAAATTAGAAACAACCAAATGAAATAAGCTCCATTGGCCACACTTATCAGATATTAACAATAACATATGCATTTCCTATTTTCTTGTTGATTTGAAGGCGATAGCTTCAAGGATACAAAGGTCACCAAGAACAAAATTATGATTTAAATTTAGATCTATCCCATGAAATGCTTCAAGGTGTAAATGATCTTAACTTTGAGGTACATGAAAATGTTTCTAAAATCATATATTGACTTGAAATAATAGTAGCAATAGTAACTAGTACAAGAACTAGCTAGAATGTACCATCTAGAATTGAAGCATAAAATGTTTCTCTAGCCCTACTTAGATTTTAATGAGATATACAATTTGATCCATGTATTAAAGTAGCAAGTATGGGAACACAAAAAATGTGAAGGCTATTTGAACCAAATATACAAGAGAAGTGACCTAAATAAATAAAGTTTGTTTTAGCTACTATTATGCACAACATGCGGCCTCATATTAGAGAATATAATACAAACATAACACCTTCACCATTATCAGTAGAGTTGTATGGTCCTATACAAAATCTAGCAAGTTTTGTAGTTGGTTAGGCACATGGGTTCTTTATAATATGTGCATTACTCCCAATACCTTGTGCTTCTCCATTTCTAATTTCTTAGTAGTCAATTCATACTAGTATCAATCCACTTTTGTTCTACTCAGGGCCATGGAACTTAAAATTAGATAGAAATATTTCATTGTTCAATGTCTCAGCATTAGAGTTGAGTGTTCTATGGTAGTTTGCACTTCTTAACAATTTTTCACACTAAGTTCTAAGTCAACAGAGTCTGAGATTTGGTGAATTTTTGCACGAAAACCAAAGTCTTTGCAAAAGACTATGTCTCAAAAAAGAAAAAGAAAAAAAGAAGAAATAGTAGAATTAAAGACTCACATTTAAACATTCATCACTAATTTAAATGTAAATGCACAAATTTTAGATTAAAGTCCAAAATACTAAATATCATGCACTGGTCATTTGGGATTTAAATTTGCACATTTGAAATTTTAATGGGAACCGATAATTTTATCCCATAGTCTTTTGGTCTGGATTAACCTTTTACAATTTGAAACTTATGAATCTTATCCATGGTCCAAGCAATAGAACATAGAATTTGGACAAATTTTATAAATTGTAAATTCAAGTTGTATTTTACATTTTAAATGTCAATTAAGGATTGTAGACTTTGCAATAGTTTTATAATTTTTAGTTTTGAATTTAGTTTATGATTTTAAGGTGAATTACAAGCTATCAAGTTTGGTTTTAATATTCATAATGTTGGAGCTTGGTGTTTAAAGTTTCAAAGAGTTTTTATAGTTTGTAACCATAATTTAAATTTGTATTTTTGGATTGAATTCTGAATTATGGTTACTTCACAATTGAGAAGGTCGTATAAACTAGAACATGGATAAAATTTGCACTTTGTAAATTTGAGTGTTTTAATTCAAGAATTTTGAAATTTGTTTATTGTTTAGTGAAAATTCCTAGTTTGGAATTTCTTAGGATTTAAAAATTATTTTGTCACCCAAATTTTTAGTTTTAATTTGACATATTTAATTATACATGTTTCAAATTTATGATTAACATTTGAATTCAAATGCTTGGGCATAGAAAAAAAATGGTCTTAACAATGATGAAATTAAGGCATACCAACTCTAAGACATATTATTTGAGGTTAATCCTTAATTCATGCAAGTGAAGACTTGCAATCTAATTTTATTTTTCAAAAATATAATCATAATACAATCAAAGATGATTCTACAAAATCTTAAGTACTAAATAAGAAGAAATGTCAAATAGGGTACAAAGGATAACCTAAAAAGTAGTGAGAATAAATGATATTGAAAAAGAAACAAAGGATGACAACCCAACAACAACACAACTCAAATTCCCCCCCCCCCCAAAATAAAAATATGAAAGAGGAATAAAATCCAAAACTAAAAAAGAAAGATACGAGTCCATAATCCTAAAAAGATAGGAGTTTATTATGGATGCCATAATAAAATACATGAGTAATAGAGTTAAGTCAATATCTAATAAAGATGCCACATTATTAAATAAATGACAACAACAATTCTCCATAACATATCTATTGGGTCCCAAAACCATTGCTCCCTTTCCTAGTATGGGATTCCACTCACAAGGCCAAGATTATTGTTATGCAAGTGAAATTGGATCATCAACAAAACATGGAGGGTTAAAGGTCAACCCTACAAGACTAGGTTAACTCTCTTGTTCTCAGAGATCAACTTAAACTCGGGAGGGTGTTCCTAGGGGTATACCTTATTAGGTATTTAGATCAAGCATTTAGTAGAAAACCAAAAAGAACTACCACCAAACCTAACTGTAATCTTAACCAAAAAAATTGTCACTAGGTCAAGATAGATTGGTTGCATATAAACCCTATATAGTTGATACAATTGTGCAAGAATAACCCACATAAAATATATCTAGTGAATATTCACTTAAGAATAATTCCCTAATTATACTATCAATGATGGATGTGTAGGAAGGAGGTACCTACTACTAAACTATTGATTTATTATTTGATTTGATGGTGTGATATTGGCATATGGTCATAGATTAGTGCTTATCTATTGGGAAAAAAAGTCAAAATTCATCAAGACAAGAATAAACTAAAATCAAAGGACTAATGAGCTATATATTTATCATGAAACTTATAATAGAACATTCTTAATAACCCGTAATAGTGTTGCATAAATCAATACATAACAAGAGAAATATCACCATAAATCTTGTGATGTTTTCAAAATATTGTCATATTCATCTAACTCAAAATTACATTCATGTCGATAAATGTGGCAAATAAATATCTCTAGTTGCGACTATGAAATCCCCGTGGATGTATACATACAATTATCGAGACATTTTATTACAAACTCCATTTATAATTTTAATATCGCTTGATTCCATGAGTTTATACTTTACCCAAATGAATTAAACTAGTTTCAATAGCTACCCTATAATTTTTTGGCATCAAGAGACCATAGTCAACCCAACCTCCTTCTTAAAATGATCTCAAGTCATCTTTTAACACCTCCAAAGTGTCAAACCCTAATCACTACACTATTGCACCCACAAAATTTATGGCTAGTTATAAATCTCACTCAAAATAAATTCTTCAAATTGAAGGAAAGTATCTACACTTACATTTGGTAATTGGATGATTCATCATTAATGTAATTTGATGGAGCAGGTAGAGGACAAGTGTGTTATCAAACCATTACAACTTTTAAAAATTACCTTGCACCTTATCGAAACTTTGAATGATCATGCCTTAAATTCTCAAACTTCCGACAAGGGAAAATAAAAATCATCAAAGTATTAGGCCATCACTTACCCATAAAACCATCAAACTTGGGAGAGAAGCATGAAGTCCTTTGATGTCCTAATATAAACCTTAATTCTCAATCTTTATTGGAAAATTTGGTCATTAGGCTACCATCGAACTCCGTCACATGGAAAGGGGGATGAGAAACCTTGAAAATCCAAAAGGGGCATCAATACAACAACCAAAAACATAATTTTATGCAATATGGCTCATTTAGAATCTCTTACATCAGTTATCAACAATTGTATTGTAGTGTCGTAAATTGTCATCCTTGACAATTTTACACTATGTTTTCCCCCCCTAAATTATTGAGCCTAATGGACCCCTTAATTTGCTAAATTATTCATTCTAGGGAATACTTTTATTGTTTTCAAAAAAAATTCAAGCATGGAACAAATGCATTTATTTAATACATTTTTCTATTGACACCTAGATTCCTAAAAAATAGGTCCACGATTAGGATGCCCTTGGGTGGCTATGTTCCCCTATATTTTTGAGCTTAAAATTTGAATATGTTAGTGTCAACATTTTAACATTTGAAATTCAGGTTTCTAATGTCAACTATCAGGATCTAATTTTTTGGAAAATTATGATAAATTCCTATAAATACCTAGTTATTGCATCATTTGAAAGGGAAAAAGGAATAACAACAATTTGAGAGGAAGAATTATTTTTAAGAGCATTATCAAGCAAGTCAAGAGAATAATTTCAAAAATTCATCATAGTAATTCAAAATCCAAGAATCATGTTAAACCTTATGTGAGTTTATGTATGTTCATGTTATCATTGTTTGTGGAGGCTAGAACCATTGTTTTAGGTATCCAAGCATTTCAACTCATCAAGCATGAAAGTTTCAATACCTTGAGGTGATGTGCATGAATTCAATCCTTTAAGGAATCCATGAAGGGTGGTGAATTACAACAAAAAAAATTTGATTCATCATGCCTTCCTATCATTTATCATTTCTATCATTGAAATTTCCATTGTGGAAGTGGAAACACTAACACAAGTTTTGACTAAGGAAAGCACCTAGATGACACAACATTTCTTCTCTCTTTTAATGTGTAGATTTTTTGTTTGGATAGCATTGAAGGAACTTTTGTGATCTTTTGTCCATTGTTACATTCAAATACCTACACCTTGTCAACACATGGAAACTCACCTAGAAAATTATCTAACATTGATTCAAAAAATTTGTAGGTGGGAATTAGGAGCTTAGATCCGATATCAGAGGACTGTAAAAATAGGCTTAGGATGCCCATACAAGGACAAAGACACTCTTGGGTTCCTATGTCCTCCTATTCTAACTAATACCAAATTTATATGATAGGTACACAACACTCTTACCTTCATAGATTTTCTTGCAAATCTCTATTATAGTCTATCAATTGTTAGAATCTTGAAATTTCATATCAGGGCACATAGTCTAATTAGGTTAATCAAGGCCAGTCAATTCCAATTCATTATAAGACTAGAAAATGTGTAGATCCAGACCTAATTAGCTTATCTTCATGGTTTAAATTCAATATAATCAGCTTGTTGACCTCCATCTTAATGAAACCCTAAAAAAATGCCACACACAAAAATTAACTCTAGGTTTTATACCTTAAACCTAGGGTTCATTTTTTCCTTTGTTCCATTTTGGTGAGCCCAACCTGCTAACATCATATACCTTCTAATTTTTTTTCTTAGATCTAAGTTTTATATTGCATTATTTTGCATTGTTTACTTAGAGTTTCATCTTTTACATCATAAAAAGCACAAAAAAATTAAAAAAATTCAAATCATATTGCATCATAAGTTTTAATAGGATTACTTCCAGTCATTTAGGTTAGATCTACATTCGAAATTGCATTCACAATTGTCATTTTATCCAAACATTATTACACATTTTTATTTGAATCACAATGTCTAAAATTATGAAAATTATGGAAACATACTCACTTGTAGACCTATTTGTACACAAAAAAAGAACCCTTAGATAGTCTAACAAACATTCAAATTTTAAAATTTTAGAAACCCTACAAGGACATAGATGCCCTTGGTTGCCTCCATCTTGCTACACTTGGATCAAAAAAAATTTACCCAAGTCTGTCTCTACCTCTTCAGTCTGTTTCTGCTTGCAGATCTTTGATTTTGAATTCTAAATTGCATTCATTTAAGCATCTTTTGTATAGTTGAAAAAAAGTGAAAAAAATTGCATTGTTTTGATTCAATACTGTATCAAAATAATCCTTTTTAGAATTAGGCATTTTAGTGTTGTAAATAAAGTTGTCGTTGCACCAAAATATTGACCTATTAATGCTTGATACAACTGTGAGAGTTAATGGATCCATGGGAGGCGATTAAGCCATGCCAAAAATCCTAAGGGGAGCACTAACCATATGCCAAAAATCTCCCCCTCAGTGTTACCTAAGGGGATTTGAACCCAACACCTTTGGCTCTGATACCAATTGTTAGAAACATAGTTGTCGTTGCACCAAAAGATTGACCTGTTAATGATTGATACAACTGTGAGAGTTAACAGATCCACGGGAGGCAGTTAAGCCATGCCATGAATCCTGAGGGGAGCACTGACCATATGCCAACACTTAAAATCAGTCGATTTTTGTATTTTAGATCAAAAATTTGCATTCAAATTTTTTTATTTATTGTTTAACATTGTTATACATTTGCATTGTCATAAATTGAGTAAATTCTAGAAAAATATTCACTGTTAGACCTATTTGCAACAAGATCCAAAAACCTTAAAAACTATCATACAAAGTGAATCTTTGAACTTCTGAACACCCTATCCAAGACATAGGTATCCTTGGGTGGCTCTATCCTGCTACTACTGGTTGAAACAATTTTTTCTCACATTTTTGTTTCTATGTTTTATGTTTTCTTTTGTTGTCTAAATTTGGTTTCTTCTTGTTATGTTGTGGTTATTTTACTATTTATTGTTCATCTTCGATACACTTTGTTTTTTGAAACTCTCATGAGCTTCATGACTTGGTGTCCTATTACCAATAATTTTGTGAGACATATTTCTAGACTTATGGAATCTTGTGTTTTTGTTACATCCCTTATGAATCTTGAGTCTTCCAACTCTTTCATGCAAGGTATTTTCAATACTCAACCCATTCTAAACTCTATCCCTAATGCTACAATACCAATGATAACTTGACAATCAACCATTTTTACAAATGTTGAGACTGCTATTGCCTATGTTCCTAAAGACAAACTAAAATAATTGGACAATGATTTAGGACTTCAAGACTATGTGAGTATTGAATATCTTGTTGGCATAGAAGTCCCTATAATGTATAACATGAGTAAATTTATTAGTGATGCTCAAGGATTAGAGGTCTTGCATAGCCTACCCCATATAGTTGATACTAATGTACCTACAATGGCTAGTTGCACTCAATATTTAGGATACACTCAAATTCAAGGAGGAAATCGAGTCAACCTCCCTACAACTATAGCCTATATCCCAACATACAAAAACCCGACCGTCACTTCACTGATACAAAAAATCATTGGCATAAATCTAGCCTTTGGCCTTTCCACTAGAAATCCTTATGGTTTTGGGCCCTCACATGTTACACATCAAATTTCATCCCCTCTCATAAATTTGCAACATAGTAGTCCACCAAGAACATACCCAATCCCACCCTATTCACCACATTCACAAAACATATCAAGCAATGATTCTATCATAAATCAACTCTTACAAAATGTAACCTCACTTCAATAAAAAATCTCCACATTGAACCAAAACCAAAATGGACAACCATCTAATATGTCCAAAGTAGCCCATTATCACTTGAAATATTGAAAACACCCATGCCAAAAAACATAGAGATACCTCAATTTGAGAAGTACCATGGTAAATGAGACCCTAGCAATACTATATCAACATATACCAGCTTGTGTATTGAATTCATTTTTGAAGATAAACTCATGGCTAAACTCTTTCCTAGCTCATTGTAAGACATGGATTTAGAATGGTTTTGTTCGTTGTTGAATAACTCAATCCACTATTTCAATGAACTTGTTGATGTATTCCTCCAACATTTCCAAGTAAATATTGGTCTCAATATTACCTTAACTAATCTAGTGGGATTTAAATAAATAAAAAATAAAAAGGTAACTGACTTTATAGGATGCTATCAGTTGCTTTATTCACAAATCAATCTTACTCTCCCTATTGTGGATTTTCAAAGAGTGTTCATTGAAAATATGCAACAAGGCATAAAGGATAAAATATTGTTGATGAAATATCCATCCTTTATACACTTGTGTACGACCCTTCATGATTATTAGAGTTTGGTTAGCCAATATGAAGAGACATCTTCACCAAATACTATTAAAAAATCTGAATTTGTACCTCAAAATAATTATCAAGCATTCAAGAAACAAAATAATAACTTTATCAAGATAAATACACCTCAAACAACCAACCACATTGAACCACAAGTTGCAGCTATAACTTTAACTCCACACCAATTTAGATCAAGAGATAGATAATTTACCCAACTACCTAATTCCTTCCACTCGATCATGTTGCAACTCTTGAAGAAGAACTTAATCTAATTGCCTCTAATTAGACCTATAAACACAACCAAACTTGTACCTCCAAGTTTCAATAAAAAATCCTTTTTCCAATATCATCACACAAATGTACATAATGATGCATGAGTCTTAAAAATCAAATTCAAGAGATCATTGATTCTAATCACATCTAGTTGGGTGGTGTTAATTATCAAGTAAATAAATCCATTGCCCCATCTAACCAAAACTTTGGTGGTAGTCATGGTAGGAAAGTCCTCAAGGAGAACAATTCGGGTCATGCAACTAGGTTAATACAACAAAAGCAACACAAAATCTGTAGGCAAATGTAGATAAAGACAGTCTTATTATCATGAAATTCAATTACATATAGTCAGCCACATTTAGGCATACAGATTCGGCTCACAAGCCTGATACAACATGTTCAAAATATAGTGCTCATATATGTGAGCAAATATCCTACATATTAAACTCTATATACATCCTAATCTACTTGGTTGTTATTCACTACCATTCTCATGATTTATTACAAGCTTTATATCATATCCGTGGGTCGGGAAACATCTACATCGGCCAAAGATCATTATAATCTCCAATGAAGAAAATGTAACATGTGCAAAAATAGTTTGGCCTCAAATTTGAATTTCTACCATGGTAGATGTGCATGATGAAGTGTGGACCTAAGATTAAGGTGGGGGAAACTCTATGAAACAATTTGAAACACACCATGAGGATTCACAAGTTACGAGAAAAATCCATGATTGATCAACTAACCATTAGGTTTTGAACTTATTCTAAGGCCAGTGCCAAAAACTATCACTCAATCCAGAAGTGATAACTTGCCAGAAAAAGATCCAATCAAGCTAAAAACTTGGATTAATTCAATTGAACATGTCCATGATGAAACCTTAGGTATGCAAGATTTGGTGAGTAAACATGAAGAAATACTGGATGTACCAACTTGAACAAGAACAAAAGAAGAACAAAACTAAATGGAAATATTTTTGGTTGATGCAAGATTGCCAAGAACCAAGGATGCTCCTGCATTAGACATCCAGGGTTAATGAAAAGTGAGTCCCTCACTTTTCTAGGGCCAAAGGGAAACCAGTACGGTTTACCTCAACCTAATAAATCCAAGAAGAATCCTCCATTGGTCTACCTTTCCATTTCACCAAATATTATTTATATTGTCTTCCACGAGTCTTTCTCCCATCTCTAACATCCAAAATCTATTTTATCCCATTTGATATTTGTTTAGGAAGTTGTTCTTCCAAATTTTCTTTATTGTCATCACTGAATTTTTCTTCATGGTACTGATGTATATCTACAATTTTGAATATAGGTGATATACCCATGTCATTTGGTAACTCTTCTTCATATGCATTTCCTATATCAAACTTCTTCAAAATCCTATAGGGTCCAAACTTCCTCATCTTGAGCTTACTGTATGTGCCAATTGGAAATATTTCTTTCCTCAAATATACCATTACTTCATCTTCAACTTTGAGTTCCTTATGTCTCCTCTTTTCATCTGCTCTCTCCTTATATTTTTGGTTCATATCTTCCAAATGTTGCTTTACTTGACTATGCTATTTCTTCATATGTTCTACAAACTCCTCTACTTCTTCACTCCTTTTGTCTTCTTTACTGATGTCTCAAAATTTTGATATACCTCGAGGGTGAACTCTAGTAACAAAATTAAAAGGTGTCTTTCCTGTACTTCGGTTTACTAAATTATTGTAGGAAAACTCTTCTTGTGCAAGGGCTACATCCCAACTTATGGTCTTCTCTCCAACCAAACATCTCAAAATATTTATGAAACTCTTGTCCACTACCTCTGTCTGTCCATCAGTGTGTATGAAAAAATTAGAACTGAACTTCAAATCTTTCTTCAACTTCTTCCGAAGTGTCCTCCAAAAGTAACCAACAAACTTTGTATCTCTTTCTAAAACAATACTCCTAGGCAATCCATGAAATTTGATCACTTCTCTAAAAAACAAGTTTGCTACATGCATTGCATTTTTTTACTTCTTACAAGGTATGAAATGTGCCATATTAGAAAAATTATCTACCACCACAAATACAAAATCATTACCTCTTCGTGTCTTCAAAAAACCAAGAATGGAATCCATACTGATATCCTCCCAAGGTATTTTTGGAACTGTTAAAGGTTTATATAATCCAACAATCCAACTACTCCATCTTGCAGCTTGACAAACTCTACAACTCTACACAAATCTCCTGACATCCTTCTGAATCTAGGGCCAAAATTAATTCTCACTTACCAATGCCACTATCTTATCAATTCCAAAGTGTTCTTTCAATCCTCTACTATGTTTCTCTTTTATCAAATTATCCCTCATTGCACTTCAAGGTATACACAAGTGATTTCCTCTGAACAATAGATTTTCCTGACTGAAATAATCCAACCATTGACTTCTATCCTCCAAAATTGGTTCTTTACATGCTCTCCAAGGTTTTGCAAAATTTGGGTCTTCCTCATACAAGTTCTTCAATTCATCAAATCCTAATACTTCCACTTTAATCTGTGTCAATAAATTCCTTCTCCTACTCAAAGCATCAACAAATATATTTGAATTTTCACTCCTATGTTTCAAAACAAAATTATAACTCTACAAGAATTCCACCCATCTCATGTGTTTCTAATTTAACTTACCTTGACTGCTCAACTATTGCAAAGCCTGATGATCTGTATACAACACAAACTCCTTAGACAACAAGTAATGTCTCCACTTCTTCAAGGCTTGAACTATGGTATAAAACTCTTGATCATACATTGAATACATTTTCCTTGCATCATTCAACTTCTCACTTAAATAAGCTACTGGTCTTCCTTCTTGACTTAATACTGCTCTAATTGCGTTTCAACTTCCACCACAGTCTACCTGAAATACCTTACTAGAGTATGGTAAAGCAAACATAGGCTGCTCAGTCACCTTCTATTTTAACAACTCAAAACTTATGTCTCCTCCAGATGTCCATCTAAAATCCTTCCTATCTCCTCTCATTGTTTTTGTCATAGGACTGCAAATAGAACTGAAATTCCTAATGAAATTTTGGTAGATACTAGCCAATCCATGAAATGATATTACCTCTCCAATTCTTTCAAGTGTAGGCCACTCAACTATTTATCTTACCTTCTCAAGATCCATCTTCAATCCATTCACTGATATCACAAATCCTAGATATACCAATTCTTCCTTCATGAAACTACACTTCTTGATGTTTATCAATAAATGTTTTTCCCTCAATCACTACAAAACTTGTCTTATATGAAACAAATGTTCTTCTCTAGACTTACTGAAAATCAAGATTTTATCCAAATAGACAATTACAAACTTACCCAATAATTTCTTCAATACCTCATTCATCAACCTCATGAAAGTATTCGATGCATTTGTCAATCCAAAAGGCATCACCAACCACTCATACAATCCTTAATTTGTCTTGAATATTGTCTTCCATTCATCCCCTTCTCTGATTCTGGTTTGATGATATTCACTCTTAAAATCTATCTTTTTAAAGTATCTAGGTCCACTCAAACAATCCATAATTTCATCCATCCAAGGCAAAGGAAATCTATATTTCATGATGATATTGTTTATGGCTCTAGAGTTTGTACACATCCTCCATTCTCCATCCTTCTTAGGTGCTAGCACTGTAGGTACTACACAAGGGCTTAATCTTTCTCTGATCAAACATTTTCTTAACAACTCTTGCACTTGTCTATTCAATTCCTCATTCTCTGGCGATGTCATCTAGTGTGCTGCTTTATTAGGTAAACTATCTCTAGGAATTAGGTCCATGCAATGACTAATAATCCTTACAGGTGGAAATCCATCAAGTACATTTTTTGAAATGATAGCTTCATATTCTACCAACAATTCCTTTATCTCCTCTAGTTATTCTTCTACATTCTTTGATTCTTCCACCTTCTTAGGCACTAAGACATAACACATATTCTCATTTCTTAGTCCATCCAAAAATCTCCTTCCATCAACCAGAAAAATTCTAGCATTTGTACAAACTTCAACTTTAGGAACATCCTCCAAGGGTAAAATTTTTTTCTTCATCCCATTAACAACAATAGTGTATATGTTATTCTCTCCATCATGAATTGTATATCTATCATGCTACCAAGGTCTTCCTAAGAAAATATGGCATATATCTATAGGCATGATATCACACAAAACTTCATCATGATAATTTCCTATCTTCAATTTCGCCAAACATTGTTCACTTACCAGTATCTTATGCTCATCTTGAATCCAAGCTATCTAATAGGGATTCGGGTGTTTTAATCTTTCCAACTTCAATTTGGTCACCATTTCTTCAGAAGACAGGTTCTCTAAGCTTCCACTATCAATGATTACTTTACATTTATCAGCTACCTTGCATCTGGTCCAAAATAAATTCTTTCTCTGCAATGTTTCCTTCTCTAATTCTTTTTGACACAATACTTCCTATTCACCAATACTTCTTCTTCTGGTTGATTTGGAGATCAAACATGATTCTCCTCAATAAATGTTGTTCTTCTGTTGTTCTCAGTCTTTCTTATTGTCTCCCCCTATTTTCATTTAAAGGCTTTATGTCCTTCTCTACCACATTTGAAACAAGTTCCCCTGAACACTCTTTTCTCATGTCCTCTATGATCTTTTCTATAATCTTCATTTCGGTAACCACCGTATCCTCCTCTTTGATAATATTTTCCATCATCCCTTTGGTATGGATTCTCATTCTTACTAACCTCCTTATCCTTAATCTGATCTAGAAAATATCCTCTTCCTCCTCCAGTGAAATTTATTCCTCTTTGAATCTCTTTGCTCATGTCTTTTGTTTAGCTTCTCTTCTTCTTTTAGGGTACATTGATATGATTCTTCCACACTTAACAACTTAATCAAACTCATCTAATCTTGTATAGATGACCTCAAACCATTCACATATTTTTATAATTACTCAATCTCATCCTCTGAATTTCCAAATCTGATGTTCAATTATAGAACTCCTCGGTATACTCTATCACACTTGATTCCTTCTATTTCAGGTTTTGCAACTTCTTGAACAAATTGATCTGATAGTTAGCAGGTATGAACTTTGTTTTTAGCTTATTCACCATCTAATCCCATGATCTTATCTTCTCCTTTCCTTTTATTTTCCTATCTATCTACAAATGTTCCCACTAAAGGGATGCATGTGCTCTCAACTTTGTACAAGAAAATTTCACCTTCTTATCTTCTGGGGTACCTTCAAAATCAAAGTACTTTTCCATCTCTATTATCCAATCTAGCAATTCATCTAAATCCAACTTACCATGATAATATGGTGGATTGAAATATGGTTTAGTGTTTACTCTGGTTAGGGATCTTATGAACCTTTCTTCTCCTTGATCAAGGTCGGGTTGCTCTTCTTTTGCAACTTCTTCTTCTTCTTCTACTTCTTCATCACTCATATCATCAAATGGCCAACCTCTCCACTAGTTCATTTCAACTGCTTCCAATCTAGCAATAATTCCTCTCAACATCCCATTACAGTAGGGTTAACATTTCCACGTGATCCATTTCCTCTACCATTCCTTCTTCCTGCCATCTTTACACAAGTCTTCTACAACTGTAGGTCAAATGCTTAGTCTTCCACCCCACAAAAAAGCTTCAACAAGACTATGCAAACTCTTATGATCTCACAAGGAATGAATCTCGCCCTAATACTAGTTTGGTGGCACTCACGGTAGGAAGGTCCTCAAGGAGAAAAATCTAGGCCATGTAGCTAGAGTAACACAACAAAAGCAACACAAAATCTAGAGGCAAATGTAGATAAATACATTCTTATTATCATGAAATTCAATTACATATAGTCAACCACATCCGGGCGTACAAATTTGGCTCATAGGCCTAATACAACATGTTCAAAATATAGTTCTCATATATGCGAGTAGAACTCCTACAAATCAAAATCTATATACATCCTAATATACTTGGTTGTTATTCTCTACCATTCTCATGACTCATTACAAGCTTTTTATCATATCTGCAGGTCGGTAAACATCTGTGTCGACCAAAGATCATTACAATCTCTGATGAAGAAAATGTAACATGTGCAAGAATAGGTTGGCCTCAAATTTGAATTTCTTCCATGGTAGATGTGCATGATGAAGTGTGGACCTAAGATCAAGGTCACGGAAACTCCATGAAACAATTTGAAACTCACCGTGAGGATCCACAATTTATGGTAAGGATCCATGATTGATCAACTAGTCATTAGGTTTTGAACTTATTCTAGGACCAGTACCAAAAACTGTCACTCAATCCAAAAGCGATAATTTACCGGAAAAAGATCCAATCAAGCTGAAACTTTGGAGTAATGCAATTGAACATGTCCACGATGAAACCTTAGGTAAACGAGATCTGGTGAGTAAACATGTATAAATACCGAATCTACCAACTTGAACAAGAACAAGAAAGAAACAAGAACAAAACTGAATGGAAATATTTTTGGTTGATGAAAGATTGCCATGAACCAAGGATGCTCCTGCATCAAACTTACAATTTCTTACCAATCCAATGCCAAACCATTCATCCAACTTTGTGCAACTTGTGGGTCAATGTGGTTGGTTTTTTGAGTTGTATTTGTCTTGATAAAGTTCTTGTTTTTATTTTTTAATGGTTGATAGTTGTGATGATGTACGACTTCAGATTTCTTAGTGAGAGTCAATGAAGATGCCTCTTCATACTAACTAATCACATTTTGATAGTCAATAAGATTCATACACAAGTGTGTGAAGGATGGATATCTCATCAATAATATCTTATCCCTAATTTCATGCTGCAATTTTTCAATGAACGCTCTTCGAACATCTACATCAAGAAGAGTAATATTGATTTGTAAGTATAGTAACTGAAAGTGTCCTATGAAGTCAGTCACTTTTTCATATTTTACTTATTTGCACCTCACTAAATTAATTAATGTAATTCATGGGCCTATGTTTTCATTGAAATGTTGTAGGAATGTATCAACAAGTTCATTGAATGAATGAATCGAATCATTTGGAAATGATAAAAAGCATTCCAAGGCCATGTATTTTAATGACCTAGGAAAGAGTTTAGCTAGGATCTTATCTTCAAAGATGAATTCACTACACAATATTGTATAAGATGATATGTGACTATTAGGATCTCCTCTATTATTATAATTTTAAAACCTATTAATCTCTATGTTTAGTAGCATGGTTGTTTTCAAAATTTCAAGTGACAAAGGGCTCCTTTTCACATATTGTGATGGTTTTCCATTTTGAGCTTGGTTCAATGTTAAATTTATTGTCGGAGTAAGGTTAAATTTTGCAAAATTTGATTGATGACCAAGTCATTGCTTGACATGTTTTGGGAATGTGGTGAACATTGTGGGATTGTATAAGTGCTTGGTGGACTACTATGTTGCAAATTTATTAATGGTGATGAAATTTAAGATGTAATATGTGATGTCATAAGGCTATAAGGATGCCCAATAGAGAGCCCTAAGGTTGGATTTATGCCACTTGTTGGTTGTATCATTGATGCTATGGATGGCAATGTATATGTAGGAATAGAGGGTATAGTTGTAGGGATAGAGATTTGACTTCCTCCTTGAACTTGAGCGTACCCCATATATTGAGTGCAACTAGCCATTGTAGGAATGTTCATATCCAGAATATGGTCTAGGCTATGCAACACCTCTAATCCTTCAACATCATTGATCAATTTCATGAAGTTTTCTACTACAAGCATTATTTGTCTAGCTAAGGATTTAGTGCTTAATTATTTTTAGAATTCCTCTAAGTCTTTTTCTAATTTTCTTAGTTTGTCTTCGTGAACATTTTCAATAGTATCCTCAACATCCATTAAGGTGATTTTTTGTGAAGTTTTTACTGTCATGGTTGGATTAGGGATCGATTCCAAAATAAGCATGGTATCAACAATACCTTGCATTTTGTAAGAGTTAAAAAAATTAGGATCCATAGCGGATGTAACAACAATGTGGGATGCCATAAGTTTGCAAGTGCATCTCACCAAAGTATTGGCGATAAGACACTAGGTTGTGAAACTCATACAAGTTTCAAAACACTAAGTGTACCCACTATAAACACCAAACTGTCAAATAATCATAGTAAAACACTCAAAAGTAAAAATATTAGAAAATAGAAATAGATAGAGAACATAAAGACAGATTCCTAATATAAATCTAAGCCAAAATAGGTAGGACTATGGTGCCTAGGGCACCCATGTCCTAGGATTTTTTTTGTAAAATTAAAATTTTTGTTTTTTGTGATACGGATTAAGGCTTTTGTGTTTGTATGCAAATAGGTTTGATAGTGATATTTTTCTAAAATTTTCTCAATTTATGATAATTTAATTCAAAACGCAAGTGTACAAGAATGTTGAAAATTATTGAATAATAAATTACAATTGTAAATGTAATTTCTATATCTAAGATGCAAAATTTAACTAATTATAGTATGCTAAATCTAAAAATGATGATGCTTTTTATGCTTTTGAAAGAAAATAATGCAATTTTTTACATTTTAGCTATATCCAAGATACCTAAATGCATGCAATGACACTTTTTTTTTCAGATTTTAAATGACCTAATATCGATCTATGAATGCAATTTAAATGTAGATCTCGCTTGAAATTAGCCCTATTGCAAACTATGAGGTAATATGATATGCCAATTTTTAAAAAAAATTATGTTTTTTGTGATGCAAAAATAATACCTAATTGAATAATATAAAGAGAAACATTAGATCTAGCATTAATTTTCAAAAATTATATATTTATAATAGGTCGAGTTCACCAAAATGAAATAGAAGGAAAGGGAAACATTGTAGCTTTCACCTTAGGTTTTAGACACCTTTCCCTGATTTCATTGGAAGGGGCAGTGTGTGGTTTGTTGTAGAAGTGTGATGGAATGTGATGAGGGATTTGATGGATTTGGACAAGGTATATGATTTAGTTAAAACCTGAAAGGTGAGTCAACCAACCTTGGACAAAATTTGAAATGGAAGTAAAGATTAAACGCAATGATTCAATTGACCTAATGATGCAAATTACTATTGTAATGTAAATGCAACAAGTCTAAGAAATCATGAAAAGAAAGAGATTACAAAAATGAATTAAGAAATGCATTGTGCACTTATGATATAAATTTGGAGTATAAAATATAGAACATAGGCACCCCAAGAACCACTATCTTTATAGGGAAAATTTAGATCTACTTTTACAATCCTCTGGTGTCAAATCTAAGCTCGTTTCTCACTTGTTGCACTGTCAGATTGTAGTCAGATAATTTCTTAAGTGATTTTTCATGATTTTTCAAGGTTTAGGGTTTTGATTGGAACAATGAATAATGGATCTTAAAAATTCCTTGAATCCTCTTTAGAGCTGAAACTTGCACACTCAAAGAGAAAAGAAAGTTTGTACCATTTAGGGGCTTGCCTTGGTCAAGCCTTGTGTTAGTGTTTCCACATCCACTATGAAAATTTCAATGATAAATGGATAAATGATAAGAATTAATGATGAATCCAAAAAGTGTTGCAACTCACCACCCTTTAATGGCTTCCTTGAAGGATTTAAGTCATACACATCTCCTCAAAGCCTAGATCTTTCTTGATTGGATCTCCTCCCATATTTCTTTGGTGAGAATGACACAATGTGAACCAACTTGTTGCTTCAGGCCCTCTTTCTCGCATGAGATTTTTTGATGGTGAAAATTACACAAACAATGTTAAACATACTATCTCTACTCTATTTCTCTTGAAAAGGAAAAACATCATATAGTAGCCTAACTCCCAAGGTCCTGGTAGCTGGTTCTCAACTATCTAGTGTCACTTAGTTGGTCCATGCAACTATAATATTCAAGGGGCCTTTGTCGGTAATAAGGAATGCAAGCAATGATGGATTCATCAATTTGTATTTAACAAAAAGGGGGTTTTAAATAAAAGAAAAAGATAGATTAGGGCATACATCAGTGAAACATGAATACAAATTATCTAATATCTGGACATATATTTTCAACAATGAATGAAATCCTCCAATATATCAAGAAAACCATATAATGATGCAATTTATAGAACAATCCATCCTATTGCATGCATCTATGGTTCTTATTTTAACCATCATAATCACACATCATAAATATTTTAAAGATTCCAAAAGAACAAACTCTCATTCATTGCTAAAATCATAGATCAACAGACTTTCAATAATTCACTCCATAGATAATTTAATGAAATAATCTTTAAGTCTGGTTCCTTCTAATGATTCTCATCACATAAGAAACACTTATGCTTCAACAATCTCACTAGCATATAGACAAATTATGATTCGTTAACCTTATCCAGTAAACTCAATTCCAACATTATATTGCGTAAAAACTTGTATTTGTATTCAACTATAACTAATAATAACAAAGTGTCTTTTCAAAGATATAAAATTCCTATCTCCTACTATCAGGTGGCTAATCTTATTCTCATTAGCCGAACCTTACAATATGATACCCCAAAGGTATATATAGACATATAAAGCATAAAAATGCTCTCAATCAAAATCGAGATCCAAAATTCTAGGAACTAAATTTTTCTTGGAAACTCAGACCAGTTTGTTGGCATTTTTTACAACCCAAGCAGAACCTGCAGAAGCTTCTATGAGCTTGCCATACTCAATTTTAAAAGTTTTGAAGGCACTGTGCCAACTTAATGAGAAA
Source organism: Sequoiadendron giganteum (assembly GCA_007115665.2). Taxonomy (NCBI): domain Eukaryota; kingdom Viridiplantae; phylum Streptophyta; class Pinopsida; order Cupressales; family Cupressaceae; genus Sequoiadendron; species Sequoiadendron giganteum. The sequence continues at coordinate 358,574,630 of CM021101.1, forward strand.
ATTACAGCAAAACTGTTATCTCTCCTACACTTCAGACTCTGTAAGATCTAGGAGGGTATCCCTAAAATATATTGTCATTCATGATGAGAATGATTTGCTCTTACGTAGTTTAAACAATAGATAAATTCCAGTCTAAGTTAAATAAGATAGACCTTCAAGAAATTGGCTATTTGGCAGAAGAATTCGGCTCTTATTTAATAAGGAATTGAAATAACACCTAAGTGTTTTTTTATGAATATTCAAGTGAAATTGCCTGAAGCTATAACAAAAAATACAAGAACAATAAGCAATCAAAGTAATAGTGCCATATCCTAAAGCATAGAGTCAAACTAGAAACTGAACTATAGGGTAACTTTCATCTAGAGCATCTATGATCTATATGTAAGGCATTACCATCCATTCATCAATACGTGAATCCATTACTCTTTAACAAATCCTATGTGTTAATTTGCATGAACTTATTGAACAACTGAAGCATTTAATAGGTCCCAGGAACCAGAGCTATAGCCGAAAAAAATCCATAGTAAATGACAAGTGAAAATTAACGAACAACATCTTTGATAGACTTATCATTAAAAATTCATGCAAACTATTACAATAGGAGAGAAAATAGATTCAAAACAATCACAATATTAGCATAAGTATGCTCCAAAACAGACTCAAAGCTTCAAAAAATTGGATAAATTCTTTTCTCTCTCTACTTGACTCTTCTCTTACGTATCTTAAGTAATTTCAACAGACCTATTCCTCGGCCCAGAGTTCCCTTTTATAAAAACAAGGGAGCAAACAAGTTTTAGGCCGGAGGATACACATGTCCACTTTTTACTGGACCACTAATTCCTAATCAGTTATCTTTACATCATTTCCCTGGTAAGAGAAGAAAAGCTTAAAACAAAATGATGATTAGTTTGTTGCAAAGGAAAGGAAAGCGTGATTCCAAGTGTTGATTCCTTGACACCAAAGAATCTTTTAACCGCTCCATGCACTGATTTTGTTTGGACAACTTGTACCTAAATCCGGGAAAAGAATGCATTTCAAAATATAATATCCTAGGCCAGACCTGTATTGTACATGACCTTATTGCAATTCTTGTCCCCATTATTTATAATTCAAGTTCATCAATAAACATCTTTTTTCATGACTCGAAATCCTCCTCAGATGGCTGATTGAAAGCCACCACCCGGTCCACCATTTTTCAATAAAGTGCATACTTTATCATCAATGACATGGTTGTCTTATCAAAATTCTCTAGGAAACTAATGACAAATGATAACTTTTCTAAAGTGTTCTCCAACATGCGAATATCAACATTTTTGCATATCTCATGAGTCTGGGAAGTCATTATATTATTTATTTGCTCCTTCCACACCTGCAAAGGCTTGACACTATCCCAACTATGCAAAATATGAGGTAGTGGAGTCAAATCTTTTCCATCATAAATATCCTTCAGTGCTTTGATTTTGGACTCCATAGGAGCAGCAAACCCCTAGAATTTTTGCTCAACAATAGTCTTAACAAATTGATATGTTGTCATGACCATAGGATATTTGTTCCCATGTTGTTTTGCCCCAACTGCCATGAATTTCAACTTTTCCATTCTAGGGCCCCATCTATTTAGCAAAGGGATAGCCAATTCTTTGTCCCTTGGAAATAATTCAAGCACTTGTAACATCAAGGCATAATTCACATGAACACCATTCAGCTTACTTTGGACCCGTTTATGTAAATACCTTAACATAGTATCAACAATTTCTGAATTATTCCTTCCTGCTGCATCCCGAATTTGGTTTACCATCTCCTTATATTCTTCAACCTGCTGAAGTAACTTTTCCCTAGAAGGATCTTCACTTGAGGTATTGGCCTTCTCAATTGTGATAAGCACTTGTCCCATATTATACAAGACCATAGCCTAAGATTGAACCTGTGCAGGGGGTTGGGGTTGATCTATTGGTGGGTCTGCAACATTTTGGCTAGAGCTAACTTGATTTTGAGACCTCAAGATTTCCATCTATTGCCTTAATAAGGCCATTTCTATTTCCAATTCCACCACCCTTTTTTGACTCTTATTATACTCAATAATAATGTCACTATACTGGTTCCTTGGAGTATCTCAGCTTTTAGTTAAATCCTCCATAGTTGCCTTAGTGAATTTGGCAACATTTACAACCATGTCAATAGCCTCCAAGGCAGGGGTATCAACAACTCTCTTCACAATCAAATGACTACTAAAATTGAACATTTTAGCGACCATAGGTTTTCAGGACCCTATAGATAGTGACCATATTGCCAGACAATCCCACTCTTCACTGAAGGTTGATCCTTTAAGTGCCAATGTCGCCTCCTCCTCTGTTGCAAGAAGTGGTTTATTTTCCCTTCTTACTATATCAAATACCACAGCATCAACAATATCCCATTCAGGGAGTAGCAATATCCCACACTTCTGGACCAATATTTTGCTCTGTTCTGGTGTGATTTCCTTAAACCTCTCCTTCAATTGCACCCTGACCCTTGACTGAATTACTTGCTTTGGAAGCTCTGGATGCAAACTTCTCTCATGTGCTACCTGCTCAGTATATGATGAGAGATGAGCTCTCCATACAAAATATTCAAAAGCACAGGTATGGATAAAAGAGTCATCCATCATGAACTCTTTGTAGGCTTCCATCCTCAAATCATCAGTATTTTTGATTCCTTTAATCTCATCTTTCCCCAATCTTAGGGTGATGGCTCCTGAGCTCGTTACAATTTCAGCTGGATCTAGTGGCATTTCTGGATTTATTTCATCTGGAGTTACAATAATATCCTCCTCATCATTACCTTTATGGCCAACATCCCTCATACTATTAGTTCTAGGCCTCTTTGGGGATGATGTGCTAATCTGTTCTGAACTCTTCGAAGGCGAATCTAGATCAATAATACTAGGTATTGATTGCCTTAGGATGGATGATGCACCACTCATCATAACCTCCTTTTTCCTACTTCTCTTCCTTCTTGAAAACACCTTTATTTTCCCTCAAGGCTGGTAGGTAGGCCTTTCTTCAATTCTTATCTCAGGGTGCTCCTCAGTAACATGTGACTTTCCCTTTCCTTCTACAATTATTTCTTCTTTCAAGACTCCTACTATGCTCTCAAAATTATCAAGAGCATAGATTGCCTTGCTGAGCTCATCTTTGGCATTAGGTATAGGATCAAAACTAGGTATTTTCTCTTGTTTACTTCTTACCATTTTTTAATAGGCAATGTACATTGCCTTTCTCTCATCCTGCAAGTCCTCATCAAAAATATTCTTAATGATATCTTTAGGATAGTAGAAATTATGGAAAAAGGTTCCAGTCCGATGCTTAGCCTTCATTTGGGAAATAAAACCTTTAGGATCATAATTCCTAGGGCGTACAGTTCTCAACCTATATGGCCTGAGTAACAAGTGTAAATTTCTCCACCCTCCCCTTATCATGACAAAATCTGCAAAAGCTATATATTCAGGAAAAAAGGATCCCTTCTTGTGTTCAGTAGGCAGAGGGAAATATTGAGATGCTCCCAACTGCCTCATAATCTCTACAAAACTGAGTCTGAGGGGAACTTCCTTAGGTAGGATACATGGGATGGCATTTGTGCCAAAAACCCTTAAGATTGTAGTGCTATGATTGGGGATAATATCACCCCAATTGTGGGTTAGATTCAGCTTAGGGCTCCTCTCCATAGGTCTTAGAAATTCATGGATTTCCTTTGGAATCCTGGGTGGATCAACAACTAAAGCCTTCCTTAACTTAGATCAAAAAATATTATGAAAGGTGACATAATCAAATTTATGATCATTTTTTTCTATGACGCTAGTCCAATATTGGATAGGCATTTCAATATCTCCTTCCATCTTCCTCATCTTCATTTCTTTCTCAAATGCCTTCTGACCCCTATATAAAAACATATGAATCAATAGTGAAAACCATCTGAATGTTACCCAATTCTTTCCCAGCTTCAAAGCTGCTAAGCCAGAATGTATGTTCTCTACAAGGTAGGTGGAAAAGTCGTATACCACATTATAACCAGGGTGTTGGAGGTTGACAGCCATATACATTATCTCTATAGGCACATTCTTCTTCAAGTCAATCCCCAAAACTTGACATAGTGCACAGATGGTCTTCCTGAAGTGAGGGGTGAAGTAGTCTACTGGGAAAGGTTTAGGTTCATTCTTTCCAATCACAACCCTTTTCTGATTCTTCCCTCTTCCTGACACAGCCAAATGGGGTATTAAAAGGGATGTCCTTATCAAATGCTTGGTGTTTCTATACTCTTCCCTGAAGACCTCTAATTTGATGGGAATCATATCCCGACTCCATTCATGTAAGTCAAAAATCTTTGCAATTTCCTTCTTGGTTACTTTAATCATTGGCTCACCAAGATGTGTTCTGACAATTCAAATCACAGGGTCATACCTTGCAGCAACATCTTTTAATAAGTCTACATCTTCATGGAAATTTGGTACCACCAGCTTACCCAGGTCCAATCTCCATGGATTGCACAAAGGAACAGGCCAATTTCTATTTCCAAACCAATTGAAAAACAACTACCAACCCATGTATGGAAATTCAACATCGTGGATTGTACATTGTTTATCCATTAAACCTTCATGAATCACGAGTCCATAGAACAATACCCTTTCTCCCTATTTTTTTCTTATAGAAGGTTTCAACAGATCAATAATATCTTGTGAATAACCCCTAGGCACAGCCTCGTGACCAACAGTTCATGCCTTGGATGCCATATATTTTAAACATAAGGGAATTTGAACTAGGGTTTTCTTTAAAAGACAAACAATTACACCCTACCCTCGACTGTTGTTACAGAAAAATTCTTTATATTCACACAAATCAATAGCAATGACCTATATAGGCTCTAATAGCCAATTCGCTTAACAATTCACCAGGAATCGAGAAGGAAACAATCGATAATTATTCAATAGGAAATGCTAATATATCTTGAAATTACAAAATAAGGCATATGTATCACTTACTATTTATTTTGTAGAGCGTCAAATGCTGCAATAATGGAGCACTGCAATAATAGCTACTTCCCTAAGCACCAAGGGATTCTTACAAACCAGAATGCAATACTGAAATAGCAGTTCACTAGTTATTTAGCATTTAATTATGCAGGTCGAGTCAAACTTGACCATTACTATTCGCTCACGTGAGATAGAACGGCTATAGTACAACACTGGTTTGTTTGAAAACACGTTGTTGATCAAAAACACAGTTGGCCAGATGGACGGTTTAGATTTGTTCAACAACAGTTTGAAAATGACACATCCTCCTTCCAGTCAGCAAACGAGCAAGAAAATTACTCATTAGGCACCACATCGGCACAGAATGGGTCCCACCACATTCATTAATCGATAACACCAGTACCCATGTGTCAACACATCATGTACCTCATAGCATTATTGAGACTGAAGTTTTAATTGTGCGAGGTCAGCGAGGGATGGCCGAGATGCATTGGAAAGTACACAGCTATCGGCATCAACACCCGTCCACTGGGCAACAATCAAAACCTAGCCCCACCAAGTTACACAATAGGTGGTAGCATCTTGCAAGCCTCGCAGCATTTTCTGTGACATAAGCACGAACCTTGCGAGGTGTGCGATGAACGGTCAAGAACGCAACTACTGCATCTGTCGGTTAATACAAATCTACACATGTGAAATAGTTACTTTAAAGAAAGGGGACCACTAGGCAGATGGGGAAATAACCCATGAGGTCAAAAATAATTCAAAGGTTACATTGTAAAGGTTAGTAGGCCGAAAACCACAGGGATGCACATGTCAGAATGCAAAACCGAAAGGATAGGTAAAAGGGATCAATGAAATGACGACCAAAGAGGGATAAAATATGACTTAACTGATTTGGTACTGCTGATAGCAAGTCAACGGCTAGAAAGAAAACCCCCCAAATACCAAACCAGTTAAAAAATAATGAAGACAAAACCACCACAGAGGGGAAGGAAATAAAAGATCCACCATGGTTGATCTCCAGTTACAATGTTAATTACAAGAGAGAATAAAAGAGAAGGGGAAAGAGGTCATGAGCCCAAATTACTACCACTCATCCTTGCGTATTTTTCTCTAGAATGTATTCATCATAACTGGAGAAGACCTGCTGAAGAATATCCACATCTGGCCCATCAATCCAACTATCCTCAAATTGAATTCTCTTTAGTTATGTAGAAGGAAACTCCTTTCTTACATCCTTCACTCCTCTGAAATCCACTAGTCTATCCAATAATACATCCTCTCCATCATCCCCTTTTTGCATAATTTCTTGGAATCAATTATCTCATTTCTCCTTTAATTAATTTAAAGGCAGGCCCTCTTTAAAAGGTATGTCAATATTAACTAGAACAACTAGAACAACTACTAGTTCATCCATTTGTTCATTTAAATCCTTATTGGCATCCTAAACCTCATTCCTATGCCTATATATGAAATCAGATCTCAGCCAGATTGTGCTAGAGGCCTTTTCCAAGATGTCTGTGTTGTCCTCTTCAAGAATTGACTGCTCAAGAAAAGTAGACTTTGGCAATTTATTGATGTCCTTTATTTTTTAAACATATCCTCTATACTCTTCCTCTTGTTGTTCCAATGTTTTAGCATGTTGCTTCATCTCTTCTATTAGTTCTAATTCCACCTTGTGAATCTCAAAAATATTTACCAGCACCTCACCTACCTCTTGATTAAGCCTATCTATTCACCTGTCCATCATCTTAGCCTTATTCTTCGATTGTACTAGACCATCCACCTCTCTTTTTTTGAGCAACACTGGTGTCTCTAAGGTAGAAAGTTGTCATCTAGGAGATAAAATATCCTTCAAAAAGGTGTGTAGCTAATCCAATTGAGCTTTGATTAAACCTTTTATTTGGTTATCCTTTATCAACCTTGACTTAGTGGATGATGCTACAACATCAATCAAGTTCATCTATTGATTTCTCATAGGCCTTCCCAAATTGATAGTGCCTATTTGATAATCAGTAACCTACATATCTCCCACATCCTTATCCACTAGTGGTATTGCACATTCTGCAATAATTTCACCTACCTCAGTTAGCCTTGTGGAATGAAAAATCCTAGCCTTCTTCTTGGTTCTTTCCTTCTCAATTTCTTTCATAAAATCATCCCAATTAAGAGGCTATGAGGGTGATATTGGTCTCTTCTAAAGATCAATCTTTAACTAGGTAGGAGAACTTGGAGTAGTGGCCATTATAGTAGAAGAGGAGGCAACAATTTGGAGGATAATGGTTGCAGTATACTAAACCCTAGGTTGAGAATTTACTTCTTGTACATCCTATTGTTCTCCCTCTACATTTTCTTGTGCAAGCTTTTTAGCTTCTTCCTTGTCCTTCTTCTCTTTCATCCTCCTATTCTCATGTTTGTTTTCCAATCTTTCTTCTTCCAACCTCTTCTCCTCAAGAAGCTTGTTTCTTTCTTTGTCCAAAACCTTGAGTCTATTTGAGGCCTCATTTTACTTTTGTTCTTGTTGGGCCATCTCCTCAACATCTTTCTCCTTTTGCAGGTGTTTTGTTTCCTCCCTCTTCTTGTAGGCTTCTTCAATTAGTTTCAATTTGGCCTCAAGGGATTCTCTTTCTCTCCTCTATTTATCCTTTTCCTCTTCTAGCTCATGGATCTTTTGCACCATCTCCAGCTTGTCATTTTCTTCTTTTGTCTTGAGCTCATGCTCCTTTTGCTTATGCTACTTCATTACTTGATCGTCTCTTTGTTTAGCCTCCAATTGTTGTTGAAGTAATGCATCAGCTTGTGCCTTAGCATCTATTTCCTTTTCTTTTCTATAGCATCTACATGTGCTTGTGCATCTAAAGCCCTCTTTACTTCTTCAAAAAAAGCCCACTGGTCCTCCTTTGTTAACACATGCTCAGTTTTCTCCAGAGGTATCTCCTCTTGTGCATCCTTTTCTAATAAAGTCTCATCAGAATCTATTTCAATATCATGGCCTCCATTTCTAATTCCTTTCCCTTCAAGTTTTTAGCTATATCATGGAGAGTCCCCTTAGGCATCTATCCACCTTGTTGCTATGTAGGAAGGACTTGAGGAGATGATTCACCCATTACTAGTGTTGAAGCCATAGGTCATGTTTTGGCATCCTCCTCATGTATTCTAGAAAAATCTTGGGTCGAGGCTTCAAGCTCAAATTCCTCGACATCAGGAGGGAAAAATTCTAATGGTTCCTTGGGAAGGATTTTCCTTTTCATTCTCTTACACCTCTTTCCCTTTTTAGAAGATAGACCTCTAGGAGCCTTGGCTCTAAGCACAACACATTGGAGAATCCTATCCAAGACCGGTCTTCCTATTTGCTTGATGTCAATTGTCTCCTCAACATCCCAATCTACCAAGTCCAAACTCTCAGTACCTATGTTTAGTACCCATTACTAGTGTTGAAGCCATAGGTCCCATTAGGGCATCCTCCTCATGTATTCTAGACAAATCTTGGGTCAGGGCTTCAAGCTCAAATTCCTCAACATTAGGAGGGAGAAATTCCAATGGTTCCTTGGGAGGAATTTTCCTTTTGATTCTCGTATACCCCTTTCCCTTTTTAGGAGCTTGACCTCCAGCAGCCTTGGCTCTGAGCACAACCCATTAGACACTCCTATCCAAGACCAGTCTTCCTATTTGCTTGATTTCAATTGTCTCCTTAGCATCCCAATCTATCAGGTCCAAACTCTTAGTACCTATGTTTAGTGCCTCATATGAAGGATCTAACACAAACCCATCATCTACTAGGGTATCAGGAATATCAACCTTCACCCCAAATTCCACCAAGAGTGGGAGAGACAACCTCTCATAATTTCTCTTTTTGAGGTCATATTCATCCTGGAGATCACTCTAGATGTCCTCCAACAAGTTGAAATGTTTGTCAAAAACTAAAGCGACTAGAGCATTCATCTTTTTCTTGGGATCAAAGTGCTTCTGGGAGTATATAAGCCTAACTTCAAATGTATCAACTCACTACAAACCTCCTTATCTCCCACATGATGTGGGCAAATGTACTCACCCAATTGCATGGTGAACTTGTGACAACCTGGTTTATGCTTCATCCCAAACCTAGCATTGACCCCTAAAGCTTGGTAAAAAAACTCCATTAAGACTACTTTTTTGCTGCAGCACCTCGCGAGCAAGTGAGGATGACCCTCAAACCCAACCAACCTGAAATAAGTAAATTTAAGGTACTAGATATACCAAGACCCCTACTCTATAATGAACGCCATGGGATCTTGGCTTAATCTATACCATGCATCTCCATTAAGCTAGTTAATAACCACATACAAAAATGCATCATTAACCCTTCTAAAGTGTAACTCAAAAATCTGCAAGGATAGGTGGTCATAATGGTTCCAAACCTTGTTTTTCCCGTTAGCTTATAACAATACGCCTACTCTATTTAATCCTGGAAAGATGCCTCCCATTGTTGTTGCATAGATAACATAAGAGGTCATAAAGAAGCTCTTAGTTTCTCTCACTCTAGTCAGCTGATCATGTATACAATCTGAGATAACCATAGACCAATCAAATTGTTGCCTGCCATCCAAGATTGTCTAAATGAATGGAAACATCCATTCCTTAAAATGAAAGGAATCCCTCTTTCCAAAAACTCTAGACAACATCATTATAATATTTGATACCTTCTTGTAGAATTCTACCCTTTTTGGCTGATCTGAGAGATTTTTCAGGGACTTCTTCTCTGTTCTTAACCATTTATTGTTTAAGTGAGCCCTATTGGTCTCTTTGTAATTTCTATATATCTCTAAGGCCTTTGCCTCATTCAGTTGTGCAAGATTCTTTGGGTCAGTGAAACTAAACATAAGTTGAAACATTTGAGGAGTCAGGTCTATGATCACATTATCTTGTGAATCTACACATTGTCTGGTGGCCGGATTGTAAGCTCGAGTTGTTGTCATGATCAATTCTGGGTATTGAATGAATAGAGTAAATACAACAATATGAGCCAGGCCAGACTCAACTATTCTTTAAGTTCTCCTTGTCACCTCTTCAACAAATTTCTTTGAATACAACTCCTCATAATTGAATGGACCTAGATTTGTGTTAGCTACATCGGCCCAATTAGATTCCACCTTGATAACTGTGGCAATAGGACCCCTATGGTTATACCTCAAGGTATAAGGAAGTTGTTCCAATTTAACCTTCTTAGGCTTCGTTGATGCCTTTGAAGTTTCTGTAGGCTAACTCATCTGAGAAGCTTCTCCTGATACTACTAAAATCCTTTGACTTCTTACAAAAAAACCCCAAATTAGATCTATAATAAATTAAACCAAATATGACTTAGAGATCCTATCCTTCTATATAGACCAGAGGTGGAGCCAGGCAGAAAACATCTTAAACAATATCCTTTTTTAAAAAAATTGTTGGGATCAGAACCAGAACTAGCATTGAGCTTGTGATAATAATAAAGCGGGATCAAAGTTAGAGTTGAGATGGTAACCGGAATCGAAATCAGAACGAGAACCGATTTGGTTCCGTGAAAATTTTTAATTTCATATTCTGTTCCAGTTTCGGATGTGTTATCAACATTTTGAAAGCCTGCTTCTTACTGTAAGCGGAGTCAGAGAGGGTATGGAAATGGAATCGATACTTATTAAAAAACATGGTTCAAGATCAAAATTGATTCCATTTCTAGTTCTACCCAAAAATAATCATGACATCATAAGTGATTTCAACGGGATGATAAGTAACATGATGATCTAAGGACTAGGTCATATCAAAATGAAAAGGGCTTTAAAAATAAAATTATACAGGAACATACCCACATGACCGAGAGGAAATCGTAATAATTAGGGCATCATATTTAAAACCAAAACATTCCAAAACCCTAATTCACAAACCCATGATTTTAAACAATTTAGGGTATGAATTTAACCTCACTCTAACTAATCATATCAATGCGCAACAAGATTCCCAAGTAAAACTGTAATTTACTAAATACTACCAATGTAAAAACAGTAATTAAACACACCGTTAAAAACCTAGGGCATCACGGTATGGTCACGATTAAAACATGAAAATGATCACGACAAAACAAACAAATGAGAAACCAAAAACAAAAACAAAAAAATGAGAAAACAAAACAAAACAAAAACAAAAAACATGAACTCAAAAGAAAATCGAGAATCACGAATTCATGAGAAACCAATGAACAAACAAAAAATGATAAGAAAAACAAACCAAGAAGAACATAAACCCTACCTCAAATGCAAACAAGTCGGCTAGCCCTCTTAAATGATTATGCATGTAATTATCTCCCTTTTGATCGAATTACATGCCCAAATGCCCTACTACAACTTTAATTCACACTTGATATTTTAAACAATAATGATAACTCTTAGTTAATCCTTAATTAAGGCTAAAACTACAGCTTCACGCATGTATGGCACCTATAATTAATGTAAAAAATGCAGCAGATCAGAGTTGGAACTATAGAGGGAACTGACACATTACTATCATGCGACTTCAGTAAAGTCAAACAACCCAAAAATGGCGGGAGTAGAAATGAAGTGGGAATTGATTTAGAAAATTTGTCCAAGTTTCACATTTGGTTCTTGTTCTGGCTCTCGTTCCACCAACAAAGAAGAAAACAAAACAAAAAGTCAAATAAAAATACAAAGACCAAAATGAGAAAAACCAAAAATAAAACCTAAGTCTAAACAAACAGACCAAAAGACAGAGATGGAGGTGGAATGAACCTTTATTTCAAAACTATGAATAACTTCAGACTTAACTTCCACTCTAGCTTCGGCTCTGACAAAGAAAAAACCAAAAGACCACAAAAAGATCGTCGAGATCAAGATTAGAATGAAATCTTTGAAAGAAGTTTCAAAACCTGATTTAGTTGGTGTTCTGATTCTGACAGAACAAACTGAAGAAAGAAAACAAAGTGTTGGAGAAGAATAACTCCAAAATTTGTTTGGAAAACAAACAAGGACAAAAAAAAAAAAGAGGGACCCATTTTGAGCAAGGCAAAAGATGGGGTGGTTATGCAAGGCATAACAAATGGTGAATCGACTGGGAAAATGGTTTACCCATTTTCAAGACACCCAAAAAAAATCCAGTCACCCCAAAACCACTTGGCTTATGAAGCATGTTAACTTGAATAAGATCTGATATATAGGATAAGATTGAGCTATAATTTCAGATGTATGTGCTCATCAATATTTCTAAATTTGATTGTGTGTGTATATTATGCATCATTCTTTATAGATACTTTCTTTTCTCCTAAACAACTATACCTAAGATTCAAGCTACATAGGTTGAGTCCTTTAACTATCATGCAATAAAATATTGGGTATTGTTTCACTACCAGTCAAGTGTCCATAGCCCCGACGGAGATACCTCTAGTTATCTTAAAGCATTTCTCTACTACCAGATAGGCATCCGTAGCCCTGATAGAGATACTTGATTCACCCATTGGATATTGAGCTCGCCTTTTCTTTCTTTCTTTTTTTTTTTTTTTTACATAAGCTTTACTTGTAGAAATCTTTTATGAACTTTCCTCAATACTTAGATACAATTGATCTAAAATGTGGGTTGAGAACTACAATGGATTTCATGATAGTCTTGGAATTGGATTTTTCACTTGAATGAAAAGGTAAAGCCACCCTAAAACAAATAGGTATTTATTTAGGAAAATGTTATCTAGTTTGGTGACAATTTTTTTTATCATAATTCATGAGATATTCACAATGTATCTTCTACCCCTAATAGCTTTTCAAACCAACATTAGAATGATCATAAGACATGATTTTCAAAATGAAATCCTTTTCAAAGATGCTAATGAAAATACCTAAACCAATTTCTCTCCTAGTGCCTATAGCATACTTTGAATAATGACCCGTTGTCTTGAGATGGACAAAAATGAAGATCCCCAACAAAACAAGATACAACAAAACAAACAAAGACAAAGAAAGGAATAAACAAAAAAAAACCAAAATCAAAATGAAAAAATAAAAGAAAATAAATATTAATTACATATAATACAATATAATACATTTTTCTAAAACATCAGACCTTTCATGAACCAAAATAGTGCTTGAGAAACTGACCATTAATTGGCAATGGAATAGGTTCTCCTATTAAGGTACTTAAACAAAAAGAATTCTCACCTAGTATCTCAACCACTTGATACAGACCTAACCAGAGTCTATCAAACTTCTTGTGATCTCTATTCTTCTCTCTGGCTTTATCTCATAGTAATACAAGATATGATATCCTAAAGGCTTTTATTTTGGCCCTTTTTTCAAACCAGTGTTTGACAACAACCTAATTTTTAGAGAATTGTTACAAAGCAACATCTTTTTGTTCCTCCATGATAATAAAATTAAGTATTCTAACCTCGATCCTGTCATGCTTTGAATAAAATTCCTACATAAACTTAAGAACGGGTATTTTTAAATGGATCGGAAAGACTAGGTCTTGGCCATAGACCAACTTAAAAGGAAAATTTCCCAGAGCTTCTTTGATTTGGGTTCAATCTGCCCATAGGGAAAATATCAACTGGGTGTGCCAGTCCCTAAGATCATTTTCTAACAAATTTCTTATTAGTTCCAATAAGTTTTATTAGCGGATTTAGCCACTCCATTCCCCTGACGGTAGTAATTGGATGAATACTTCAAAATAATTTTATGTTCATAAGCCCATTGAATGAATTCAGCTAAAGAAAAAGAAGGGCCATTATCACATACCAGAGCAAATGGAACTCCAAACCTGGTGGTGATGTTCTCAGTCAAAAAATTGATAACCACCTTTGTGGTGTTGTTTTTGCAGGGTTGGGCCTCGGTCTAGTGTGTACTGTAGTCAGTCGCAATCAAGATGAACTTGTGACCTAGAAGATAATAGGGATTAATAACACCCACAAAATCCAGGGCCCATTAAGCAAACGACCTTACCTCATACACTGGTTGTAAAGGCATTGCCATATTTCTTTCCCTGGGTGTAGAGGTTTAACATCCATGATAGGTTCTAACATGTTGGTGTGCATTTTGAAATACACAAGGCCAATAATAACCTAATCATAGAATCTGGTGAGCCAAAGCATCCATAGACCCATGTCTTGTTCCATGTCTTCTACGAAACTCAAAAATAGAATGTTTAGCCTCGTGATGATCCAAACAATGTAGGTAAATCCCTCTTTAAGCATGTAGTGAGCACTCTTCATCCTCAAATCTCTTCTCTGAGTAGCATTCATTCCTTCTGGACATCTGTTATTGAGGAGGAAAAATATCAAGTCCATGTACTAGGGATCCTTAGTAAATGATTGGATGGTGTACTACTGACAGGTGATGTTTTTTTCCACATCTACCATTGCTTTTGATAAACCTTTCCCTTATATGAGTTTCATCGAATGAATCTCTAATTCAAATTCTTATAGAATAGCCATCCACTTTGCATCAAGAGAGACTTCACAGCTAGATCACACACTATAGCCATTACTTGACTTTGCAAAATATAATGTCTGAAATTCTTTATTGCTTGAACCAATGCAAAGGCTTGTTTCTCCAGGGGTAGGTATCTAACTTCTGCATTCTCAAAAGGAGATCTAATGAAGGCAATAGGTCTTTCCTCTCCCTCACCTCTTCGTTGTGTTAACACAGATGCAAAAGAATAGATATAAAACGGCCTTAGATAATCTGGGCTAGTCAACACAGGTGCCTTAGATATTGATTGTTTGATCTGTGAGAAAGAAGATTTAGCCTCATTTCTCCATTCTATTTTTTCTTCTTTCTTCATCATTTCATTGAGGGGTTTGACAATTTCTGCAAACCCTGTTATAAATTTTCTAACAAAATTGATCCTTTCGAAGAAGGATCTCATTTCTTTCTTGCTTCCTAGCCTTGTTAGTTTCAAAATAGCCTCCAATCTATCTAGATCTTTTGATATCTCATCTTTCGATATGATGTGACCTAGGATTTTCCCTTCAAATACCCCAAACACACCCTTTTTTGGATTGAGGGAGACACCATAGCTTATACATTTCTTAAGAACTTTTTCCAAATCTGTTGCATGGTCTTCTCTATTCTTGGAGAAGATGGTTAAATCATCCACATAACTAATTATACACTTCCCTATCAAATATTTGAAGGCTACATCCATTGTTCATTGAAAGGTTGCTCCAGTGTTGATAAGATAGAATGCCATCTTTTGACAAGAAAATGTGCCCCATTTGGCAGTGAAAGTTGTCTTCATTCTATCCTCATGACTAACAAGAACCTGATTGTACCCAGAATAGCCATCTAAGAATGACATCATATGAGACCCATTAACCTTTTGTAGCACTTCATCAAGAGAAGGTTGTGGATAATTATCCTTCTTAGAGGCTTTATTTAGATTCCTAAAATCAACACATAGTTTGATCTCACCATTCTTCTTGCGTATAGGAACTAAATTTTCCACCCACGTAGAATGCCTAACACAAAAGATTATCCTTGCAAATAGGAGCTTTTGTACCTCCTTCTAGATCAAGGCCTCAATTAAAGCATTGGTCGAGTGTTGTTTTTGACAAAAGGGCTTGGCTTCTGGCTTGAGAGGTATAGTATGAGTGATCACCGAAGTGTCAAAGGTCTTTAAGTCATCATACCCCCAAGCAATGGCTGCAATGTTCTGCTCTAAAACTCTGACTATTTTCTATTTAATTTCTGCAGGACAGGTTTTTCCTATGAGAACATTTATTTCTAGGCCCGAGTGATTCAGATTAATAGATTCATATTCCCCTACTTCACTCTCTATGGGCACCCTCTATCAAGCCTGTGGGTTAGAATCAAATATTCTTTCCAAGGCCACTATCCCTTTCAAAATGCTATTTCTTTTTAGCTCCAAGATCCCTTCTACACCTCCATTCTCCAAATCCCAATCTCCCCGATCTCTTTCAGATTCATCTATTATCTGCCCTTCAAAAACATCAGAAATTGCCAAAAAGGCCAATAGATGTTGATCATCATCGAATACCTAAAAATTTCAGACATTATCAGGCACAACTGAGACTGAAATTAATTCAACTAAAAATCTCTTCAAATTAAATTCTTGCATGGGTTCCAATGGGCTAGCAGCAATGACAAGGGCACCTATAATTTGATTGGCTTCTCTAGGGATCAAAGTAATCCCCAAAGCATCAAATTCTTCAATTAAGTTCCAAAATTTTTTTTTGTATGCACCCAAACTTTTTTTATGACATGTATATTGGCTACGTACCTATTTTATGATCACTTTAGAATCCCTCATGACCATGAGAGCAATGACCTTCTTTTTATGAGCAAACATAATTCCACAAGAAATTGCTTCATACTCAGCCATGTTGTTTGTGCAGCCAAACTACAACCTATAAGATGCAAAGTAAGTTTTCCCTTTTGGGTTGGTTAGTTCGATCCCTGCTCCACTTCCTTCCTTGGATTTGGATCCATCAAATTTAAGACTCCACAATTGGTCTTTAGTTGGGAGTTATTTATTTTTAGGGATGATAGGGGATGAATTACTTGGGATGTGTGGCAGCTAAAAATTTTGTTGGTCATCAAAAATTGACTTGGAGCAAGGCTCACTTGAAGACTTTTCTATATTCACAACTTTGTTAAGAATTACCTCCTGGACAACTTCTTGGATTAGATTGCAATATAATTCATTTTTCATTAATGCATTGGGCATTGGTAGAGTATCTGGGGTAGGTGTATTGGAAAAGAACTAAGATACCTCAATCCCTTCTTGAATGTTCGAGCATATAACCTGAGCCTGATCAAACTGTGAGGAATCTTCCTCCTGATGAAGGCTAGTCCTAGTGAGAATGGTAGAATCCTTAACTATAAAAGAAAACTCATTGATGGGTGTTTGGGGTTTTTCTTGATACATTTGTTGAGGCTAGCCTATATGATTTAAGATATCTAGGCATGGTAGGCATATTAACTTTGAATGATTGTGATAATGAATTCCACTCCAATTAGGAAGCAACAAAGTGCTCAAATCAGTTTCTTCTCCTAATACTAGCTTATCTTGATGCAATTTCATTATTAGAACTTGTTCATTGATGCTAATCATTGGGTCACTATGTTCTAGGGGAAATGTATCCTCAAGATTTAGTACAAAGAAGGTGAGGACTCTCTCTTTCTTGTAAACTCCCATCTCAGTCTCAAAATATTCTACTTCATTTGAAGCATCATATTCTATCATCATATGCTTGAGCCTTGGTTCACTCTCAATCCTTATCTGTGTTGCTACCCCCTTCTAGGGTAACCACATGTGAGAGAAATCCAAGGAAAAATATCCCCCAATACTTTTCATTAGCTCTCGACTTAGGAGCATACCATATGTCTCTGGGATGTTAGCCACTTGGATATCTATGTAGATTTGGATCCTTGGATCTGATCCAACCTATACATGTATATTCTTTAGTTTTCCTACAACATTGACCTCAGTTTTGTCTAACTGGATCACTTTCTTATTGGTCAGGATAGGATTTAATCCTAAATTCTTACATATTGAAAAGGGCATAACATTACCCAATGCTCCAGAGTCCAACAAACAATTATGCAAATTCTTTCCAAAAATTCTTAAACTTAAAAGGAAAGGTGGGGTACTCGTCTTACCTTTATAGATGGCTGCATTTGTCTTCTTCACTGGAGCCACTTTATCTTTTCCCTTTAAGCGGTATGCCTCCTCCAAGGCCTTCAATACCACTTTATGATAATGATGTCTTATTTCTCTACAGTTCTGCAATAAAATCAAATTATGAATCATTCCTCACTTGATATTTAAAAAAAGGAGTCGGATTACCTCTATTTTGAGGGTCAGAAGGTCCCGTCGATGGCGGTGGGTTATTATCTACATTTTGGTTAGGTTGGACCATATTTTTTGGGGGTGTAGATGTAGTAAATGGGCCCTTATTTTGATTCCTTGGGAAGTGACCACCTTTGGACTGGAAGGCTTGGGCATCATACACATCCTCCTCTGGCTCATTATCTCCTTGCATGGGAAATTGGAATTTCTCTTCAATAGTCTCAAAAGTCATAGCGGTACTTACTGGCCCATTATTTTGATTGGAATTTCTTGTTGGAGGATGGGAATCAGCTTGTGCAATCTTTACCATTTTCTCCATTTCTGGGTAATTAACCTTAGAATGTGATGCAGTATCCTGTAGACTGCACTAGTTAGTCATGAAATTAAGGTCAACCGCATTAGTAGTATGTGATCTATCCTCACCTGACTGATAATTATGGGAAACTACCCCATTGTTAGGTCCAGTATTCCACTTCCTATTATTTTTGTTGGACCTCTGGTTATTTCCTCTATTCTGATTTTGGTAATTTTGATTAGAGGAGTTCTAATTCAGGAAGTTTTATTTTGTGTTCTAATTCACATTCTGATTGGAGTATTTCCCTTGGTTGTTGTAACCTCCTTGGTTTTGATAATTCTTTTTTTGATTGTAGGGAGGGTTATGCCTAAGTTATTCCATATCATTAGACATTTGAGATAGAGTCTTCTTGAGAGTCTCTAACTCATTGGTCAGTTGAACAGTTTGTTCATTTTGCACATTCTGCACTATGGATGGGGAATGAACATGCGTTGATCCTCCTACTTGTTGTTGTTGATTTTGTGGTTGTTGGGAAGAATATTGCATGCCATTTCTAAGAAATGGTATGGTAGGTGGGGCTTGCAATTCAGACACAAGTTTGTACTGGGAGTAAGACATCCTTGGGACAATGTTATACAATGGTGGGTTAGGCATCTGATAACTCATGGGAGGAAGAGTTTCTCCTAAACCTCTTGATTGCAAACTTATATGTCATTGCAATTTGATGGCTAAATGATACACTTTAGATAGAGAGTCAATTTCATTGGGTAGATAAGTTATCTACAAGAATAAACCTATCAAGGGATCAACAACTCTTAAATATGCCTGAATGGCAATATTCTCGGCCACTAAGTAAAGATCTTTCAGCTTGCGAAACATCCTATGGAACCTAATGTTGAATAGAGGCAATGGATCATGATGTTCTTTTCTTATGGTCGAAAACTGGAGATATAGGATGGCAGGGTCTATGTTCACTCGGAATTGATTAATGAATGCATTTTCTAAATTTGTCCAACCCAGAATAGATCCCCGAGGTAGATTTAAGTACCATTTATATTCCATGTCCCCTAAACAATAAGGATACAATATACATACCACCTCTTCATGAGCCACTTGAGCATGGGTACAACCATCTTTGAATGCTTGTATATGCTCCTCTAGGGTTCTTTATTCCCCATGCATGTACTTGGGACAAAAAAAAATTGGATTCTTCGGTAGATCATGAATTCCTCCTAGAATAGTCCTTAGCAGAGAGGGGTTATTCACAAAGTAATCCATGGGTAGGTTTGGTTGAGTGGGTGGTGGCAACATTGGCCGAATCGGTGGTGGTGATGTAGGCTGGATTGGTGGTGACACTGGCCGAGCCAGTGGTGGTGACATAAGTTGGACTGCTGGTGGTGTACATGGATTTGGTTGAAATCCAGGTGGAGTAAGCGGTGGTGGAAATGGTGGAATCAAAATTCTATGAGAATAGGGTTTAGGTCTAACCGGGGTTTGGATTTCTTCTAATGGTTCAGGGTCAGTAGAGGATCTGAGAATCCTCCCATATTTCTCCGGTGAGAATGACACAATATGAGCCAGCTTCTTCCTTTAGGCCCTCCTTCTAGCACCAGATCCGTTGATGGTGAAAATGATAAAAAGAACATTAAACAAAATATCTCTACTCTATTTCTCCTGAAAAATAAAGACAACATATAGTAGCCTAATTCCCAAGTACCTGGTAGTTGGTTCTCAATTGTCTGGTGTCACTCAATTGGTCCATGCAACTACAATATTCAAGGGGCCTTTGCTGGTAATAAGGAATGCAAGCAATGATGGATTCATCAATCTATATTTAACGAAAAGGGGGTTTTAAATAAAAGAAAAAGATAGATCAGGGCATACATCAGTGAAACATGAATACAAATTATCTAATATCCAGACATATATTTTCAACAACGAATGTTCCTCCAATAGATCAAGAAAACCATAACATGATACAATTTATAGAACAATCCATACTATTACATGCATATATTATGCTTAGTTTAACCATCACAATCACACATCATAAATACTTTAAACATTCCAAAAGAACGAAGTCTCATTTGTTGCTAAAATCATAGATCAACAAACTTTCAACAATTCAATCCATAGATAATTTAATGAAAGAATATTTAAATCTAGTTCCTTCTAATAATTCTCATCACATAAGAAACACTTATGCTTCAGTAAACTCACTAGCATACAAAAAAATTATGATTCATCAAACTTATCCAATAAACTCAATTCCAACACCACATTGCATAAAAACTTGTATTTGTATTCAACTATAACTAATAATAACAAAGTGTATTTTCAAAGCTATAAAATTCTCATCTCCTACTATCAGGCAGCTAATCTTATTCTCATCAGTTGACCCTTACAATATGATACCTTAAAGGTATATATAGACATATAAAGCATAAAAATCCTCTCAATCAAAATCGATATCCACAATTCTAGGAATTGAAACTTTCTTTGAAACTCAGGCCGGTTGATCTCCAGTTCCAACGTTAATTACAAGAGAGAATAAAAGAGAAGAGGAAAGAGGTCATGCGCCCAAAATATTGCCACTCATCCTTGTGTAGTTTTCTCCAGAATGTATTCATCATAACTAGAGAATACCTATTGAAGAATATCCACATCCGGCCCATCAATCCAACTATCCTCAAATTGAATTCTCTTTAGTTCTACGGAAGCAAACTCCTTCATGTCTCTCAACTTAGTCAACTCATTTCTTACAGCCTTCACTCCTTCTCTGACATCCATCAGTCTATCCAATAATAGATCCTCTCCATCATCCTCTTTTTGCATAATTTCTTGGAATCTATTATCCCATTTCTCCTTTAACTTAATTAAAGGCAGGCCCTCTTTAACAGGTATATCAACATTAAATAGAATAGCTACAACAACTTCTAGTTCATCCATTTTTTCATTTAAATCCTTACTGGCATCTTGAACCTCATTCCTATGCCTATATATGAAATCAAATCTCAACTAGATTATGTTAGAGGCCTTTTCTAGG
Organism: Sequoiadendron giganteum; assembly: GCA_007115665.2. Lineage (NCBI taxonomy): Eukaryota > Viridiplantae > Streptophyta > Pinopsida > Cupressales > Cupressaceae > Sequoiadendron > Sequoiadendron giganteum. The sequence continues at coordinate 358,595,801 of CM021101.1, forward strand.
AAGTCTATGTTGTCCTCTTCAAGAATTGACTACTCAAGAAAAGTAGACTTCAGCAATTTATTGATGTCCTTTATTTTCTGAACATATCCTCTATACTCTTCCTCTTGTTGTTCCAATGTTTTAGCATGTTGCTTCATCTCTTCTATTAGTTCTAATGCCATCTTGTTAATCTAAAAACTATTTACCAGCACCTCGCTTACCTCCTGATTAAGCCTATTTTTCCACCTATCCATCATCTCAGCTTTATTCTTCACTTGTACAAGATCATTCACCTCTCTTTTGTTGAGCAACACTGGTGTCTCTAAGGAAGCAAGTTGTGATCTACGAGCAAAAATATCCTTGAAAAAAAAGTATATCTGATCCAATTGAGCTTTGAGCTCATCTTTTCTTTGCTTATCCTTTATCAACCTTGACTTAGTGGATGATGCTACAACATCAACCAAGTTCATCTGTTGATTTTTCATAGGCCTTCCTAAATTGATAATGCCTAATTGATAATGAGTAACCTACATATCTCCCACATCCTTATCTACTACTCATATTGTACATTCTATAATAATTTCACCTACCTCAGTTAGCCTTCTTCTTGGGTCTTTCCTTCTCAATTTCTTTCATCATATCATCCCAATTAAGAGGTTGTGATGGTTCTATTGGTCTCTACTGAAGATCAAGCTTTAACTAGGTAGGAGCACTTGCAGTAGTGGCTATTGCAGTAGAAGAGGAGGCATCAGTTATAGAGGATAATGGTTGTAGTATACTAACTCTAGGTTGAGAATCAACCTCTTGTACATTTTCTTGTGCAAGATTTTCAGCTTCTTCCTTATCCTTCTTCTCTTGCATCCTTCTATTCTCATGTTCCTTTTCCAATCTCTCTTCTTCCAACCTCTTATCCTCTAGTATCTTTTTTCTTTCTTCTTCCAAAACCTTGAGTCTATCTGAAGCCTTATTTTCCTTTTGTTGTTGTTGGGCCAACTCCTCAACATCTTTCTCCTTTTGCAAGCATTTTGGTTCCTCCCACTTTTTGTAGGCTTCTTCAATTAGTTTTAATTTGGCCTCAAAAGCTTCTGTTTATCTCCTTTGTTTATCCTTTTCCTCTTCTATCTCATGGATCTTCTGCACCATCTCCAACTTGTCATTTTCTTTTGTTGCTTCATTACTTCATCGGATCTTTGTTTAGCCTCCAATTGTTGTTGATGAGGTAATGCATCAGCTTGTGCCTTAGCATCTACATGTGCCTTTGCATCTGAATCCCTCTTTAATTCTTCAAAAAATTCCCACTAGTCCTCCTCTGTTAACACATGCTCAATTTTCTTTGGAGGTATCTCCTCTTATGCATCCTTTTTTGATAAACTTCCATCAGTATCTATTTCAATATCATGGACCTCCATTTCTAATTCCTTTCCCTTCAAGGTTTCAGCTATATCATGGAGATTCCCCTTAGGCATCTCTCCACCTTGTTGCTCTATAGGAAGGACTTGAGCAGATGATTCACCCATTACTGGTGTTGAAGCCACAGGTCCCGTCAGGGCATCCTCCTCATGTATTCTAGACAAATCTTGGGTCAGGGCTTCAAGCTCAAATTCCTCAACATCAGGAGGGAGAAATTCCAATGGTTCCTTGGGAGGAATTTTCCTTTTGATTCTCGTATACCCCTTTCCCTTTTTAGGAGCTTGACCTCTAGTAGCCTTGGCTTTGAGCACAACCCATTAGACACTCCTATCCAAGATCGGTCTTCCTATTTGCTCAATGTCAATTGTCTCCTCAGCATCCCAATCTACCGGGTCCAAACTCTTAGTACCTATGTTTAGTGCCTCATATGAAGGATCTAACACAAACCCATCATCTACTAGGGTATCATGAATATCAACCTTCACCCCAAATTCCACCAAGAGTGGGAGAGACAACCTCTCATAATTTCTCTTTTTGAGGTCATATTCATCCTGGAGATCACTCTAGATGTCCTCCAACAAGTTGAAATGTTTGTCAAAAACTAAAGCGACTAGAGCATTCATCTTTTTCTTGGGATCAAAGTGCTTCCGATTAATATATAAGCCTAACTTCAAATGTATCAACTCACTACAAACCTCTTTAGCTCCCACAAGATGTGGGCAGTTGTACTCACCCAATTGCATGGTTTATGCTTCATCCCAAACCTAGCATTGACCCCCAAAGCTTGGTAAACAAACTCCATCAAGACTATTATGTTGATGCAGCACCTGAGGAGCAAGTGAGGATGACCCTCAAACCCAACCAACTTGAAAAAGGTAAATTTAGGGTATTGGATATACAAACACCCCCATTTTGTAATGAATTCCATGGCCTCTTGGCTTAATCTATACCCTGCATCTCCATTAAGCTGGTTAATAACCACATACAAAAATGCATCATTAACCCTTCTAAAGTGTAACTCAAAAATCTACAGGGATAGGTGGTCATAATGGTTCCAAACCTTCTTTTTTTCCTTAGCTTCTCCAAATACACCTACTTTGCTTAATCCCAAAAAGATGCCTCCCCTTGCTGTTGCATAGATAGCATAAGAGGTCATAAAGTAGCTCTTAGTTTCTCTCACTCTTATCTATTGATCATGTATACAATTTGAGACAATAATAGGCCAATAAAATTGTTGTCTACCATCCAAGATTGTCTGAATGAATGGAAACATCCATTCCTTAAAATGAAAGGTGTCCTTCTTTCCAAATACTCTAGACAACATCATTATAATATTTGATACCTCCTTGTAGAATTCTTCCCTTTTTGTCTGATCTGAGAGGTTTGTCAGGGACTTCTCTATTCTTAACCATTTATCTTTTAAGTGAGCCCTATTGGTCTCTTTGTAATTGCTATATATCTCCAAGGCCTTTGCCTCATTCAATTGTGCAAGATTCTTTGGGTCAGGGAAACTGAACATAAGTTGAAACATTTGAGGAGTCAGGTCTATGATTACATTATCTTGTGAATCTACACATTGTCTGGTGGCCATATTTTAAGCTCCAGCTGATGTCATGATCAATTACAGGCATTGAATGAATAGAGGAAATACAACAATATGAGTTGGGCCAGACTCAACTATTCTTTGAGTTCTCCCTATCACCTCTTCAGTAAATGTCTCTGAATACAATTCCTCATAATTGAATGGACCTAGATTTGTGTCAGTTACATTGGCCCAATCAGATTCCACTTTGCTTACTGTGGCAGCAGGACCCCTATGGTTATACCTCAAAGTATAAGGAAGTTATTCTGGTTTAACCTTCTTAGGCTTAGTTGATTCCTTCAAAGTTTCTGTAGGCTGACTCCTCTAAGAAGCTTCTCCTTATACTCTTGACATCCTTTAAATTCCTACAAAAAAATCCCAAATTAGATGTATAATAAATATAACCAAACATGACTTAGAGATCCTATCCTTCTATATAGATTGTAGGCGAAACAAGACAAAAAACATCTTAAACAATCTCCGTTTAAAAATTAACTGCCAGGATCGGATCTAGAACTGGCATTGAGCTTGTGATAATAATAAATCGGGATCGGAGTCGAGATGGTAACCGAAATTGGAATTGGAACGAGAACCGATTTGGTTCCATGAAGAATTTTCAATTTTATATTCCGTTCTAGTTCCGGTTTTGGCTATTTTATCAACATTTTGAAAGATTGCTTCTTACTATAAGCAGAGTTAGAGATGGGATGGAAAAAAAATTGATACTTATAAAAAAACATGGTTCGAGATCAAAATCAATTTTGTTTCCAGTTCTGCCCAAAAATAATCATGATGTCATAAGTGATTTCAACATGATGATAAATAACATCATGATCTAAGGACTAGGTCATATCAAAATGAAAAGGTCTTTCCATTAAAAACCTAGGGCATCATGATACGGTCATGATTAAAATGTGAAAATGACTGTGAGAAAACAAAAAAATGAGAAACCAAAAAGAGAAGAAAAATGAAAAATGAAAAAATGAGAAAATAGAACAAAAGAAAAGAAAAACAAAAAACATGAACTCATAAGAAAATCGAGTGTCATGAATTCACGAGAAACGAACGAACGAACAAAAATGATAAGTGAAAAAAATGAAGAAGACCAAAAACCCTACCTCAAATGCAAAAAAATAGGCTAGCCCTTTGAAATGATTCCACAAGTAATTATCTCCCTTTCAATCGAATCAAACCCCCAAATTCTCCACTGCAACTTTAATTCACACTTGATATTTTAAACAATGATGATAACTCTCATTTAATCCTTAATTAAGGCTAAAACTATAGCTTCACACATGTATGGAACCTATAATTAATGCCATAAATGTGGCAGATCGAAGTCATAACTACAAAGGGATCTGGCACATTACTACTGTGCAACTTTAGTAAACTCAAACAACCCAAAAATGGCAGGAGCGGAAATGGAGTGGGAATTGATTTAGAAACTTTGTCCAAGTTTCACATGTGGTTCCCATTCCGGCTTCGGTTCCACCAACAAAGAAGAAAATGAAGAGAAAAATGAGAAAAACCAAAAATAAAACCTAAGTCTAAACAAACAGACCAAAATACAGAGGTGGAGGCAGAATGAACCCTTATTTCGAAACTATGAATAAATTCAAACTTAACTTCCACTCTAGCTCCGAATCCGACAAAGACAAAACCAAAATACCACAAAAAGACCGTTGGGATCAGGATCAGAATGAAATCTTTGAAAGAAGTTTCAAAACCCAATTTAGCTCTGGTTTTGATTCTGACAGAACAAGCCAAAGAAAAAAAAGTACTAGAGAAGAATAACTCCAAACTTTGTTTGGAAAACAAACAAAGACAAAAAACAAAAAGGGGGACCCATTTTGACCAAGGCAAAATATGGGGTGGTTATGCAAGGCATAACAAGACCTACAAGGATTAGTCTTCACAAATAATATGAATGTTATCATGAAGGATTGCACTAGATGCTAAGCTTGGAGCCTCATCAATCCCATGAAACATGGAAACATCTTCGAGCCTATGGATTGCTCATGATGAAGATGGAATATCTAGATTATGGGTTGGTTCCCCTTTAGATCTCCTAGAAACTAATGATTTTTTATTTGAAAAGGGATAAAAGGATGCTCTAGAAATGTAAATTTAATTCTAGGAGGTGATGCAGCAATGATTTGGAATGAAAAAATAACTAAATTCTTTACTTATAACTTTGAATCAAAAGTTATTGGTTATGATGTTCGGAATTTAGATTTTGCATAATATCATAAGTGTTTCACATAATGGTTTCATTTTTCAGTTTTCCTTGAAGCTAAAATGAGTTTACACATCATTTTTTTCTCAAAATTGGTTTGACAGAGCATATTACTTGATTTAATATGACAAACATTCAAAATACATTGCTTAGATAAGGTAGAAAACAAATGATTCACATGAATAACAATGAAAATCTGCAACAAGATACATCCGCAATATAAAATGAAAGCTCCAAATAGGACCAATAACTCTTTTATTTATTGATTTTAAAAAAAAAAAAACTCCTACATGAAAATAAACTGAGCTACAAAACTCTAAGTCGCTCTATAATGTGCAAGAGAGAACCAAAAGTGAGAATTGAGGAAAAAGCATAAGCTTTCCCTCTTATAATATAAAATCAGTCTCAAAGTGCCAAGAGGAGTCAACCACAGTCAACTACACTCCAAAATATCCATCTCACGAGAAAAATAGAAAATCCTAAAAAGGGAAGGTAATAACTACTCCAATTTGAGCTAATTTAGCTTCAAACTCCCCCTCTCAAGCTGTTTGACCAAATATAACTCCAAACAAACTTTAGTTTGATTTGAATTCAAAGATAGAACTCAAAATATCTCTCATTGCATTTATAACACCTCAATTCCACTCCTATTTTTGCATGATTTGGGACAAGAATAAACTATTTGAACAAAACTAGAGTTTATTAGGGGCCTTGATTAACCTAATTTGAATAAACTTTATGTTTTAAGTATGCATATACCTTTTCCAAATCCATCAAGCCCCCATCACATTCCATCACACTTATACAACAAACCACACATTACCCCTTCCAATGAAATTAGGGAAAGGTGTCTAAAACCTAAGGTGAAAGCTACATTGTTTCCCTTTCCTTTTGTTTCATTTTGGTGAACCCAACCTATTAAAAATATATAATTTTTGGAAATTCACCCTAGATCGAAGGTTTTTCTTTGTATTATTCAATTAGGTATTATTTTTGCATCATAAAAAGCATAAAAATTCAAAAATTGGCATATCATATTAAATCATAGTTTGCAATAGGGTTAATTTCAAGTGAGATCTACATTTAAATTGCATTCATAGATATGTATTAATTATTTTAAAATCTGAAAACAAAAATTAAAAGTGTCATTGCATGCATTTAGGTATCTTGCATATAGCTAAAAAGTGAAAAATTGCATTATTTTCTTTCAAAAGCATAAAATGCATCATCATTTTTAGATTTAGCATACTATAATTAGTTAAAATTTGCATCTTATATATATAAATTACATTTAAAATTATAATTTATTATTCACGAATTTTCAACATTCTTGTATGCTTGCATTTTGAATTACATTATCATAAATTGAGAAATTTTTAGAAAAATATCAATATCAGACCTATTTGCACATAGACATAAAAGCCTTAAATCGTATCACAAACAACCAAACTTTTAATTTTACAAAAACTTTCCTAGGACATAAGTTCCCTAGGCACCATAGTCTTGCGTATTTTGTCTTATATGTCTATCAAGCATCTATCTTTGTGTTCTCTATCTATTTCCACTTTCTTATTTTTGTTTTTGAGTGTTCTACTATGATTTTTTGAAAGTTTAGTGTTTATAGTGGGTACACATAGTGTTTTGAAACCTATATCAATTTCATGACCTAGTTTATATTTCCAATACTTCGGTGAGATGTAATTTTAAACTTATGGAATTTCACACTATTGTTGCATCTTCTATGGATCCTAAGTTTTTCAACTCTTTTAAAATGAAAGGTATTTCTAATACCATGTCTATTTTGGAATTGATCACTAATCCAACCGTACCAATTAAACTTCACAAAAAACTACCTTTATGGATGTTGAGGCTACTATTGCACATGTTCCCAAAGACAAACTAAAAAAATAGACAAATAATTAGAGGAATTTTAAGAATACTTAGGCACTAAATCCTTAGCTAGACAAATAGTTATTGTAGTAGACAACTTCATGAAATTGATCGATGATGCCCAAGGATTAGAGGTGTTGCATAGCCTAGCCCATATTGTGGATATGAACATTCCTATGATAGCTAGTTGCACTCCAAATATGAGGTACACTCAAATTCAAGGAGGAAGTCAAATCTCTCAACCTACAACTATACCCTATATTCTTACATATACATTGTCATCCATAGGATCAATGATACAACCACTAAGTGGCATAAATCCAACCTTAGGGATCTATTGTGGGAATCCTTATAACCTTATGAAATCACATATGAAATCTTAATTTTCATCACCAATAATAAATTTACAACATATTAGTCCACAAAGCACTTACACAATCCCACAATATTCACCACATTCCCAAAACATGTCAAGAAATAACTCAGTCATCAATCAGCTTTTTCAAAATTTAACGTTACTCCAACAATAAATTTAACATTGAACCAAGATCAAAATGGAAAACCATCACAATATGTCAAAAGGAGCCCTTTGTCACTCAATTTTTTTAAAACAACAATGTTACTAAACATAGAGATTCATAGGTTTGAAAAGTATAATGGTAAAAGAGATCCTAATCTTCACATATCAGCTTATACAATATTGTGTAGTGACTTCATCTTTGAAGATAAGCTCCTACATAAACTCTTTCCTAGGTCATTCAAATACATGACCTTGGAATGGTTTTCTCATTTCCAAATGATTTGATTCATTCATTCAATGAAATTTTTAATAAATTCCTACAACATTTCAAAGAAAAAATGGGCCCACAAATTACATTAACTGATTTAGTGAGGTGCAAATAAGGAAATCATGAAAAAGTGACTGACTTCATAGGACAATATCAGTTACTATTCTTACAAATCAATCTTACTCTTCTTGATGCAGATGTTCAAAGAGAGTTATGACATTAAGAATTAGATCTTATTTAAGAAATATCCATCCTTCACAAACTTGTGTATGGATCTTCGTGACTATCATAATGTGATTAGTTAGTATGAAGAGGCATCTTCATCGACTCTCACTAGGAAATCTAAATTTGTACCTCATCACAACTATCAACCTTTCAAAAATAAAAACAAGAACTTTATCAAGATAAACACAACTCAAACAACCAACCACATTGACCCACAAGTTGCAGAAAGTTGGATGAATGGTTTGGCATTGGATTGGTAAAAATTCGCAAGTTTTGGTTAGGTGGGGAAATAGACTTATTTCCTTGATAATTAAAACCACCCAACTAGATGTGATTAGAATCAATGACCTCTTGAATTTTATGTTTAAGACTCGTGCATCATTTTGTATCATGTCTATTTGTGTGATGATATTGGAAAACATAATTTTTACTGAAACTTGGAGGTACATGTTTGGTTGGGAATGGTTTCCATGTACTTGAGAGGGAACCTATCAATTCTAAATATTTCGAATAAGTCTTCAATGGGTAACTCATTGTCCATGATATGATAGATAGCCAATGCCTCAATGCTAGCAGATGTTTCTTGTTTCTTCCAAGAGGTTCATCCGGTTTTTGGAATAAAAAGTGTGCTTCTTTGCATGATTGTGAGCCCTTGATTAAATATCAACTTGCATTCTCAACCATTGATGAGAATATATGGTCCATGCCTCCATATTCTTTTCATCCTAACTATTGATTGATTATTTCAATCTTGACCATTGGTTTCTTTTTTCCTACTCTATAAGTAGACTTTGCATCTATTGAATAGGGATTCACCTTTTCAGATAAAACTTATGCTATTGAAAATTACATCCATTTGCGTCCATTTTGTATGTTTAAAAGCATTTTATATTGATTCTCTTGCATAATTAGCTTAAAGAATCCATTAATGGCTTCCATGGTAACTTAGTTTGGATCCATTTAATATATTTTGAATCTAGGGCTTTCATCTTTTCAATATTGCATACATTTAGCATACATTACATACACTTACATCAAACATCTTAGCTTTCATCATGTTTTGCATACATCTCTCATCAGTTTCATCAGTTTTCTTCAATAAAATTGATTGAACCAAGATCATTATCCAAGGGATTGGGAAAGGGTCACCATTCCACATCAATGCTACACCACTCCCCTAATAGGATAAATTTCAATATCTTAGAATAGATGTTTGTCAAGATTTCATGTTTTAGCATGCTAATTTTAATGGATTCTTCTTTTTTATTGATATTTAATATCTTATTGGGATTGATGCTTAGTGGATTAAATATTCCTTGAATTTGTATGGATCAGGTGTAGTTAACCTATACTATGACATTAGTAATAGATTCCTAAGATAAATATGGATGAACACCAAAATAAAATGATAAATGTGCTCAATATGGATGGAAGTGAGTATGAATTTCAACAACATAAATTTCCTATCAAAATATGGATCATATTTCTCTGTAAATAGTGATGTATTTATAGGAAAGAAAGAAAAATCAAGGGCTCAAATTGATTTGGTCTATTATCAATGGTCAATAATGAATGAAGGGTGAGCACATGGATCAAGTATTCCCATCAATGGATGAGAATAAAAGACCACATGGATCAAGGAAAGATCAAGGGCTCATTATCATGCAAACAAACACACTTTGCAACAACTTTAAAAGGTTGTTTCAAAGTTTGTTTGGAATAATCATTACATTTTTTATTGAAGGAAAATAGGAGAATTTTCCTTTGGAATATTCCATATGCAAGTAGATGGGAGGGAAATTATCAAATATAGTAACTAAAACTAAATTTTAATGTGCAAGATGGAGAATAATATGATATTCATTAAATTATTGATTTATTTAATAAAAAGGGGATATAAATATATTATTTAATTAAATAGCTTAGGATTATTTAATTGAATAAGAGGACTTAGGGTTTAAATTGAATAATTTAATTTATTCAACTTAACAGGATGAAATGACAGTGTGAGAGGGGGTGAATTAGCCCAATTAGATTAGTTAGGTTAATAGATGAAAATGAGGCATTTAATTAAATAACTAGGCTTATTTAATTAAACAAGCGAAAAGAGGATGGCTTTCAAAATGAAATGATGTTAGTGATCAAATTCAAATGTGTAATATCACTAAAGACATTTTTAAGTGTCTACATTTTGCCCCTCTTTGAAGTAAGGTACCTATTACATTGGTTCAAAGACTGATGCTTTTCGGATTAAAACTGTTGCTCCGATCAAAAATTTAAAAAATTCTGATTTTTAAAATGATCCACTATTGTCATAGTGGAAGGAAATAAGTTGGTTCCCTGCCCCCTTGAGAGATCGGGCAAAAATTAGGAATTTTGGGTTGATCTCTCGACAAAGGTAAAATATTGATTTAGGGGTCAAAAAAGGCTCTGAGATATGGAAATATGCCAAAAAATGCAAAAACATGGTGTAAAACAAGATTCATTAGGTAGGAATTGGTGAAAAAAGTGAAAACCCTAGCTACACTCTCAAATTAGGGCAAAAAATCCTAATTTTTAGGCTTAAATATGTGATAAAGGGTCACTTTCAATTCATTTGTGCATACAGACTATAGAGAATTTGTGCATTTTGAGCTCTGACACCTTAGCGATATGGCACAATGTATGCTTCTAATTCACCTTTTCGATCGAGTTCGAGAGTACAAGCATTGAGTAGATGTAGGACCCCAGGTATGTGACTTGAAATGTTTCTCAATTTACACGTTTTGGTACATTTAGTAGGCTTTTAAAACTAGGGTTTTTAAGGTGTAGTTATATTGCAATGCTCCAAGATCTCATTGACATCGCTATTGATATTTTAGAAATGCACCTAGTGTTTAGTGGTGCACTAGGCTCTTTTAGTTTTGCAACACACTTAGGGTTAGGTGACATTGGCTTGAATGAGCAATGCATCAGTTTTTTGGGTTTAGCAACACCATGGATTTATGGTGACACACCAACTAAATGGTGATACACCCCTAATTTTGGTACAGTGATCCACCCCCTAATTTTGGTAAAGTGATGCACCTCCTAATTTTGGTAAAATGACGCACCATCTAATTTTGGTAAAGCGACACATGTGAATACCAATACACTATTAAGCATAGTGATGTGTGTCACTATACAGCGTCACACTAACCAAAATAGTATAAAAAAACACCATTAAAATAGCGATGCTATTAATTTTAGAGGTTTAGAGACATATTTTTTACTAGTTTCCATTTTTCAAGAAAATTGACATTGTGTGTGGGATGCGTGTAGGAGGATATTCAGCCCCTTATTTCTCGAGAGCATCGATCAAAGATTTTGGTAGCAATACGTGATTTTGATGATGTGTTGATAGAGTGCTTGGGAACTCTTGGAATAGGGTTCATTGCCTTCATGTCCGAGTTATGCACCCACCTAGTGGTAAAGACAACATTGATCGAGAGATGGCATAGTGAGACATCCTTGTTCCATTTGCCCACCGGTAAGGCCACTATCATGCTTGAGGACATCTAGCTAATCCTTTGGAATCCCATTCATGGGGAGCATGTGATCTATGACACAGATGCCAAGAGGAATTCTTTCTACTCTTTTTTTTTTATTTAGATCAAATCATTCTAGTGAGTTCATAGATAAACTTAGATTTATATCAAGGATGAGTGCCCATTTTCATATTGGTTGTGGTTGTTCTTATTTTAGGTGTGATTACCCCAGATTGACGAGGTAGAGGATTCAATCCAAGGTGGGGGTGGCATGGCACAACATGATTCAAGGGACTACTTTGTATGCATGGGGGCCAATTATGTCAACTTCATTATATCATGATATGCATTACACAGTCTACTGCTAGAGGAGGAGCATCAAGATAGGAATCACACTTTTACACATATGGGCCTATGAGAATATAGTGGTATTGAGACCCCTCATTTTTTTGGCTGATGTACATGAGGATGAACCCATTATGTACTGGTACAGATTTTCCATGAATTTATAGAATATTGGGCCTTCAGGGATCCTGTATTGGTGTAGGGTCATAGATGATATGACTGTATTTAGATGGAATCCATGGTTGCAGGTTCCTACTTGGTATGATGACCAACAACAACTATTTTTTGCCAAGCATGCATGCTACATCCAGGGGTGAGAGAATACTATGATTGAGAGCTACCTACCTGACCGAGTAGTATGATAGTTTGGGGAGACCCAAGAAGTACCCCTGAATGATTACACAACATTATTTGTGAGGTCTCATAGAGAGGTGGAGTGGGGGTAACATATTGATCCTATAGTGGTGATCAATGAGTTCCGATAGTTGGTTGCCCACCCATGGGAATATGATCATGGATTACCCAATACAAGAACCACTCTAGGATATGATGTGTGGTGGAGACCACCTACCCAATTGATAGACTTAGTGGGGGATACCCTAGGGCAGAGATAGGGGTCATGGTAGAGGTTAGGGTAGAGGTAAGGATGGAGGCCAATAGCAGGCATATCAATATCCAAACCAATAGAGGGTATAGATCTGGGGTAGTGGGATCATGTACGGCTGGTACCATAAGATTTGGGGCACTAGTACCTAGGGCACTAACATCCACAACAAGACTAGCAGCCACAACAACCAGATCTAAGAGATGGGAAGATTCTTGCCCTAACAACAGAGAGAGACTAGCTATACCAAAAAAATGAGGTGATGATAGCAGAGTGGGATAGAGTGATTCAGTTGCAACAATAGCTAGACCTATAGCTAGGTTGAGAGATTGGGTGATCCCATTAGCTTGAGGTTGTCACAATTTTTGTACAAGGATAGGTAGTGTTCACTCAGTTGTACATGGAGGCAATGATAGAGGTTGGTTATTGTAGGATGCACTATCATAGAGATGTTCCTCGTGAGATGAGATAGCCAAATTACTCCTAGAGGAGTGGGGCAGCACCGAGGGATTCTGATGGAAACCCTCAATCAAACATCCTAGGGAGCTGAGCCATAAACACAATGACTGACAAAGTAGTTGATAATCCTTGCTCATTTTGTAGACACATTTTTATATATAGCCTAATTTATTTATATACATACACATTCATAGACTCATTATTTATAGCCTCTTATATATTGTATATTTAATGATAGTTACACTTTGACTTTGATATTACATCATGATATTCATTTTTTATATATATACGATATGGCCCAATGCGGATTCCTGATGTGATGTGATGTTTATATTTATGTCGTGTGTTATGATTGTGTGGATGTAATGGATGCAAATTTTTATGTTATGGATGCGCTTCCTTATTTATGTTTATGTGATATGAGATGATCTATGATGTGATATATATGCAATGTGATGTTATGATATGAATGAAATGCAATGGATGTGTTATCTTCTATTGCAGTATCTTTATATGATATACTATGAGGTGGATGTTATGATATGCTTAAGCAAGATGTATGGATGGATGCATTTATTTTTATGTATTTTTCTCCATGTGATATGACAATGTTATGATGCATGTATGGATATGGGATGTGTATGGATAATTCATATGTTAATGCTTATGATATGGATGTAATGGATGATTATGTAATGGATTAAGATTCTTAGAATAACAAATCAATATTATCCTAAACAACTTTAATGATAATGATGATGTAGTGGATTATGTTTCTTATTATGATGATATGCTATGATGATGTAGGATAGATGCATTATGATATTTTTTTTACTATCATGATACCAAGTTAGTATGAATAGAAGATAGAAGAAATAAGATGTATGAATTGACCATTGATTTTGGGATTTGATTCAAAATTCCAACAAGTTCATGATGTATCAAGACTTTATTAGATTATTGTGATGAGATGTATTATTTTTCTCATATTCCAGATTGGGACTTTTTGCCATTCCTTATTATTTGATATAATACATAGACACAATGCATCATGGTATTGATAACCAGGATGGTGTTGTATCTAGTGTGATGGACTTTGACTCTAAAAATAGATACGATAGTTCTTGTTCACAAATTGACGTACAAAAACCTTGTTGGAATGAATTTTAGAATTTTAAAACATATCATACCAAAGCATACACAATAGTAAACAACCTACTATAAATGACCTCCCTACAAACAAAAAACCAAGTATGCGCCAAGATTATTTTACAAGAATACCCCACAAGCATAGAAAAAGAAACATAATGATTGATGCCCCATTACTTTATCTCTAAATCATTTAGATGTCATCGAGAGGTCCTTGGAATAGGTCAATAAGATAAATCAAAAGAAAAAAATCAATGTTATCTACATCTCTTGCCAAAAGTGGCATAGCTAAGGTGATTTTTGATGTTGATGCCCATTGTAGGAAGGATACATCCTAGGACCTATTTATCATATGTTTTGACTAAGACTAAGTGTGTTATAGGCCATTAATACAAACACCAGCGACTCATTTACCAATGATCTAGACCTTATATTTTGACTTTTAAGTTTTCACTTTACAACTTGCAACACTTATTTTCTATTTGTTTTGCCGAATTTTGAAGAGGGTGATTAATTTATTATGGATGAGGGATTTTTGTGGGTGAAAGTGAAATGGGATGGGTGGTTTTGGATTTTCTAGAATATTTCAATGTTTTTATATTTTATAAATATTTTGAGGAGTTTTTTGGTCTTTTCAAAAGGTTACTTGAATGTTTTGGTATTTGATTATTTGAGGATTTTTTAGGGTTTTCTAAGGTTCTCTAATGTTTTGGTGTTTTTCTAATTTTTCAATTTTTTTGGAGTTTTCCAAGTTTTGAACAAGAACCTAACCTAAAAGACTATCTTAGGGGCATCAAGGTCTTATCAAAGATGAGCCTTGCCTACATTATACATGTAGATACCACGTAGTTCGATGAAATTTGACTTATTAATGATGAGATATTCACAATTGATGGATTGCCAATTTTTTATGATGGACTCCTAAAAGACTAACCTAGGATATCTCAAGGACACATCACTGATGGCCTTGCCTAAGTTCAATCTCAAAGACAGCGTAGCTGGACATGGTACTATTTTTGGATTTTTGATGTTTTGACTTTTTTGGGGATTTTGATGCATTTTGGATTTTTTGCATGATGTTGACAAGTGTATGGATATGTGACGATTTCAGCGATCTATTTTGGGATCTTGTTGAAAACCAAGCCAAGATTGGTTGATCTAATTGATATATTATTGATAGTGATAACATTGTTGAGGATGCACAACAATGCAAGGATAATGTTGAACAACACAAGGATTAGGAAATGATATCCCGAGATGATGATGGATTGATTGGATAAGATAGATCAAGATTTTGAAGCTAGGCTTGGAAAAAAATCTATTGGAATGATTTGATGTGATGTTGAAGTGTAAGGTAGATGCAATTGATATTGATTTTTTGGAGTGATGTTTGATAAAATATCAAGCTTGATAAGGAACATTTTCTCATCAACATGTGTAATGAGCTAGTGATTTAGATTTTTTCTTACGAATGATTTAACCAATTTGATTTCATGTTAGAAAAATTTTAGATCACAACATGAGATAGGATATAGCTCAAGATTTATTCCTAAAGCAAGATGTAAGTATCTACCCCCAATGTCTAGAAATGTAGGGAATGATATGGGTGGATGCATGGATAAATGAATGGATGGATGGATATGTATTAACTTGTGATAGGATAATGTTGGGTAGGATAGGATCAATGATAATGACCCATGTCAAGATGTTTACCATAAGAAAATGTTAAGTTTATACCAAACATTTTTTCAGGATCAAGATAATTTGGAAGATGGATGAAAATGGATTGGATAAAGAATCATGGATTTATTATGGATGGGATGAGATGGTTCTACCTGAAATGGTGCACATAAATGATCAATTATACTCATGATGCATTTTTTCCAAGTTTTAATCATGGTACTTGTCCAAAGCGCCACCCAAGGGATTTTCACAAGAGGAGAATTTTTCTCAAGATTATTTTCTTGATTTTTTTTAAAGTTTATGCTCATTTTGAACCACCTAGTGGTGCTAATGTAGATTCTACTAGTGTTGATATATATTTCATTATTATCATGATGTTCCAATGACATCCTTCTTGGAGGAGTTATTATACTAAGATACGAGTTCTTGAATGTAACCCCTCGGTTCTCTTATCTGCTTTGTCGATATTGGAGTTAACCTCATCCAGATGTGCACATCATGATAGAGTGCCCTTAGAGTCCTTACAATAAAGAGTTTTTGGCAATACATGGTTAATAGGAGACTTGGATACCATGGATGTCAAAGTGGATGGTGGAATGCATTGAGGGATACAAGATGCAGATGGATTGATCAAAAGTTTGGAATCTTTGAATCTCCAAACTTGGGATGATGAGTAATAATGGGTGTATATGGAGATTCAATTGGGACTAACTTCTTGATATACCTTGTAGGTCACTCTTGAAGCTTTATTTTGTATTGGTGGACATATTTGATGGATGTGCTTCCCTTTTTTCATTTTTTCCCTATAGTTTCTTTGACTAATGGAGTTTGATAGGGGTTATTTTCTTTCTTTTGCTTTGGTATCCATTTGAATTTTCTTTGCCCATTTTTGTTTGCCAATTCTTTTTCTTCAATAATTTTCTCTTTTCTTTGATATATACCTCTTTCTTGTGGTTGGCCCCAATTAATGGGTGTAAATATGCATGTAATATGATTCATGATATGAATGTTTAGAGTGTTGGTAGCTATTTCATCATAAGGACTCTTTGTGCTCCCCATGATTGTGTTTGCACTATATAAAGTTGCCCCCAGTATTATGGGAGTATTACTAGCTTGCTTTGATTTTTCTGCTGACAAACCATCTCCTTGCTATTCAAGATTTTTTATCTTTGTTGATTGTTGATAATGCTTTACATCCTTATACTAACTTTATTCAATCTATTTGGAGGATGTGTTTGATTTTGATGCTTCTTCAAAAGGTGTTTATTCTTTACAATCTATATTGGAGTCTTCTTCATGATGCATTTTTTCTTGCTCTTCAAAGGATGTTTCTAATTCACCATCCATGTAGATGTCTTCTTCATGATCAAATTTTGATATTTCTATGGATTCTGCTATGCCTTGATCATGTGTAAAGATATTAAGAGTAGGAAATTTGTGTTCCTTGGCAATGATATCAAGATTATGTGACTCTTGTTTTGGATGAATATCATCTACATGTTCATTAGGAGTAAGAATCTCATGGGTAGATGGAAGAGTATGTGATATATGTATATGACCATTATTTGTGACATCTTGTATGGATTGGAGAATACCCATTAGATCATGGTAGTATCTTGGAGATACAGATTCCTAATCTTGATTAACTTTGGAATTGATTTTGACATGCTTTAGATTAAGCTCTTAATATGGGAAAATTTTAAAGGATGGATTTCTTACAAAGGGTTCTTGGATAAATTCATTAAGAATGGGAAGTGGCTCAATATCATCTTGATCTTTTAGTGGATTTGGATCAAGTTTTGAGTTGATGATTACTTCAATATTTGAAACCATGAGGTCAAATGATGTCAATATATCTTGGAAAGGAGCATTGCTAGAATTTGGTGAAAGATGTTGATCATGCTTTGGAATAAAATCTTGAGGTATTTCATCTAATTCATTGGGTGATGTAGATATATTTTTAACATGATAATTATTGAATGGATCTTGAATTTTTTCCTCAAAAAGAGTGGTGGGGATATTGTCAATGTTTTCAGTCATAGGATCAAAGATGTTAATGCTTCTTGGAATGGATCATTGTTGGATATTGTTGATGGGTTTTGATTATGATCAAAAATTTATTCTCAATGTATGTTGATTTTATCACTAGATTTGGTAGAAACATATATAAGGGGCTCATTGATGGATAGATCTTGATCATTATTTTCAACAATTATGGTGAAGAGATTGGTAGTGCTATCTTTAGTGGTTAAATCTTGATCATTATCCTCAACAGTTATTTTTCCTTGTAGTTGAGTGTTTTTGGATTAGATTGTGTGTATTTTTTGCATCAAAATTTTGGATCACACTCTATGATCCATCATCAAGATAGAAGAGAGCATAAGGAGTATGATCTGAAATGTTCATGCAAAAAATACACACAATCTAATCTAGAAACACTCAACTACATTCTTCATGGATTGTGGAAATATAGTATCACTATTTTTCCTTGATCAAGAAGGTCTTCGATGGGATATTTGAGTTTGATACAATTTGACATTTAATGAACTTTGGTGTTATGGTATTCATAGTAAGCACTATCATCATACCATGAAAAATTGATGCTAGGCTCACCCCCATTTAATGATTCTAGAATATTGAAAAGTTTAGCATGGACTAACGTGTTTAACGTTGACTCAATTGGCTCGCCTACAAGATTGTATTCATGTTTGGTGATGGTGTTCTTATCTTGTGAAGCTTGTTCTTGTTTTGTTTGATCTAGTTGTGATTCATCTTGGATATATGGTGATTGATCTTTTTGAGGTTGTAGGGATTGATCTTGTTGTTGATGTTGTTCGTCTTGATATCCAATGTCTTGATGTTGGAGATGTGGTTGTTGATGTTGGAAATGTGGTTGTCGATGTTATGGATAAAAATCAATTCTTTGATGATTTTGACGAAGAGTGTATTGATTTGAAGGTGGAAACATTTCTTCATGCAATGAATCAACTATTTTTGTAAGTGACACAATTTGATGTCACAAAATTTGATCTTGATTTTAATTTTGACACCCTTGATATATTTTATTTGGTTGGTGGCCAATCATATTTGGAATATACACTTGTGGTATTTGTATGGGATCATTTACAAATCGATTTTGCACAATGTTGTGATTTGCGATGATGTATAGATTTTGCATTATAGGTTGGCATTGAACAATGTTGTGGTTAGGAAACACATTTCTTTGATTTAGGTAACCTTGATTTGGCATGGTGTTACCTTGATTTGGATCAATACATTGATTTTACAACATATTTTTTGGATTTTGAAAAACATTTGTGTGATTCACAAATGTATCAATCCCATAGTTTACCAAGTGTGGATTTGATATGTTCATATTTGGTAAATTTGTATCTAGTATATTCACATTTATCATGTATTGATTTGATGGGATAATTTTTTTGTTGAAGACCCATGTATTGATTGTTTGGTTGATAAATTTGTAGGTTTTGACTTTGATTTAAATCTACCATAGGGAAAGTTGTTCCAAAATTTAGGGCATACACACATTTTTGTAGCGTTGAGGTTTGTAGGATATGATGATCTCATGTGTGATTTGTCTAAGTGTGATTTTTGATAATCAATTGGTATTGTAAGTTTTTGATAGTCTGGTTTATTTAGATCACTCATGATGCATGAATTGAGCTTTATATTCCATGTTTCTCTTGTGTTTTGACCTTGTTGCAAAAGTGAACCTCTAAGGTGCTTTGAACCATTGGTGTGAGTGGATAATGAAAAGGGTGAATGATATGGGGGATGAAATTTCTAAACTTTTGGACAACACCTTTTAGACAAAGAGGTTTGTTTTTTTTAAGGTAGTCTTGTGACCTTTAAGATATACTAGTTCAAAAATGTGATGACTAAATCAGCTAAGTGTATGTTAAAGGATCCATTTCACACACACAAAGTAGCTAAGTTAGGGGATTGGTTTGATGTTTTGCCTAAGTCTAAAGAGCGTTGATGTGTCTAAAAGGTTCTAAAGTTTTTTGGTGATGTGTAATGTCCAATGTGATGAAGATGGATGGAATGTTTGATCTAAAATGTGCTAACCTAAAAGGGACTTTTATTTTTCAAGACCAAGATAGTGAGAAACATGTTATACCTCTAAAGTGATAAAACCTTAAGAACTCAATGATTTTGGTAAATAGAACCCAATAATAAAACTCAATGATTTTTTCAATAAAACTTGGACTCAAGGTGATCCCAAAAAATTGGTTTACAATTTTTTTAAGGAAGGAAAATTGCCAAAAATGCTCCCATGATTTTTTTTTTAGGTTTTTAGGGGTTCGCTCAAATGGGGGTATCTGAGAGAACCCAAAAAAGGGTTCACTCGAACCCCCTTTTAAGTGAACCAATTTTGATGATTTCATCCCTTTTGGCACCATTTTTAAACGGAAACAAAGGAAAAAATGCAAAACAAAGGGGGTTCGAGCAAACCCCCCTTCACTCGAAGGGGTCAAGGAGGGTTCGCTCAAACCCCCCTTTTTTTCCCTTCTCCCCCTCTTCTACCAAATTTCTACAAAAAAAATTCCTTTCAAAGCTTGGGTTGAGGATCAAATGGAGTAAAATTCAGAGACCCAACTAGATGATGGTAGTCCTCAGAACGAGCTATCCATCAAATATAATTTTAATATATTTAGGTTTTATTATGTTTTTAGTTTAATTAAACATAGGTTTTTCATCGAAAATCAAACTCTTTATTTTGCATATGTGGAAAAATAGTAATTATAAAAAAAAAAATCTGAAATATATGTTCAACCTAAGTATTGATGTCCTTGATCTAGTAAAAAAAATTGAATTTCAATTAATACAAAAAAAATTATGTTTTTTATGGTCCTCCTATGTCTAAATTGTAATTGGTTTGACTGCAAAACATGATTAAGAAAAAAATTCAATAAAACACTATGAAACCAAATGAACTTGCTATATATTGTATTTATAAAGCTAAATTTGAAAAAAAAAATATCCTTCATAGAGAAAATTTATGTTGTTTACGGTTAACATCACTCTTTAAAAGTGGTGTTTACTGATAAAAACTAGTTTTTGAAGGAGATGGAAAAATAAATACAATCTAATTCAATATATATATATATATATATATTTATTTATTTATTTAGAGTCTACAGGAAAAATGTCACAAATAACTATTTTGCATCATCTTCAAATTCCTCGTGGTTTAGCATCTATAGGTGCTTGGAAGTGAAGATTTAGTTAAAAAATTTAGTTCAATGTCCAATTTGGCCAAAAATTGTAAACTGGTATTGTGGGGTCACCTCTCAATGTTTTTCAATACTTTCCTTGTCTCATTTTTTCTTGTGTTTGGGGATTCAATGTTTGAACATACATCAATGTGGGGTGTTCATTTGATTCAATCTTTTCTTAAGTGAGATTTTTCATTACCACATCAAGAAAGTTGTCATTAGTGTTCAAACTAAAATTTCTTTTAAGAAAACCCTCATTTCACAAAGCCCTTTATGTGAAAATCATGAAGTTAAGACCATAGTTCCCTATGTTAACCTTGGAAAGTATGGATTTAGATATAAACCAAAATACTTAGAAGCCTCTTAAGGACAAAATTATTAGGAATAAGCAGTAATATCAAGAATTTTCAAAAGGTATCCATACTCAGACCAAAGGGTTTGAATTTTGATGAATCATGTTGATGTGTGTTTGAGATATTTTGGAACCAAGAAAAGTATCAAACATGACTCAAAATCAATAACATTACTAACTCAAGTGGGTAGGTTTTTCTTGGTCAGCTTGCCTCATGCCCTTCGTAGTAGAAGAGACAATTCTACATGTAATCAAGGAAAGAGTGTAGAGGTATGTTAAGAATGAAGTCTTAACCTCTACACTTTAACCAAAATTGGACATGGCAAGTAGCTTTTTGGAATCTAAGTTCCAATACACCACTTTGATAAACTCGTTGGATGGAAAAAGTTGGAAACTACTTAAACAAGGTTCTTAATGATAGTGTTTTTGGGATAATTTGGTTTCCATACATGCGATGATTAATTCATTTAAAAGGTCTCCTAGTCCTTAGAAAGATATAATGGTTTTTATGTATCTCACAGATATTGGGGGAAAATTTTTTCTGTATAGAACATCCACACTAGGTGGTTGATGAATTTTTCTACACCCACAATTATTTGTATAGCGGACTGAAATGAAAGTACCGCTTGGGTCATTCCCTTTCAAAAATCAAGAGACAAACCCTCAAAAGGTAAAATAATTTGTGAAACTCAAGATGATTTTCATCACCCAGGATTTCCAAAAGGCACAAGAGGAGAGGATACACGCTATAAGTATACACAAGCAAATAAATTATACTTGAGTATTTTTCTTCACCAAAGATTGCACGAAGCACAAGGGGAGTGGATACACACTTCAAGTGTACACAAGAAAATCAAGAACTCATTCATTTTAAGCACCAATGGAAGTGTTTGAATGTTTTGTTCAATTTTAAGCCAATATTGCAAAATGAGGATGGAGGGATCCAATTTTAGCCAACTTTGAAAGTGAATTTTAAGCCCAATTGAAAGCTAGTGGTCCTAAGATTGTAAGTTTTTAAAATGCAACGGAAGTTTAGTATTCCTAAAACATGAAGCAAAGAAGCATATTAGGGGTGATAGCCCCCCCTAAGTGTCAAAACACGTTTATAGTAACTAGAACTAAGAAAAACTGAAAATCAATTTTTATTTTTTTTTCTATGTTCTAGTAAATCACGTTTTTGGAGGCCTTCGCAATGGAATTTGGGGTTGAAACTTGCATTAGTCCCTAAAAATTTATTATTGAAGGCATGATTTTTCAAGGTCTAAATTAGTACTCTTGGAGACATTTCCAATGGTGCAGATGGTTTTGAGTTTTGAGCACCGAGTATAAATTTATGACCCCAACAAGTTGGGGTAAATAATTTCCTATTTTTTTCCAAAATCTGCAAAACTAGGTAGCCTGAAAAACAAAAATCAAATGTTAGTAGAATGTTAGAGAGAATATGAAGTTAAACATTTAAAGAAAATGTCAAAATTAGCTCTCTATTTTTTTTACTAGTAAAAATCATCACTTAAATCAATTGCATCGTCGAAGCCTTCAAAAGTGTCGCTATATCAAAAGTGTGTTGCTCTACAATAAAATAGTGAAATCAATTGCATTGCTATAATGCATGCGTCACTATAATGAAAATCATGATGTTAATAAAAATCAAATTAGCATCACTATATTAAATATGTGGTGACAAAATTAAAATATTTGTCACTGAATTAATTATGTATCATTGAATTTAAACAAAAGGGTATCGTTGTATAGCGATGCATATCAGGTGCATCACTGAATCCATCAAGAGCATCATTGTATCTATAAACACAAGAAAACAAGAACCTAAAGAGAAATTCATCAGATTTTGTTAGTATAGCCCTCCTTATAGTGCCAAAAGGTGACCATAAGCATAGTGCAAAATAAATATGCTACATCCAAATGAGTTTAAAGCCTACTTAATCTCCTAAGTCATGATCCCAATAAGATATTTGAAATCATCAAAACAAGGAAACCATTAAACTAACATGATATAAACATGAAAACTTAATGAAAACCCTATTTTAAGACCTTGAATATTATCCTATTGGGGGATTGGTGTTGCATTGATGTGGAATGGCGACCCTTTCCCAATCCCTTGGATAATGTGAGCTTGTTTCAATCAATTTTATTGAATAAAATCGATGAAACCGATGAGATATGAATGAAACATGATATAAAACTAGTTTAACATGATAAAGATGAGTTCTAAATGCTATGATGCTTGAAAAAATGGATGAAATCGATGCTAAATGTAAACAAATCTCAAAGATGAAATTCATTTAAAGAGAACTATGCTAAAATAGATGCAAACTAAGTTAACATGGAATCCATTAATTGATGCTTAAGCTAAATATGGATGAATACCAAACTAAAATGTTAAAAGTGCTCAATATGGATGAAAGTTACTATGAATTTCAACAACATAACTTTTCTATCAAAAGATGGATCCCATTTATCTCCAAATAGTGATTTATTTATAGGAAAGAAAATGAAAAAATCAAGGGCTCAGATCGATTTGATCTATTATCAATGGTCAATAATGAATGAAGGGTGAGAACATGGATCAAGTATTGTCATCAATGAAATAGAATCAAAGATCATGTGGATCAAGAAAAGATCAAAGGCTCACAATCATGCAAATAAACACACTTTGCAACAACTTAAAAAGGTTGTTTTAAAGTTTGTTTGGAATAATCATTACCTTTTTCTAGAGAAAAATGGGAGAATATTCCTTTGAAATATTCCCTATGCAAGTGTATGGGAAGGAAATTAGAAAATTTAGTAATTAAAACTAAATTTTAATCTGCAAGATGGAGAATAATATTATATTCATTAAGTTATTGATTTATTTAATGAAAAGGGGATGCAAATATGATATTTAATCAAATAGTTTACGATTATTTAATTGAATAAGAGGACTTAGGGGTTAATTTAGATAACTTGATTTATTCAACTTAATAGGCTGAAATGTCACTATGAGAGGGGGTAAATTAACTCAATTATATTAATAGATGAAAATGAGGAATTAAATTAAATAACTAGGCTTATTTAATTAAACAAGAAAAAAGAGGATGGATTTCAAGATGAAATGATGTTAGTGATCAAATTCAAATGTGTAATATCATTCAAGAAATTTTAAAGTGTCTACTTATCATTGATAGTGGTAGTACTAATAATCTATTTTTAGAGGAGATGGTAACCAAATTAAATTTGAAGAGATTGAAACATCCAAACCCTTATAGGATAGCATGGATTCAAGATGATCATAAGGTATTGGTGAGTGAACAATGTTTGGTGAAATTTCATATTGGATCTTATAGGGATGAAGTGTTGTGTGATATTATTCCAATGGATGCATGTCATTTACTTTTAGGGAGACAATGGAAATATGATAAGAAATAAATTCATGGTGGAAGAAGGAATACTTATACTCTGACATCAAATGGAAGAAGAATCACATTGATACCTTTGGAGGAAGAGGAGAAGACTGAATTTTGTGGCACTTCTAGACTATGTTTGGTAGATGGAAGGATATTTCTTGATGGGTTGAGACATGAGAACATGTGTATTGCATTGATTCCAAAGAAAATTAATGGTCCAAAGATAGAGAATCCCATCAGAGAAAGTGAAGAAGTTGTAGATTTGATCAAGTATAAGGATATCATTTCAGACAATGTACTAAATGGTTTACCAGAGGTTTGAAGTATTAGTCATTAGATATACCTAATACTAGGAGAGAATTTTTTGAATAAAGCAACACATATAATGACATCGTCAGAGAATGGAGAGTTGGACTGGTAGATACAAGAATTGTGGAGAAAGTAATTGATTAAATAAAGTTTGAGCCCATGTCCGGTACCTTTTGTACTTTCACCTAAGAAAGATGGAGATTGGAGAATGTGTACAGATTCAAGAAAAATTAATAGGATCATAGTCAAGTATAGATTCGCATTGCCAAGGATGGATGATATTACAGACTGTTTGAGTGGAGCAAAGTATTTAATAAAGATTGATCTCAAGAGTGGATACCATCATATCAGAATCAGAGAAAGGGGTGAATAGAAGACTGTATTTAAGAATAATGAAGGATTATATGAGTGGTTAGTGATACCTTTTAGATTGACCAATACACTAAGAAATTTTATAAGATTGATGAATGATGTACTGAAGAAATTATTGGGTAATTTTGTCATTGTTTTCTAGGATTATATTCCAATTTTCAGTAAAACTAGAGAACATTCATGGCACATCCAACAAGTATTGAAAATATTGAGAGAAGAGAAGTTGTGGATAAATATCAAGAAATGTAGTTTCATGAAAATAGATTTGGTATATATTGGATTTGATATTTCTACTAAAGGACTAAAAATGAATCAAAAAAAAGTGAAAGCAATTTTAGATTGGCCTACACTGGTAAATATTGGAGAGGTAAGATCATTCCATGGACTAGCAAGTTTCTACTAGAATTTAATCAGAATTTTCAGTAGCATTTGTAACCCTATGACAAAGACAATGAGAGGAGATAAAAAATATTTCAAGTGGAAAACTAGAGCACAAAAGAGTTTTGAATTGTTGAAGCAAGAGATAACAGAACAACTAGTGTTAGCATTACTATATTTTGACAAAGTATTTCAAGTGGACCGTGATGCAAGTTGAAATGCAATTGGAGCAGTATTCAATTAGGAAGGAAGACCTGTAGATTATTTTAGTGAAAAATTGAATGATGCGAGAAGAAGATACTTAGTTTATGATTAAGGATTTTATGCCATAATTCAAGCTTTGAAGAAGTGGGGATATTATTTGTTGCCTAAGTATTTTGTGTTGTATATCGATCATCAAACATTGTAATATTTAGTAGTCAAGGGAAGTTGAATCAGAGACATGATATAGGTTGAGCTCTTATAGAGTTAAACATTTGTATTGAAGTATAGGAATGGAAAGTCAAATAAAGTTGTAGATGTATTGAGCAAGAGAAGAATTTTTTTGACAAAGATGAGAGTGGAAGTAATGGGATTTGAGGAATTAAAACATATGTATGTGAAATCTCTAAAATAGCCGCTCTATGTTTTGGGAGATAAAACAACAAATTTCCTACAAGTTTCACTCAAGGAAACCTTAGAGATCTTAATCTAGGGATGGAATGAGGGAAATATATTTGCAATAAGGTGTCCTATGGGTGTGAATAAAGACTAAAAAGGGGTTCACCACAAAGCTAGGGCTTGGAAATACAAGAAATGTAAATGATCTAAAAAACTTAAGTAAATGAACTAGAAATGAACTCAAATCATAACAATAAACTGAGAAAGTACAAAGGTGCACCTAGAAAGATGAATATGCTCAAGACAAGGTCTGAAATCATGAAGATCTAGTTTTCAAATAATACTAGGAATCATACACTAGGTTGGGTGATTTAGTCCCAATTTAGGTTTTCTATGAAAAAATGGAATTCCACAGTGACAAGTCTAAATCCTTTGAAATCTAGAAAAGTTTTTATACCAGGACTCATACATCATAAGTGGTGTATCAGTCCCATTCTTCTTTTTTAGAAAATTAAGATCTGAACCTATTCTCCTATCTCTTCTCTTCCTTCCCAATTGTACTTCTATATCTAAACCTATTAAAAATCCTACAAAAAAATGTTGTGTTGATTTTCTTATGGGAGGTTTGCCTCGGTCAAACCCCTAGTTTGGTAATTAAACTTTGATCGAACTGATAGATATTGAAAGTAAATGTGAGTGAAAGCCCCAATATTAAGTGCATCTAAGATTAGAGGATCTAAAATGCAATACAACCCTATTCTAATGTTCTACAATAAGATGCATGAATGAAACATAGAGATGTTGACTTACTTTGGGAGATGTTTAATTACCCAAATAAGGAATAATAATGCATGTACCTTCCTTTAGGTAGAAATTAGAGTGATAATGGAGGATGGAATCACTTAGGAAACAAGTCATTGGGCTTGGCTCAATGGCTCATTGCATCTCCCCAACCTAGAATCCATCATGATTTTCCATAGGCAACCATCATCAATCCTTTAAAATGCTAGATCATGAATGAAAGTGAGCTTCAAGACTTGCAAAAACACTATAATGTTTCTCCAAGACTTAAAATTTTCTTGCTCCTTGTTCATGAATGCTCTTGTGAAAGTATGCTTGAGTTCTTGTGAATTCTTATATCTTGAATCAATCTCTCTTGAATGCTCTTGCTTTGAAAACTCTAGGATTTCTTAGCTCTTGAATCACTTTTCTAGATGAAAAAAATGATTTGAAACCTTTTTTACATAGGAACTTCATCTGATTTACCATTTGTTAGATCCCAAATGTTGACATCAACCAAAAATTTGAATTAAAAACCTTAATTTCCCACTCAAACCCTAAAAAGGAGCCACATGGGACTCATACACCACTTGTGGCATATGGGTCCCACCTAGGGGAACTCATACATCCAAGATGGCGTATGATTCCCATCGTAGCTTTCTCGAGGTGAGAAAATGTTGAGTTGTTAGAAAATTGAATGCCTTTGTTGATTTTGTCATGATTTTAGCCAAAATAATCCTTGGGTTCCAAAATAAAGGGTCATGAAGGTAGGAGTACTAAAATAGTTCCAAAATAAGTGTGAAATTGTACCATTTCTAAGAAGGGCATACAATTTTATACACTACATTTATCCCCCACTTTAGTGCCCATATGGCTCTAAGTGCATATGCAAGCTAAAGGAATTCGAACAATAACTTCATTGCATAAAAGGATACTCATATGAATTCATTTGCGAGCATGTAAGAATGAAGCCCCCACTATAGCTTTTTGCAAAACCAATTCTTTAGTCATTCTAAGAAATCCTCCTATATAATTTTTTTACGAAATCAAATTTGAGGGTAGGTGTATGCCCCCCCTTGATGTTTCTTTCTTTACGAAGGTGGAATCAAGGTAGTAGTCTAATAGCATCACATTGCATGTCATATCATAGGGTATTTTCAAGTACCATACCATATAGTGATAAACATTTTATAAGAATGGGACCAGAATTACAAATCCAACATAACACATGATGTCGAAAACAAAGCTCTCTAGCCCCTGGTATGCTAGTTTGAATGAAAAATCACTTTTAACCCTAATATGAAAATGACCTAATTTGAACATATATAAGAGTAAGAAGTGAATTATTTTTAATAATTTTATCTTTACCTTAATGTAGTTTGATTTTGGTGAAGAGTGAGTGATAATGCTAAGTGTTCAAGCATACGCGCCTCTGAGACATGATAGCCTACATGAGGAGGTATCACAAAGTGACCTGCAACATCCAATGAGTGGATTCTTATCTACCTTAGCTTTTTTTATGCATTTATTTTATGTTTTACGCACTTCTATGTAGAGTTACAATCGTGGAAGAAAAGGTTGCAAAGCATCCCTTTTTTTGCAAAGTTCCCCCCTTCTTCACAGTGTCCCACTTTTTCATGAAGTGTCCCACTTTCTCGCAAAGTGTCTCATTTCTTTGCAAAGTGTCTAGGACCCTTAGAAAAATACCCTAGAGAAACTTTAGCACACTTTTTGACTGTTGATGTATAGAATTAAGATTTTAGAATACTTATAGGTGATTTTTTTTCTTTTTTGTCAAATTCCTCCTCGATCGCAACAACGTCTTGGCGATAGAATATTTTTCCAATTACAAGACTTATTCACCACATTATAGGAGGATACATAGAATTTATATGCTACTCGGATATATTGGGCATATCTCATGCCTCCTTTGAGATACCATGATTCCATGCTAATTTCATTAGCATAGAGGTGGGACACATATACCTGAACCTTTCATCTACCGACTGGCGAGATGATGATCACTCTGGAGGATGTACATCATATCTTTTGAGTTCCCATTCGAGGAGAGACAATCCATTTCAAAAAGAACCATACATATAGGAAGAGGAGAGAAGATATATAGTACTGCCTTGGAGGACCTACTCGATATGAGATCATGGGGCCACCTATTGACCTATAATGGCTACTTTGTGCATGATCACCACTTTTGAGATGGATTATGATTTTCACTGTAGAACTAGTACTAGTTCTAGAGGGTCAGGGATCACACTTGGATGGAGGCCTAGTTCAAATGATATATGAGATGGAGCATTGTAGGACCATCTATGTATAGGGTTGTAGCATGCTTGAACATATTTACTATGATCTAGGATTATTTACTTATCACAAGGTCAAAAGAATGGTGCATTGTACACTTCTATAGTTTTGGTGCCTAGAGCATATTGCGTGCATTAAGATGATAGGATTTCTATCTATATGTGCTCTAGGGTACCCACACTCATTCAGTTATCCATTGAGACAAGCATGGCAGTATGGAGATCTTCTATTCTAGAGAATCATATTTAACCATCTAGATTACAAGATTTTATGGAGACCCTACCACCTAATACCATAGTGGTCAGATGAGACCTGACAGCTGATGCCGATGCAGAGGGACATGTTTCTCCTATGGATACATGATTACATAATAAGACCTTTCTAATATAATTGTTTCATGAGATAGTTTGGATAGATACAAGTTCCACCAGTAGAACAACCACTTTATAAGCAATCAGTGCAGAGTTCCCAAAGGCTAGGAGAAATGAGGGGACTCATAGTTGAAAATGTTGTCTCTAGTGACTTAATGACTCAGATATCAACATGCCCCATCTTTGATGTTGATGAAATCAGTGCTACAAATGCATATGAGGAGTGGTGGGTTGCAACATGACCAACTCTGATATTTCTTATGGATCAACCTATAGGATTTGTGGGGCCTCTTCCAGATTAAAGGGATGAGGAGGAGGAGATAGCTGAGGAGATATGGGTCAGGGTTGTAGACCTACTTATGGATGAGGTAGAGGATAACTACAATGAGGAGGAAGATTCAAACTATGAGGAGGATGAGGTCCAACTAATGAGTGAGGGCAGTGATACAATAGGTGATGGTCCAGTTGTTGGTGAGTGGAAAGATTCAGCTCCCACCCATGTTACTAGATCACGGTCAACAACTACAGCGTGCACCAACATTTATGAACATGGAGAGGCTAAGACATCTTCTATTCCTCCTGTATAGGATGAGTCTATTTTTACATAGCTAGCTAGAGATCTAGGTGATGACATATTATTTATGACTATGCTTATGCTTTCATGATTATTCTCTTTATTTATATATATATATATATATATCATTATGTCTACTGATTAGCTTTATGATTTCTATTTGATAGGGTCTATGAGAGATTTTTAGGATCTCTACCAATGAGTAGTCATAGAGATAGTATCACATTCATTCAGAGACAAGGCTATCGACATAGACTACATGCCCCCACATATCATGGAGAAGCATCCAAAGTTCTTCAAGCCTTTTGCAAGGATGAGAGGAGCATATGAGGGTGCTACTAGATGTGTTGATTGAGTTGAGGGTGATCTATTATCATTGTATGCTACCTATGAGGAGCTTCATTCATCTCGAGATCTATTGAAGGTCGTGAGACTTCATACAAATATTTTTAGGATGCAAGCGGATAAAGACTGCATAGAGTGAGAATAGCTAGAGGTCGTCGGATGGGAGGCTATGAATATTGGATGAGTAGGGGGCCTACAATATGCATTGGATACTCTTATTATTTCATGATCACATAGTATCGTCTCTCAACGAATGCGATCACCAGGTCCCAAGGGATATAGTAACTGTAGGCCACACTAGCATTGTATATTTTATGGAATGTACTAAAACTTTGTGATATATATGATATTTTATCTTTTCTTGTTTATGCTTATGTGTTTAAGTTAGATGGAAATGTGATTTATCAAATAATATTTGTAAGAATATTTAATAAATGTCTTATTGATCTAACATGTTTTATATGATCTAATTAAAACCATCCTAGTTTCTTCTATATGCAACATTATGATTAAGTATGTTATGCTAAATTAAATGCACCTATGATCTAATTAAAGAGAATTAAATGTATATAAAGATCTAATCTAACACAACATAAAATATTAAATTGAATAGTATGAAACGTAAAGTAACCACCCAAAATTAATTTAAATAATTTCTTTAGTAGTCAAGACACACACAAATGATTGTTTGTCAAGAATGAAGTAATGTGAGAGAACATAGAATATCATCTACCAACTCTAACACCATTTCTTTATCATTCAAACTATTCAATAATACTAGATTTAGTATCAATGCAAATGTGCGGCATTAATTGGCTCTATAAGAGGTGTTTCATTCATTTCTATTAACGTGTATGCTCCATACCCATAACTTTCATCAATTATGTAAGGTCCTAACCAATTAGGGATGAACTTTCCTTTTTCAATCAGGGTCAAATTGATGTTACGCTTATTCTCAAATAACACCAAATCACCTTTAGTAAATGCAAGAGTTATGACATGATCATTGTAACTACATTGCAATTTTATGGAATAAGATTGGAGATGCTCAAGAGCATTAATGCACCACTCATTAAGAATTTCAAGTTGATGCAATCATTGTTCTTTATAAGTATTGTCATCAATAAGTCCTTGAAGAGCGATTCTTAATAAAGGAATTTCTAACTCCAAGGTCATTATTTCATCAGTACCATAGACTAGGTTATAAGGAGTATTCCCATTTCATGTTCTAATATTAGTATGATAAGCCCATAATGCATATATTAAATGCAAGTCACAATCCTTATTATGTTTGGCTATTATTTTCCTTAAGATTTGTTCAAGAGTCTTATTAGTTTAATCAACTTGACCATTAGATTGTGGGTAGTAGGGCATTGAAAAATGATGTTGGATGTTAAATTTTTCTAAGAACTTCTCCACGTCATTATTCTTTAACGATGTCACATCATTTGAAACCAATGCAGAAGGAAGTCTAAAGTGAGCAATAATGTCTTCCAATATGAAATGAAATATTACAGAAATACTTTTTGAACGAAGTGGAATGGCTTCTACCCATTTCATGAAATAATATGTTACGGTAATTATGAAGGTATGCCTAGTGGAATAAGGAGGCCTTTTTTTTCCAATAAGATCCATACCCCATACTGAGAATGGCCAAATAGGAGCTTGGTCACGAAGCTCAGAAGCGAGAGCGTGAATCAAATTGCTATGTTCTTGATACTCATGACATTTCTTAGTGTATTTAAAGAATTATTGTTCCATATGTCTCCAATAGTACCCTATGCAAATTAGCTTTTGAACTAATGATCTTCCCCCAAAATTCCCCCATAAGCACTTGCATGAGCTTCCACAAGTGTTATGGAGATTTTAAATTGTTTAAGGCATCTAAATAAAACATCATCAAAGGACCTTTGATACAACACATCAACAAGGATTATATATATAGCGAGTTTTCAAAGGTGGTCTCGAGTATTTTTAGTTGTCGACTCAGGAAAGGTAACTTATTTTAAATAATTAAATATTGGTGTATACCATTCACTAGAGCTTTCCATGGTGGTTGATAACACTTCTTCAACCTTAGATTTTATTGATGGTTTCATAATTGTATGGACAATAAATGTGAAATATTGTGAAGGATCTTGAGGAGATATAAGGGAAGCCACACTTGCCATTGCATTCACATGTTGATTATCTCTTTGTGGGATGTTATCAATGGTATATGAATCTAAGGTGTTTAATAGGGTCAATTTGAGATCTTTATATCTTGATAATTTGTCATGTTTTTCTTGATACATTCCATTTATTTTTTTAATGACTAATTACAAATCACCAAATATCTTAATGTCTTGGGCTCCTAGAGTTAAAGCGTCACATAATACAACAATTAAAACTTCATACTCTATTGTGTTGTTTCTGCATAGGAAGTTTACACAATAGAACAAGGGAATATGATTTATTGAAGGTGGGACTATTATAATCCTTGTGTCAGAGCATGTTCTAAACTTATAACCGTCAAATTATAACTCCCATGTACTATTTTTAATCATCAAAACATTATCGTCATGGAATGAATCATTATTAGGTAATGCTAGAGGAGGAGTGTAAGCTAATTGGCTAGTCAAGGCGTGTCCTTTATTTTAATTTTGTGAGACAAAATTAAGGTCAAAATTAGTTAACAACATAACCCACTTAGCTAAACATCTTGATAAATATGTTTTAGTCAAAAGATGTTTTAAATAACCAAATTTTGTCATCACATGTGTTTTAGCATTCAATAAGTAATGTCTCAATTTACTTGTAGCGAATACAAGAGCCAAACATTATTTTTCTATTGTTATGTATCATGTTTCATAATTAATCATAGTTTAGATAATGTAATAAACATGATGTTCTTTACCATTTTCATTTTGTTGAGCCAAAAATGCTATGAGAGCATGGGTCGATGCTGCTATATAAAGGATGAACATTTTGTTTTCCATAGTAGGTTTTAAAATGGGTGGAGTAGCAAGATAATATTTCAAAATCTCAAAATATTGTTTAGATTCCTTATTCCAATTAAATTGAGCCTCTTTCTTAAGAAGATACGTAAAGGGTAATGTTCGGTTCATTAAGGATGCTACAAAACAACGAATAGCATGAATTCTTCCTTGTAAAGTGTGCAATTATGAAATTTTTCTAGAAGGTGGCATGTTAGCTATAGAATCAATTTTATTTGTATCCACCTCAATGCCTCTATGAGATACAATAAAACCTAAAAAAAATCCACTATCTATGCCAAAGACACTTTTTTTGGATTCAATATCATGTTATAATTTTGCATTAGCTCAAAGATCTTTCGAAGAATGTTCACATTGTCTTGTCAATTAAAAGATTTAGCTAGAATATCATCAACATAATCTTCGAAAATATTATGTATGTAATCATGAAATATCAATGTCATAGCTCATTGATATGTTCTGCATGTTGCAAGAATGGAAAGATTGAAGGTGTTGTCATTGATGTCAATTGATCAACTATTTATCAATTGGTTGCTATTGGTTGTATATGTCGAGGATATTGATAAAATTGTAATAAAGATATGTTGTAGGTGTTCAGTGGTTTCTTTGGGATTTTCTCTAGATTTTATCCTATGTTTGTGTGGTTTACATATGTTGATCATTGTTTTTAGAATATCCTATATCTATATTTTGAAATGTTGATTCATTATACAGTGTAAGCTATGTTTACCAATTGTGAATTGTGGTTTTCTATATTTCTGGTTGAGGTCTGGGAGAAATGTTGCTGGTTCATATTTCTCTTTAATGAAGTCTTATGACTTTTGGTTCTATAGTTGAGTTTCCTTGATTTTTTGAAGATAATTTTGGCATTTGGAAATTTTGTGCTTAATGATTTTATGTGTTTTACATTGGTTTGTATGACCTTGTGTTAATCAATATGTTTGAAGTTGATGAATTGTGTTGGATCTATTTGGGTTCCTATGAAGCATTTGTTTGGGTCACCCTCATTCTAATTCCACCCTAGGATATTTTTGTGTCAACCTAATTTGAATTTGAATTCGCATAGTTAAATTTGGATATGTTTCAAAGATGTAGATAGTATAAATATAGGATGAGTTAGTGGTGAAAAATGTTACAAGTATGAATGTGTTTGGTGGTGTTGATAATGTTGTCATTGATTTCAAAACATTTCAAATTGATTGAAGGTGGTAATGTATAGTTGAGATACTGTGGAAGTGTTGAGAGTACATGGAGCTATATTTATGGTGTTGCAGATGTGTTGATGTAAAGTGCTTTTGAGGAAATTAATAAACAATGAAGATAGTATTGTGTGTGTGTTCTGAGTGTGCTCAAATAATGTGCTCTACATTTATTTTGTGTTTATCCTATGCTTGTGTGGATTCATATTATTTTTTATGGGTTTCATTGGATAATATATTTCAAGTTTTAGCTTCTAGGTTGATGGAGAGTGAAAGGTGTCTTCACTGATGTGTGAACCAATTTGGAAGAACTGTTTGTCTATGGATTGGGAAAGATGTCTCTAATCCAAAGTATTCAAGTGGTTTGTCTCAAATATTGTGGATCTAGAAGAAGGTTAATATTGATTCTCTCTATGTTCTAGCAAATGTGCTTGTGGTTTGGTGCTCTGGAAAGCTTTCTCTAGAGATTTTGTGTGTATCTGCACGGTCTAGTTGTATTGTTGGAAAGAGTTTCATGTATGGAAGTTGTTATAGTTGGTGTGGATGTATCTGAAGATTTATAAGAGGTTTTCCAATGTCTGGTGAAGTGTGTTATGTGATCCACATTTGGTCATCTTGTTGTGGATGTGCGTACTTCAAATTTCATTGGTGTTTTCATTAGGTTTGGCTAACTTGGTGTTTACATGTTACATGGAGATTAAGCATCAATTAAGGAAGCCTTTTATTGATCCAAGCTATTTTTTGGTCCTAATTAGGTATGAATTTGGTTCACTCTCATTATTATCCACCACGAGAATGTCGAGTCACTGACTTGATTTGAATTTGTAAAAGGAAGAATGCGTAGCCGACCTTGGAGAAATTTTTCAAGATCGAAGATGGTATAAAGAAAATCAAGATGTTGTGAATTAAGTGAATGAAATGAGATGAAGTGAAGTGTGAAAAACAAGTGCAATAATCAGAGTGTGTGAAAGTGAATTAAGGCAGTAGTAATTTGATGTGTTAGATTCCTAAAAGCAATGAGTTGATGGTGTCTACAATCCTTTGCTCAAGCTACGAATGTGTGGAACCTATTGTGGTGGATTTTATATTGTATTTATTTGTTTGTAGGAAGTGAGCCTCCTTCTGGACAATGATTCCTATATGTAGGAAGTGAGCCTTTGTATCTGGATAGTGAGTCCTTCCTAGGCAGTGAACCCTCTGGTAGTGAGCCTTTGTATTGGGTATTGCATTACTATTATATTATGAGTTAATCATGGCCATGATTTTTCTCTTATTGGGTTTCCCACATAAATCTAGTGTCTCTAGTGTCTTCTTTCTATTATCTAAATTTCATGTTTATACTTAATAATAGATTAAAGATAAAGTGGAACTGATTAAGGTTAGAAGTAAAAGTAATTTGCTAAAACTGATTCACACACCCTCTCATTTGTCTTGTGCATTTCAAAAATTGGTATCAGAGCTTTGGTTCCTCATAGAAGAGTTTAACCACTTGAGGTAGATCAAATGGCACACAAGTTACAAATCCCTATTTTTGATAAAGCTAACTATAGTGACTAGAAGAAGTAGATGAGAGGTTACCTGATCTCTCTTGGTTTCAAGACTTGGAAAGTTGTTGAGACAAAGTATGTTGAACTGTCTAGTGGTCCTTCTTCTGTAGATGATATTTCTTCCTATGAGGAGAATGAAAAGGAAAGTTATGCTACCTTTATTGCCTTATCTAGAACTGGAGGGACACAATTTGTCTATATAGGCATTGCTTATGAAGTATGTGAAAGGTTGAAATATATCTATGAAGGAAATGATAGAGTCAAATTATCAAGGAAGCTAATAGAAAAGCATAGATTTGAGAACTTGAAAAAGGAAGAAGGTGAAGACATTGCAAGCTATTATTAGAGATTTGAAATTATATAAAATTAAATTAAATATCAAGGTGGTACCATGGCAGATGAATATGTCATAGAGAAAATCTTGATGACCCTAACAGATTATTACAGTTACAAGGTATCTGTTATTGAAGAATCATATGATCCAAAGACATTTACTAAAGAACAACTATTTGGAACCTTGACTACATTTGAGATGAGGAAGTTTGTAAGAGAAAAGGAGAAATTTGAAACAACCTTCAAAATAATCAAGATACAGGATGATCCAGATATTGAAGAAAGGTACTCATAAGTACAAAGGTATGCTACCTTTTAAATGTTTCAGTTGTGGAAATATTGGTCTCTATGCATCAAGATTTCCAAATAAAGCTACACACAAGAAGAATAGAGATAATTATAAAGACAAAAAGGACATAAAGTTCAACAAATTGTATTATGTTACTGAAGATGCTAGAATTTCTAATGATGAGTCTGATTTTGAGGATGACAAAGATGAATGATTGTTTATATCCTTGGAGAATAAATCTATGTCTGCTAACCATTGAATATGTGCAAGGGAATCTGGTATGAAGAATAAGAAGGATGAGATGGAAGGTACTTTGGTTACTACATTTCATGTTGGATAGGATGAAGAATATTGGGTAATTTACAGTGGATGATCAAATCATATGACCGGATAAAAAATTAAGTTCACTAAACTTGAAAAGTATGATGGATGATTAGTTATGTTTGGATATTATTCTAGTGCTAAGATTGTTGGAAATATAACAATTAATCTAGATGGAAAACATAGTATTGATGATGTCTATTATGTTAAGGGATTAAGGCATAATTTTTTGAGTTTTGGACAAATGTGTAGCAAAGGGTTTAAGCTTGTTTTTTAGGATAACACTTGTGAGATCAGAAAAGGGTCCAAAACTATGGTAGCTACAGGAAGAAGAACTCATAGAAACATCTATCAACTTAAGTGTGGTGATGGTTAGTGCTTTGTTTCTCAAATTAATGAAAGTTAGTTGTGGCACTAGAGGATGGGAAATGTAAAATTTGACAATCTGATTAGGATCAATTCAAAATAATTTGTTAGGGATCTACCTAGAATCACAAAGCCTACAAATTTTGTTTGTTGAAGTTGTTAGTTGGGAGAAAAAACAAGATGTAGTTTTAAAGGAAAAGAACAATCATCTATCAAAATGTTGAAATTGATTCATACAGATCTCTGTGGTCCTACAAGAATAGGAAGCCTTAATGGTGATAGGTATTTTATGCTTTTGATTGATGATTACTCCAAAATGACATGGGTTACTTTTCTTAGGGAGAAAGCTCAAGCTCTAGATAGATTCAAAGTGTTCAAAGAAAGAGTAGAGAATGAAGTAAATATGAGAATAAAATGTTTAAGATCTAATAGAGGTGGAGAATTCACTTCTGGTGATTTTAATGCATTTTGTGAAGAGCATGGTATCGAGAGACATTATTCTGCCCCTAGAACCCCTCAGTAGAATGAAGTTGTGGAAAGGAAGAACCGAACTATTAGAGAGGTTGCAAGGACAATGATGAAAGAGGCAAATGTTATTGATGTATAATGGAGAGAATAAATCCACACTTCTTTTTATATTCTTAACAAAGTTCATATTAGAGGTAACAACACAAATACTCCTTATGAACTATGGACTGGTAATACTCCTATTGTTAAGTACTTTAAGGTGTTTGGAAGAAAATTTTATATTAAAAGAGATGATGAGAGCCTTGTAAATTTTGATTCAAGATGTGATGAAGTAATTTTTCTTGGATATTCAACTAACATCATAGCATATAGATGCTTCAATAAAAGAATGAGGAAAATAATTGAAAGTGCAAATGTAAAAGTTGAAAAAACTATGCATAGACTAGTTGAAATAAGTGAAGTTGAATTAGATGATCATATCTATGAATAAGTACAAGAAGAGGAAAAGGGAGAGGAAGAATAAACTAAAGAATAGGAGATGTTTGAACCTACTCCTAAGAATCATAAGTATGTACAAAAGAATCATTTGGAGAATCAAATAATTGGAGATATAAGTGAAGGTGTAAAGACAAGAAGTAAAGTGGTTGAGGTAAATATTTGTTTACTTTCTAAGATAAAACCTAAGACTATGAGTGAGGCATGAAAAGATGAGAGTTGGGTTAGACCAATGAAAGAGGAATTGTAGCAGATAGAGAAGAATCAAACATGGGAATTGGTTCCTAGACCTATAAACCAGAATGTAATTGGTTCAAAATGGGTGTTCAGGAATAAGATGAATGAAGATGATGATGTAGTAAGAAATAAAGCAAGGCCTTTATGCAAAGGGTATTCAAAACTTGAAGGAATGGACTTTGAGGATACATTTTCCCTGGTGGCAAGAATGGAGGTCGCTAAAAAAATTTGGAATCTTTTGATCATAAAGATTTCAAATTGTACCAAATGGATGCTAACTCTACATTTATGAATGGAGAATTGGAAGAAGAGGTGTACACAAAACAACCAGAAGTATTTTAACTATTAGAAAAATTGGACATGGTTTGCAAGCTGAGAAAGGAATTATATGGACTTAAACAGACTCCCAGAGCATGGTATGCAAGGTTGGATAGATATTTGACACAACAAGGATTTAGAAAAGGCTCCACAGACAATAATTTCTATTTCAGAGATGAAGGTAAAAGAATGTTGATAGTGGTTTTTTATGTTGATGATATTGTCTTTGGAGGCAATGAAGGTGTGTGCAAGAAATTTGTAGATGAGATGTAAAAATAGTTTGAGATGCCTATGATTGGTGAGTTGAATTTCTTCCTTAGACTTCATGTGAATCAAATTGATAAGGGCATATTCATTTCACAATCCAAGTATGTTAAATAATTGTTGAAGAAGTTTGGAATTGATGACTCCAAACCAGTATGTACCCCTATGGTGATCGGATGCAAACTGAGTAAGGATGATGATTCTCCCAAAATTGATCAGAGCATGTACAGATCTATGATTGGTGGATTGCTATATCTTACTGATAGTAGATCGGATATCATGCATGCAGTATGTGTGGTTTCTAAATTTCAAGAAAAACATAAGGAAACACATGTTACAACTATGAAGAGGATATTCAGATATCTAAAGGGGACTTTGGATTATGGCTTGTGGTATCCTAAGGATACTGATTTCACCTTGAATGCCTACACTAATATAGATTGGGTTGGTTGTGTAGATGACTAGAAGAGTACTAGTGGTGGTGCATTCTTTCTTGGAGGAAGATTGGTTTCATGGTTGAGCAAGAAATAGGATTTAGTTTTTTTGTCCACTGTAGAGCCTGAGTATCTTACAATAGCACCCTGTTGTACATAGGTACTTTGGATGAAGCAATCATTAAAGGATAGAGGTGTGATATGTGATGAGTCTATCCCTATCTCTTGTTATAATACAAGTGCAATAAACATTTCAAATAATCCAATGATGTATTCCAGGATAAATCATATATCTATCAAATATCATTTCTTGAGGGAGAAGGTATTTGAGAATGCAATCAGGCTTGAATATGTATCTACTAAGGATCTTCCAAAGGATACTTTTGAGTATCTCTTGGAGAAGTTAGGGGTTACTACCTCTCCTTCCTTGAACTAGGTGCACATGGAGGTGCATCAGTCTAGTGGATCTATAAATTCTTCATTTGTTTATACTAATGATTGAGGTCTACTCCTCAAGGGGAGTAGAGAGTATCATTGTTGCAGCATGAGATGTGGGCGCATTCCTAAGGGGGAGTGATCAGAGTGCTATATGGTAGGATTTTCATGCAAAAAAAATATTTTCCATTGATGTAAAAGGGGGAGAGAGAGTCATGTGAAAAAGCCCATTTACATCTAGGGAGAGAGAGTCATCTGAAAAATTTGAAAGGGAGAGAGAATTTTGCAAGGAGAAGAGAGTGCACAAATGTTGTGCAGGTTGTCTAATCTAAAAATAAAGGGAAGAAGAAGAAAGAGAGTGTGTATGTTTTCTTTGATGGTTTTTCACATCATGTGTTTCCATGAATGACAAAGGGGGAGATTGTTGCAAGTATGAATGTGTTTGGTGGTGTTGTTATTAGTATTTTCATTCATGCCAACATAGTTCAAAGTGATTGCATGTGGTACATGTATAGTTGAGATACCATGGAAGTGTTGAGAGTACATGGAGCTATATTTACGGTGTTGTAGATGTGTTGATGTCAAGTGATTTTGAGGAAATTAATAAACAATGAAGATAGTGTTGTATGTGTGTGTTTTGAGTGTGCTATGATAATGTGCTCTGTATTTTTATTTTTTTCATCTTATGCTTGTGTAGATTTGTAGTATTTTTTATGGGCTTCATTGGATAATATATCCTGAGTTTTAG
Organism: Sequoiadendron giganteum; assembly: GCA_007115665.2. NCBI lineage: Eukaryota > Viridiplantae > Streptophyta > Pinopsida > Cupressales > Cupressaceae > Sequoiadendron > Sequoiadendron giganteum. Next base: position 358,637,148 of record CM021101.1, read on the forward strand.
CTTTTGGGTTGATGGAGAGTGAAATATGTGTGAACTAGTTTGGTAGAATTGTTTGTCTATGGACTGGGAAAGATATCTCCTCTCCATAGTATTTTTGAGGTTGTCTCAAATATTATGGATCTAGAAGAAGGTTAATATTGATGTTCTCTATGTTCTAGAAAATTTTCTTGTGGTTTGGATCTTCGGAAGGCTTGCTCCAGAGCTACTATGTGTGTTTGCATGGTATGGAAGTTGTTGCAATTGCGGTAGATGTATCTAAAGGTTTCTAAGAGGTGTTCTAGTCTTTGGTGAAGCCTGTTGTGTGATCCACATGTGATCATCTTGTTGTGGATGCATGTACTTCAAATTTCATTGGTGTTTTCATTAGGTTTGGTTGACTTGGCATTTACACGTTAAATGGAGATTAAGCACCGATTAAGAAAGTGTGTGATTGATCCAAGATGTTGTTTGGGTCCTAATTAAGTTTGTGTTCAGTCCAATCTCATTATTATCCACCGCAATAATCTTGAGTCATCTACCTGATTTGAATTTGTAAAAAAGAAGAATGTGTAGCTGACCTTGGAGAAATTTTTCATGATCGGAGATGGTATAAAGGAAAGTCAAGATGTTGCAAATTAGTTGAATGAAATGAGATGAAGTGAAGTTGTGAAAGTGAATTAAGGTAGCATTACTTTGATGTGTTAGATCCTACAACTAGTGAGCTGATGGTTTCTGCAATCCTTTGATCAAGCTAGGAATGTGTGGAACCTGTTGTGGTGATTTTCTATTGTATTTCTTTGTTTGTAGGTAGTGAGCCTCCTTCTAGATAGTGAGTCATATCTTTAGGTAGTGAGCCTTTATATCTAGATAGTGAGTCCTTCCTAGGTAGTGAGGCTTTGTATTTGGTATTGCATTACTATCATATTATGATTTAATCCTCACTATGGTTTTTCGCTCATTGGTTTTTCCACTTAAATCTAGTGTCTCAGGTGTTTTATTTCTTTTATTTAAATTTCATGTTTATACTAAATAATAGATTAAAGTTAAAGTGGAATTGATTAAGGTCAAATTTAAAATTAATTTGGTACAACTGATTTATCCTCCCTCTCAGTTGTCTTGTGTATTTCAACAAAAAATATATAATAGCGAAGAAGAAGAGTGATAAGAGAAAAGATAAAGTGCAGATAGTTGTGACATTGATTCTATTCAGTGAGTGTGTGTGGTGTGAGTGTGGAAGATCAGTGCAAAGCTTAATGTAAATTTTTTAGATACAGTGACCAGAAGGTGAACTCTATCATTCATGCATTTTTGTGAGTGATTGTGGTGGAATCCTTTGTTGCATTGGGATTGTAGTCTGTTTATAACAAGTCTTATTTTTCTTCTTTGTATCTATGTGGTGGTGATCCCTTCGAGTTGTTAGCCCTATTGGATAGTGAGTCCTTATTTTGGTAGTGAGCCTCTTGTAATAATTTTTCATATTCTCTATAGTGTGAGTTAATCCTCACCGTGGTTTTTTCAATATCGGTTTTTCCACATAAATCTAGTGTTATTGTGTTTATATGTTTAATTTAAGTTTTTGCATTGGCATTTGATGATTAATCAATTAAGTAGTGTTAAGAATTAGTTCTAGTGGTTGAATTAAAGAGATTAAATATGTGACAATTGATTCACCCCCCTCTCATTTGTCCTATTCAATAATTGGTATCAGATATTAACCACTAAAGGAAGGTCCAGGATGGTTGGAAAGATGGTTTATGATTATCTAAGGTTTTATGGAATTAATTATACTATCTAGAATATGTTGATGGAAGAATATCTGGAATATTGTGGATATGATGTGGAGAAAGCCTACAAGAATACTTACTCTCCTCCTACAAATGGTCCTAGTACGCCTGATGAGATCAAAGAACATGAAGAAAATAATAAGTTGAAGTACATATTGAAGAATAGTTTGGTACATTCTAAGTTGATTAAGGTTCATAATTTGAAGACTGATAAGGAAGTGTGGCATGCTTTGGAAAGAACGCATAAAGGTGATGAAAGAGTTAAAGAGGCAAAACTGTGAAATTTCGAGATACAGTTTGAGCTTCTCCATATGTCTGAAGATGAGAATGTTAAAGCTTATGTATAGATATTGGATGAGATAGTGGCTAGAACAAGAGGACTTGGCACTACCATAGATGAAATCAAGATTGTGAAGAAGATTCTCAGAACTCTCGCTAATGCCTACAGTGAGAAAGTGTGTGCTATTGAGAAAACTATAGATTATAAGACCTATACCAAAGATTTGTTGTTGGTATTTTTGACATCTTATGAGGTGAGGAAGCCAAATCTAAGGAATGGATGCAAATCATATACTAATTTTAAGGCTACAAAATTTGAAGATCCGGATGAAGAAAACCTTGATGAAATAGAAGCTAACTTTGTAAGAAGGATGAGAAAAGGATTTGGAAATTATGAAGGTATGTTACACTTTAAATTCTTTAGTTGTGGAGAAATAGGTCATTATGTTGTGAAATGTCCAGAAAGAGCTAAAAAGAATAAAAAAAGATATGAGAAGGAAAAGAAAGGAAACATGATTAAAAAAGCATATTATGTGAATGAGAATGCTAGTATATTTGATGAAGATTTAGAATATAAAGATCTTGATGACAATGACTTATTTTTCTTAGTGATAAAAAATGAACCTACTTCTACTAATTCTAAGAAATGGGTAAAGGATAGCCCTTCGAAGAAGGAGAAAAATAAAGGTATGGTTATCTCTGTCCTACATGCTAAACAAGAGAATAATTATTGGGTAGTTGATAGTGGTTGTTCACATCACATGATTGGTGATAAAAGTAATTTTTTAAAGGTTGAAAAATATGATGGAGGCTTGGTTATTTTTGGAGATGATACTGGTGCTAAAATTTGTGGGATAGGTTTAGTAACTTTTGATGGCAAGAATCATACTGATGATGTCTACAATGTTAAGAGTTTAAGACATAATATTTTGAGTGTTGGTCAGATGTGTTATAAGTGATATAATCTTGTGTTTAAGGATGACAGATGTGAGATCTGAAAAGGATGCAAAACATTGATTGCTACAGGAAATAAATATCATCTTAAGGGTGTTGATGGATGATGTTTTATGAGTCAGATTAATTACAATTGGTTATTTTTGGAATATTGTGGTCATTACTGTCAAAAGGGGATCATATGTGAGATGGAATTGATCCTACAAGAAGAAGAGCCAACATTGATGTCAAAATGTTGTCATTGATGTCTAAGGAAGATATTGTATAGTGGACCTGGAAGAGATGGTGTAGAGTGATGAAGATAAGAGCATGTATTTGAAAATGTTACAAATTTTCTCAGATGGCTGAAATATTGTCATACAATATTTACATGATGATGTAGATGGTTCTTCCAGTTGTTTGAGGTCAAATATGTATGTAGATTTGATGTGGGTTTTCTAAGAGCTTCTTAGAAAAATAAGTTGTGGGTCTAGAGGTTGAAGGATGAGCTTAGAAATGAATTATGTTTCCTTTTAGTCATAATTAGGATTTACTAGTTAAACCCTAGGGTTGCAGTCATGGGAGCAAAAAAAAATCTAATTCGTTGTTGACTAGTTGTAGTAGGTTGAAGGTAGCTTAAGTTACTACTTAAGCCTTTGAAGTCATTTGGGGAATCGACCCCTTCACCTTGCATTTATAAACTGAGAAAAAATTTGGTGTGTTTAATATTTCCTATAATTCATGCAAATATTTCCCTTTACTAAGATTAATAGTGATGGTTAAGTCAGAAAGATCTAACGGTGCTAGCATACCCCACTGAGATTTCAATGGGGCCCACTCAAGACTTCCAGGGTTAGCAGGTAGTGGTGGAGATTAATCCACGAAGGATGGATGATGATCATTGATGAAAAAGATAGGACCTAAAAAGGTAGCACACGAAGACATCAGAGTTTGGTGGGACCCAATAAGCTCGAGACAATGATAGATTGTGACAAAGGTTGACAAGTAGCGGTTTACGATTACTCGATATCCCAACTCACATCATTTTTGTGAGCTATGGGGCAATGATGTCAATGAAAAATGGCAACAACTTGCAAGCCCCACAAAGTTTGTGTGGGTCTATTTTTAGAGCTCTTGAGATAGCGAGCTTTGGACATGTATCTTGCTGGACCCCATGTATGGCAAGTGGTGTATGAAGGAGATCAATGATAGTGATTTGAATAACTGTTTATTGGATGATTATGTTTTAAAGTTGTGATGATGAATGATGAACGTAAGATCATTGTGTGAAGGTTGGAGATCGATGATTCAGATTTGAACAAGTCAATAATGAATGGATAACTACATTTAAACAAGGTTTTTCCTATACACCAACTTGAAGATAAAAATTTATTGATCTACCTTCCTCAACAATAGAAGATGATTTGATGAGTATAATGACAAAATATATTCTCACAGATCAAAAGATAAAGACTAGATTGTGAGTTCAAAAGAGATCATTAACTACATATCTAATCTTAGGGTTTGGAAGGATGGAAATGAAGGGAAATACTTTGCACCAGAATTTATTGTTGTGTGGCTTAATGCAGCTGAAAGACACTGAACAATATATTCACCCTGGCAGATGATTTGATCTATTAAGAAGATCTTGAGGTAATCATAATGAGGGAACCCTACACAAAATTTTTGTGTAATGTATATAAGTTAGTAGTGTGAGATATGTAAGAGTTGTGAAGTGCAACTCGATGATTAAGAGTAAATTGAAGAACATGCCAAAATAAGAAGTAAGAGCTACAAAGAGAAAGGTGAGGCACATTCAGGTGGACAAAGAATGCACTAAAGAAAGAAGAATAGAATTGAAGGAGTGTAGTGCAAAATAGATTTGGAGCAGAGGGGTGCAAAAGAGTAAAGATAGTTATTGTGACAATAAAAAATAGTTGAGCAGTTAAGGAGTAAGTTGTAACATTGAATAGAATTTTTTAAGAACAAATTGTAAGAATATCACATGTTGTAAATTTTATTGGTTGGTGCCATTAGATAACTGATTTGGTGCTCAGTTCATGGGTTAGGTAACTCCTTAGGTTTGGTACCCTAAAAATTTGTAACAAAGGATTTCATTTTGAGGTTGGATTAGGAAAGTAGCTCCTAGAAACATTTTCTCACCATGGTTTTCCCAATCTTGGGTTTTCCATGTATATTTGTTGTTATGTTTTGATCATATTTTTTGTGCATGTGTTTGTCATATGTTTTAAGTTTTAATCTGCACATCTAGTTTTAAATGTGGTGTCTACTCTTAAGTTAAGAATGCTAGATGATTTCTATTGATTCAACCCACCTCTTAGTAGATTTTTGTGTTCCAACACTTTGTATTACAGCCCTAGGCTCCCTGGGAGAATCTTAATCAGCTCAGGTAGGTCCTTGGCTTCGTGAACACAAATGGCCAATCAAGAAAACATCTCCTCAACTAAGCCACCTAAGTTCGATAGAACAAATTATACTTATTGGAGCTCATTAATGAAAGGATATTTGAGATCCTTAGGTTTTGATGTGTGGGTGTTAGTAGTAAATGGATACACACCACCTGTCCACCCCCTACTGATGTTGCAGCCAAAAAGGACTTTGAGAACAATGAAAATGCATGGTTCACTATCATGAATATTCTATCTAGGTTTGTGCACAAGATGTCTCAGATACATTGAAGAAGATTTATGAAGGAGATGACAAGGTAAAAGTGGAAAAGCTACAAATATTGAAAGCTAGATTTGAAGGTCTAAAAATGATAGAGGAAGAAAAAATTATAAACCATCTTATGAGAGTTAATGATATTGTGAACTCTATCAAAGGATATGGAGTTCAGATGAAAGAGGATGTGGTTTTACTAAAATTTATTAGGTAAATGACATACAATTATGATTTTAAGATCTCAGCCATAGAAGAAGGGAGAGAAATGGAAAAACTATCTCTAAATGAACTACATGACATATTCAAAACCTATGAGATGAGCATGAGAGATGAAGAACCATCCAAGAAATAAATTTTTTTTAATACTATTAACAAGGAGAAGGGTGTGTCTCCAAAAATGGAAAAGGCAGGAATGACTCCAACTGAGGATGATGAAACTGATGAAGAAGAGGAAAAATTCATTAGAAGACTAAGAAGAGGATCCAAAAAATATAAATGTAAGTTGCCCTTCAAATGTTTTGAATGCAATAAAGTAGGTCATTTTGCAACTAAATATCCTTACATTAATAAAGGTAACTATGAACTAGTGGTAGATGATAAGATGAAGAAACCCTACTACCCTAAGAAAAGGAACTTTCAAAAGAAAAAGAAAATTCTATACATCTAAGAAGATAGTGATGTATCACACTATAATAGCTTCGATGATGAACAAAATTATATCTTTATGTCTAGAAACCATGAGTTTATCTTTATGGAGAAAGAGTTTGAGGAGTAGAAGAATGAAAAGGCTAGAGATCTTCCTAAAGAGATGAAGAAGAAGGAGTAGTTGACCTAGAAGGATAACTAATTTTTGCTTTAGATGAGGTAGATGATCTCAAAGATGAGATGAGAAGTTAAAAAGGAAGAACAAGCAGCAGAAGAAACATGCACATAAAGAGTCGGATAAAATAAGCAAGGAACTAGAAGAATCTACCCAGAATGTGGTAGATTTGAAGCTGAAGCTAGAAGAAGCTAAGAGAGTAGATGATTTGTATTAAGTCCAATATCCAATCTAAAGAAGATAGATGCATGAAGATTGAGGAAGAGATTGTTTCTCTAAGAAGAGATCTAGAAAAGGAAAAAGTGTAGATAGAGAAAGGAATCAAACTGAAAAGTGGCTCAATCATTCTAGATGAGTTACTGAGCACCCAAAGGCCTGTAACTAAATAAAAATTAGGCTTAGGCTTGGAGAAAGGAAAAAATTCTTTTTTTTTATGCCTCTACAAATATATATGAAAGATTTAGAGTAGAAGAAAATTTTAGGTCTGTCAAGGAAAATGACTTCAATGAGAAATATGTAGAGAAGGAGAAAACCAAGGATGAAAAGAATATTTTCATGGACAACAAGGATAACCAATCAGATCTTGTTCACTAAGAAAACAAGAAAATATTCAAGAGGAATTATGCTAGTGGGTTTACTATGTTGAGAAACTCAAGAAGATGGATGCACACCAGACCCCCTCCTCTAGTACTAAATGCAAAGACCAGTTGTTCCACTTATTTCTATGGATATTTTTATTCATGTAATCAATTTGGTCATAGGGCTAGGGAGTGTAGAATCATTCCTAAAAGGAGTGAAATTTTTGAAAGAAAAAATGCATTTTCTCCTTTACTTGACATGAATATAGTCTGCTATAACTGTAATAACACTGGTCATATAGCAAAAAATTGTAGAACATAGTTTGTGAAACAAAATGTTTAGGATGAGAAAAAGAAGATCTTGCCTCCTAAGACAAACAAAGAATCAAATAATAAGGAGGATATAGCAGAAAATACAGAAAGGAAAACTAACAAAGTGTGGAAAGAAAAAGGAGAAACCTCCACATAATCATTGATTTCACAAACAACTCTACATGCCAAGAATAAAAATCTATGGGTGATAGATAGTGGCTGCTCCAAACACATGACTGGAGATAAAAGAAAGTTCATCAAACTCAAAAAATGCAATGGAGGATCTATGAGTTTGGGTGATAACACCATAGTCAAAATATGTGGCAAAGGCATCTTAAGTTTAGATAGAAAAACACCCACAAAGGATGTCCTATATGTTGAAGGTTTAAAGCACAATTTTTCAAGTGTGAGCCAAATGTGTGATAATGGTTATAAGGTCACATTTGATTCAGAAGGTTGCAAAATCAGAAAGAATGGAAAGATACTAGCACAAAGGTTGAGAACCGACTGCAATCTTTAAAACCTTGCTGAAGTAAAAGTATAAAGTTGTTTGATTGGACAAGCTGATGAAAGTTGGTTATGACATAGAAGATTAAGCCATATAAACTTTGGCATCTTGGTAAAAGTGAGTTCAAGAGGTTTTTTCAGACATATGCCTAAGGTAGCAAATCTTGCAAACATCATATGCAAAGAGTTCCAGCAGGGAAAGAAAACAAAGACTATCTTTCCATCTAAAGAATACTCAACCACTAAACCTTTATAGTTGGTTCACAAAGATTTGTGTCCACCCACATGAACAAGAGGACTGAAAGGAAAAAGATAATTTATGCTACTAATAGATGACTATACAAGGATGACATGGGTAAAAATTTTGAGAAAAAAGTCACAAGCATTTGAGAGATTCAAAATATTCAGAAAGATGGTTGAGAAGGAGATAAGAAGGAAGGTAAAATGTTTAAGGTTAGATAGAGGAGAAAAATTCACATTTGGTGAGTTTGTTGATTACTATGAGGCACATGGAAATAATTGAAAATATTCGCCACCAAGAACTCCATAGTAAAATGGAGTGGTAGAGAGGAAGAATAGAGTTGTGCAAGACATGGCTAGAACACTGTTAAAAGAGGATAGATTAATTGATTTGTTTTGGAGAGAAGCAATCCAGACTGAAGTATACATTCTGAATAGAGTCCAAATTTGAGTACATAGTGATAGTACTCCCTATAAATTATGATAGGTAGACCTGCATCTATGAAATACTTTAAAGTATTTGGAAGTAAGTGCTACATCAAAAGAGAAGATGAAAACCTGGGAAAGTTTAAATCAAGAAGTGATGAAGGAATATTTTTTAGGATGTTCCATTCAAATTAAATCCTACAAATGCTATAACAAAAGGCTAGAAAAGATTGTGGAAAGCGTCAATGTGAAGATTGATGAAAGTATAAAACATATCAAGTTTGATCAAGACAGTTTTGATGATGCATCAGATTGTAAAGATAATGCAACAAATGATGATGAAGAACTCAAGGAAATAGAAGTTGAGAAGGCCCCTACAAAGTATATTCAAAAGGGCCATCTAGTAGATCAAATAATTGGGGATAAAAATGAAGGAGTTCAAACTAGAAGGAGAATTGCAAAGAACAAATAACAAGTAAAATTTCCTCTCTTGTCACAAGTTAAAGCAAACAAATTTTTTGAAGCTAACAAGGATGAGAATTGGACATAATTTATTGAAGAAGAGTTCAATCATATTGAAAAGAATAAAACATGGGAATTGGTACCTAGGCCTCCATGAAAAAATGTGATTGGCACCAAATGGGTGTTTAGAGAAAAGCTAAATGAAGATGGAACAATTGTAAGGAAAAAAGGAAAGATTAGTATGCAAAGGATATGCACAAGTTGAAGGCATTGATTTTGAGGAAACATTTGCTCCCATTGCAAGGTTAGAAGAAATAAGAATTCTCCTTGCATTCTTAGTCCATACAGGATTCAAAGTGTATTAGATGGATGTCAAGTTTGCATTCTTAAATAGAAACCTAGAAGAGGAAGATTGCATTGAACATCCAGAAGACTTTCAATAGTTAGAAGATGATGATTATGTTTGCAGGTTGAGAAAGGCATTGTACGATCTAAAACAAGCACCTAGAGCATGGTATTCAAGAATAGACCAGTACTTGTAGCAATAGGGATTCAAAAAGGGATGTGCAGACAGTAACCTATATTTCAAATTTGAAGGTGAGTACATGATTATAATTTTTGTTTATGTTGATGGCATCATTTTTTGTGGTAGCAATGATAAATTGTGTAAAATATTTGCTACACACATGCAAGATGAATTTGAGATGTCAATGTTAGGAGAATTTTTTTTTTTCCTAGGTTTGCAAATTGTACAAACTAATAATGGGATATTCATATCTCAAACCAAGTATTCTAAAGAAATTCTCAAGAAATTTGGCATGGAAGACAACAGACCAGTTGCTACCCCCATGATAAGTGAGTTTTTTATCATTTCAAGAGATAGGTGTCTCCTTAAGGTTGGTTCCCTTAAAAGTTGTAATAGAGGATTTCACTATGAGGTTGGATTATGATAGTAGCTCCTAGTAGAATTTTCTCATCGTGGTTTTTCCCATCTCAGATTTTCCACATATATTTGTTGTTATGTGTTGATCCCTTTTTTGTGTATGTGTTTATCATATGTTTTAAGTTTTAATTTGCACATCTAGTTTTAAATGTGGTGTCTTCTCTTAAATTAAGAAGGTTAGAATTTTAATATGTATTGATTCACCCCCCCCACCCTCTCAGTAGATTTTTTTGTTCCAATAGTTATGGAATCAAAGAATGTGTGGTATTCAGGTCATGAGATATTACCAATAATTACAAAGCCTATTAATGCTATGTGCAAGAATTTCTAGTTTGGAAAGAAAGAAAAAAATCATTACAATTCAAAGAAATAGTATACTATTGGACTACTGGATTTAGTTCATACAGATCTTTGTGGTCCTACAAGAGTGAGAGGTCTAATTCATGAAAGGTATTGTTTGCTTTTAATTGATCATTATTCTAGATATACATGGATTACATTTCTTAGAGATAAATTAGATGCATTACATAGATTCAAGATGGTGGAGCTTTTATTTTCTTCCCTTCTTTGTGTGGTAATTTTTTTATTTTATCCTTGGCTTTAATTGGGTGGGTTTTTCTTTTCGAGCATTGACTTATCATTAATCGTGGTTGGTTGTTTAATTGTGGTTTTAACCCATCTGAGGTTGTGACTTTACTGGCCCCTCTTTACCAGTCTTCCTGGTCTCTTACGTCTGACTATTTATTATTTGCTTTAGTGTCAGGTTGACAAATGTTTTAGATTAATTTCTAAAAAATATTTTAGCCTTGAGGTTCTTTTCCCCATCCACCTAGTCAGTCCCCCTTTTATAAATAACCTTTTCGCATGTGCAAATTACATAGTCGTTGGATGAAGTGACTTGCATCGTAGCCGTTTATCGCAAACCTCGTAGGGTCTCTTGCTGGCATTATCAAAGTTATGTGAGGCATGGGAGATGTTGCCACCTATTGTATATGATTTTGGGGACCACCTTTGGTTCACTGATGGATGATGGATGCCAGTGTTGACAGATGTTTCCTTACCAACACATCGTGGTCATTACTTGCTAACCTCGTGTAATTAAAACTTCAATTTTAATAATGCTACGAGGTGTAAAAATTTCTAACGTGTGGATTCTGATGGACGATCAAAGTGGGGCCCATTTCATGCTGATGTGGTGCCTGGTAATTGCATTTCCTATTCGCTTGTAGATTGGAGACTGGACGTGGCATTTTTTAACTGTTTTGACTGGATCTAAGTCGTTCTCCTGGCCTACATTATTTTTGATCAATGGCTCACATTTGAAATAAACTGGTGTTGTACTATAGATGTTTTATCTCGCATGAGTGAATAGTAATGGTTGAGTTCAACTCTGCTCTCATAATTAAATTCCAAAAGATCAGTGAATTTCTATTTCCGTGTTGTATCTCCACGCTGAGGAAGAATTTCCTAGTACCGAGTGAAGCAAGCCATTGTTGCGATTTTCTAGTCTCACAGCCTTTGACGCTTTGCAAGTGAAATCGTAAGTAGCATGTATGCCACTTCTTGTGATTTCAGAAGATTTTTATGGTTGATTGTTGAACAATTAGTGATTGTTTCTTGTTCCATTCTTGAAGAATTGTTTGAATAGATTTGCTTTTAGAGCTTGTCTGGATAATTGTTGGGGATTCTAGAATCATGAGGTATTTTTCTGTTTAAGGCTATAGGGGAGAAAATTGTAATTTCTTTCCATTTGAATTTAAGAAAACCCTAGCTTGAGTTATCATCTGTCTAATATAAATGTCACCCAAGGCCCAAAGTTCTAGTTCTGAAACCACTACTGAGTCTTTCTCCCAAGATGTTATTGATTTTTTAAAGCCCTCTACTAACAAGAAGTAGGAGGGAAAGTTTTTTTTCTATGGGCCCTTACTCTTGGAAGGGTTAACAAACAAGTAGTGTGCAATTCAAGATGTTGAGTTACCATATACTGGGTGGAAATTGTTCTCCAATTGGTTTGGGAACATGAATTTGTCAGTCCCTTTGTGTAACCCATGGAGGTTAGACTTGGGTAAGTTGGTGGTGTCTAATGTCTACTTGGATGTAGATATTTTAAAGGATGTTGTTGTGAGATATGACCCTATGACTTGAGTTGTCAGAACTCATGCTGGTGTACAAATGATTAGGATAACCAGAGAAGAAATCACAAAGCTTTTTAGTTTGCACGAATGGATTTGAGATATGGTTCATGTCAACCTTGAGGTTTTCAGACAAGAATATAGAAATACTAAGGGTTTGTTCAGAACATCCCTTTTAATACCTCATTTGGCTATCTTGGGAAGAGGAAAGAATTAGAAGAAGGTAGTGATCGGTAGGAATGAGCCTGAACCTTTTCCTATGGTCTATTTCCCTAGTTATTTCAAGAATATTGTTTGTGCTTTGTGTCAAGTTCTAGGAGTCAGTTTAAAGACAACCTTGCCTACCGATATTATGTATATGGCAGTAAATCTCTAGCACCCAGGTTTCAATGTGGTGTATGATTTTTCCACTTACCTAGTGGAGAAAATGCATACGGGTTTGGTGGCTCTAAAGGAGGGGAGGAATTAGATTGGATTTAGGTGGTTTTCCCTGTTAATCCAGATGTTTTTGTATAGGGGTCAGGTTGTGTTTGAAAAATATATGGAATTAGAAGGAAGGTAGTATTGAAATGCCTGTCCAATATTGGACTAGGATCATTGACATGCATGATCACAAATTTGATTATGTAACATTCCATAATGTATTTGGATCCAAATTAAGAAAGGCTCTGGTTCCTGAGACCCCAAGGATTCCAAAGGAAATTCATGACTTCTTGAGGCTGATGGAGAGGAGACCTAAATTGAACTTAATGAACAATTGGGGAGACATTATCCCCTATCCTAACACAATAGTTTTCAGGTTTTTTGGTACCAATGTCAATCCAAAGGTTTTTCCATGGGAGTTGCCCCTTAGAATTGGATTTCTAGAAATCATGAGGCAGTTGGGAGGCACTCAAGAACTACACTTGCCAGTTGAACAAAAGAAAGGTTCTTTCTTCCTTGAGTATACAACATTTTCCAATTTTTTTATGGAAAAGGGAGGATGGAAGGATTTACATATATTACTTGGGCCTTATAGAGTAAAGACTGTGCTCCCCATGAATCATCATCCTGAGGGTTTTATCTCTCAACTAAAGGCAAAGAATTGGACCGAAACCTTTGTCCATAATTTCTACTTTCCTGAGGACATCATCAGGAATATTTTTGATTTGGAACTGCAAGAGGAGAGAAAGGAAACGTACATTTCCTTCTCTAAAATGGTAAAAAGTAAGTAGGAAAGAAAACCTAGTTTCAATCCAATACCTAATGCTAAAGATGAGTTTACCAAGGCAATATATGCCATTGATAATTTTGAGAGTTTGGTTGGGGTTTTGAAAGATGAAAGGGTTGTGGAAGAAAATGAAAAAATCACAAACTATCAAGGAGTACCCTGAAGTAAGATTGGAGGAGAGGCCTACCTAGCAACCCCAAAAGATGATAAAGGTTTTTTCTAGAAAAAGGGGAAGTAGGGCTGAAGATGTTGCTAAAAATATTGCACCATCTTCTTTAGGGAAGTCAGTGCCAAATATTGTTGATTTGGATTCTCCTCCAAGATTTTCAGCGTAGGATTGCCCACCATCACCAAAGAGGTAGAAGGTTGAAAGAAAAAGGACCGTTTATTGTGATGGTGATGAGGATGGCGATATTATTGTCACTCCAGATGAAATGCATCAAGAGATGCCATTAGACCCAGTTGACACTGCAACAAGTTTAGGGGTAGTTAATTTGAGGCTAGGAAAATATGAAATCAAAGGAATAATAAGTAATGATGATTTGAGGATAGAAGCCCACAAAGAGTTCATGATGGATGACTCTTTTATTCAAACTATTGCTTTTAAAGACTTTGTATGGAGGGAACATCTCTCACTATATTTTGAGAAAGTGGCACATGAGAGAAGTCTACACCCAGAGCTCCCAGAGAAGGTAATTCAATCTAAAGTCAGGTTGCAAATGAAAGAGAAATTCAAAGAAATAATACCAGAGCAGGGTTGAGAATTGGTACAAAAAAGTGGAGTATTGCTACTTCCTAAATGGGATATTGTTGATGTTGTCATGTTCAACACAATAATAAGGGCCAATAGACCACTTCTTACAACTGATTAGGAGGCTACATTAGCACTCAAAGGATCAACCTTTAGTGAGGAATGGGATGCTTTGGCAATCTAGTCTCTATCCACTAGGTCTAAAAAACCAATTGTTGTAGAACCATCTGATTTTAGTGGTCACTTGGTTGTGAGGAGAGTTACTGACACCCTAGCATTGGAAGTTGTTAATATGGTTGTAAATCTTGCCAAATTCACCAGGGAAACTGTTGAAGATTTGACCAAGGATCGGGATACTCTGAGAGGCCAATATAATGACATTATTATTGAGTATAATAAGAGTCAACAAAAGCCAATAGAGTTAGAAACTGAATTGGATTTATTGAAGCAACAAATGGGCACCATGAGGTCTCAAAGGCAATCCAGTTCTAGCGACACTATATCTGACCCACCAATAGAGTAGTCTCAACCTTCTGCACAAGCACAATCTTTGGCTATTGTTCCATATAATATGGGACAAGTGCCTATAGCAATTGAGAGGGATAGTAGCCCAGGAGGAGAACTCTCTAGGGATAAATTTATTCATTAGGTTGAGGAGTATAAGGAGATGGTACGTAAAATCTGGGATGTAGTAGGGAGAAGCAATTCAGTGATAGTGGACACTATTTTGAAACAGTTTAACAAAAGGGTCCAGGGTAAGCTAAACAGTGTTCATGAAAATTATGTCCTAATGTTGCAAGCACTAAAAATGTTTCCAAGGGATAGAGAATTGGCCATCCCATTATTGAACAAGTAGAGCCCTAGAATGGAGAAGTTGAAATTCATGGCAGTAGGGGCAAAACAACATGGGGATAAATGTCCTACTCTTAAAGAAACATATCAATTTGTCAAGGGAATTGTTGAGTAGAAGTTTTAGGGATTTTCCACCCCTATGGAGTCCAAGATTAAGTTGTTAAAGGATGTATATGATGGAAATGACTTGACCCCATTGTCGCATATTTTGCATAGTTAGGATGAAGTCAAACCCCTATAGGTTTGGAAGGATCAAATGAACAATATAATTATGGCTCAAAAACATGAGATATGCAAAGAGGTTGACATCCGCATGCTAGAGAATACATTGGAAAATTTGATAAAAAGGCCACATCGATAATGGTGAAGTATGCACCCTATCAAAAAAAGGTTGATTAGGTTGTGAATTTCAAGTGGCCCTCCTAGGAGGATATTGAATTATGGAAAAAGGTGTTCACTGATCAACTTGAATTATGAATCTTATAGTCAATAATTGCAACTTGTTCATGTATAATATAGGTCTGGCCTTAGATATTATATTTTAAAAATGCATTCTCCTTTTGACTTCAAGTACAGGGTGTTGAGGTGGAATAAGTACTATAACAGTTTAGCATGCCTTTGATGTAAAGTGAGCAGCCTTTGGAGTGATGTTTTCTTTCCTCCATATCAAATAATGATGAGTCTTGTCTTATGCTCTCCACTTGCATAATAGAATTGTAACTGAATTAAGAATTAGCAGTCCAATTGAAAATGGACATGTCAACTCTCCGGCTTGAAGCTTATTGGCTACCTTGTTTTTAAAAAGGGAATTTTGGGCCTAGAGAGAGTTTTTTCAAATATCTGAAATATGAGAAATAAGAGTCTAGTGATACAGAGAGTATGAATTGTAAGTCTAGGTTTTAAAGTTTTGAGTTAGATTTGAGAACTTAGTTAATCATGTTAGAAACCCTAGATCAGACATGCAAACCTAAACACCTTCCACATAAGAGAAAACATAAAAAAGCAGAGCTTTGCATGCGAATGTACAAAATGATATTATTCACGAATTCAATATTACAATGAGATGATTTTCTTTATAAAAGCAAAGTATGAAACCCTAATGTTGACCTAAAATTAGCTCAACTAAATAAAGCTTACTTATTAATTAAGTAAACTAATTATTACCTAAGAAAAACCTAAGTAAAGTTATGCAAGTGTAATTAAATATTAATTACACTAACACCCCTAGATTAGACATGCAAACCTAAACACCTTCCATAGAAGAGAAAACATGAAAAAGTAGAGCTTTGCATGCAAATGTGCAAAATGATATTATTCAGGAATTCAATTTTACAATGAGATGATTTGCTTTATAAAAGCAAAGTATGCAACCCTAATGTTGACCTAAAATTAGCTCAACTAAATAAAGCTTACTTATTAATTAAGTAAACTAATTATTACCTAAGCAAAGCCTAAGTAAAGTTATGCAAGTGCAATTAAATATTAATTACACTAACACCCCCCCATAAGTGCAACTTAGGGAGACTAGATAAGCATGCACCTAAAACTAAGATGAATGGGTCCCGGCAACTAGGCCTAATCAGGTACCCATGTACAAATGCAATAATGAGGTAGAGAAGGAAAACCCAGTGGGACACCCCCCCTACAATGAGATGATTGCTACAAAGAAGCACTGGAAGAACACTGTGGAGTAACACTAGAACCACAATCTGGCAAGCAAGGAAAGATACTTCTATCTACAAGAAACCATATCAGAATCATAATGATGCAATAGCAGACCCGATGCCACAGAACACTCGAACACTCCAAACTCAAACAACCCTGGAATCCATGAAGCAATAGTAGATGATATGATGATGACAGAATCTAGAAGCCATGAATCTCGATGTCGATGTCAAACTAAGATTGAAACTCTTCCATGGGAAAAAGTACCATACAAAATCAAGAACAATGACCATAAATTTAGTGGCCCTCAAACTGAGATGGATCTGATGCAGATCACTAACCATAGGCTCTCAATCTAAAGTGTGAACCAAAATGAATCTGGTATGTGTCAAGCTAAGAAAAAATATGGCCAATAAGAAACTAAGAAACTAGATTACAACCCATGCGAGTTGTCATCAAAATACAATGAAGATTATTCTGCAAGAAACCCCCCCGATGGAACTTTATATCAATTCATTTATTACAATCCCCAATGACTGCAAAAGGAGATAATTCCTAACATACATAAATAGAAAAATAAAATAGACCTTAGATCTGTGTAGAGGACTGAACTAGCTTTCCAATGCTGCAAGAATGGCAAAAAAAGGATCACCGAGTCAAAAGACATGCCCTCCGGCGTGAAAAAGTTCAAGGACCTGAAAAATAAATTTGGAGAAGAATCAGAAAAAAATACCAACACCACTAGATTGGCATCGGAATCAACTTTCCAATGGTATCACGTTTTGCGAAAAACAAACACCGTACACAAAAAATACGCCCGATTTTGTCAAAGGTGCTCCAGAATGGCCAATAAGGCTTGCAGGAACCCATGGGGCTAAAAAAATCTCGGCCCCTAGTCTTGCATGCGACCAGGGGCTGGCGGACAGGAGGCTAGGGCAGAGCCCCTATTCGCCCATGTGACCTTCTTCCATAGATAAGAAGCCCTTAGGGGCTGGCGGGTAGCCCCCGTTCTTCCATATGATTGGGGCTAAGAACGAATGGGCCCGCGGGGGCTGGGCCGATGGCCGGTGGTTGGCGGGTGGTGCCGCTAGCTGGAGCGATGGGTGGGTGGCCACCCAGTAGTGGTATCCATTATACCTGCAAGTGGTGGCATGAAACCCAAAAAAATGTGTTTTTTTGCATTTTTTTTGAAATATGCACCTCAAAAAGCGTGTTGGGGAGGCCGTACGGCCTCCCTGGCAAAACAATTTTGCCCTCCTAACCAACTTCACCAAAATCAATGAAACGAAAGGCAATCTTAGGGTTTTTGGCTACTGCAAACGCAATGGTGACCTCTGTTTGGGCTCAAAATGCTTCAAAAAAATGGCTACCTCCAGAGCTTCGAAAAAATCACCAAAACTGAAACCCTCACAGATCTGGCAAATCATGACCAAAATCTGCAAAATGAAAGCCAAACCTGACTTTTTCTAGTGCTCTAAATCCAATGGTGAGGCCCGATTTGATTCAAGATGCTGCATAAATGAACTCAAGGCATGATACCCTCAAGGAACCCCGAATGAACTTTGCAATGAATTTCTCCAAAATTTGAGAAGGGGTTGCATGTCAAGGATCTGATACCATGTTAGAAACCCTAGATCAGACATGTAAACCTAAACACCTTCCATAGAAGAGAAAACATAAAAAAATAGAGCTTTGCATGCGAATATGCAAAATGATATTATTCAGGAATTCAATATTACAATGAGATGATTTGCTTTATAAAAGCAAAGTATGCAACCCTAATGTTGACCTAAAATTAGCTCAACTAAATAAAGCTTACTTATTAATTAAGTAAACTAATTATTACCTAAGCAAAACCTAAGTAAAGTTATGCAAGTGTATTAAATATTAATTACACTAACAAATCATGGGGTTCTTGACCATGTTCTTATCAAGCTCGTGAATATTTGGAGTTTATTTTCCCTCCTATTGTGATATTTTTCATGGATTAATAATGAAATATTGATCCAAGATGATTTTCATTGATCTTCATTTGTTCTTTACTATGAATTATGTTTAACTATAGCTCTGATTCAAAGGATCGGTTAAATGCTTTAGTTAACCAGTAAGTTCATGCAATATAACAAATAGGATTCATAAAAAAGTAATAAACTCAGGTATAGATTTATGGATTGTAATGCAATTCATATAGATCATAAGTGTTTAAGATGAAATTTACCATATAGTTCAGTTTTCTCTTTTGACTTCGTGCATTGGGATATGGCACTAGAATTCTGATCACGTTTTATTCTCTTATATTTTGTGTTATGGCCTCAGAATATTTCATTCAATCATTTCCTATAAGTTTACTTTAACTGTATTTGTGATTCACTATTAGCTGGACCCGAGCCTTTTCAAGGAATAGCCAATTTCTTGGAGGATTTCATTCTTCTAGCATTATGGGGAATCTATCTGTTGCTTATGCAAGTGAAAATGAATCGTTTAAATTTGTATGCTAATATAAAATTTTAGGGAATACCCTCATGGATTTTACAGAGTCTGAAGTGTAGGAGAGTTAACCTTATCATTGTTATTATCAAGTTGACCATATGTTTCCTAGACTTTTATTATTGGATGTAGCAAGTTCATAGGAGTTTTTTCGGGAAATACTTTTGGGTTGCAATAAAAAAAGTCAGCACAAGGAATTCAAATTTATGGTTGAAAATGAGGTAAACTTGAAGATAAAATGCTTAAGGTCTGACAGAGGTGGAGAATTCACCTCCCATGAGTTTAATAGGTTTTGTGAAGTGCACGAAATAAAGAGACAGTTATTTGGTTTGAGAACTCCTCAATAGAATGGAATTGTTGAAAGGAAAAATAGAATGGTTCAAAAGGCCACTAGATCAATTATCATTGATGCTAGTTTACCAAAATTTTACTGGAAAGAAGCTATAAATACTTTTCTTTATGTATTCAATCAAGTTCAAGCAAGAGAAAATAGTACAAAGACTCCTTATGAGCTATGTTTTGTTAGAATTCCTACTATTAAGTATTTCAACGTATTCAGAAGAAAATATTATATTAAAAGAGATCAACAAAATTTGGGAAATTTTGGTGCAAGAAGTGATGAAGGAATTTTTCTTAGATATTATACTAATAGAAAGGTATACAGATGTTTCAATAAAAGACTGAGAAATATTGTAGAGTCCAAATGTCAAGGTTGATGAGATAATGAAGAATTTTGTTGACATTGATGGATATGTACTTGATGAACCCAACTGTGTAAGAATAGAAGAGATTGAAGAACAGGAAAATGTTGAGTGAGAAAAGTAGGATGAAGATAATGGAAGAGAAGAAGAAGCTTTGGTGGTTTCCCCTAAAACACCTAGATATGTATAGAAGAATTAGTCAGAAAATTAAATTATTAGAGATAAGACTAAAGGTGTATTAACTAGAAGCAAACCTGTTGCTCTGTCTTTACATTCTAAGATTGAACTGAAGACTATAAGTGAAGCATGTAAAGATGAACATTGGATGGAAGCCATGAAAGAAGAACTTATGAAAATTTAGAAGAATCAAACTTGGGAATTAGTCCCAAGACAGGTAGATAAAAACATCATTGGATAGAAGTGGGTATTAAAAAATAAATTGAATGAAAATGGAGAAGTTGTTAGAAACAAAGGAAGGCTTGTGTGTAAAGGTTACTCACAAGTAGAAGGCATAGATTTTCAGGAAAATTTTTCTCTGGTAGCAAGAATGGAAGCTATAAGGATGTTCTTAGCATTTTCTTCTCATAAATATTTCAAGGTCTATCAAATGGATGTCAAGTTAGAATGTTTGAATGGTGGATGGGAATAAGTCTACATGAAACAACCAGAAGGATTTTAGTTGATAGATCAACTGGATATGGTGTGAAGATTGAAGAAAGCTTTATATGGATTGAAGTTGGATAGGTATTTGAATCAACAAGGTTTCAACAAAGGTATGATAGGTAGTAATCTATATTTTAAGATTGAAAATGACAAGATTTTGATTGTAGTTGTGTATGTTGACAACATTATCTTTGGAGGAAATAAAAATATGTGCAAGATGTTTGCGGAAGAGATGCAGAAAGAATTTTAAATGTCTATGTTTGGAGAGATTAATTTCTTTCATGGGCTACAAACTAATCAAATAGAGAAAGGTATTTTCATTTCATAGTCTAAGTATGTGAGAGAGATGTTGAAGAAGTTTGGGATGGATGGTTCCAAACAATTATGTACTTCTATGGTGATTGGTTGCAAATTGGGTAAAGATGACGATTCACCTAAGGATGATCAGAGAAAGTATAGATCTATAATTGGTGGAATATTAGATTTGACTACTACTAGACTAGATATTATGCATGTTGTATGTCTTTTGGATAGATTTCAAGAATATCCCAAGGAAACTCATGTTGTTGTTGTTAAAATAATTTTTAGATACTTGAATGGCACTCCAGATTATGAATTATGGTATCCTAGAGATAATGAATTTACACTTAGTGCTTATATAGATGCAAATTGGGTTGGATGTGTAGATGACAGAAAGAGTACAAGTAGTGGTACTTTCTTTCTTAGATGGAGATTGGTGGCATGGTCAAGAAAAATTAAAGATTCAATCACCGTGTCTACTATTGAACCTGAGTATATTGATGTTCCATCTTGTTGTACACAAGTTCTATGGATGAAACAAACATTGAAAGATATCATAGTGGTATATTATGTTCCTATTTCTATTTTTTTGATAATACAAGTGCAATTAAAATTTCAAAGAATCCAATGATGCACTCGAGGACGAAAAATATATCTATTAGGTATCATTTCTTAAGATAGAAGGTCATGGAGAATGAAGTAAATCTTGAGTATGTCCCAACGAAGGATCAATTTGCTGATATTTTCACAAAGGCTCTTCCTAAAGATACTTTTGAGTATCTCTAAGAGAAGTTAGTGGTCATTTCCCCTCCATTCCTGAGATAGATGCATAGGGAGATGCATTATTCTGGTGGATCTGTGCATCTATCTTTCTGTTGGACTCATTTTTTGGTGGCTACCTATCAGGGGGGGTAGGTAGTATCAAGTGTTGTCATTGTGAGTATTCTATTATTCATGTCAAAGGAGAAATCAACGATAAAATATTCTTTTTCCTTTTCCATTGATGTCAAAGTGGGAGAAGAAGCATGTGAAAAAGGATAAGGAAGCATATAAGAGATTATCTACTGAGAGGGAGAAATAGAAAAGCGTATTCAAATCTAGTATGTTGTCTTTGATGTTTTTTAACATAATGTGTTTCCATCAATGACAAAGAGGGAGATTATTCATAGAATGGAAATATTGAAGGTGTTTTCATTGATGTCAACTGATCAACTGGTTATCAACTAGTTTTTGTTGGTTGTATATGTCGAGGATATTGAGAAAATTGTAATAAAGATATGTTGCATGTATTCCATGGTTGCTCTAGGTTTTGCTCCAAATTTTCTCCTATGTTTGTATAGTTCAAATATGTTGATGATGGTTGTTAGAAGATGCTATATCCATAATTTTAGTTGTTGCTTCATTGTATAGTGAAATTTATGTTCACCAGTTGTGAACTGTGGTTTTCTATGTTTCTGGTTGAGGTCTGGGAGAAATTTTATTGGTCCTCATTTCTCTTTAATGAAGTCTTATGACTTGTGGTTCTAGATTTGAGTTTCCTTGATTTTTTTGAAGATAATTTTGGCATTTGGAAGGTTCGTGCTTAATGGTTCTATTTTTTTTACATTGGTTTGGCCGACCTTGTGTTAAACACTACTTTTGAAGTTGATGAAGCGTGTTGGATCTATTTGGGTCCCTATGAAGAATTTGTTTGGGTTTCCCTCATTCTAATTCCACCATAGGAAGTTTTGGCACTACCCTAATTTGAATTTGAATTTAGATAGCTGAATTTGGATATGTTTCAAAGATGAAGATAGTATAAATAAAGGATGAGTTAGCAGTGATAAATATACAAGAGCGAAGAAGAAGAGTGATAACAGAAAAGAGAAAGTGCAGATAGTTGCAACATTGATTCTATTTAGTGAGTGTGTGCGATGTGAGTGTGGAAGATTAGTGCAAAGCTTAATGTTGAGTTTCCAGATGCAGTGAGAAGAAGGTGAACTCTTTCATTCATGCATGTTTGCGAGTGATTGTGATGGAGTCCTTTGTTGCATTGGGATTGTAGTTTCTCTATAACAGGTCTTCTTTGTATTCTTTGTGTCTATGTGGCAGTGAGCCCTCTGGGTTGTTATCCCTGTTGGAAAGTAATTCCTTATTCTAGACAGTGAGTCCTTATTTTGGTAGTGAGCCTCTTGTAATCAGTTTTGATATTCTCTATAGTGTGAGTTAATTATCAGTGTGGTTTTTTCTTTATTGGGTTTTCCACGTAAATCTGGTGTTATTGTGTTTATGTGTTGGATTTAAGTTTTTACATTGGCATTTGATGATTAATCAATTAAGAAGTGTTAAGAATTAGTTATGGTGATTGAATTAAAGAGATTAAATATATGACAATAGATTCACCCCCCCCTCTTAGTTGTCTTGTTCAAAAATTTCTACATTCTTCAATCCAAAAGGCATGACCACCCAACAAAATGTTTCCCAAGTTGTAGTAAATATTGTTTTTTATTGATCTCGAGGGTTGATAAAGTTTTGATTATATCCAAAAAATCTATCCATGAATGACAACAAAGTATGTCCCACAATCAAGTCCACTGTCATGTTATTATTAGGAAGTGGAAAATCATCTTTTAAAGATGTTTTATTTAAATCACGAAAGTTCATACATATCCTAATATGATTATTAGGTTTTGTGACTACCACAATATTCAAGATCCAAGGAGAATAATTTAAAAGGCATATAAAACTAGATTCAAGGAGTTTCTCAATCTCAGCCTTGACCAATAAGGCTATCTTAGGATTCATCTTCCGTATCTTTTGTCTAACTGGTTTAGCATTTTCAACAAGGGCTATGGTGTGTGTCACTATCTTGGCTTCAATTCCTGGCATATTCGAATAAGTCCAAGAAAATTTTTCAGGAAATTCATGAAATAAAGTTGGATGGTCTTCTTGCTCATCTTCATCGAGGAAATTTCTTATCTTAATCAATTTATCTTCATTTTTAATATCCATTGGTATGTTGATTGTACCCCCCAAAGGAACTCCACTTTGTTTCAAAAATATTACGTTGTATTCTTTGTTGTCTTTATCAATCTAATTACTTTCCTTTTCTCTGTCTTCTTTCTTATCACTAATAATAGCACATGTAACCCATTTCTTTTTAGGGGGAGTAAATAATATATCATAAACTCCTAACATTTCTTTCAAGGTTTCATCACCTACAAAGTATTCCAATGATTCTTCGTAATTTGTATCAATCAATTCAAGATGCTTCAAGGTGATATTTTTTTAAGGTTAAACATGATGGTGTTTATGTTTAATGAGGGTCTTTTAGCTGCTTGTGTTATCTTAGAAGGGAAATATCCCAAACCACTTTTTGATTATTGTATGTTATCCTCTATAGGAACACAAATGCCTTGTTCTTTCCTTCCACATCCTTTTCCCCTATAGCCTAGATTTTTTATAATCTCATAACCTTTTACATAAATTTTATCCATTTCTTTTGGGTTTCGTGGTTGTTGATAGTCTATCTCATCAAATTTTTTTGTATATATTATGTCTTCTTCTAGAGAAGATGAGGTAGATGCTTGTTAGTTTTCTTCTAAATTACGTGTTGACATTACCATTAGTTGCTTTTGTTTTTCAATTTATTTTGTTGTGATTGTGTATTTTCCCATAAACGAAGTTGTGAAGTCTAAGAAACCCCAATCATCTTCTAATAACTTCATCAATTTTTCCATCTCATGTTTCTTTCTTTCTTAGGTTCTATGTTCGAAGTTGGAATTAATGTGTTTAGAGGGTTTTTCATTCCTTTTTTCAACTTGTAAGAAAATTTCAGGCTCGTTGTCTATTTCAACCTGGTACAATTTATTGTTATAGACATACTTCATTCCTTCAATTAGATTTGCTACATCACTTGCATTCATTCCTTGAATTAGAGTGGTGAAAATTAATGTCTATTTTAACCATATTCATTCCTTGAATTAGAGTTGCTAAATCACTTGCATTCGTATTAGAGGGAATTACAACTTGTCACAAGATTGTTTGAAGCATAGTATGATAGTTAGGTTAATTTTGAATTAGGCCCCATAGAGATATCTTTGTCAGAGTATTTGTAAGTTGTTCACCAAGATCATAATCCTTCCCACTATGTGAAGGAAAATGAGGAGCACTAAGAAAGATGGGTTGAAGCAAAGGTGAGGATGTTGAAGTTATTAGTGATAACTTTGAAATATTAGGTTAACTTGGAAAAAGATATTTGACATACTTAAATAACTAGGTTTTCTCCAAGTGGTTCATTGGTTTATATGTGTTTTTGGTTTTGTTTTCTAATGAATGCCAAATGTAATCTAATCTTATCAACCTATGAACTACTACTAGGAATGAAAAGTACAACAATGTAATTATATTCACAACTGAAATTAATCTAAATTAAGGTAGATTTAATGAAATGCATGAAACAAAAATTCAATAAAATAAAACAAGAAATCTAACAACAACAAGCTAAAACACATAAACAAGGTTTTTAATGCTGAAAATGGTAGTTTCAAATTTGACACGAGACTAAATCACCTAGAGGGGCGTATGATTCCCAATCATGGTTTTTTAGGGGTTTAAATGTTGATAAACAGTCAACACATAATACCTAAAAATTATGCAAAACCACCTGTATTAGGACTAAATCGCCCTCAGGGGCGTATGAGTCCCAGATTAGGGTTTTTAAAATAATTTTAGAAAGCTCGAACTAAATGTTAGGCTTTCTATTTTTAATGATGTCTAGAATAAATGCAATTACATATTTCAATTGAATTTCAATGATGAAAGATGCCAAAAATGAAACCAATATACACTTTCACTAATGCAAGATTTAGAAACCCTAGATACAAAT
This sequence comes from Sequoiadendron giganteum, assembly GCA_007115665.2. NCBI lineage: Eukaryota > Viridiplantae > Streptophyta > Pinopsida > Cupressales > Cupressaceae > Sequoiadendron > Sequoiadendron giganteum. The sequence goes on from CM021101.1 coordinate 358,662,721, forward strand.
TAACTAATATAAGAACTAATGAAAATTTAATGTAAGATAGATCTAGGACTATGATGCTCTCCAAATCAGAAATAAGGTGTTCTAAAGGATAGATTCAGCAATTGAAACCTCAAAAATAGTCGTTCTATGTTTTGGGAGATAGAACAACCAAATTCATACAAGTTCCACTCAAGGAAACCTTAGAGATCTCAATCTAGGAGTAGAGTGAGGGAGAGAGATATACAATAAGGTGTCTTAGGGGTGTCAATAAATACTAAAAAGGGGCTCACCACCAAGCTAGGGCTTGGAAAGATAATAAATGTAAACGATATGCAAAACTTAAGTAAATGACCTAGAAATGAACTCAAATCATAATAGTAAATTGATAAAGTACAGAGGTGCACCTGAAAAGATAAATATACTTGGGATAAGGTCTAAAATCCTAAAGATATATTTTTCAAAGTATATGGGGACTCATACACTAGTTTGGGTGTTTTAGTCCCAATTTAGGGTTTCTAGGAAAAAAATAAAATTTCACATTGACAAGTTTGAATCCTCTGAAATCTAGAGAAAGTGATATACTAGGACTCATACACCACAAGTGGTGTATTATTCCTATTCTATTTTTTTTATAAAATTAAGATCTAAATATATCTCCTATCTATATTCTTCCTTCCCAACTATACTTCTAGATCTGAACCTGCTAATAATCCTACAAAAGAAAATGTTATGTTGATTTTCTTATGGGGGTTTTCCTCAGTCAAACCCCTAGTTTGGTAAATAAACCTTGATAGAAATGATAGATCTTGAAATTAAATATGAGTGCAAGCCCTAATATTAAGTGCATCTAAGATTAGAGGATCTAAAATGCAATACAAACCTATTCTAATGTGCTAGAATAAGATACATGAATGAAACATAGAGATGATGACTTACTTTGGGAGATCTCTAATCGCCCAAGTAAGCCATAATAATGCATGTACCTTCCTTTAGGAAGAAATTAGAGTTATAATGGAGGATGAAATAAATTAGGAAACAAGTCATTAGGCTTGGCTCAATGGCTAGTTGCATCTCCCCAACCTAGAATCCATCACGATTCACCATAGGCAACCATAATTCATCCTTGACAATGCTAGATCTTGAATGAAAGTGAGCTTGAAGACCTGCAAAAATGCTATAATTTTTCTCCAAGATTTCAACTTTGCTTGCTCCTTGTTCTTGAATGCTCTTATAAAAGTATGCTTGATTGCTTGTGAATTCTTAGATCTTGAATCAATATCTCTTGAATGTTCTTTCTTTGAAAACTCTAGGATTATTTACCTCTTGAATCACTTTTCTAGATGAAAATAATGACTTAAAACCTTGTTTATATAGGCACTTCATCTATTTTTTTTTATTAGATCCCAAATACCAACATCAACCAAAAATTTAATTAAAAACATTAATTTCCCACTCAAATCCTAAAATATGGGCCACATGGGACTCATACGCCACTTGTAGTGTATGGATCCCACCTACGAGGACTCATATGAGTCCCACCCTAACTTTTCGGGGTGAGAAAATATTGGGTTGTTAGAAATTTGAACGCCTTTTGTTGATTTTGTCAAGATTTTAGTCGAAATAAGCCTTGGGATCCAAAATAAAGGGTCTTAGGGGCCTATTAATGATGATTTTAAGGGTCATGAAAGCAAGGGTACTAGAATAGGTCCAAGCTAAGTGTGAAATTGTACCATATCCAAGAAGGGAATACAATATTCTACACTATAGTATGAGGATGATGTAGATTTTGGAAAAACATGGAGAGTGTGTAAGGAACCAGTAGTGACCGATCACAACAAATGGTTGGACCTTTTCATTCAAGAGGGTATGTTATTTAGGAAAAATTAGTTGTGTATACTCAAGAGTTCAATGAGGGATAATTTGATCAAGGAGAAGCATAGTAGAGGTTTATTAGGTCATTTCAGAGTGGACAAGATAGTAGCTTTGGTGAATGAACATTATTTTCGTGGTAGATATATAAGGATGTGAGGAAGTATTTTCAAAGTTGCAGAACTTCTCAAATTGCAAAAAATAATAGTTAGAATATCATATTGTACAAACCTTTGACCATACCAGAGAGACCTTGGGATGATTTGAGCATGGATTTCACTTTGGGATTACCTAGAATGAAAAGAGAGTATGATTCTATCATAGTAGTAGTAGACAAATTTTCCAAAATGACACATTTCATTCCTTGTAATAAGACTAATGATGTTCTGAATGTTGGTAATTTATTTTTCAAAGAGATTGTGAGATTGCATGTATTACCTAAGAGTATAGTTTCATCTAGATACACCAAGTTCATTTGATACTTTTGGAGGACATTGTGGAAAAAGATGAAGATATATTATATTTCAAGTTCAGTTCAGCAAATCACCCATAGACAAATGGACAGAGAGAGGTAGTGAACACAAGTTTGGGTAACTTGTTAAGATGTTTAGTTGGAGATTAGGCAATAAATTGGGACAAAGTTTTACCACAGGTAGAGTTTTCATATAATAATTCAATAAACCAAAGAATAGGGAAGACACCATTTCAAATTTTTACTAGATTGAATCTCAGAGGTGTTGCAAAATTAAGAGACATTAACATGGAGAACAAGAGGAGTGCAGAAGCATAAGATTTTTTGGATTTGATGGAGACATTGCATAATCAGGTCTAGAAGCATTTGGAAGATATGAAAAATAAGTATAAGGAGAAGGCATATGAACATATGAGACATAAGGAATTTTCTATTAGAGATGAAAATATTGTATTTTTTTAGGAAGGAGAGATTTTTAATTGGTGCATACAATAAGTTGAAGATGAGGAAGTTTGGAAGATTAAGTATATCACCTATTTTCAATTTTGCAGGCATATATGAGTTTCATAAAGGAGAATCAAGTGGTAGTAGTGATGAAATAGATCTGAAGGAGCAGTTACCACATCAGGAACCATAGGAGATTGAATAGATTTTGGATACCAAAATCACAAGAAGGACTAGGAACAAGCAGTATAAATAATATGTTGTAAAGTGGACAGCTAGACCAAGAGAGGATTCATCATGTATTTCTTAGGCTGAGGTGGATTTTTTTGGTTTTCCTCTTAGCCATGGAAAGTGGGGGACTTACTTTTCTTCCAACCCCGGGTGTTTGATGCAAGAGCATCCCTGGTTCTAAAGTGATCCTATATCAACCAAAAATAATTATTTTCTTGAATTGCATTCAATAGTAGTTCATTCCAGATTTGACCACATCTTTGTTTCTCAACTCACAGAGTAGGATGTAGCACATACACATCAACATCTACTACATATCCAAATCTTAGATCGTTTGCATTTTCCTACCATAAATCATCGATCTCAGAATTTCACTATGTCTTCTTATCTTGAGGTCGACTTTCATATTTAAACATTCATCATATCATCAACTGTTGTGACCAACACAGATCTATTTTGGAGCTTGAGAATCATATTTATAAGCATTATAATCATTTATATATCATCAATTAGTGGTAAATCATTACATAGATTCAATATATTTTGCATAAACCCTTTGGGGGCATGTAATAAGGCCTATTAGCTAGTAGTATGTTGTAAGTCATTAAGGTAGGGCCTATGATCCCTAGATATTCACCCTTGTGGCCAATGTTGCATGTAAGAATTCTATATTAATGAAGATTCATGTTCACATATCTATTCTTTGTGTTGTTTCCCCTGTGACTCATTGTTGCATGGTCCATATTTTTCCTCTTGAAGCCCTCCTACAATGAGTGCACCACATGTTCCCATCAATGAAAAAGGGGGATATTGTTGAAAGAATGGGAATATTTTCTTTTATATACTTACTACCAACATGAGCATTGAATATGAGTATAAGTTGTATAACAAGCAGTTCAATTTTTTCATTGATGTTAGCATTGTACTCTAGTATGAAGATCACAATATAGATCAATTTGTATATCTTGAGCTTGTTTAAAAATGATTATCTGAAATTTTGCAAGAAGGTTTGATCTTATGAAGATAGTTGAAGTGATAAATTGAATAAGTGTCAAAACAAGTAATAAAGTGTATAAGACATCCAGTATTTTAGTCTGCATTGGTCCTTTGTGTATAATCTCACTCTACAGTTTTGAGGTAATTTTGCTGGATATTAGAAGAGTCTAAATCTAGAATTTCATAGTGTTTTGGTTTATAGTGTTGAAGGTATGAATGATAAAAGTTATGGTCTGGCAGTTACAGTGCTATCAATATAGTATGTATGTTTTGGAGGATCCGCATCTCTCCACATATTTGTATCTAGTATTACATGTAATGCCCCGCCACGCAACCCTAGGGGAAGTTTCAATTCACTAAACAAGCGTACTAAATTTTTTTTTTTAAAAGAAGAAAAAGAAGTGAATTAAACCCACATGTTCAACTAAATTGACAACCTCCCCTAGGGTTACATAACTGAGATTACATAAACCCCATTAACCAATCAATATTAAAAAAATACATTGAAAATAAATACACAAGTAATAGCATTTTACATCAAAGAAAAGTACAAGATAAAGATAAAGCATTCATTTATATAAATCAGTTACAAAGGTCTATTACAATCCTCATTCCCAGAATGAGTATAAATACATAAGTCTGAATATTACAAGATCCACCTCATACACAAGAGGGGTAAAATTAACATTATTACAAATGAGATACCAAGTACAAGAATCCTAAAGAAGCAAAGAGAGATGTCCATCAAGAATCTCACCAACAAGTACTGAAGATCAAGGGGACCCAACGGTTATGGTGCATGTTCCACCCAACCATGTGGTACCCGAAGGACCAACCCCCATGCTAGGAGATAGTAACCAAGTAACATGGCCGAGAAACCTACCACCTCAAACCAAAGGAAGACTCATACTGATAAAAACTGACTCAACCACACATATGTACAATAAAGTTAAAACTCTAATCATGGTTACATTGCTTCCAGACATAATATGATCAAATGAGCTAAAAGAACATACGCACAACATAACACACGGTGTTATCCTAGACAGAGTGTCATCACAAGGTTTGTCATGAGATATCCTCTGGGCATTCTTCATAGGCTCCGGAAATCCTGGTGGCCTCAACCGAATCCCGACACTCATACAAACTCAAGCGGAATCATCTATCTCTCATAGAGACGAGATAGTGATCTTGCCATTCCAGGCCTTCTCACTCACCCCAAGTCTAAACAAACCCTTGTGCCTGTGAGTGAGGTTAACTTATCTTGGTTAATGTGAACTACATCCTAATATGCTAAGTATATTTACTTTAGTTTTCAGTTGTTAAAATCACTTCTGAAGGTTTCCCGGTTTACCTCTTTGGGCTCCGGCCCCTAACAAAAGCCACTCTTCTAATTGGATAACACACTACGGAACTAACTCCAAGGGTTACTCAAGTGCTACAAAATTGCAACAATAAAAGTCTCTCCAATCCTAGGAGGCAACACAAAGACTTCTACTCCAATACTAGGAGGACAAGACGAATGTAACACAACCCAAGGGAAATCAAGCAATATTATAATAAGGGAATGACCCACGTGTAACTGGAAGACTTTTACAACCCACTTCACAATAATGATTCACCAAATAAAAACATTAACGAATACAATCAATGAAACTCGTGCATTGGCAATATAATTTCTATATTTGGTTATTCTAAAACCATGTTCCTATCTAATGCATTTTCGCAGCAATTAGAATACTGTCATTCAACGTTTACAATTGTAACAATAGATTCCCATGACATAACTATTTTCGCAACATATGCTAATCATGGTTAATACTAGACCTAACCAAAATTGATTATCCATGTCATTACAAAATCTTATTTTAACAAAATATTAAAACCATACTGGTCAAGAAAATCTTCTCATATTTAAATTTACTAAGCACTTATAAAAATCAAAACGTATTTCGTAATCCAAACGAAATTAATTATACAACGAAATCTTTAAATAAAATTAAATCTACTATATATATAATATTAATTAAATTCTATATATATATATATATATAAAAATATTATATATATATATTCATATATAATAATAAAAAAATACATACAATATATATATATACAAATTAAAAATTATATATATATAAAGTAAATTAAATTAAAATAAAAATAACCTTAAAAAAAGAAATAAAAATAAAAACAAAATTAATAAACAAAAAAAAACTAAAGTCGGCAGCACGTAATCATGGCGGGACCGGACGGTACCTCGTCCGGTACCGCCGGTAGTCTCATTAAGGCAGAGGCCGACTGTACACTGTGTACAGTCGGTCGGTAGGCGACGTAGGGGGACGCAGTCCCCAGTGGACAGTGTGCCCCCCGTACGGGTGGCGCACTGTGCAGTGGGTACTGCGTACCCACTGTACAAAATAAAACACCGGTGGGGGCCGAGCCCCCCCACCAAAATATTACAACATTTTTTTTCAATCAAAAAAATTTCGAATGGCAAAAGGTTTCGGACGGAACAAAAGAATTTCGGACGAATAAAAAAATTCGGACGAAATTAATTTCGTACACAGGTACGATATGCCAGGCCGTACGCGGCCAAAATAAAAATGGCATAATAAAATTTAAACAACAAAATTTTATATGTATAATAATATGGATTGTATATATCATTTCCAGAAAATGGTATATGCAATGTGTATTATTATACATGTAAATTTTTTTTTTCTTCAGAATTTTCAAAACTAAGGTAATTGAAGAAAAAATGTATAAACAGCCAGAAAATGATTTTCTTTTGCAACCATAGCAAACTTTCCAACAAAGATTAAATTCATAAAACAATAAAACCATTCCCTTTCCTTTGTGTTTTCAAAATTTCAATGACACAAGAATAGTGATTCAAAGATCTGGTTTTCTCTTCCACCATTTTTTCTAATAGGGTTTGCATTTCCAAAATAAATGAATCTGAATATCAAATAATGGAGTTTAACCTAGGGTTCCAAGAAAATTCCCCATTTGCAAATTTCTTCAAATTTAAACAAACTAGGATAAACTAGAAATATTAAAACAAGAAATAGAAAAGAAAACCTGGTTATTTGCAGCCACCAAGATTATTGATGCAGACTTTCCTTTGAGCTTTTCACAATTCTTTTTCCACAATGCCAAGAAATTTTCCAGCAAGCTTCAATCTACTAATTCCACCTTCTTTATAGAATTTCTCTCCCTTTTCAATTAATTCTTCATCCAGAAATAATTTCTTAAACTTCCATCAAAATTTTCTCCAACAATTTTCCTGCCTGTCCAAAAAATGAAGCAAGAAGAATCCCCCAATTTTCTACCCTAAACTTATAAAATAACAATTCCAAAATAACCTAATGTAACCCTAATTCACTTTCAAATGCAAAAGTTGAATTTACAAGTTAATTTCATTTCCCTCTTTTCCAAAAGCCCTAACATTTGACTTTTAATTAAAATTCTAATTTCTCAATATTCCCTTTTTGATTTAATTTAAACTTTACAATCAAATACTATTACATAATTATTATAAATTATCTAATAACTAAATTCAAACACAAGAGATTTAAATTTAATTAAATAAACAATTTAACTTTAATTAACTTACTCACAATTATTTATTAATTAAATTTAATCCTTTGAGATTTAAATCTAATTAAATAAATATTTTAACAAAACTAACCCACTTTCAATTATTTACTAATTTATTCCAACTCCATGAGCTCTAAATTTAATAAATTAAATAATTCAACTTTAGTAAGCCTACTTACAATTATTTAATAATTAAATTTAATCCCTTGAGATTTAAATTTAATTAAATAAATAATTTAAGTTTAATTTCCAAAATATATTTAAATATAACCAAAGAGCATAATATTAAATACTATAAAATCACCATTTCTTCCAGCCAATGCAATATTCAAAAGACCAAATCAAAGGGTTAACACATTTCGAAACATTACAAAAAGCATTCAATAAGATCTAGCAAGACTCAAACATCAGAGCTGACGACACACTAAGACTAGGGTGTAGACCTGACACATGTTACCAATTTACTATCTCCCATTCAACTTAACCGTTGGATCGACACGCTCAGACCTGTGGAACCAGGTGGAGTCGATGTCATGTACCTGCAACCTGTAATCAAATAATCAACATAATATATGCAGTATATAATTCACACCGTGAAGAAGAAATCTCAGAATCGCAGGGCGCTCGCAAGCGAGTGATGCAAATCCGTCTCCTTCACCAATACACTCATCCAAGACTGACACTAACGTCATAACAATAGTTTCATAACTAACCACATGATAATTCTACTGTCAGCATTCATTCATCAAAGCATGTAAAATTAAATCAGATAATCACATCACATAGTAATAGTTTGTCGCTCAAGAGTAGCGATCAAAATCTCATAATAAATATGTCCAGTATCTCAATAGCTGTAATCCAAACAAAGCATAAACAACATGAAAATAGAAGCAAAACGGAGGGGTATTACATTACAAATTTTTGGAGATGTTAATACGTATCAATAGTGCCTATATTCCAAGTGGCATGAAGTTTTCATGTCCATGTGTTGGTTTGAGGTTGAACTGTTGATGAATATTGTTGTTAAGTCATTACTAGTGCTGACCTAATAAGTTTTGAGTATTGTGGAATTTGCATATGTATTGATATGTTATGAGGGAGTTATTATAGGTCCATGCTGACCTATTTTAACTTTTTATAAGTTTTGATTCATGGCTTAAATATTGTATACGTGTATGTTGAGCCGACAAGTTACATTTTGTATAATATTTTTAATTAGGCCAACCTAATTTATGTTGTAGGTGTTTGTGGATGAAGTAGATATATATGTAAGATCTTTTAGTGATAGAGATGTGATGTGATATCTAGTTGATACAAATTGTGTGATTATAAGATGAATGCAAAGCAAAGAAGAGTGTTAGTGTAGATCAGTATGAAGTGTGTGAAGTTGGTATATTTAGCTTCAATACAACTATAATTCATGCATATGTTAGATGCAACTATAATTGTTCAAATCTTGGTTGTGTGGATATGTTAGAGTTCCAATCATTCTTTTTACATCTCATTCATTGAGTGATATCTCTTTTGTTGTTTTATTATAATTCTTTAATTAAAATAGGTAATGCTTCAATTCTATTACTTTGTCTTTAGATGGGTGTCTACCAAAGAATCTCATAGTTCATTTTTATTTAGATCCTCAACTCTTTCATGTCTTCTAATTATTTTCATTCATACTTTTTATTTATTTTTAATGTTCTACTTGTTTCCTTAATTAAATGAGAATTTTTTGTTTGATTACTTATTATAATTGTTGTAATTAAATGTCATGTGACATTAATATTTTTTAATGTGGGAAGTTGAACCCACTATTTGGTGTGCATTGATTAAATTTTTCAAAATATATTTTTACCATTGATATTAAATATTATTGTACCAAGGGTCTTCATGGTGGATCTAAACTTAAGTTTTTTCTTCATTTAATTAAACAATTTATATTTTTTATATTTTACTTAATTTTTTTTAAAGTATTTTTATCAGGATGTATTCTATAAGTGCATTCAATAGTACTCTCACTCATTAGTTTTACAATGTTCTCATCATTTTTTTGTTAAAAATATAAAAAAATATATAAAATTCTAGGTGGTGTTCTTAAAGTAGGTTCCTGAGATTAAAAAAATCATTAAATTTTTTATTCATCTTGATAATTTGATAATTTGATAAATTGTATATGTGATGAGGGTGCAACCCGAGACACAGAAAATCACATAGAAAAACTAACAAATCTTATTATTTTCAAAGTATGAAATTCTTACATGCAGAGGATCTCCAATCTTTGAGTTTTGCAATACATTCAAATTACAGAAATTCCCTTATTCGCAACATGCGATCTTCTTTCCCAAAAACTGCCCACAAAAGTCAGAAACTACCCCATAAATAGCCCCATTCTCCGTTTGGAGCCAAAAACATTCTAATTATGCACAAACTTCCAGAAGCCCTAACTCAAGATCTAACCATTGGATCTTCAATGATAATACCTTTTCGGAAAGGTCTTGTGAAAGTGAAGTGCCAGAAAGTGGGGCCTAAAGGCTAACCACTTTCATTTTCCGCCAATTTTCGGGCCCATCCGGAGCCTTTAAGTCCCTCAAAATTAGCTCTGAAGATTTTGTAGGGCAAAAAGTAGAAACTGAAACTTGAATAAATTTTGAACCGAGAATGATCTTCGCCTGATTCTTTCACCAGAGTGTTTATTATTATATCCCGAATCTTCCCTTAAATTTTTGTCTCCTCACGCCTTCAAATTCATACCTGCTAAAAATAGTAGTTGAGTAGAAAAAGCAGAAAAGTAGTTCTGAAAGTTGTGAATTCTTCTTTGACGAAAAGGGTATCCAGAAATGCAAAAACATCTACAAAAAAATCTAAATGAAAGTAAATATATTTTTGGGTGATGTAGGATTGCCCTTACACCACTAGATGCTCCTGCATCAATATGCTTTCAATAAGTTGATCAATTAGTGTGATATTTAAATTTAAATTTTAAATTTGATCTTCATTAATTGTTTCATTATTGATTGATTCAATTATTGCTTTAGAATTTACTACAATATCAAATTTAAATTGAAAATATGACATATCTTCAACTTTGGGGTTCAATTTCATAATTATAGAAAGATTTTACATTTATTGTCTTTGTTTCTATAATTTTTTTATCTTTTATGGCTCCAATAGATGCTTCAAGATCTAATTCAATTGCCAAAGATGGTATATCTTTAACTTCAAAGTTTAATTTCTTATTTTTTCAAAGAAATTATCATCCATTCTCTTTTCTTCACAATTCTCTAGTGTTTTTATTCTTCCTCATTTATTTTGCATGGTGTTCAATTCTATATCAATCTAACATAATTTTTCAAAATAACAAAAAAATATTAAAAATATCAAATTAAAACAAAAAATACGTAGATAGAATGTTTTATATCAATACAAGACAAAAAACTAGATAGTTTTATTATAATGATTGAAATTCCTCAAACTAATGAAAACAATAATTAATAATATTAAATTTAAATAAAAATATGTAATTAGAATGCTCTAGGTAAGTCCAAGATAAATATAATTATTTTTATCAAATAATATTTGAAATTCCTTAAAATAAACAATGATTGTATGTTATAGAATATGCAGAGCACGTAAAAAATAGAGCATGTGAGTCTATAGTCACAAGTTTTTCCTTTCTAATAAATGTTACCATATTTTTCTAATATCAATAAAAATGTGTGTGCATTATGGAATGTGCACATTATACTCTACTTTAGAAATTTCAACCCTTAGGATTGGATTTTCTTGAAAATCCAATGCAAAAGATTGGATCTACATGTAATTTTTCCAAATACATGTTTTACATAAAATATATAAAAATAAACAAATATAAAACTTTATCTCCATCAATTTTGCACATTTTAAGATATTATTCTAAAAATACCATGAGGATGTCAATATATGTCTAGCCTTTTTAACTATGTAATATTTTCTACAATTTAAATAAATTAAGGGTTTGATCATCAATAAATTTTGCTAGTGTCTTCATTTTTTACCAAAAGCTTATGTATACATTTTTTGTGTTATTTTTTATCCACCCATTGAAATTTGAAATAAATCATATTTTTATATTTTAGACTCTATTCTATAACCATTCAAAAATTGATTATTTTTCTCAAAATTAAATGGGGACATGTTTAATTTTCTATTTTTTAGGACAATCCACTTTGAAAATTAGTAAAAAATAATATATTCATTAAAAACTAGTAATTATTTTACATAAACTATGTGATTCTAGCAAACTTTCCATTGAAATTTATGAAATACTTTTAAAAAATAACATTTTAGGTGAAACACACATGACGCAATGTTATATGTTTTTGATAAAAATATGATCACTTTGTTTACTACCCATATTTAACCCTCTTAGTCTCTACCATTTAAAAAATAAATTATTAGTTTAAAAACTAGAATTTGAGTACTACTAATGTTCTTCTTTTCACACTTAAACTTTTGAGTATGAGTATCTTTAATTACTCATCAAAGATTAAATTTTTCTAATTTCAAGAAAAAAGTGGACACTTTTGACTTCTTTTGACCAACCATTTCCATGCACTTACCTTCAAATGGATTTATATGTTAGCAAGAGCTAAAATAAGAGCATAAATTATTTTATAATTGAATGTTTTAAATGTTTTTATTTTTATTTTTTATCATTACCCTAATTAAATTTCCTCCTTTGTGATGCAATTTAAGGTAAAGTTCTAAATATGTAAGAAAAGGAAAGAAGTAAATTTTCTTCGATACTCTTTGGTGTAGGTCAATTTAATTTTTTTTTAACTTTAAATGGGTTTATTCTTGATTTTTCTCCTCCTACAAGATGTCCTAAGTATACTAATTTTTATTCGTTAAATCTATTTTTTTTATATTGTCTAGTAATTTTTGTTCTTTTAACCTTCGCAATACCTAATAAATTAATTGACATGACTAAGTTAATCTAAAAAATCATCTATTCTTAGAAGATGATATCTATTATTAATAGTAATTTTACTAAGAACCTAATAATATATGTACATTCTCCAAGAACCATCTCCCTTTCACACCATTAGTATGGGTGACACAAGGTAAAATTTTAGGGTAAATAACCCCTTGCTCCAATAGCCATATAGTTTCCCCTTGACCTTGTTTCTCTCAAATAAGGAGTATCAATATAATTTGATGTCTAGTAGAGGATATTCTAGTAGGAGTTGAATCTTGAGCTCTACCTCCCTTCTTGGTGTCAACCCTTATGGTTTTGTGAACACTTCTTGAAAAGATAAAAAGAATTCATTTGATACTTTTACTTTTGACTTAGTCATGGTAGAAATTATAACCCTATATTCCTTCTTATGTTTAAGCAAAACTAAGAAAAAATATTTAGATTTATAAATTAATTTAACTACTTGATTAGCACTTAACATAGCTAATTTGGCTTTGCTCTAGTATCCTTTCATTATACGTTTGACCCATCTATATTTATTGGTTTAGAATCCCTCATTCTTGATCATTTTGAATATAAATTTTGTAATAAATGATTATGATGATTCATTTGAAATTTCAATAAATAAATTTATGTCGATAGATATAATTATCATTATTGTGCTAATATTTCTATGAAAGTATGTGTTGAGATGTGTTGATTGACAAGAATAGATGTTGGGGAAAACAAACTAGGCTTTTCTTCATGAATTTCATAAATCAATTATCCAAGGTGTGAAGTAAAATAATTTGAATTAACCAAATAAGAAATTAATTAATCAAAATTAAATAAATTAATATTATTTATTTAAATTATTAATATACATATAATAATATTAATTTAGTTAATTATTGTGTCAGTAAATTAATACTATTTTGAGTATAAATTAGACATAAAATGTAGCCCTTTGGTAAGTTGACTATGCAAGTTGTGTTATTATAAATTAATAAAATATAATACTTAATTATATTTATTTCCTAATTGTGTTTTAAGATAAATTTATCACTAAAATTAGTTTATGAGTGTATTATATAATTAAATAATTAGGAGAGAAAATATTTGTAGATTAGATACTTTTCTAAGAAGATGTACATGAAGAGAAGAAATAATATTTGAATATAATTTCATTTGATAAAAAATAAAGTATTGTTATAATAATATCCAAAAGGAAAATTGTTTTTCTATTAAATAAAAATTAAATTGATAAGTCAATCTTAATTTTATTTTTCATTGTGCAAGCTTTTAAATTTACAATCTTCATTTAAATAAATTGATAAACATCTAATTTCTCAGTGGATTAGAATAGAAATATATATTTATATTTATATTCTTTAGAGTTAATAATGAAATAAAAATTTAATTATAATTTCAATTGCTTTTTGGTGAAATGCATGAACTAGTAATATATTTTAATTGAATTTTTGAATATCTAGTGAATTATTCATTATTATCTTATTTTGAGATTTTATAATAAAAATATGAGACAAGAAAGGGAATGATGATACAAATTAAAAAATTATTTAGATTGAAATATTTAAGTATTCTTTTGAGAATTGAAGGATTGTGATTGAAAGTGTTTCATCTTTATTAATTAATTTTCAATTTGTTACAAAAATTAAAGGTAGGATCGTGTTATGAAATTAATTTAAAATAAATTTTTAAATTAGTTTTGACAAAGAACTTAGGAATTATTTTGGAAAGAGAAGCTGATTTTATTGAATATGTGTCTTCTTTTCTAATAAGAAATTAATAAGGAAATTTTAAGCATATCGAATTAGGGAGATCCAGATTAGAATATTGAAGAATGTGTTAGATTGATTATAAATCTTCTTAGAAAATTATTTGATATAAACAATCAATCATAAGAGATCTATAATTTCTTGTGTAAGAAGAAACGCAATAGGATATAGAGAAAAGATAAAGAAATTTAATTGAATAATATTTTATTTTTTCCTAAAATTTTTAAAGTTAAGGAATGCTTGATTTAATGATTTCAATTGGAAATTTGAAAGTTTCTTTAAATCTTATGTTATTTTAGAAAATTTAACGAAAGAATAACTTACTAAAAAAGATTTCACAGTAAATGAGGCTTTAATATTTTGGGTTTTTGAATGAATGAATCTATAATGCGTATTTTATTGTATAAAATAGTAAATTACTATTTTTAGAATAATGTGCTCATTTTTTTTTATGAAATTGACTAAACTGGGAATTGGGGAAATTTAAAATCAAAGTCAAACTATTGCATGAAAAAACATAGTTTGTTCTATGTAAAATAACTTTTCACTTGTGCACTACGATTCTCTAAAAAAATAATGTATGTTGCACCATCAATTTGGTTAATTCTTAAAAAAAACATCCATGCCCTATTTACCAATTTTGATATATGATCAATTTAATAAATATCTTTCTATGCTAATATTATAAAAAATATATGTTAACTAGTAGTTTCTAATACACCTAAGTAATTTTTGGGGGTTTGTTTTAAATAGAAAACTAATCACTAGTCTATGTGATTTCCCAACATGGTTTTATGAGTTTGTACTTGTTAGTATGTATGTATTATGTGTATTAAGGATTGGTGAGAAGCTATAAGTTGAGTCCACACCTTGTATAAAAACCATGCTTAAATAGTATTTTTATTGTGAGTTCTAGAATGGGTGAGTAGGTATGAGTTGAATTCACTCCTTGTATAGTCCCAAAATTCCTAGACTTTTTATGTATTTTAAGATGGGTCTATAGGAATCTATAGGTTTAGTTTACTCCTTGTGCATACCATATGTTAAAATACTATTTATATTGTGAGACCTATTAGGTAATGGTTCTACTCAAAAGAGTATTATTTTATCTAAAAGGAAAAGGTGCATGAGGGGTTTATCTCATAGGTTTAATTTGAAAGGATAAAATAGATATTGAAAGATAGTATGACTACTTGAAAGATTAGGGATCTCATTTGAAATAATGGAATGGTTATTATAAAGTCGCGTATTTACCAAAAGATAGTAATTATAATCAAAAGAATCAAATGGCTATTAAAAGATACCATTTCTACTCGAAAGAGTAGAGGTTCCATTTGAAATAATGGGATAGATACTGCAAACTAGTTTGTCTACTAAAAGGTAGGGAGCCTTCTATTGGAAATAATATAATGGTTACAAAAGGTTAATATGTTACCCAAAAGAGTAAAGATCTTATTTCGTTCAAAGGGATATGATGTATGTCACATGATAGGAGATAGATAGTTAACCAAGTATGTTATAATACCATTGTATAATAGGATATACTAATGTTATTCTAGAATTTTTATTATATATTAACCTCCTATTTTCGTATATGTTCTTGAGATGTTTATGCCTTATATTTTGTATGCTTGAGATTATCTTTTTATTTGCACAACTCACACTTCAAATGGCCTCAAGAAATCTCCAAATCGCTCTCCAGTTTTTTGAATGCACAAGTGATTAAAATTCCTTTCCAAATTCACTTTATAGATCAATGGGATGCCCTAATTTTCATTAGATGTGATGAAATTCAAAAAAATGATAAAACCTTTCAGTTGCACTGAAAAACCCTAATCTCCTATGTAAAGGAATATTCTTGCAATTTTTCTTCCGGTTTCTTTTGCATAACCTTTGCCTAATCATTCCTTACAACATATCCTCTTGCCAAAAAATGACACCATATTTATAGGGGGTTCAAAAAAAATTATGCTAAATCTCCCCGTAAGACCATGCTAGGTTTAGTTCCCGGAGGAATTATCTACACTGGATGAGGGCACAAACACATCTATTTTCTCTGGTTCTTCCTTCTTTTTCTATATATCGTTCATCTCTTGCTTAACTTTATCTTTTTGAATATTCTTCACATTCTCATTGTTCTTTACTGGAGTAGACTACTTTCCCTTTTTTCTTCTACAAACTCTTGAAATATTATCTCAGTTTGTTGCAATTATAGAAAATAACATTTCTTTGATTTGTTTGACTTCCATTAATCCTTGATCTGCACTGATTTTATATTTGTACAAACCTTTTGCATGTATAGAAGTAGGCAACAAAAGTTTGATTCATTCTACCTCCATTAAACTAGTTCATCATTTGAGCTCTTCATTCACTAGCTCTATGCCCAATCTTCTGACATGCATAACATTGTTCGGAGAAGGAACCAAAAAACTGATTCATCCTACTCCTACAATCAATAGCCTTATGACCAAATTTATTGAATGAAAAACAAACACCATTGAAATATGGATACCTTTGAGCATTTAGCTGTCTGATAGGTGGTCTTCTTCTTGGATTTCTTCTCTACTTTCCTTTACCTTGATTCTTTTTATTTTTCACTGGATTTGAGCTTTGACCTATTTCCAGTCCCAAACCTCCTTTATGCTTAGATGGTTTATATATTGCAATCAATTCATCAAGCCTGGTGGAGCTTGTCTTAAAACTATCTTCACAAACTTTTACTTTTTCCAGGTTTTCTCTTAGGTTCACTACTTCTTGTTCAAGCCTAGAGAATTCATCAGACTTGCTTTGCACCAATGTATTCAAACAATCTTCAATTCTCTTCTTTTCCTCCACTTGTACCTTTAGTCTGGTAATATCTTCATTTTCTTGTTTTAATTGTTCAATCACTTCTCTGTGTCTTTCCTTGAATTTCATCAATTGTTCTTTCAATTTTTGGATGCATTCATTTTCCTCGTCAATATTTTCTTTCAGATCTCTATTTTCATTTTTATCTTTGTCAAGATCATCAAGAGCTATCCAAATTTTTTCTTTATCATCCATTTTTTCAACCTTCAAGAGCTTACTCAAGCTATTATCCTTCTCTAGAGGAACCGAGCTCTGATACCAATTTTTAAATATCCAAGATACTGAGAGGGGGGGTGAATCAATATCTTCTTGAACTTATTGAATAAATACCATCCAATTACTTAAATGCATATAGTGGAAAAGATAATTAGAAGAATTAATAGAACATGGAAGTACATAATACATGAGCACCAAGATTTTTATGTGGAAAACCCAATGAGGGAAAACCAAGGTGAGGATTAACTCACAATATATTATAACTGGTTATAAGATATTACAAAAGGGTGGCTCACTATTAGGACTCACTATCCAAAAGGGAGGCTCATTTCCTACAAGAAACACAGTAACAAAATGGCTTACAGCCAAAACATGAACTGTTAAAGTTACACCTCACAAGTGCTAATTCAATTCCTTTGATGCTCATAATATTGACATGCCAACAAAGTTGTACTAGCTCAAATTCGCATTCACATTCAACACAGTTTTATCTCTCTCACTCTTTCTATATTCTTCAATCTCCAAAATACCCAATATATATATATATAACTTGTCTACAAGCATCAATTAGGCTAACTTGATTAGATGCAATACATATTCACCAAAATGTAATTGTCAGATTCAGACATATAAAAAAAATTCCCAAAAACAATTCAAGCATGTGGCATGCTATATCAAGTCAGCTGGGGCCTAGGATAGGTCACCCATACATCCACAACACTGAATTAATCCACTATATAACTAATTGTTTAGTAGGTTGGCCAAAGATAGACCTAATAACCAAAATACATCAACAAAACAATACCAACATTCCATAGGAGCACCTGAACACATGAAATTTTGAACTTGCATGCTTCCAACAACCAAAAAGCATTTCCCAAGGTTGCTAGCAATGATGATTACCATAAACTAATTACAGACCAAAATATCAAAGGACACTTTTGCATACCAGTATAGAATACCAAATCAGTATTAACTTTGAACTTGCAGTTGCAACTCATATATCATGGTGACATCAATGACAACACAAAATTTGCATTAAGAGATTTGTTCTTCTTCATTCTTCCAACATGGTTATCTAAGTGTGGTTGTGTTATTTTAGGTTTGTAGAAAGGATAGTCATGAATGTTGTGTCCTTACTCTATCTTTTAGAATCACAAAAACCTATGTTAAATATTTTTATTATAAAATAAAACATTAAAATTTAGGTATACCATGTATGGATGCTTAGTGTAATAATGGTCAACTATCAAATTTTAAGTATTTAGGTGTTAGTTCAATTTTTTTTGTTATTTTTTTTATATCAAATTCACATAATAATTTGGCTATTCAATATGAGAGCATGAATATTAGGTTGAAACCTCTTTGATTAAGATTCAAGGACTGAGAGTTATCCATTCTACTAAAGTCACCCAAAACATGATCCTAGCCTCATCCATTATGGTGTCAAGGTCTTGTACTTAGCAAGACTTGATCCCTGGTGGTCTCGTTTAGAATAATTAAACCTCACCAATAGACCAAGAGCCCATTGACTAGTTCAATATTTTTGAGTTTGAGGGAAATTTTAAAATTTGGTATAAATTTTCAAATAATTTGACAATAGTATATTCATAAATGTATGCTACTACAAAAAAATAAATCTATATTTTTATCTTTCAATTATTTTTTCTTAGCACTTTATGTTGGGAAGAGTAATAATAAAGAGTTTATACTTTTTACTTTTCTTTTAGTTTGCACTTGTTCCTAAAGTCCTTATTTGTTAAGAATAATTGTGTCCAATAATGTGATGTACCAATTATACTTAAACCTACAACCTCTATCACAAATAGTGATCCAAAAGGATTTGAAAAACATATGCAATCAGAAAAAATGAATAGAAAATAGGTTTTGGATATAGGACATGTGTTTAAAAATGCTACAAACTATACTAAACATATATGACAAATCCATTGAGAAAATAAAAAGTGTAGGTGTACTAGAGTCTAGAACACAACATAGTTGTTGAAGCAACCATGACCGTAAACATATTAAAAGTTGAAATCCAAAATGTACAAGCATCGAATCAATATCTAGTGACTATTGATCTTCACCTAGAGCCCATAAAACTTGATAATGCATTAGAAAAATTATAAATAAGGCTTGTATGTGAGCATTCAATTCATCAATAGATGGAGAATTTAGGAATTATTATAATTTTATGTTCTTATATGAGACATAAAAATAAGTAGAAGACAAAATTTCCCAGTTGATGTAATTATCTCTTTGAAAAGTATTAAATGATATAGTAAGACATTTTGTCACTACCAAAAGCTAATTTTTCTTCACATTGGATTTTCTAGGATAAAATCAACTTGTTGTGGGTTATTTCATATTTGTTTTGTTAAAGGCACAATTTTTCGTTCTCTCAAAATTTTAACATTTCATTTGTTGATCAAGTAGGAGAGTATTAAATATTCTAATTAATTTTAAAACTTTAAACTAGAGTGTATAGAGAAATTTTCTATTAGAGTAGTTAAATATTATAGATTTGTGGAAGGATTTTTTTTAATTATAACCAAGAGCTCAAAGTGTAACCATAAAGGAATTGAATGAAAAAGTGATAAAAATAGAAGGCCATAAGAGAGGCATCATGAAAAATTAAGAATGGTTAAGGCAACAATAATTGCTCAATAGCATGCAACAAGGTAAAATAGAAGAAAAATTTTCCATTGGTGTGTTGGCTAATTTTAACATTATTGTAGATGATGTGAAAGAAGAAGATTTTCTAAATGAACCTAATATAGAAGAAAAAAGTGCGAGTCCATTTCAGGTTGAAATAAAAAAATAAATGAAGTCTTTAATGAAAAAATTAATATGAAAATATTACATACATGGTTTAAGCAATCATAAGTCTATTTTTTAGTGTGCATGAAATAAATGGAGCCTAAAGGATTGACTTTACCACACTTGAGATGATTGATCATGCTCTTATATGGTATAAATTTACAAATGTTGTATTTAGTAACAAGATAAATGTTAATTATTGATAAATGGGAAGAAATCATAGAATTAATAAGAATAATTTTTTTATCTCATGATAGAACATAAGGTTGATCAAAAAATGAAATCGACATATTACAAAAAAAAGTGGTCAAGGTGTGTAAGATTACATTGATATGGAATTACAATGAAAAAATATGGTGGATGCCATGGATCTTAAAAGACATAATGAAAAATATTTTGGTGGACTCCATAGTCGCATACAAAGAAGGGTGGTCACTACTAACTTGAAGGTATAGATGAAGCATGTTGTTGGAACATGTTTGTCATTGTGCCAAAAGATCAACCTATTAATTCTTTATATAAATACTAGAGATAAGGGGATCCATGAGAGGCAGTTAGTCCATGTCCCAAATTTGAAGGGAGATTCTAACGATTAGTCAACCAATCCCCCCCCTCAATGTCACCCAAGGGGATTCAAACCTATGACCCTACTTTGATACCATTTTTTCAGAACATGTTTATCGTTGTACCAAAATATCTACCTATTAATGATTGATACAAACACCAAGATAAGTGGATCCATGGAAGGCAATTATTCCATGTCCCAAATATAAAGGAAGACGTTGGTGATTAGTCCAACACATGTGTTCAATCATACTATGTAGAGAAGGAGGACAAGAGGTGTGAAGGTGAGTCATCTAAAGTATAAGGGAAAAATAATAAAAATAAAAAAAGTAAATACAATAGGGCAGCATGAAGATAGTAAGGACACAAAAAACATTCTTATCATTATACTTGGATATTTAAATTCAAAATTTTGGAATATTCATCTTGAATTACATCCTAAGAATCAGAATAAGGGAAAATAAAGTGATAAAAATAAGTATATGATAATTATTCATGGAAGTGAAATGAAAGAGAGGATAGTTTAGATATATATCATGAAATTGGATACATGACCGACAAGGAAAATGAGCTTGAAGAGACTAACAAAGCTATTTTAGAAATTTTGGTGAAAAAGAGAACAACCACATACATAACCATTATAATAGGTTAAAAGAGATGTAGCTTGATATAGGTAAATAAAATATACAAAGTAAATTTTTTTATAAATGCACAATGTAGGGATGAGATAGAGGTTGATATCACTCCCTTTTATGCTTTTACTATTGTTCTTGGGAGATGTATTTTATGTCAAAGATTTTATATTCATCAGAAGGGTTAGATGTAACAACTACAAAAATTTAAACTAGTTTTTAAAAAACATTAACTAAAAAAAGAAAACTAGTACGAACATGAATGTACAAGACCAAATCATTATATTAAAAAAATATTTACAAGATAATAATGTACTTATAAATGATTACTTCTTGATTTATAATAATTATTTTTATTTATGTATACAAGTATGATCATGAAAATAATCTAAATAATATAAACATGTTTTATATTATTTTGGTTAGTTTGAATTATCTATTGGAATATTGGTTTCTCACTTTTAGCTAGGCTAATGGTTGGGGAGAAAAGAGATTCCTTTGATATATGAGTTCAATGTCTTCCCTATACATAGTAGTAGTTTGAAGGGTTTTTTTCATGGTTGGCAAACATTTATCTTTGATTTATATTATTATATTTTTATATGTTTTCATATTATACCACAAGAACTTATGTAGTAGATTGGAAATATTTTTTATGTACTTGTGAATATTTGATGGGTTATAATTTTTACCCAATGTATTTTTCAATCATAGTGTTATGTTCAGTTGAGTTGTTGTTACAATTATAGGCCCCTTTTACCCAAGACTCGTTATTTTTTACTTTGAGGCCTATTTTACCTAAGGAATCATACAAGCCTTGACAAAAAACACCAAAAATCACTCAAATATCATCAATCCCACCTGAAAAAACCTTGGTGTGACTAGGTCACCCAAGGTGGCGGCTTAGTCCTTTTTAGAGTTATTTGCATTTTTGAGCCAAAAAATATCCAACTTGCTAAAACTTCCCGATGGGTGTTAGCCTCTTAGGTCAAAATAACTAAAAATTAGGTATTGTTGCTTATAAATACATGTTTTTAGGTCCTTTTTCAAGATATTTAGTCATTTTTCACAAGCCAACTCAAGGATCAAGCATTAAATATCTTCCACAAGAATATTCATCGCTCTACAACAAAGTTGAAGCTTAGGGAACCAAACTAGGTTTTTTTTGCAGGTTTTCAAGCTCACTTCTCACTCAATATATCACATTGCAAAGGATTGATCATGAATTCCTATGGAGAATCATTGATAAATATAGGTTGAGGAGGTGCAACTAGCCACCAAATCACACCTAAAGACTTGTTTTCAAAGTGATTCCATCTACCATATTCTCTCTATCTTCAGACTAAAGGTTTGCATTCCATTTAAATTTCACGTACATTAATTTTTAATGTTGTAGGGTTTCTTGGATTTAAGTTCTACATCATTCAAATCTACTGCATACATCTTATTATAGCACATTAGAATAGGGTTTTTCTTTACTTCAAATTTTCCTAGTTCTAGACACACTTAGGGCTAGGGTTTATGTAGATTTATTGTCTCTTTCAAATTTTAAATATAAACTAGGGGTTTGAAAAAATAAAACCCCACATTATAAACCAAAATATATTCTATTTTGTAAAAGACTTTGTGGATCTGAACCCATATTTTGGTGAAAAATAAGAGTGCAGACTATAGGCTTCTGACTCCACTTTCAGATTTCTCAAAAAGCTAAAAGGGACTAAGTTGCCAATAGTAGCGATTTAGTCCCACTGCAAGGATTCTATCAAGGATCTTGGGAGATTTTAGTACCCAGTTGGCTAAAACGGAGCCTAGAGTAGTTTACTAGAACTGGGACTAGTTTGCCTATCTTGGCGAAGTGTCCTAGTGGGCGTAAAAGTATGATTTTCCACATTTCCAAAGGCTTCTAAAATATCCATTTTAATTCTCATCAGTTTCTAGGTGCACTTGTTTTATCTATTTTTCCATTTTATCTTATATAGTTCTTAGTTATCTTTGTGCATAACATCATGTGTTTTCAAACAATGTAAATTTAATGAGCTTGCATGCAATAGTTAGTTTTATTTATCAGATTATAGAATTTAGAATACTTCATATAGTCATTTCAATCATATTCAACCCTAATATTGAATGAATCCAAAGATTTATGCACATAAAGGAGACCCCCCCATTATCTTAGGTGAAAACCCTAGGAAGCCTTGGGGAGCCCTCCTTTAACCACATAAAATTTGTAGTTCATTTTTGTGAACTTGCATTTAGAAACATCTTACTTTTGATTTAGCTTTCATTTTCATCCTAGGAACCTCTTCTCTTAGCATTGCATTGCATGTTGCATTGTTTAAAGTTACATCCTAGAGTTTCATACTTTGCATTAGTGAAAAATTTCATTCTTGCATTGTATTTACTTCAAACAATAGAGAAATTCTGCATATATACCTTAGATATGCACTTTACATTCTAGAATACAACATTTTTCATCAAAAAAACAAGAAAAAAGTTTAAAATATCCCCACTAGGACTAATTCGCCACCTTGGGCAACTTTGTCCGTGTGCTCAATTTGCATTAGTGCTTTATGCATTTCCTTGCTAGTTTTTGAAGTTTTTAAATTTTCTGTTTGTTTCAATTGAGTCTTTGTTTACATTCATTTAGTTTTTGTTATATGGTTATCATTAGAATAAACATCTTTTACTTTCATGGAATTTATGAATATAATTAGATCTTTGCAAGTTTCCTTTTCAACATTATTTCTTAGTTCTTTTAAATAAAATTCATTTGTACATGAAGAAAAAACCATAGAAACATCACATGAAACAATGCACATACTTCTTCAGTATAGGAAAACCATATCATCTAAACCTTTTAGTAGTGATGACTTAGATAAGTTGGATGAAGCTCTACAGGGCTTACTTTCACTAAGTTCATTCACTAAGGTTTATGATGACAAACCCAAACCTACCACCCATAACCTGTCTCCCAAACCTTTTAGCTGTGATGATATGAGTATGTTAGATGAAGTTCTTTAGGACTTCATCCCTCCTAACTCATCTACTAAAGTTTGTTGTGAAAAACATCAAAAAAAAGGTGTCAATGTAATTCAACCTTAGCTTGTTCTCTACCCACCCTCCCATAAACCTCAAATCCCATCCAAACCTAAATTTACCCTCTACGCATCCAATCACAATGATATTTCTCATACTCACTACACTAGAAATAGCCCACACCCCTAACAAGCTACCTAAAAACCCTTACCATTACCCAAACCAATCTTACATGTAGCCCTTTGTCTCAATTCATAACTTAGGAGTTCGATCTCATTAAACAACTTAAGAATACTCTCACCAAGATATCCCTTTCGGATCTTCTCCAAAACTCCCCCAACTATCATTCTATGCTTAAAAAAAATTTCAACATATAGTGGTCCCTCCTGGTATGTAAGCTAATGATGTGGGATCTACCTTACAAGAAATGAATACAACTAATGTGGACATTACCTTCTACCAACATGAGCTTGCTCCATTAGAATTATAAAAGAAAAATGAAGCCTTTATGATAATAGCCCAATATGATCAGATAGGCAACAAACAAACCCTTGTTGATAATAGCTTTTCCCTTAATGTGTGCAATGTGAAGCTTCTTGATAGATTGCATGTGGATAAATCATAAATCAAATCTGATTCCTTATCCATTAGAGGATTATACAATGTTACCAAGCAACCTCTTGTTGTCAATACTTTACTTATTTTTGTTGGTATGGTTACATTGCAAACTCCTATTCATGTCATGCCCTATGACCTTTCCTATAATATCCTATTGGGAAGACCACGGATTCATGAGATACATGTGGTACCCTCGACCCTTCATTGTGTTGGGACTGAAAAAATCTAGCATTTTCAACTAGCCTCCACGCCATCTATCTTCCACCTACCACAAAAATACCACACTTTGATTTCATGATCAATGCGAATTGTAGAAATTTTTGTGACAAGATCCATAGCATCCATAAACAAATTTTAAAACCCATAGTCTTTCCCCCATTCCAAAAAAAATTCAATACCATTGGCCTAACAATGGTTCATCGACAAAACCCCCATCAAAGCCCCACTGATGGACTGATGAAAATAGCTCACAACCTAGTATCGGTGTAACAATACTCTATCAGCCTAACTCCTATGGTGCTCTCCCCGATATAACGATAGAGTCAACAAAATTAAGCACATTGCTGTAATACATAAACATTGGTGGAAAAAATGATAGAACTCCCTCGATGGCCTGATATAACCATGAATTGTCAAGTGCATAAAGTATACTGGGGGAACTAGGGTGCATCGGGGAAACATTATATAGCGTCCCACCGATAGACTAAAGGAAGGGTGTTCATTGGTGGAGAGGGTAGCTATTGGTGAAAGAAGAATCACAGTCTCACCAATATGGTGATAATGATTATTACTGAGTGATGTGACATCTTAGGGCACAA
Source organism: Sequoiadendron giganteum (assembly GCA_007115665.2). Taxonomy (NCBI): domain Eukaryota; kingdom Viridiplantae; phylum Streptophyta; class Pinopsida; order Cupressales; family Cupressaceae; genus Sequoiadendron; species Sequoiadendron giganteum. The sequence continues at coordinate 358,688,598 of CM021101.1, forward strand.
TCGAGATATTTGAAATAAAATTTTTTCTTCGATGAAAAGACTCAAAGACAGATGGTGCATTTATGAACTAGAATTGAAGTGAGTTATGTCACAAGTTTATCCTATAGTTGTTACAAAATCTAGAATATTTTGCTAAGGGTAGAAGCATAAAGGAAAAACTTGGAGTTCTTAAGCAACAAAGACCAGTGAAGGAAAGACTAAAGTAAGTAATTTAGACCCATATGAGAAGCTATTTTCTTCCAAAGATTGAGATTTAAATAATGGAACAGAGTGCAGACAAACCCAAAGCTAAAAAATAGAAAACTAAAAAGAGACTCCTAAATCAAGACCTGATAGATCAATGCCCTAGGTTGGGTTTGAGACCCAAGATGAGTGCTCAAATGAATCCTTCAATGGATTGAATATGGGACAAGCATAAGGGCTTAGGAGATTTTTTGACACCACAATGTGGTTATGAGCTCTTCATATACCATTACAATAAACAATTTAGGTTTCAACCAGTCTGCAATTCGTGGAGGTTCAACCTGGGAAGACTTGTGGTGCCCAATGTGTTTGTGAACACAAAGCTAATTAAAGCTCTTGCTATCAGATATGACCCCAAGAAAATATCTACTCAGTCACATGGCGGGGGTGACATGCTTTTTATTTCTATAGATCTCATTTCTAATTTATTTTAGTTGGAGTGTTCATTGAATTTATCATTCACAATCAAATATATCTTGACAGAGTATCACCACATGGATACCAGATATAAGAGATGAAAATTACCTTTGTATATGACCAAGGATGAAGGATGGAAACTCAAGAGGTTCTCTATTAGTGAAAACCCTCATTTCCATGAAGATTTGTTTGAAGATTATTTTCGGTACACTTATTATTCAGCTAGTCTAGTTTTGGGAGTAGAGGTTCCACCTCTCATGTTGATTGCCCAAATGGTCTTAGTTGTAGACATACAAAGAAAGGATTCCATGCCATTTGATGATCCTAGCTACTTGGCCAATGCCCTAAATTGAGGGCTTGGAAAGATTAAAAATAACAGTGATAATATTCATTTCAAACACTATTGTTTTCTTATGCAATTTATTTTGTACGAAGGACAAGTTAGAGGGGTTGGGAGTCAAGAATTAAGGATAAAAGATACAAATGAAAATGGATATTTCAAACCTATACAAATGTGGACTTCATTGTGGGACAACCGATTTGGTAGGTCTCATTACCTTCATTTTGAAGATTTTTTTGCAAAACCATTGATGAATTTATTGGGATATCCGTGCAATTATAACATATCCCCAAAAGTACAAATATTTCTAAGACAAAAGGAAAATGACCCAAGAAATAAAGTGAATCATAACTGGGGAGACCAGTATGATTTCTCTGCTTGTATAGTGATAAGGGCTTATGAGTTATGGGTTTGAAGGAACTCCATACTTGATGCCACGAGTGGTTCCTGATTGAATTTCTTATTTAGAAATTGTAAGGCAATTGGAAAAATCTGATGTGAAACACCTCAAAGTACATTAAAAAAATCAATTATGCCCAACACCTTATGTTTTGGAGACTTTACAGTGGTTGAAAATGAATGATATGAAGAAATTGATGCTAAATTAGTTCAGTACAATCTACCTCTAGGCAATGTAAGGAAAAATTTTGATACAAAAGGGTTTATTCATAAGTTGAGATTATGAAAGGGGCTATCAAGGTTTGAAAAAAATTTCTTAGTCAAAGATGTGATAAGAAACCATAATGAGGCTTCCACCATAGAAAGGATGGCCACTTATAACAAGATTATGCTTGCAAATGAATGGAAAAGAAAAAATCTCCCATCTTATTCAAAAGAATTTAGTGAAATAGAGGATCCTCTAACAAGAATTGAGCAACTCATCACTCATGTGAATGAATTGGTAAAGGATGTGCCCCCTATGGTTTTTGATGCACCTCATGCAACCTATTAAGGAGTACAAGATGAAGACATAGATCCCTTGGATTACATTCCTTAATAGCCTACTCCTGAGGTATGATTTTTTGTAGATCCTGATTTAAGTGAAGAATAGGAGAGTGATGGAGAGGGTGAGTAGGTCAAAAAAATAAGTGCTCCTATGATTGCACAATACAAGCCCCCTCAAGAGTAGAATATTGTAAGACTTGAGGCATCAAATGAAACATCTGATGATGTGAGGGTCAGAGCTGGATAATAGTTTATTTCTGATTGTAATTTTGTTAAATATTCTGAATTTAAATCATTTGTTTATGAGTATAAAGGAAAAAAAATGAGACAAAAGATACAGGATATCACTCCTGAACATGAGGCAACTGCTTTGGAGGAATTGAAAAAGGAGATAGATAAGGAAATGGGGTCCATCACCCTTGAAAGAGGAAGGGAATTAATTCAAGAAGCTAGAGTGTTATTCCTACTAGGGTTGTATATTATCTCTGCAATTGTATTTGATAGCTTTAGAAAAAGAGGGTATAAGACAATGAACTTAACAAAAGAAGCAAGCGACAAAATGTATTCAAGATCTAGGTACAACCAAGATGAGACCACCTTGCTTATTTGGTCACTGCATCCCCATGATAAAAGACCTGCTATAATCAATAATCCAAACCAAGTGTTTGGACATCTCTTGGTCCAATGAGTAGGGGATAACGACCCTATGGAGACATCATAATTGAACATAAATGTGGCAAAATTTACCAAAGCACATATCGAAAAATGATTAATTAAAATGATAGATTGAAGAAGGAGCTAGCAAATCAGAGAGAAATAACATCTTTCTCCTCCACATCAGAGTTGTACTCCCCATGGATTGAAAATGATAAGAGAGTGCTTGATGCATTGGCTGATGCAACCTATTGGAAGAATTTCCATCTAAAATCCCAAGAGAAATGGAAAGAATTGGAGAAAGAAATGAAAACCATCAAATATAACACTATATCTAAAATGATCAAAGAAAGATTCAAGAAAATGATGAAGTGTGCTAATGAGTACTAGAAATTGTTCAAACAGACACACTTTACATTGGGGCGGGTGCATGGAAATGGGTAGCAATTTCGTTGACACCCCGTAATTTTTTTTTGGGAAAACCATAACACGAGCGCGTTATAACACAATCACATTATGGATCGTTATGCCGAACCTGAGGCTCATCAACTACAAACCAATAACACGAGTGCATTATAACGTGCTTGCTTTATTGATTGTTAAAAGAAAAAAAGAAATGCAAATCTCTCATCAGGATTTCGACTGGTTTTTTTTGTAGCCGCGGAAAAAACCACCACAATTTTGCACTCGTGTTCTAGGAGGAGAATTTTAACAAATTTCTTCACCAACAATCCCTAATTCTTCACAAAAATGGCGCCACGACGAGGAGGAACTGTGAGAGGTAAGGATTCTATGGTTTTTTTTTTAATTAGTTAGTGTTAGGTTGAATTTGATATCTATTTGTTTGAATTTTTAGGAGATGCAAATCAACTTGAAAACCCTCAAAATACTTAATAGGAAGACCAACCAAATCCTAAAGATCAAAATCAGCCACAACATCAACCTCCTCCACCAATGACTCAACCTCCTCTTGGCACTCAACAAAATTTAATGAGTGAAATTGAGAATAACAAAAAGAGAATTGAGGATTTGATCAGTAGGTTGAGTGATCCAAATGGTTCAACTGCAGAAAGAATGACCCTAGAAAATTCATTAAAAGATATGTTAAAAAATGTAGATTTAATTAGCAAACAAATAACTAGATGGCAAGATAGGAGGTAGGCAGCTAGGGATTATTATGCCAATAAAATATCATATGAGGATGTGAAGGATTTAAAAATTACAAAAGGTGATTTGTGCTCATTATTCAACGACCCACACATAAATCAAAATCTTACCCTCAATGTGAAGAGGTTTCCTATCCATTGGTGCCACCACCAATAGATTAGGGACCAGTTTTATGATAGGTGGTACATGGTCTTCGATTACTCACCATGCAATAATTGTTAGGTCCCGCAATATTTCCTTAGGAAACTATATAGTGATTTCATATTAAACAAAATACCAAATTATTTTGATATGAGGGATTTATAGGGGAGAGGTGGGGGGTCAGCTCAGGATAGACCTAGTGCACAACCGGATCCTATGCAAAAAGGTAGATGAGCTCCCACTAGGCCACCTCATGAGCATGTTGTTATGCCTTCCATCATGAAGAAAAGTGTTGACGTAGAGACATTACATGCAATCAACACTTTGACCTAGAGTGTCATCCATCATACTAGCCTTATTCTACAGTGCCATCTAGGGGAGTCTTCGAGTGGTGGCCTTCGAACACATATGTGTCAATATTGCAGGGCTACTTGTTCATATGACCCCACCGACAGCTATGGAGATGGAGAGGGAAGCCAAAATTTTGCATTAGGCATATGGCATTGATAGTCAGGTAAAATTTAGTGCATGTGTTCATTGAATTGAATTTATCAAATTTTGATTTTGAAATGCAAGATTAACTAAAAATATTTTATGATTTTAATAAAATTGTAAGGTCATAGTGTTGAGACTAGATACACTTGCCCCCCACCAACCTATTTCTACAGTACACCTATCGCTAGGGTATGTAACTAGTAAACAATTATAAATTTATTGCATGTTAATAGCATTGTTTTATGAATGGTAATTTAATATGCGATTTTGGATGTTGAACAAACTAATATTGGAGGTTTTGATGGAACACTTCCTAGTGGTGGTGGATTTATTCAAACCTTCACACAGGTAATAGAATAAAGATCTTAACTAATGAATCAAGTACTTAATCGATTTGTGTATTTAATATGCACATCGTTGATTACGTTGAATATTTTGTTGTTTTATTTTTAGTTGTTGTGAGATGATATACCTACGAATGTGATGAGGGCAATGGATATTGGAGTGAAATTTTCTATAAAATCCTCAATGGCTCTAACATAAGAGGTATGAGGAAAATTAGTAAATTTTAATTTACATTTATTGTTATAGATTTTAGTTAGTGAAAAATCAAACCATTATTGATTCACATAGTTTAATTTCTATTTGTATGGTTTATACAGGGCTTGAGCATGCCTAAGCATGGGCATGAGAATATTTACCTCATGGAGAGATATCGTGAGATGGTTGTAAGTGATTATTTTGTCAAATATATCATTTTTTATAATGTAACTTCTAAATATTCATGTCTTTACATCTTATTGTAATAGTTAAAACTTCACTATGAACTAAACCCTAGGAGGAGTAGCAGGAGCACTCCATGAGCACAAAAAAAAAGAGTGATAGACCTATTTCCATCTAAGTGAAAAGGAAAGGGACAAATTTTATTTCCAGGGCATGGAGAGCAATGACTTTTGATTCCAAAGTCCTTTGTTGTATGCCTACATGGCAGTTTTGTACATATTTTTTATTGGACATATTTGACATTGTATGCTTATATGGCATTCTCGTAAGCCTATATGGCTATTTTGTACATATATTTCATACTTATATCAACATATATTCATGTATCCCTACATGGATATTTGGTTAATACAAATATCTTATATCGATGCCTATCCATATTTGCATTCTAAATTGATGGTTCAATAGTTATGAGTTACATGTATTCAAGGTAATTTCTATGTTAATACAAATATCTTTTATCAATGCTTATACTTCTATGATTGATGTATGTTTGTGTATGGGATCATAGTAATTTCTATTTGATGATCCTATTGTGTCTTTAAGGTTTATTTATCGAAGTTTGCATGAAACAAGTTTTAAATCCTTAAAAATCTTTGAATTTCTTAGGTTTTTCTATTTGTCGAGTCTAGGCTCTGAGCCCGAGTCCAAGTTGAAAATTGGCTTGTCAAGTCTAAGGCGAGTCCAAGTCTTGTAACACTAGTGTGAACACATCGAGGAATAATGTATATGTCGATGAAGAGAGAACCCATCCTTGTTTCCAAACAAACCATGGTATAGATATGGGTGGTTGAGATAAAAAATCACTCTTCTGGATAGTTTGAACCATAATCTTTCATGGCTGCAAACACACCTTCATTATGTGTGTTCTTGATCCTACTAAAGAAATGGTGGAACATGTTTTAGATCAAATATTGCAACCCTAATTCCACAAGAAGGTTACTTGTCCCGATTTCTGCAAATATCTTTAAGATGTTCATGTCCTTCTTGAGTAATGCCAACCACTATCATCGGTTTCCATGATTCTAATGGAAAGTCAATTGGTTGCAATACCCAGAGGCTAGCAGGTTCATTCGCTCTAATACCACTGTAATGACTCGAGCTTTGGATCAATAAATTTTTGATTTATTTCTTATTGGATTGACAAAGGTTGTCATCCAATATTATTAAGAGAGATAACGGAGTCCCCAAATTATAAATGAAATAAATTCTGAATATGAAATCTAATTCAAATATTAATTTGATAATGGAAATTTGATAAATAAATATAATAGTTGTTTCTAATTAATCAATTAAAATCATGTGCTATCTTTGAATATAAATTTTCCTATCATTGATATATAGGCCTTGAGAATTGGGATTCCTTTCCTGATCGATACTTTGTACTCATGCATCTAGCTTTGAGTCCTTTCTGGATTATATGCTTGAAACTTATACTACCATATTATAAAAAAAATTATCATATAGACCAATCCCACACTAGCTAATTTAATAATAAAAATAAGTCCGCAAATTGATTACCCTGATCTTCCCTTCTTATTCTCTTTTATACTCAAAAACTACACAATTGAATCCTGATAGCAATATCACAATTTGACACATTGTAGAAAATACCTCTTACTTATCAATCGATGAGATAAAGGGGCTCTATAATGAATGTTTCATAAGGCACAACACTTGCTGAAGTTTTTGCAAATGGGGTTGCAATCTAAGTGGGCTTAACCTTGGGGAAAAAACTTCATGGTTAAGCGTTTGAGTTGGATTAGTACTGGGATGTGTGACCTCCTGGGAAGGCCCAGTGCCTCACCTCTATGAGAATCACCTACATGCAATGAGTGCTAAGTGGTATATTCATTATCTTGAGAGATGGGTTCTTGTGAACTCAGCCCTCTTTCAATCCATGTTAGCCTTGGGACCGTATAGGAAGCTGGAGGTCATACCAAGTACGGGATCAACAATTTTGTATAAAAAATCTAAAAAAAAAAGAACAATGTGAATAATTCTTATCTTATCTTCTCCAAAAGTTCATCAACAACCTCCATTTGAGCCTCTCAAGTCTTTACATAGTGTTTTACACCCTTGTCTAACTGATCCATGCCCTCAACTAACTAAAAACTAACTTTCAAAACAAGTAACTGTTGCATTTCAAATTTGCAACTTTTGACTCCTCCAACCTAAGGGATCAATCTAATGGAACATAGATCGAAGGGATTCCACATGTTTCAATGTGAAAGAGGACTATGCCTGGCATAAAAATACCTATTTGGACATGTTGGAGTAGTCTGCTTGGTCCCACAAGTTGCAGAATGAAAGTTACATCACTTTGCAGCTTTGCATTGCTTGCATTTGATGTTTTTTCCATCATGTGAAAATCCTCCACCATAGGAAAACCACTCTGAGATAGACAAAATCGAGAGAGTCTCAATGAAATCCTATAGGATTAGACGAGAAGTTTCTAAGCATCACAGAATCTGAGTAATAGCATGCTGAAGTTTGCAGCCATTTTGCAGTTTGGACCCTTCACAGATTGATTCGGCGGAACGTAGCTCAGAGTGATTCCACGTGTTTCAGTGTGAAACAAAACCATTCCTAGCATAAAAATACCTATTTGAATACGTTGGAACAACTAGTTTGGTCATATGAGTTGTAGAGCGAAAGTTGCAACACTTTGCAACTTTGCACGACTTGAATTTGACACTTTTTCCATCAAGTGAAAATCCCCCACCACGAGGAAACCACTCCAAGACAGCCAAAACTAAGAGAGGTTTTTCTAGAGGGGCCCAACATCTTCCTATAGGATTAGGCAAGAAGTTTTTAACTATAATAGTATCTAAGTAATAGCATGCTGAATTTTGCATCTGTTTTGCACTTTGGACCCTTCAGGGATCGATCCGATGGAACATAGCTCAGAGTGATTCCACATGTTTTGGTGAAAAATAGGACCATTCCTAACATAAATATACCTATTCAGATGTGTTGGAATAGTACACTTGGTCACACAAGTAGCAGAAAAAAAGTTGCACCACTTTGCAACTTTAGACTGCTTGCATTTGATGTTTTTTCCATCAAGTGAAAATCCGCCACCACGAGAAAATCAATCTAAGATAGCCAAAACCGAGAGATGTTTTTGTAGAGGGGCGCACTTTATCCAAGTAATAGCATGCTAAAGTTCGCATCCATTTGCACTTTGGAACCTTCAAGGATCGATCTGGTGGAACATAGCTCGGAGCGATTCCACATGTTTTGGTGTGAAAAAAGACCATGCCTAGCATAAAAATACCTATTCGGATGCGTTGGAACAGTTAGTTTGGTCATACGAGTTGCAGAGTGAAAGTTGCACCACTTTGCAACTTTGCACAACTTGAATTTGACACTTTTTCCATCAAGTGAAAATTCGGCGCCACAAGAAAACCACTTCAAGATAGCCAAAACCAAGAGAGGTTTTTATAGAGAGGCCCAATACCTTCCTACAGTATTAGACGGGAATTTTTTTAAGTGTAACAGTATCCCAGTAATAGCATGCTAAAGTTTGCAGTCATTTTGCACTTTGGACCCTTCAGGGATCGATCCGGTGGAACATAGCTCAGAGCGATTCCATGTGTTTTGATGCAAAAGAGGACCATGCTTAGCATAAAAAATACCTATTCGAACATGTTCGAATAGTCCACTTGGTCACGCAAGTTGCAGAAAGAAAAGTTGCACCACTTTGCAACTTTGCACTACTTGAAATTGATGCTTTTTCCATCAAGTGAAAATCCACCGCCATGAAAAAACCACTCCAAGATAGCCAAAATCGAGAGATTTTTTTCTAGAGGGGACCAACACCTTCCTGCAGAATTAGATGAGAAGTTTCTAAGTGTAATAGTATCCAAGTAATATAGCATGTTGAAGTTTGCAACCATTTTTCACTTTGGACCCTTCAGGGATTGATCTGATGGAACATAGCTCAGAGCGATTCCACATATTTTGGTGTGAAAGAGGACTATTCCTAGTGTAAAAATACCTATTCAGATGTTTTGGAACAATTCACTTGGTCACACAAGTTGCAGAACGAAAGTTGCACCAATTTGAAACTTTGCACTGCTTGCATTTGATGTTTTTTGCATCAATTGAAAATGTACCACCACGAAAAAACCACTCCGAGATAGCCAAAACCGAGAGAGGTTTTTGTAGAGGGGATCAATGCGATCCTATAGGATCAGATGAGAAGTTTCTAAGTGTCACGGTATCCAAGTAATAGCATAGTGAATTTTGCAGCCATTTTGCACTTTGGACCCTAAAGGGATCGATCCGGTGGAATGTAGCTCAGAGTGATTCCATGTGTTTTGGTGCAGAACAAGACCATGCCTACCATAAAAATATCTCTTTAGATGCGTTGGAACAGTTAGTTTGGTCATACAAGTTGCAGAGCGAAAGTTGCACCACTTTGCAACTTTGCACAGCTTGAATTTGACATTTTTTCTATCAAATGAAAATCCGCCGCCATGAGAAAACCACTCTGAGATAGCCAAAACCGAGAGAGGTTTTTCTAGAGGGGTCCAAAATGATCCTATAGGGTTAGATGAGAATTTTTTAAGTGTCATGGTATCCAAGTAATAGAAATCTAAAGTTTGCAGCCATTTTGCACTTTGGACCCTTAAGGGATCGATCCGATGGAACATAGCTTAGAGCGATTCTAAGTGTTTCGGTGCGAAAGAGGACCAAGCATAGAATAAAAATACCTATTCAGATGTGTTGGATCAGTTCGTTTGGTCACACGAGTTGCAGAAAAAAACTTGAAATTTTTTTACATGACCTTTATATGACTTTTTTCACATTATTTACATTTCAAAATTCAAAGTTTGCAAATTTTCCTATTGAAGGCATTTACAGATCAAGGTGCTACTCCACAAAACATGAACTCAAACCTTACAATATTTGAGTATATCTCAGTGTTCAATAAAAAACCGCCCATGCCTTGGCCGTTTTCTTTTTCTTTGCGGTTACGCCATATTTTTCTATGCTCACTATCTTCAGAGCTTGCCACGTCGCTGCCTCACGAAGCTTTTTGCTTTGGCTTCGTTTGGCTTTTTGACAGTCTCCATTTGCATGCTACATGGCTCATGTTGGCTGCTCTTTCGAGTCAAACCCACTTCATCCTTTGCTTTTCACCTCATTCTTCACTTTTGCTCGGAGCTCTCCACGTGGCTCCCTTTCGTGGCTTTCTGCCGAGCTTCGTCTGGATGACACGTGGCATTTCTTTTTCATGTGTCGATTACTTTGGAAATTTCAACGGATCTTTTGTGCTTCCCACTGCCATGTGTCTTCTCCTGTTGCTGCATGGTTTTCCATTTTGGATCATGGCCTCGCTGGCGTGTTGCTGATTGATAGATGTTTGTTGTGGCGGCTCGGATCATTTGGGCCAAGGATTGTCCTGCGTGGTCTACTCTTCCATGATGCATTTTCAGGCGGTGGGATGGACTATATATGGGGCCTGATTTTTCTTTTATTAGGTTGTTGATGAAGTTTAAGAAATCTCTTAAGCATTGAGGATTAAGCCTTGTGTAATAGTTACTTTCAATTCAAAGACTTTGAACTGTGCCAGATAGACTCGGCCTTTCTATTTTCAATTGTTCGCTAGTACTATTGACTTGTGCTATTGTCTTTATTTTTGTATGAATGCCTATTCTTCAGTTTTTGTAACCTTTCATAGCTAATATAAATAGAGATCATGTTTCTTCGACTCTTCTGTGTTAAGGCAAAGTTATATTCAATTACATTATACATATAGAAGGATGGTGTTGAATGACAAGTGCTTTTGAAAAAATTTATCTTAATTAATAGCAATTTAATGGTTCGGGCCTTTGCATTATGCACTATGCTCTAGTAAAATTCGTCTAAGACTTTGGCGCATCGCCTGTAGTGTAAGCTTTACATTCATGTTATTCTCCTTATCTTTTTGCTCAAACCACTAAGTGAAGAGCTGGCTTCGATAAAATCCTAGAGGTCACTTAGCTAGCGTACCATGTCCCCCAATAGCTAAGTTTCCCATAAGACTGCTACTACATGCAAAATTTTGCATCAACAGTTCTTTTTCTGGCACGCCCGGTGGGACTGCAAACTAGCACATTCGCCTGATCTTTATAAGTGTGTATGAGCCATCGACCTGTAACTAGGTCACAATCTACAAGATTCCCTGGCCAGCTTATACTACGTTTAGTTTTCATACATCCGAGAGGTCATCGAAATAGCCCTTCAACTCCTTCATCACCTCCTGCTCCATTATCACCTAATCCATCTACACCCATGGTTGCTAGAAATTATGTAGGCTGGGACTCCGGTAGTCCATTGGTAGCACTTGTGCCTCCTGCAGTATGGGCTCCCATCCCTGTTTCGACCTTAAAAGCTATTCCTAAATATTTTGGGGATGAATAAAAAACACCCACAGAGCATCTGCAAGATGTAGCCGACGTATGTCTGGTACATGGCATATCAAATGAGAATGTAGCCCTTAGATTGTTGGCCGCCTCATTCCGAGGGAAGGCACTGAACTGGTACTGAACCATTGACACAGGCACTATAGCTACTTGGGACCAGCTTAGAACCCCTTTTTATGAACATTTCTTCAATGCTGGCGATAGATCTTTATTGTACCATCAATTGGCCAACATAAAGCGAGCTCCTCATGAAGCTCTACCCGATTTTAATGCAAAATTTCACTCAACTTGGTAGAGAGTGCCTGTTGGTAGCTGACCACCTCCTAATCTGGCTTTTATGTTTTACCTGAAGTCGATAAATGTTGATATCTCTATGATGTTACAAGCTCTTGGTGGAGAAACTCTTCCTGATGCTTATGCTCTAGCTATTACTGCAAAAAATAATCTGATCACTGCAGGGAAATTGGAGCCAAGACCGATCATGCCATCGTTCCCTGAGTGCAATGCTCCAAAAGCTGAAGTCCCTTCTACCAGCATGCCTACAGCTTTCCCTCAATCTATGTATGTCTATCCCAGGAGTGCTTCAAGCATAGCCCCGATGATAGCTCCTATAATAGCTCCTATGCCGAACCCCATAGCTACTAAGATGAATAAAATGATAGAACAGATACGGACTATGACTAATGAACTGACTACTTTGAAGCGACAACAATACAGCTATCAAAAGTCGGCATATCAAAATTTCCAAGGTGGAAAGCCTCCATACCAATCAAATCAGTGGCAAGATAAGTCATGTGGGAATACCTCAGCTCAATCAAGTAACCAGATGGTTCTGGTAACCTTGCCTATGCAGACTGTTCACCCTAGTTCAAATAAGGAGTTGATAGTAGGACAAAACAATTTGGCAGAAGATGTTAATTCATGGTGCTTTCCTTGCAATGATGAACATATGCCGCGGAACTTCCCGCGAGGAAATTTGCAACAAAAAATTACAGATCAGCGTAGCCAAGGCACCACATCCGTTTTCGATAACACACCATATGCCTCTCAACAAATGAGCAATGTCATCCTTGCAGCTCAAATGTAGGGGATGTCCATCCAACAAGAATCAAAAATTATTCCTAACCAGGCTGTCTTTTCTTGGATGGAGGGAGAAGAGTCAGCATTTCCAAATGACATCCCTACGGATAAAGTACCCCGAGTGAAATCAAATTACAATACGCATTCAAAGGGAAGATTCACCGAAGGGTTCACGAACTCATCTAATCAAGTGTCAACACCACCGGCGCGTGGTCCTATAGCAGGCCCATTGCCCATCCCACCACAGTCTGAAGTGGCTATTCCTGGCCCTCTGAAGCCACTTCTTCTGAAGATCATAACTCCTGCAGTCATCCCCGCTGCGGTTAAACAATCAGACACACCAGCCATCAAGCCTGTATCAACTGCCAAAATAAAGGAGCAAACCACTGCAATTCACCAGTCCCGAGTGCAATTCAATGTAGTGGAACAACTAAAAAGGTCATTTGCCAATGCTTCTCTGTGGGATGTCTTGGCTATTGTAGAGCAGAAGGTGCTGCTACAAAAGTCGTTATCGTGTGAAGAAAATGTGAAGATTTCTTCTCAATCCCTTGAAGAGAAGGTATCCAAACCTGAACTAGACAAAGTGCTGACAATTCCACATGAAGAGAAGCTAGAACCTGAAAAGGAAGGTAAGCCTAAGCCTAGGCCTTTCTTTCTAACACTTATTGTTAGTGAAAAATTACTACATAACTATAAGATTGACTCTGGTGCTAGCACCACTATCATGCCAAAGCAAGTCGCTGATGCTTTGGGACTAAAGTATGAGCCACTAAATAAAGGAGTCATGCAGCTTGATGGAAACAAGGTTGATACTGTTGGGATAATCAAGGGATTACCTATGACCTTGTTTGCCTACCCCAGTATCACTGTAAATCAGGATACTGTACTTATTGACATCCCTCCCTTATTTGGGATCTGCTTATCCTGAGAGTTCACTACAAATGTAGGAGGATATCTGGCTTTAGACTGGTCCCACATGATTCTAAGGACGAAGCACGGAGCTAAGATGAAGTTATTGTTGAAAAACCTACATTTTGCACATGTTACTGATGAAGCTCTACTAAATTTTGAAGCAGCACACACTTCTATTTCTCAAGAAGAGAGGCACAATGTAGAGTCCCTTGAAGATGAGGAGGCTACTAGCTCCCGGACACAAGATGAAGAGAAGTTTTTGGAAGAGTTTATTGATACAAATCCTTTTGGAAATTATCATGCAACTGGCCTCGGAACCTATGTAATACATGAAGAAGGGAAAATCATACCCAAAGTTACTAAAGAACCTGAGGGTGAAGAGTCTCCAGAAATATGGCGATTATACTTCGATGGAGCCTAATGTAAAGTAGGAGCCGGAGCGAGAATTTGTTTGATATCCCCAACTGATGAAAAGACATTGAGGTCTTAACGTTTCCAATTTGCATGTTCCAACAATGAAGCTGAATATGAAGGGCTCGTCTATGGTTTAAGCCTTGCGGAGCAAATGGGTGCAAAACAAATAAGTGTCTTCGAAGATTTTGAGCTGGTAGTTAATCAGGCAGAACATTGGCTGCAAAGAATATCCGCATGTGATCTTACCAGCATAGAGTCTGGGATGTGATCAACAGTTTTGAGGCATTCAACATTCAGGCAATTTTGAGAGAAACAAATACTGAAGCCGACAAGATGGCAGCTATTGGAGCTCAGTTCGAGCCGATGTCAGACCTTTTAAAAAATAAATATTTAATGAAGGTAATTATAAGACCTGTTGTCCCAGATAACAATCAAGGTTGGCAAGTATTTAATAGTGATGCTCATATTGCATTATTCCTTCAGTCATCTAGAGAGTTTGCCGATTAGCTGCAGCCAAAGATCGTTGAGGCTTACGGAGATCAAATTATTCAGCTGAAATATAACAAGCTTCCGAGGGGTCTAGTCACTCTGGAAAGTCTTTTTGATTTCGATGATGCAACAAGAGATAAAAGGAAGCTCGTGGCTAACAAAGGTGATTATACCGATCTGCATGTCGGAGAAGATAGAAAGCTCAAAGTTGGAAAGGAAGTGTCAGAAAAGAACAAAGATAGACTAAGACATTTCTACGAAGAATATCCAAGCGTAGTTGCCTGGTCATATGATGATTTAAAATGATATGATCCTGGGATCATTGAGTATACTATTGAGCTGATGGAGGGGGCAAAGCCAGTCCATCAAAAGCAGAGGCTTGTGAATCTGAAAATAGAATCCCTAATGTCACAGGAGCTGAACAAATTGATCGCATCCCGGATAGTGTTTCTGATCAAACACAGCACTTGGGTGTCTAACCTAGTGCTAGTTAGGAAGAAAAATGGAGATATACGCTTGTGCGTAGACTTCTGCAACCTAAATAGGGCATCCTTAAAGGATCACTACCCCCTACCTTCAATGGAGGTAATTCTTCAGATTGTAGCTGGTTCCGAAATGTTTTTGATGTTGGATGGTTTTTCAGGCTATAATTAGATACGGGTAAAGGAAAAAGACCAATACAAAATGACATTCACCATGAAGTGGGGAACGTATGCTTATGCCAAAATGCCTTTTGGACTCTCAAACACCGGAGCCACATTTTAGCGAGCTATGGACATTTTTTAAAAAAATTTGATCCACAAGATAATACTAATCTACCTAGACGATCTAACCATATTCTCAAAATCTATTAATGATCATTTTGATCATCTAGAGCTTGTTTTCCAGAAATGCCAGAAATTTAGAATCTCCCTAAATCCGAAGAAGTGTGTGTTCAGAGTTCCCCAAGGGAAACTATTGGGATATGTCATCTCTAACGAGGGCATCACTATTGATCCAGAAAGAGTCGATGCGATCCAGTAGCTCCCATTGCCAGTCAACAAAAAAGGTGTGCAACATTTTCTGGGAAAGGTTAATTTTATTAGCTGTTTTATTATGGACTTTGTAGGCATTGTTCGTCCAATTACTTTAATGCTTAAGAAGGATCAATTTTTCAAATGGATGACGGAAGCTAGAAGAGCTTTCAAACTTGTAAAAAAGGCTATTTCTTCCGCTCCTGTGCTGGTTAATCCGGACCTGTCAAAGGATTTTATCATGTATGTTTTTGGTGGTGGTAATAGTATTGCTACAATGCTTATGCATAAAGATGATAAAGATGCAAGGGATTCCCCTATTTCCTTTTATTCCTGAACTTTAAAAAAATACGAAGTAAAGTATAACTTTGTAGAGAAACAAGCCTTCGCCATTGTTAAAGGGCTTAAGAAGTTCCAACATCTGATATCATATAATAAGGTGATTGTATGTGTTCCGCATCCAAGTGTGCGAGAATATATCATGGAAGGGGAAATCATGGAAAAGAGAGTTAACTAGATCACCAAGATCCTAGAATATGACATTGAGGTCAGACCTGTCAAGACTATCAAGGGGAAGGACTGTGTGAGTATATCACTGAAAACAGTGAAACAGCGTAAGAATGTGATGCTCTGGAACCTGTGTTGATAAATGAAGAGAATCCCCAGAGTAACTGGCTTGATAATAGGATAAATTTTATGCAGATAGGAAAGTATCCGACAGACCTCCCATCTTTTAAAAGGCGTTTCTATCGCCTACAAAATAGAAATTTTGTCCTTTTGGAGGGTGTCTTGTTTAAAAGAAATTTCAACAACATCCTACTGAGATGTGTCAACGAGGAGCAAGCCCAAAAGATATTAGATCAATATCATAACAGCCCTACCGAAGGACATTTTTCCGCAAAAACCACAACAATTAAAATCATATGTGTCGGTTATTATTGGCCAACACTTTTTAATGATGCATTTTCCTTAATTAGGTCTTGCAAAGAATGTCAGTTCTATGTTGGAAGGAGACAAAATGTTGCTATGCCTTTAAGACCCATAGTGATAGAGGAACCTTTTGCTCAATGGGGTTTAGACTTCATTGGGATGATCAACCCTCTTTCCTCAGTAGGACATAAATGGATATTAACAGCAACTGACTATTTTATCAGGTGGGCAGAAGTAGTGCCGATGAAAAGTGCAACTGAATCAGAGATTGTTAATTTCCTAGAAGAATTGGTAGCCAGATTTGGTCCGCCTAAGACAATTATCTTTGATAATGTCAAAGCTTTTCTCAGCTCAAAAATGAGTCAGTTCGCTCTAAAATATGGGGTGTTCTTGAAGACCTCCTCTAACTATTATCCCCAGGGAAATGGTCTCGCAGAGTCCACTAATAAGAACCTCATCCGGTTGATCAAATGGATAGGCTTGGAACATCAAAAGGAATGGCATAGGAACCTCCGGACAATACTCTAGGCAAATCAAATTATGGCCAAGCAGGTATTAAAAACATCTCCTTACGAGATGGTGTATGGAAAGGAGGCATTGTTGCCTATTGCCACAGAGATTCCCACCTTACAATTGCTCAAGTCTCTAGAAGTTAAACAAAATGGAGCAATGGAAGTAAGGTTTTCTAAGTTGCTTGAGGTGCAGGAGAAAAGAGAACATGCCTTGGAAGCAATGAATAGTCACCAACAAGTAGTGAAGAAATGGTTCGACAAAAGGGCTTCGGATCAAGGACTGCAACGCAGAGATTTGGTTCTCAAATTCAATGAACGCGGAACAAAACCTGGACAACATAACAAATTTGGCAGCCTCTTGGAAGGGCCATTCAAGATCTACCAGTGCAAACAGTTTAACTCTTTTGAGTTAGAAGATATGAAAGGCAATGCTCTAAGTATTCCAGTTAATGGAATACATCTTAAAAGGTTCTATTAACTCTGTATATGTGTTAATTTTGTATATTTGTATATATGTAATTACTCTTTGTCGCTTTAGGTTTTGGGTCTTCTCGGCACAGGATTGAAATAATGTAGCAATGGTGTAAGCAATTGAAAGAAATTTATAAATGAACCAAGTGTTGACAAAAGAAGCATAGTGGATTATATTCATTAAGGTCAAAAATTTTACAATATAGTGGGGTCGGAAGGCCTTGTGTTAACATTTACATATGCCCGCTAAGGCACGGGACTTGTAAGTAGAAAGAAGCAAAATTGGTAAAACATTTCTTATGTAGAACACTAGTGAGAAGAACCAGCGATCATAGTAGCAGGTAGCTCGGCTCTGGAAATACCATTCTCTCAAAGTTTTCATACCATTGAAAACTATAAAATGGCTCAAAATAATGAATGCGCATCCGGAAATGGCAGCCTTCGCGGACTCTGGCATGGTGCTCTTCATGGGTTTCCAGCTCGAAGCCGAATAGAAAGGGCCTGGTTGGGATGATGCCTCCATGTAGCTGCTGCAGGCGAATGTTTCGGACTGAAGGAATGCCTCGACCCATTTGGGCTGCATGCACAATCTGCTCCAAACCTCCGAGGTAGCATGTAGGGAACACCAGCTTCGTCAATTTTATAATTTTATGTTTGTTGACATTGATGTCCAACAATGAGGCGACAAAGTGGGAGTAGACGCTAGTGTTCACCCGATATTGCTCTTCGTAATGCACGCAGTCCTTCCCAAGGACCCATTTGATGGCTTTCACGTATAACAGATTTTTGGCACCTGTCATACGCTTCAAGCGTTTGCAAGTAATCTTGCCAAGGAATACTACCTGGGTGTTTTTGCAAGTGAACCTCACTGGTGTTTCCATGATTTATGTTTTCTAGGCTAAGAGATTAAAAATACTATATAACAAGAGATTGCTAAATTGAAAGGTCAGTCGATATTGTGATTCACAATGTTACACAAGGTGCTAATTTATAGGCTGGCTAAGCTATGCTTGCTGAAGAAATCATGATTAATAATTTCACAAAGTGGGTCACTTTGCCTTGGTTTTCCATTTCACAGCGTGCAAGGTGATAGAGAGGTGCAGGATCAGCTTGCAACTTGCTCCGCCAAGCTGCCACATCATAAATAGATCGGTCAATTGTCAGTAATACAAAGCATCACCTTCTCATCCGAATCGAATGAAGTTATTGAGAAAGACTCTGTTGGGCAATGTGCCTTGTATGAGCATTAATGTCAATCAATACAAATAGCCTGCAGAGAAATGATCGCAAGGTTTGCTTGGGTTCATTTTCCAAGACAAGGATCTGTTTTCGTCACACACGAAAGATTGTCTTTTAATTTTTTGGGCAGTTCGGTTGGTTGGCAATCTTTTTGCATGAGTAAAGTTGATAACACATAGTAACAACTTGGTGTAAATGGCTGGCACGTACCTTTTTCGGCCACCATTCCCGAGAAAGCTGAAAAGGCAAGTTATGGCATGCAGGGAAACATATTTATTGCAGAAGTTGCCAAATAATTAAGCAATTGAGGCATTTGCAAGAAGAGAGAATTTTGAAAAGAAGCTAAATCATTTTCCAAAAAATTTGCAAAGAGACCTTTGTGGAGATGAAATGGCCAAAATTGCAGAAAACCCTGCATAGACTTCAGTTCAAGTAGCTCTAAGCGAGCAGATGAAGAATGCACCCTGCGTGCAGCTTTATGATGGAGAGTCTTATGCCAGTCCAGGCATACCTACAAAGCCTAATTGGCCTTTCACTCACCCAATGAACCAGAGGTTGTTGAGCACGGTTCCTCACAGGGACCAGGTAGTGGTTTTGGAGGATTGGGACAATGTCTTTGACCCCGAGATGTCGAGCAATCCTAAGAGCCTTCAAGAAGCTGCATGCAAAAGGATGAAGAATATAATAGACCAATTTTCCAAATGGCTATGTTACTGTGGGCTTGCATAGTACATGGTTCCTTTGGTGCACCCTTGCCCAGAGATTGTAGTAGAATGCGCGACGCAGTTCGACCCAAGCACTGGGGTTATCAACGGTAAAGATTTTTGGGTAGTCATTAACCCCGTGTCTATTTAGGATATGTTGTGTGTCCCGTTTCCTTTGGGTAAGGAGGTTGAAGATTTCAACATGGAAAGAATGCAGCAAAAGTGGGGAGAGTTCCAATTTGGGCCATAATTTTATCGCTCCGAGCTTCAACATCCGAGCAATTCAGCCCTGCCTAAATTTTCTTTCAGTTTGAAAGCTCTGAGAGGTACAGTACAGTCTGCTATTTCTATGTTGGCAATGGTGTGTGGTTTGGACTCTGACGCAGAGGTCCATCAGTTTCAAATGTCCCTCTTCTTTATGTTAAAGAAAAATCGCGAGGGCCCACTTTTTGACTTTGCAAAGATGATTAGCGATGGCATCTGGCTGCAGTTAAAGGAATTTGGGGTCGGCTCTAGGTTCAGGTATTCATCTTTCCTGGCCTATTTAATTTTACACCAAAATTTGGATTACTTTTCAACGTCTTTGCTCTTGTCTATTTTTTATGAGAATGGCTTCAGGAAGTCGGTTTTGACATGGACTTCTGTCATGTCAAAAACCTTTGATTATTATGTGTTCTCGGATGGATTCATAGCCTTGACTATGAGGGCTTTGGGTAAAGCTAGTATAAATATGACCGAATGCATTTCACCCCGCCATAGGTCCTAGCTTGGGAAGTTAGTACCACCCTATGACTAGTTCTTCGGCATGGATTTCACTATGCTCCATTTGCCAGGTTTCATCCGGGAGCCTTTTCGGCTTCCCCATTTCCTCTCTGACAGAGTGCTGGTCCTAGAGGCAATGAGACAGCTATGCACCCTTGATGATGATTATTGGGGAGAAAAAAACTTGACCTCCTATTTACTATTGCCAATCATGTTTGGTTCAGTGTCACTGGCAAAGAAGAGGACCCCGCAGCCTGATACCTCGATGACTCTACTTTCAAAATTGGATCATTTTGGGCTGGTACTGATAGATGATTCCTGGAATTACAACCCTGACAATAATTTGTTGGGCATTGGCATCAGGATCGCACACTCACCTTGGCCATTCTGGGACCTTCGGAGGGATCTCGAGGAAGAAAATCTAAGTAGATATGTAGGTCTTGAATATTTCCCTACAGTGGATGGTCAACCACTCTGGCTGAATTTTTATCACATCATAAGGAGGGTCAACCCAAAGCTCGCAATCAGCCCCCCTTTGGTCAGCCAATTGAAAAAGCTCAATTGGGAACCCGACAAGATGCAAGCTTTCTGGATATACCGGCAAAAGATTCTGGCATCTGGCAAGTTATACAATGATGTCACCCTCGATGAGAAGTTTGATGATATCTGAGAAAATGAGCATCTGAATGTTGAGTATTTTTGGAACCATTCAACATCCGTGCAACAATATAGAGAAGAGGAGGCTGTTGCTGAATCTGAGGAGAAAGTAACTCAAATTCCCCCCGCCATCACCAAGAATCCAATAATTGAAAGAAATACTGGTAAGCAGCCTGTGCAAGAGGAAGAGTCGTGCGCGTTGGCATCCATGCCAGCCTCCTCTTCTAAACCAAAACAAAAGTGGATAGGGACCACCAGTTTTAAGAATCGGGTCATTCTTGACCTTGATGATGTCCCGAGTGAGAAGCGAAAACGTACCAAAAAGGCCAGTGTGGAGGAAGAGCAACTAGCAACGGAAGTGGTCGAGACATCTATGGCTCCACCGGAACATCAGGTAAGCTTTCCTCCCTCTTCTCTCTCCTCTATGTCTTTGGTCCCACCGCAGTCTGCCCTTGCTACCTCATCCATGCCAGCTTTCTCAGCTCCTGGATTTTCTGATCATTTTGGTCTTGTTCCTCCCGTTTTCCCTCATGTGTCCTCCATTTTTACTACTTTACTCAGAACGTAATTCGGTGTCAGTATCGGGCTCGTGGGTCAACAATTTTTATCCCTGAGGCCCAGCCCTATGGTTGGTGCATCTCCAATTTTTCCCTACTCCGTCACTTCATTTTCATCCCCTCCGAGTGGCCAATTTATCTCGCCTTTCTCCCCAGCTATTATAATGCGACCCAGCAAGACCTCTGATACATCAGCTACACTATCTTTCCCGCTAGCTATCCCTCAGGAGTACCCTTTTGCTGGTGGGCTGGGTATCCCTGCCCAAGAATATTTCTCGCAAATCAACACAAATAAAAGTGTCCACGCCAACTAGATCAGCAAGCGAAGGGTGAAGGACACAACCAGGAAGGCAAAGCTCCACTTGCAAACTATTTTCAATGAAGCCCAGAACTCCTTGATGTTCGCAAAGATCACCCCTAATGTGATCAGGGTAGTAAGCGAGATGTAGCCCAATGACTATTCTATGAATGTTGTAGGGTTAGACTTGCGGTAGGCCTGACCACAAGATAAAGTTGAACTCATGGAGGAGACTTAGAAGATAGTGACTACTTATTTCCTCAAGCGCAGCCGGTAGGACAAGAAGAAAGATGATCAGATTGCGGAGTTGAAAAAGAAGGTTGATATCTGGGTGAACAAATTCAAAGCCCAAGAGAACGAAATAGGTCGGCTGGAGAAGGAGAGGGGTATCTTCGAAAATAAAATCAAAGAGTTACAAAATTTGGGCAAAGAGGTTATTTCGACTCTTGAGAAGCAAGTTGAACTACTTTAAGCAAGTGAAGAAAAATTCCAAGCAAAGGAAAAAGAGCTCTACATTGAGTCCGACCTGCTAATTGAGGGCATGAGGGAGCTCCAGCAGAATACAACTGTCGAGACTACTGAAGTGAATGCCAACCTAGAGTTGGAGGTTCAAAAGGCTAAGCAGGTCAAATCGGCCTTGGCAGAGAGGGAAAAGGAAGTTCTTTCCCTAAGGGAGCAGATGTTTGCATTGGATAAAAACTTGGCGGAAGCAGTGGCGGGTTTAAGCAGCAAAGAAGTAGAGTTGGCTACCCTAAGAACCCAACCCATTGCCCCTCAGATGAATTCCTTGGAAATTTGCAAGGGGCTGCACGCATCATACTGGGATAAGGTAAAGGCTTTGTGCCTTACCCTGCAGCCCACTTTAAAGTTTATGGCACAAGCAGCTAGCCTCTGTGAAATGGTGAGTGAATTGATACAACAGGTTCAAGAGTTAACTTCTGACAAGGTTCCTGAGGCTAGGATATTATTGGGTAAGTTGAACACCGCTTCAGATGAAGCATTGAATAGCATGGGAATCAATGACCGAACGATGATAGCTTTGGGTGCAAGTAGCCTCATTTCCATGCATGAGGTCGTTCAACAAGTGGCAGATTGTAGAGCTTGGTTGAACCAGGTCACAAGCGACATGCAGGAAAAGTTTTCCCATTTGACTCAAAGAGGCCTCCCCTCACCTTTCATTACAGACCAAGCAATAGTAGGAGTGGAGCATATTATTGAAATGATCGAAGAGAAGAAGTAGGACCTTTCTGTCTTCCAGACCTTTGATCAATCTCCAATTGTTGAAGAGATTGAGGTAATCATACATCAATTGGCACAAATTTTCTTCCAATTGGAATTGGAAACAAAAGTATCAGGCGGATTGCCCTTCAAAGCAATCATCAATCTCTGACTAGCTCATGAGCACCTTCGAACTCTCTCCGCACCATCAAAGGAAATATGGAGCAATCTATAGGCCGCCCTCTCAAAGTTGTGAGCATTGTGTTGTCAAGCCAAAGGTTTCTGGGGTTCTCCTTTTTGCAAAGCAAAAAACCCCTATGAGTCGCCAGACTGTTCAATAAAAAACCACCCATGCCTTGGCTGTTTTCTTTTTCTTTGCAGCTACGCCATATTTTTGTATGCTCACTATCTTAAGAGCTCACCACATGGCTACCTCACAAAGCTTTTTGCTTTGGCTTTGTTTGGCTTTTCGATAGTCTCCATTTGTGTGCCGTGTGGCTCATGTTGGCTGCTCTTCCGAGTCGGACCCACCTTGTCCTTTGCTTTCCTCCTCATTCTTCGCTTTTGCTCGGAGCTCTCCACGTGGCTCCCTCTCGTGGCTTTCTGCTGGGCGTTCTTGTTGCTTTCTATCGAGCTTCGTCTGGATGACACGTGGCATTTCTTTTTCATGTGTCGGCTACCTTGGAAATGCTGACAGATCTTTCATGCTTCCCATTGCCGCGTGTCTTCTCCTGTTGCTGCATGGTTTTCCATTTCGGATCGTGGCCTCGCTGGCGTGTTGCTGATTGATAGATGTTTGCTGTGGCAGCTCAGATCATCTGGGCTGAGGATTGCCGCATATGGTTTGCTCTTCCATGATGCATTTTCAGGTGGTGGGATGGCCTATATATGGGGCCTGGATTTTCTTTTATTAGGTTGTTGATGAAGTTTAAGAAATCTCTTAAGCACTGAGGATTAAGCCTTGTGTAATAGTTACTTTTAATTCAAAGACATTGGATTGTGCTAGATAGACTCGACCTTTCTGTTTTCAATTGTTCGCTGGTACTATTGACCTATGCTATTGTCTTTATTTTTGTATGAATGCCTATTTTTCAATTTTTGTAACCTTTCATAGCTAATATAAATACAAATCATGTTTCTTCGACTCTTCTGTATTAAGGTAAAGTTACGTTCAATTACATTATACATATAGAAGGATGGTGTTGAATGACAAGTGCTCTTGAGAAAATTTATCTTAATTAATAGCAATTTAATGGTTTGGGTCTTTGCATTATGCACTATGCTCAGGTAAAATTTGTCTAAGACTTTGGCGCATCGCCTGTAGTGTAAGCTTTACATTCATGTTATTCTCCTTATCTTTTTCCTCAAACCACTAAGCGAAGAGCTAGCTTCGATAAAATCCCAGAGGTCACTTAGCTAGCGCATCATGTCCACCAATAGCTAAGTTTCCCATAAGACTGCTGCTACATGCAAAATTTTGCGTCAACACTCATTATGTAATTAAATATTATTACAATACCTCAGGCACTTCATTCTCAAAAATCTTTAAAAATGTCACTCATACATTCGAGATTCTCTTTAAATGTCTAATCATAGGTGCTCATTATGAGGTTAACTTCAAATGAGTAACTTGATATTCCCTCACTAAGCTTGAGACGCTCTTTTTTAATGGCTTGAAATCAAAGTTGAGATTTGTCAAGATGATCAAAATAAGGATGTTGCATTGCTTTTTTGGCTGAGATTCTCTTTGATGGCTCTTAAATCAACATTTTTTGCAATGAAAGATCAATCAATTTTTAGTAGTTTACTTACAAATACACAAAGTAAAAGAGAAAAAGAAAGAGCATCCAAAATGGAAATGAAATAAAAATAGATGGAAGACACTTACAGATGTTGCATGCAAGCATCAAAATAAGGATGTTGCATTTCTTTTCTAGCAGCATTTTTTAAAAGGGGACATCAATCACTATAAAAGAAGATGATAGCATTGGCATCAAACAAATTAATATGCATAAAAGTATAAATTAATAAGAACCAATGTGCATATACTTACAAATTAATCCAACAAACCATCTGGGTCTGCTTTACTCTTTATTGTGTCAAGTATTACCTCATGGTCAGACTCACGGACCTTCCATAACATCTTGTTCAAAGGTCTACCCCCATATTTGGTCAAATGAACATTGGATGCAATGAAAAGGTTCGAGTACTGAAGAATCTTACGATGCATGTCAAATTTATGAAATAGCCAATGATTAACACTTGAATGTGGGTACCTTCTAAGCCATGTTCCTGTAACCACAACTGATCCTATAGGGTATTCGATGTTTTCTCCATCTATAACTAGGGCCTCCAAAAAAAATTTCGTCTCAACACAATGATACGAGTAATAGTTTGTTCCCTCTTCATTGTCTTCATCTACAATAATTGTATAAACATGCCATGCATTGATATGTGCAAAAAACCTCTTGAAATTTGTCAACATTACGAATACATTACAAAGTAAGATACCGATATGGAATTTCAACAACTAAGAAAGTAGATATATCACCTGGTTGAACTAGATCTAATACGTGGTCAAATTCGACTGATTATTCCATCTATGTCAGTTCCAATTCCATCAGAGAGTGATACGTGTGAAGTGGGCTAAGATAACTTGTGAACCATTTTTCAACCCACTCCCCTGACTAACAATCATTCCAGGCTTGCATTGTACATGAAGAAAAAAAGCATGCCATCTTTTGGGTATCAATACTCCATGAAATTTCATTTGAGCTAAGGAAAGAGTGTACCTCACTCGATCTTGTTAGTGTACAATAGTCTTCATATGGTGCAATGTTAGTATCATCCATCAACCAAAAAAATATATGAACTGAAGATGTACCTTCATTACCTGGACCCATCAAAGCATTACACCACTCAATGATTGATTTTGCATTTGTCAACTTTGTTCTATATAATTTAACTCTTCATGTGCTAATGCTCTTTTCAGGCATGCTCCTTCACTATCATTCTCCCTTTTTCCATGTGTAGCCTCCAAAAATTTCCACATATGTTGAACATCTGTAATGAAATGCATCCTACAAAAACTAGTAGAACATGCATGAGTTCTTGAACTGTGCTAACCAGTTATCAGACCATATTATATGTTGATTGTATTCTATTCCCCTCTGAGCCAAACCACTGTAGAACATCTCGAAACAACCTTGCATGAACTCTGGAGAATGTGTGTGATCATCACTAATGTAAAAGTGGTACTCCCTCAATACCTTCCTTTGCTTATTTGTACTGTCAGATGCATGAATGAATGCTATGTGCACAAATATCAAAACTTGTGTGGAGTTCTAATACTGTGACCACACCTCATGTTGTGGCTGTAGAGTGTAGTTCTCTGCAAATTCAACCATGGATACTATGCTTCCAACTAGAAAGGTGTCCTTGCATAGCTTGAACTGCGTGTCCAACCATTGGGCTCTATGGGTATGCATTGCATACTCAAACAGTATATTGTCATGAAATGTGTTCATAAATTGGTACATTGGAATCTTCTCAATAATCAAATCACACCTTTTTTCTTGAGACCCATCTTTTGTAGCATATGCCACTGTTTTATACTTCCTGAACTCTACTAGTTTATTTCCCACCTCATCTATGATTTCTATATGTTGACATATTGGCATACGCTGGAATCCATCGCAACACTCGCATGAACCATCCAAGCATATTGTCCTATAGAATATATGACCATCTTCTATTTCACATAATTTTTTTGATAAGAACTCTCTTGAAGATTTTGGTGGGGCTTCTATGCCACAATCCTGCACAACATCATTAGTATGCAAATATAAACATAGAGAACGATAAACATCATAATGGTTAGAAAATTCAATATGTAGTCTACAACAACAAGTAGTGTGTGTGTTAATTATCTTGACATAAAAAGGTTGAAGAAGTTCAAAAAATATTTGAGAAATAATAATTTGAGGATAATCATTTTCAAATTTCAGAAAAAATTGGGTTTGAGTCATATCCCAAAAATGCTTTGGATTTGGCTCATGATTCCGACTATTGATTCTCCTTCTTACCACATCCCTTTTATTCTGAGATGGCCTTGTGTTATTCTTCCAATACTCTTCAATTAGTGCTCTCAAGGCTTCAACAACTTCTTTATTTTTTTGTGACAGTCTCCTCGAGAATGCCCATAATTCATTTGTATCATTTCCGTCAATTCTTTGTCACCTTTGAATGGCTCTTGATAAAGTTTTTCTACTAATTCCCATTTGTTCACTAGTATTTTTAATTAGACGAGCTCTCTTTGTTTGATAGCTTACCAAATTCAATGTAATGACACATCGGGTGACATTACTATCCTTTGAGCGTGAGGTCTTACCCAAACTCTTATAAGCATCCATTAGATTCTTCACAATAGTGTCTTCACTTGATGCATTTGATGTTCTCAACCCAAGATGCTTCATGATGTTCCTATACCTTACACCCTACATCATTTCAATAAATAGTTGACATCTTGCAGTCTCATTTAGCCTTTCAAAGAATCATTCCCAAATCTTATCAGCATATCTTCTACAAGTGGGTGTTGAAATATTACCTTCCATGTGCTGCAAAATCTCATCATCAATATTAATCAAATACTTTGGCTTTCTACCCAAAATTCTTGGTGGTGTTCTCCTAGGTACATACATCTCAACATTAGGAATTTCATCAATATTTAATTGAGGTGGGATAGATTGCATACCTTTGATCGAGGATGGAGAAGAAGACATACCTTTAGGTTCACATGGGGATGATGGCATACCTTCGTCATTTTTGAGTGATGATGTACTCTCAACTTGAGATGTGTTGGATGGTGTCCAACAATATTCACTTGCGATACATGGTGTCCCTCCATATTCACTTGTAGTAGATGGTGTCCATCCATATTCAATTGTGCGAGATGGTGTCCCTCCATATTTTCTTGTATTTAATGGTGCCCCTTCATATTCACTTGTCCTAGAGGGTGTGTCTTCAACTACGGTATCTAAATATGTCTTATGAAGATGCTTTCACATTCATGCTTGTTGTGCTGCCAATTCCCATTCTCTTTATGATGCTTGAGGTTCCTCTACCATCAAGTTGTTTTCATCAATTGTTTCCAATTTATTCTTTTAATGATATGCCGCCACTTGAACTCTCTCCTTTTCTTTCAAGGTTTCATTCTCTTCATCTGTTAGTTTCCTCTTTGTCTTTTTCTTCAGGATGGTGGATAATTTTATCTGTACCATGGTAATGAGATGAATATTAGTTCCTAAAAAATGTATCCATTAAAGTTAATTGAAATATATATGTCATTGAAGGCTTCATTTAAATAATACTTACAATCATCATGTACAAAAGTTAACCTAGCATGTAGACAAATGTGTACAAACTATGGAAGCACTAGGTTGGCCAAAGCACATTTCTAACTAAAAGTGAATAACCGTGATGGTAATTCTGAAAAATAATGAGTGAATGGCATTGTGAGTGTTTGATAAGTTTGTGGTGTATAGCACCTTGAAAATATATGCTTCCATTTTGAAATTTGATTTAGTTTTGGATATCTTCATGTTGTAAGAGGGTCAATAAAGACATTTTCCATGTACCAGTTATATGAGCTTTCAAAGGTGGTTGTTTTTTAGTTATAGGAATTGGGGGGAGTTGGTTGTCATTGAAAAAGGTTTAAATAACCTCCATTGGCTCGAAGGGAGTATTTTTGTTCATTTTGAAATCCTTTTTGATAAAAAATGTTGTTTTCTAGAAATTCAGTGGTTTTTTTGCACTTTCTTGCACTTGTACAGATCTATACAACCTCCCCTTGATAGAAAAATAATATAATATTGTAGGCACATGTCTTAACTCAGTAATGCATCAGTTCTGAGGGCTTAACAGTACGTTTGAAGGGAGCAATTGACAATTTTCTGAAAATTCTCCTTTCAAGCCAGTCAAGGGTTTGAGTAGGATTTAATTATGAAATGACCATCCCACCTACTGTTATGAATTTTTTCTCGGTAGGATGGAATGTAAATTGTTATAGTAGGTTATTTTATTATTGAATATGTCTTGGAATGAAACTAATGACAATAGGATGGGGTTCTTAGGCTAAAACAAGCACTTTTCCATGAGAATTTGAGGAACCAAGGAATGATTTTGAAAAAGTGTTGAAGGAGTGGTCTATGTAATGAAAATTTGACCGTGTGTAGGGTATTTCGAAGATGTTTGATGCATTGGAATGGTCTGGGAAGGCCTAGGTATAGGATTTTCTATAAACCCTCCCTCTTTGCATTGAAAAATGGGGGTTTTTGTATTGGAAGCCTAGTTGAGTGGGTAGGGTCCTAAGACCTAGAAAATATCTTTTTTTGAGACCTAATTAAATACTTTTTTGGGGTTTGGAATTTTGGTCTGAGGATCTAAGGGTAATTCCTCTGTAAAATTGGCCTACTTGGGGGCCTAAAATAGTGAAAAGGTCATTTTTCTTAAAGTTGTCCCAAAGGAGTCATGTGATGGGTAAGGTATGTCTTGCAAATCTGAAATGGGTGCTAGAATCATTCTTTTATTTTCCTGGTGTTTTGGAAAGGTTTGGAGTTAAGGGCCCAAAACTGGTTTTGCACAGTAATTAGTATCGAAGGGTGAAATGTGGGAAATAGTGTTTATGTTTGTTGTCCAGCTTGGAGGAGTGTTGGGATTGGTACATTAGGCCCTTTTAATATTGTTAGATGCTTCTTGAAGGGAATTTGACATATTCAATGGTTTTGGGTCCTCTAACCCTGCATAAAAAATGAGTATTACAGTCTGAAGTGTGTGCATGGTTTGGGAGATACATGTGACAGTTTCTAGATGCTTGGCTACTATTAATGTGGATAGTTAACAAAGTAACTAAGTTTTTGTGTAAGGGCAGACTTCTGAAAAGTTTCATTTTTGATGTACTAACTCAAACAATAATGCCTTTATGGAAGATTTAAGACAACTTGTGAGTGACATAATCATTGGTTGATGTTTTGAGGAACCTAGTTGATTGTAATCAGTTATTTTCAAGATTTTCAAGGTGTTTTGAAGGTCCTCAAAGGGAATTGGGAACTCTTAATACTAATTTGAGTATACAAATCAAATGTTGTGTGAAGGGAAATATAGTTGAATAACTGTGTAAAGAAAGGTGTTGATTTCTTCCTTTGTCCTGCATCAGTTTGTACAGAGGTATTGGAAGGTGTTTGTACCCTTCAGAGGAATGGGAGAGGCTCGGATTTGTATTAAAGGATGAATTTTGGTGAATGGTTCTGAGTTTCTAATCAACTTTATGCTATGTTACAATCAATTTTATGATGGTTAATCTATTTTTTTGAGTCTGACAAAGAGTTGAAACCAAGTTCTAATGTTTTGATGAAAAGATGATTGAGATTGTTTGTTGATCTTCTTCAATTTAATTTAGGGTCAGAAGTACCCTTGATGATTTGTGGATCCTAGTAGATGTTCTACATCAAGTGTATAATAGTAATTAGTAAGTGTATATAATTGTGTATATAATGGTAATTTAAAATGTTCATTGACAACCTAAGGTTATAATGACAAACAAAAATGAAAGCAAACCATAATAGAATGAAAGAAAATTTGTAAAGACTTCACATACCTAAAAAACCAGACTTTCAAATGGAGGATTTCAACCCAATTATGTAGCCTTAGCTTCTTCTTTCTTCAAACTCCAC
This sequence comes from Sequoiadendron giganteum, assembly GCA_007115665.2. Lineage (NCBI taxonomy): Eukaryota > Viridiplantae > Streptophyta > Pinopsida > Cupressales > Cupressaceae > Sequoiadendron > Sequoiadendron giganteum. Next base: position 358,719,185 of record CM021101.1, read on the forward strand.
AACAATTTAACTTGTTCAAAAGCTTGTTCCCCTCCAAACTTCAAATGTATATCATTTTTCAATGGAATTCAAACTTCAATTGATATTATATGTCTTTCAACATGGAAAATTTGCTATTTCATACAAAGGTGGTAGATAGATCATGGAAAAGGTGATGGAATGTGAAAAGAATGCTTGCACAGTTCACAAAATCATCAAAAAACCACTTTTTGTCAGAGCACGTGCAAAACCAAGGGAATATGCAAACTATGGGTGTTGAAATCATGGTTATATAGAGTTTTTTACCGTTTTAGTGGAGTACAACATGTGCTCATGTTATAACACGAGTGCATTATGTGAAATATGGTTTCTTAGTATATTTCTATTCTCCCTCTTTGTCTTTAACCTCTATCCTAATTCTATAGCTATCCCCTGCACCCTTATAGTAGAGGAGATAGAGGTGAGTGTGTGTGTGAGAGAGAGAGAGAGAGAGAGGTAGAGGGAGAATGGAAGAGAGAGAGGGAGAGAGATGGAGGGAGAGGGAGAGGGAGAGAGGGAGGAGAGGAGGAGCTGGAAGAAAGCAGGAGACATGGAGATGATAGGAGGAGAGAGGGGAGAGGATAAAGAGAGAGTGAGAGAAAAGGGAGAGAGGAGGGAGAGGGGAAAGAGAGAGATGGAGAGAGGGATGGAGAGGGGGAGAGGAGAGAGAGAGTGGGAGAGAGAGGTAGAGGGAGAGTGGGAGAGAGATAGTGGGAGAGGAGAGGGAGAGGGAGAGAGGTTAGAAACAGAAAGTGGGAGACATGGAGATAGATAGGGAGAGGGGAGGGGAGAGAAAAGGAGAGGGAGGAGAGGAGGCAGAGAAACATGGAGAGAGGGAGGAGAGGGGGAGGGGGATAAAGAGATATTGGGAAAGAAAGATGGAGAGAGGGATGGAGAGGGAAAGGGGGAGAAAGAGAGAGTGGGAGAGAAATAGGGAGAGAGGGAGGGAGAGGTAGAGGGGGAGAAAGAGATACTGGTAGAGATGGAGATAGAGAGAGAGGGAAAGAGGGGGAGAGTGGCAGAAAGAGAGAGGGGAGAGAAAAAGGGAGAGAGGGAGGGAGAGGGAGTGGGAGAGAAATATGGAGAGAGGGAGGGAGAGGGAGAGGAGGAGAAAGAGAGAGTGGGAGAGAAAGAGGGAGAGAGGTAGGGAGAGGGAGATGAGGAGAAAGAGATAGTTAGACAAATAGAGATAGAGAGAGAGGGAGAGAGATGGAAAGAGAGGGAGAGGGAGAGAGGGAGGGAGAGGTAGAGGATTAGAAATAGAAAGTGGGAGACATGGGGATAGATAGGGAGGGAGAGAGGGGGAGATTAGGAGAAAGAGAGAGTGGGAGAGAAAAAGGGAGAGAGGGAGGGAGAGGGAGTGGGAGAGAAATATGGAGATAGGGAGAAAGAGAGAGTGGGAGAGAAAGAGGGAGAAAAGGAGGGAGAGGAAGTGGAGAGAAAGATGGAGAGAGGAAGGGAGATGGAGAAGGGGAGAAAATGAGAGTGGGAGAGAAAGATGGAGAGAGGGAGGGAGAGGGAGAATGGGAGAAAGAGATAGTGGAAGAGAGGGAGATAGAGAGGGAGGGAGAGAGGGGGAGAGTGGGAGAACGAGAGAGTGGGAGAATGAAAGAGTGGGAGAATGAGAGAGTGGGAGATAGAGTGGGAGGGAGAGAAGGGGAGAGTGGGAGAAAGAGAGACCCTCAACCCTCAACCCCTATACCCTCTTAATCCCTCAAACCTTAAACCCTAATCCCTCAACCCCTATACCTGCGTAATCCTTGAACCTTCAACCCTTCAACCATAATCCCTCTACCCCTATACCCTCTTAATACTTGAACCCTCAACCCTTCATTCCTAATCCATCTACCCCTATACCCTCTTAATCCTTGAACCCTCAACCCTCAACCCATAAAACCTAATCCCTCAACCACTATACCCTTTTAATCCCTGAACCCTTAAACCCTAATCCATGAACCCCTATACCCTCTTAATCCCTAAACCCTGAACCCTTCAACCCTAATCCCTATACCCCTATACCCTCTTAATCCTTGAACTCTCAACCCTTAAAGCCTAATCACTCAACCACTATACCCTCTTAATCCTTGAACACTCAACCCTCAACCATTAAAGCCTAATCCATCAATGACTATAACCTCTTAATCCCTCAACCCTTAAACCCTAATCTTTCAACCCCTATACCCTATTAATCCCTCAACCCTCAACCCTTCAATCCTAATCCCTCTACATCTATACCCTCTTAATCCTTGAACCCTCAACCTTGAAACCCTAATCCCTCCACCCCTATACCCTCTTAATCCTTTAACCCTCAATCCTTAACCCTAATCCATCAACCCCTATACCCTTTTAATCCCTAAACCCTCAACCCCTATACCCTCTTAATTCTTGAACCCTCAATGCTCAACCCGTAAACCCTAATCCCACAACCCCTATACCCTCTTAATCCCTTAACCTTGAACCCTGAACCACTCTACCCCTCTACCCTCTTAATCCTTGAACCCTCAACCCTTAAACTCTAATCCCTCAACCCCTATACCCTCTTAATACCTCAACCCTCAACCCTTCAACCCTAATCTCTATACCCCTATACCCTCTTAATCCTTGAACCCTCAACCCTTCAACCTTAATCCCTCTACCCCTATACCCTCTTAATCCTTGAACCCTAATCCATCAACCCCTATACCCTCTTAATCCTTGAAACCTCAACCCCCAACCCTTCAACCCTAATCCCTCAACCCCTATACCATTTACATCCTTGAACCCTCAACCCTTAAACCCTAATCCCTCAACCCTCAACCCTAAACACTTCAAACCTAACCCCTCAATGCCTATACCCTCTTAATTCTTGAACCCTAAACCCTGAACCCTTCAACCCCAATCCCTCTACCCCTATACCCTCTTAATCATTGAATCCTCAACTGTTAAAACCTAATCCCTCAACCCCTATACCCTCTTAATCCCTGAACCCTAAACCCTGAACCCTTCAACCCTAATCCCTCAACCCCTATACCCTCTTAATCCTTGAACCCTCAACCCTGAAACCCTAATCCCTCAACCCCTATACCCTCTTAATCCTTGAAACCTCAACCTCCAACCCTTCAACCCTAATCCCTCAACCCCTATACCCTTTTAATCCTTGAACCCTCAACCCTTAAATCCTAATCCCTCAACCCCTATACTCTCTTAATCCCTCAACCCTCAACCCTCAACGCTCCAACCCTAATCCCTTAATGCCTATACCCTCTTAATCTCTGAACCCTGAACCCTGAACCCTTCAACCCTAATCCCTCTACCCCTATACCCTCTTAATCCTTGAATCCTCAACCGTTAAACCCTAATCCCTCAACCGCTATACCCTCTTAATCCCTGAACCTTGAACCCTTCAACCCTAATCCCTCTACCCCTATACCCTCTTAATCCTTGAACCCTTAACCCTTAAATCCTAATCCCTCAACCCCTATACCCTCTTAATCCCTTAACCCTAAACCCTAAACCCTTCAACCCTAATCCCTCTACCCTATACGCTCTTAATCCTTGAACCCTCAGCCCTCAACCCTTAAACCCTGATCCCTCTACCCCTATACCCTCTTAATCCCTGAACCCTAAACCTTTAAACCTTAATTCCTGAACCCCTATACCCTCTTAATCCCTAAACCTTGAACCCTTAAACCCTAATCCCTCTACCCCTATACCCTCTTAATCCCTCAACCATCAACCCTCAACCCTTCAACCCTAATCCCTCTACCCTTATACCTTGTTAATCCTTGAACCCTCAACCCTCAACCCTTAAACACCAATCCCTCAAACCCCTATACCCTCTTAATCTGTGAACCTTGAACCTTAAACCCTTCAACCCTAATCCCCCTACTCCTATACCCTCTTAATCCCTGAACCCTCAACCCTTAAACCCTAATCCTTCTACCCCTACAACCTCTTAATCCTTGAACCCTGAACCCTTAAACCCTAATCCCTGAACCCCTATACCCTCTTAATCCCCGAACCCTGAACCCTGAACCCTATAACCCTAATCCCTCTATCCTTATACCCTCTTAATCTTTGAACCTTTGAACCCTCAACCCTTTAACCCTAATCCCTCTCCCCCTATACCCTCTTAATCCTTGAACCATCAACCCTCAACCCTTAAACCTTAATCCCTCAACCACTATACCCTCTTAATCCCTAAACCCTCAACCCTTAAACCCTAATCCCTTAACCCCTATACCCTCTTAATCCATCAACCCTCAACCCTTAAACCCTAATCCCTCAAATCCTATACCCTCTTAATCCATGAACCCTCAACCCTCAACCCTTTAACCCTAATCCCTCTACCCCTATACCCTCTTAATCCTTGAACCCTCAACCCTCAACCCTCAACCCTTAAACCCTAATCCCTCAACCCCTATACCCTCTTAATCCCTAAACCCTCAACTCTTAAAACCTAATCCCTCAACCCTTATACCCTCTTAATGCTTGAACCCTGAACCCTGAACCCTTCAACCCTAGTCCCTCTACCCCTATACCCTCTTAATCCTTGAAACCTCAACCCTCAACCCTTAAACCCTAATCCCTCAACCCCTATACCCTCTTAATCCCTCAACCCTCAACCCTAAAAATTTAATCCCTCAACCCCTATACCCTCTGAATCCCTCAACCATCAACCCTTAAATCCTAATCCCTCAACCCCTATAACCTCTACCCTATAACTTATTGATCCCTCATCCCTAAACCCTAAACCCTAAACCCTTAAACCCTAACATGTAAACTCTCTACCCTCTACCATCAATCCTCTACCCTCTACCCTCAACCCTAATCCCCCAACCCTTAAACCTACTTAGTCAACTCTCTACCCTAATCCCTCAACCCTCTTGACTCTTAAACCCTCAACCCTTAAACCCTTAAACACTAAACCCTCAACCCTCAACCCTCAACCCTCAACCCTAACCCCTTAAAACCTAAACTGTTAAACCCTCTACCCTCTACTCTCTACCCTCAACCCAATACTCTCTACCCTAATCCCTCAACCCTTATATTGTGAAATCCAAGAAAACTCTCTACCCTCAACCCTTAATCTCTCAACCCCTATAACCTCTACCCTATATATTGGACCCTCAACCCTAATCCCTCGACCCTATACCTTTAACCCTCAATCTTAAACCCTCAACCCTTAAACCCTCTACCCTTTGACCTATACATTAAACGCTCAACCCTCAATTCTCAACCCTCAACCCTTAATCCCTCAACCCTCAATCCTTAAACCTTAAACCATCTATCCCTTACATTGGACCCCGAACCTAATCCTTCAACCATATACCCTCAAACCTATACCCTAAACCCTAAACCCTCTACCCTCAACCAAGTAAACCCATAACCCTAAACCCTTAACCCCAAACCCTTCAACCGTAAACCCTTAAACCTTCGACCCTATACCCTCAACCAAATACCCTCCACCATCGACCCTATTCCCTCAACCCCCAAACCTTAAACCCTAATACCCTAGAAAACATCAACCCTATAGGTCCTCCACCCTAATCCCTCAACCCTATACCTTCAACCACTATCAATTTCTCTCTATCTATACATCTCACCTCTCCCTTCTTCCCTCCCTCCTACCCTCTCTAATTTTCTCTATCTATCGTCTCCCTCTTTTTGTGTACCTCTTGTTCAATCAATCCCTACCACCCTCTCTCACTCCCTCTATCAATCTCGCTTTATCTCCCTCCCACTCCATCCCACTCTCTCCCACTACCTCTCTCTCCCTCTCTCTCATGTCTCTCCTTCCCACCCCCTCTCTCTCTCATGTCTCTCCCTCAAGCAACCTACCTAGGTAACTCTCTCTTTTTGTCTCTCCCCTCTCTTTATCTATCCCTCCAACCCTACCTAGATAAGTCCCTCTCACTCCACCCCTTCTTTCTCTACCTCTATTAGGTCACTCCCTCCCACACCCTCTCCCTCTCTCAGGTATCTCACTCACACTCCCTCTCTCTCACACTCCATCTCTCTCAAAATATCTCTCTCTCCCACTCCCTCCCTCTCACACTCCATCTCTCTCACACTCCCTCTCACTACCTAGCTCTCAAGTCTCTTCCTCTCACCCCCCTCACACTCTCAAGTATCTTCCTTTGGCACCCTACCTACATAGCTCTAACTTTCTCTTTGTCTCAACCCCTATAACCTCTACCTTATATATTGGACCCTCAACCCTAATCCCTCGACCCTATACCTTAAACCCTCAACCCTTAAACCCTCTACCCTTTGACCTATACATTAAATGCTCAACCCTCAATTCTCAACCATCAACCCTTAATCCCTCAACCCTTAATCCTTAAACCTTAAACCCTCTACCCCTTACATTGGACCCCGAACATAATCCTTCAACCATATACCCTCAAACCTATACCCTAAACCCTAAACCCTCTACCCTCAACCAAGTAAACTCATAACCCTAAACCCTTAACCCCAAACCCTTAAACCTTCTACCCTATACCCTCCACCATCGACCCTATTCCCTCAACCCTCAAACCTTAAACCCTAATACCCTAGAAAACATCAACCCTATAGGTCCTCCACCCTAATCCCTCAACCACTATCAATTTCTCTCTATCTATACATCTCACCTCTCCCTCCTTCCCTCCCTCCTACCCTCTCTAATTTTCTTTGTCTATCATCTCCCTCTTTCTTTGTACCTCTCATTCAATCAATCCCTACCACCCTCCCTCACTCCCTCTATCAATCTCTCTTTATCTCCCTCCCACTCCATCCCACTCTCTCCCACTACCTCTCTCTCCCTCTCTCTCATTTCTCTCCTTCCCACCCCCTCTCTCTCTCATGTCTCTCCCTCAAGCAACCTACCTAGGTAAATCTCTCTTTTTGTCTCTCCCCTCTCTCTATCTATCCCTCCAACCCTACCTAGATAAGTCCCTCTCACTCCACCCCCTCTTTCTCTACCTCTATTAGGTCACTCCCTCCCACACCCTCTCCCTCTCTTAGGTATCTCACTCACACTCCCTCTCTCTCACACTCCATCTCTCTCAAAATATCTCTCTCTCCCACTCCCTCCCTCTCACACTCCATCTCTCTCACACTCCCTCTCACTACCTAGCTCTCAAGTCTCTTCCTCTCACCCCCCTCTCACTCTCAAGTGTCTCCCTTTGGCACCCTACCTACATAACTCTAACTTTCTCTTTGTCTCTCTCTCTCCCCCCTCTCTCCCCCTCTCCCTCAATTCTATCTCCCACCCCCTATCTCTCTCCCTCTCCCTCAATTCCCTCTCCCCCACCCCCCGTCTCTCTCTCCCTCCATCTATTCCTCCCACCCTACCTAGCTAATTCCCCCTGATTCCAAACCCTTCTCTCCCACTCCATCTCTCTTAAATTCTCACTTCCACCCCCTCTCCATCTCTCTATAATCTCTCTTTCTAAATTCTCCCTTTGTCTAAAGACATACATAAATGCATACATACAAGCATAATGCATATGTACATATAATCTTACATCCATACAAGAATAAATACATACATACATGACATACAGTTACATACAAACATACAAATATATCAACATACATTCAGTATATTTGTATTTAACATAAAGGAAGAGATATGGCAAGTGCATTATAACGCGCTCATGTTATGTCCTAGTTGACATGTTCCCCCCAGAAGCAAAAACCATGTGAAAAGTGAGATATAATGCGAGTGCATTATAACGCATTCGCATTATATCTTTCTTCGGGAATTCCTGAGCCTTAGGCTTGGTATTTTCCTTGGAATACCAACCCAAAATCTTGGAGGGCATTCCCAACGATCAAAGACGTGTTTTTAAAAAATCCACCATATTTCTCATAATCGAGTTCGTGCTCATCATTAGGATTGCACGTGGTTCAATATCAAAAAAATCGAACACATGGGTAATGTTGGGTTATCTCTTGGCTATCCAACGATGTAATTTTTTTCACTTTTTAAAAATTTTAAGTCTTTCATCCATAATTTATTTTATCTGTATGTCTTTTTTTTGCCAAAAAGCAGTGTTTGGTATTTTTTTCATTATAAATTAACCGTTCATCAATTTTTCAAATAAATTACATTATTAGAAACTAGACTCCATTCTACAAAATTAAAAAATAAAAAATAAAAAAATCAATTATTTTCCAAAATTTGTAGGCGTAGCACGGCCAAAAATCTATTTTTCAGGAAATGTCGACTTTGCAAATTAGTAAAAAATCAAATATTCATTAAAAAATTATTAAAAAAATCATGCATCAACTACATACTCTTAGCTAATTTCTAACTATTGTGATTTTAAAAATACTAAAAAAAAGTTCACCTTACGAGGGTCATACAAGAGTTGCTATGTTATGTTTTTTTGATGAAAACAACAACAATTTGTGTATGCCCCTCATTTGAACCCCTTAATCTCAACCATTTTCAAAATAAATTAGTATTTTAGAAGGTTGACTCGGAGCAATTGAATCCTTTGTTTTGTTCCATCTCAAAATTTTGAGTCTAAATATCCTCAATTTCACGTCCAAGGTCAGTATTTCTTGATTTCAGAAAAAAGTTGTTCACTAAAGTCCCCTTTTTGGGAACCATCTTGGTGCACTTACCCATTGGTGGAGAATAAACGATTGTAGGGAAGAATGATTGAAAAAATAAAGGAGGTCCTAGATAAGAAAATCATGAAAGGACAAATATTGCTAACATATAACAAGCTAGTAGAATCACATAATGGATATCATAATAGGCTTAGGGAAGATTTTGATTTCTTTGAGTTATTCTCGACACTTCATAATGACATTGGAAATTTATGAGACTATGATGATTGGATCGAAGATCTTGTTGGGATTCTAATGGTTGTGTTGTAAGAAATCAATGACAAGGATATGGTTTTACAAAACACTCATAAGCAACTCAAAAAAGTAATATATATGGAATATGATATGAAAGAAGCGATCTCTAACATGGACACCTATGCTGAAAATGAGTACATCCATCACCTCTCTACAATCAATCTATTTAATTCCCAAATTATAGATGTATCAAATCCAATGGGACAACCATCAGAATAGGAATGTCAGCTGACGAAATGATGAGCACCCTATCATGGAGTAGAAGCTTTGAAGAGATCTTAAGTGGTCAAAGGATTCTTCTTGGAGATTAATGGATTGGTGCATTCACCTGCAAAATTGTTTTATTTTAGTAATGTTTAGTTATCAAACGTCATGACTTTTTGTAATGGGTTTGTATCTTGTTGCCTCTCATATATAAGAGATATCAAGACCCGAATAAAAAAAAGACATCATTTTTAATTAGAGTAGAAATTAGTAAGAAGATAGATTACACCAATTCGACCATCCATCTCAGATCAAAGACTATTATTATAATGCATATCATTTGAAGATAAATACAGTGGAGAAGGTTACACATAATTATTGATTTGCTTTCAAGTGTTCAACTATTGTGTGGATTAATATGCTTATATTTTATTTGGTTGTCTCCAAAGTGGTTTTTTATGTTATTCAAATTGGGTGTGTGGAAATACATTGAATTTCCAAATACACATTTATTATAGTTGTGTGGTGATGTTGGCCGATTTCTGTGTGTAGAAGAATCAAAATTACTTTTAAGAAATCAGATTTAATAGGTTCCTGTTTGGATTAAAGTCCTTTTAAATAGATTATCTTAATTTATTTCCTTTCACATTTGAATTAAATCCTTTCACAACTTCACATTAGCATAAGCAGGTATCACTAGGATCACTAAGAAGAGTCTAAATAACTGGCCTAATTGTACTTTTTCACAAAGTGTAGACATTCAAAGTGCCCAAAAGTTTGAGTTAAGTTGAAAGGTAGATCTACCCATCTTATACAAGCATGTCTCCATAATCATCATCCACCTCTCAACTCCATTCACTCAATAGTGTAGGCACTGATCATTTTAGAACAATGTCATACAAAATTTATTCATACATCTGATTCTCAAAATGTTTTCAATAGGAAGCGATAATTAGCTTTGCATCTACTTCACCCCCATGTACGATTGTGAGTAGATTTCCTAGATTAGAGATCATAGCATTCAAAATCTGCCTTATTTCTCACATACACCCACCTAGGTTTAGCAAAGCCTCAAGAGTAGGAGGTAATCAAATCCTTGTTTCCTCGTTTGTGGGCCAAAAATGTACTAAGAGATTGGAGCCCTCTATTGGATGTTGTGGTTGCATTGCATATATGTGGTTGTCATTGATGCCAACACTATTAATATTGGTGATTTTGAAGGCTATATATATCGAGGAGATTGAGAAAATTATTAAAAATATATTACAGGTAGTGTGCGATACTGTGAAAATCCAATTGGTGAAATTATATGTACGTTGAGTTTTAGTTGTCACACATTAAAGGGTTTGTTTCCAAGCCTATCTATTATGTTGTCTGATAGTTTCAGTGGTATGCATCAAGAATTTAGAAAGTTATGAAGATATGTGTTCCTATAGTTATTCAATTACTGTAGCAAGAGTTTCTAGAATATGTGATTGCAATTTTGGTGAATTTGGTTGTTGTGTATGTTTATGAAATAATCAGTAATGTTTCTAGATCATGCTCTATCAATTTAGTATGTACACATTGATTGGAGTGATCGTGATTGAAGATTTTTCCTTGTGTGTTCAAGTTTTTCATGTTTTTGGCCGACATGATGGTGATAGCATGCTGCAGATCTCTATGGATTAATAATTTATTGTTTGGCATGTTTGAAGGTGTTTATTTGGGTCCTCACTATGTTTTGACTGAATTGTGTTGGTGCACATTAAAATTTATTTATGTATTGAGGTCGATAGTTGTAATTTATTCTTTATTTGTGACCGACAAAGTAGTTGATGTAAATCTGTGTAGCGGATATATACGAGCAGTTTTTTTCCTCATTTTGATATATGCTCGATGTGTGTATGTGAAGTAAATATGTGATTTAAGATCAAATCATTCAAGAATAGAGAAAAGTGTGAAAGATATTGAGTAAAGTGTGGAAGAGTTTGACCAGGGTGTGTAGAAGTTTTTATGTGCCTAACCGAAACTATCATCATGCTTTTGTAGAAGCTAATTTATCAATTCAACCTCATCAGATGGATTTAATCTGATTATTTTATGTAAGGTAGTGAGACTTCCTTTGAGCAGTGAGCTCTAGGTAGTGTGCCTGAATGCATGTGTGTTCCCTATTTACTCTTCATTATACTTTTAATAGGGTATAATATTGTGGACTAACATCCACCATGGTTTTTTCCCTAACATGGTTTCCACGGATAAAACATTGGTGTTCATGTGTCTTTGATGTGTTATTGATTTATGATTGAACTGTTAATTATCAAATCTAAGATTAAAGGTTGATTAATTTTGAATAAGTTTGATTTTGGTAACAATTGATTTACCCCCCTCTTAGTTGTCTATCATTATTTCTCCAACAATTGGTATCAGAGTAGGTTCCTCTAAAGGGAAAGCTTAACAGCTTAAGGTAATCTGAGATGGTATCTTACAAGAAGGATAGTCCTAGATTCGATGGAGAAAGAAACTCTCTGTGAAAAATCAGAATGGAATGTCATTTGAAGTGTATTGATGAGCCTTTCTGGAAGATTACAAATAATGCATATGCTATTCCTCAGAATGGTCCCTCTACTACTGATGAAATAAATGAAGCTGAAAAAAATACCAGGGCTATTGAAGCATTGATGAGTGCTTTGATAGATTCAAAGATGACAAATGTGATAGGTCCAAAGACTACACATGAGATCTGGAAAAATTTGGGAACATTGTATGAAGGAGATGCACTAGTAAAATTTGCTAAGCTACAAAGTCTAAAAGGAAAGTGGGAGGACATGAGGATGAGTGAAGATGAGAACATACTCTCTTTCTCTAAAAAGATAAATGAACTAGTGATGAGCACTAGATGTGTCGGTGGAGTCTTGGATGAAGAAGAGACTGTGGCTAAAATACTTGGATATGTGCCCCATTCCTACAAAAAAAAATTCATGCTATTGATGAAATCAAGATAGTAAAAAATGTTGCAAGAGACATGTTGATTGGAAAAATTGCTGCCTTTGAGTTAAGTAGCTTTTGTGAATTTACTCCTAAGACCAAATCTGCATTCAAGGCTACTATATCTAGGAAAAGAAAGCAGAGATATGATCTAGGAGAGAGTTCCAAAAATACATTCAAGTATGAAGATGAGATGAAACAGATTGAAGACGAAGAAAAAGAATTAGAAGAACTAGAAGCATTCATGGTGAAAAGAGAAGCCAAAGGTCATGGTAAGTACAAAGGAAAGTTATCAAATGTTTTTCTTGCAGTAAAATAGGTCATTTTGCATCAAGGTGTCTTGAAAGAGTCTCTAAGTATAAACCTGATAATATTAGATTTCAAAAGAAATGTTATTATGGTGAAGAAGGTGTTACTGATGATGAATCTAATAAACAAATTGGAAATGAAGATGAATGGGTATTCATTTCTATCAAAGAAAATGGTCAGGTGTCCATTGAATCTACTAGTAATGTGAAAGTTGAGAAATCTCTTGTAGCAAAAATGTAAGAAAAGGATGAGTGGGTAATTGATAGCAAATTCTCACATCATATGACTAGTGATAAAAGAAAATTTGTAAGCTTCGAAAACTATGATGGTGGCGTTGTAAGATTTGGAGACCACTTCTGGAGTGATTCGTGGTAGAGGCACTATTTCTTTCGGTGGTAAGTATAATACTGATGATGCTCTTTATGTAGAAGGTTTAAAGCATAACTTGTTAAGTGTTGGACAAATGGTAGAAAAGGATTACAATATTTAGTTCAAGCATGGTAAGTGTAGAATAAGGGGAAGTTCTGGAAATATGATTGCTTCAGGTACAAAGATAAGAGGTAATATTTTTCACTTGAGTGTTGCTAGTGAAAGTTATTTAATTGGTCAAGTTTATGTAAGTTGGTTATGACATAGGAGGTTGTGTCATGTGAACTTTGATAATATTGTTAAGGTAAGCTCTACTCAAGCAGTTATAGATATTCCTAAGTTAGTAAAGCCTACTAACACTATGTGCAAGGAATGTCAGATGGGAAAGTAGACTAGAAATTCCTTTAGGAGAAAACAATATAAATCTAATGGAGTACTGGACTTGTACATACTGACTTATGTGGTCCATCCAGAATCAAAAGTATTCATGGTGAAAGGTACTTTATGTTTCTTATTAATGATTACTCTAGAATGATATGGGTTGCTTTCTTAAGAGAAAAACATGAAGCATTAGAAAAGTTAAAAATCTTCAAAGCTATGGTAGAAAACAAGACAGGTCAAAAGATCAAATGCCTAAGGTCAGACAGAAGTGGTGAATTCACTTCTCGGGAATTCAATTTTTTATGTGAAGAGCATGAAATTCAAAGACAACTATCTGCTCCCCAGACCCCTCAACAGAATGGAGTTGTTGATAGAAAGAACATAACCATTCTAGACACTTCTAGAACTATGATGCTGGAAGCAAATTTTCCTTATTTCTACTAGAGAGAAGTAGTAAGCACTGTTGTGTATACTGTTAATTGGGTAAATGTCAACAATAATTATGGTAAGACCCCTTTTCAGCTATGGTTTTGTTATAAGCCTATTGTCAAATATTTCAAAAAATTTGGAAGAAAATTATACATCAACAGAGATGATGATATAGGAAAATTTGATACTAGAAGTGATGACAAAATATTTTTAGGTTATTCTACTGAGACAAAAGCTTACTGGTTCTTCAATAAAAGGTTGAAGGAAATGGTTGAAAGTGCAAATGTCAAAGTTGATGAAGATATTGATAGACCATCCAGATGTAGTGCATATGATTCAGATGATCAACATGATAATACTAACAACGAAAATAATTTTCAGACACATAATAAACTTCAAATTGTTCATGTAGACATGGAAAATATACAATTTGATCTGACACACTTGATCTTGATTACTAACATCGTTTCATCCTGAATTACCTTCTCAACGTATCATCACCTTTCATCCCTTAATTGAATAAATCATTATTTATCTAATTAAGTCATTCTCCTCTATTAATTAAATAAATCATTTTGTTTAATTAATCTAATCATCCCTCTTTTAATTAAATAATTCAATTTATTTATTGTCAAATCATCTAATCTCTCATTAAATTGATCAAATGTTGATTAATTTAATCTCAATCACTAAAATCCTCTATATTTTGCAACTTGCACCAATAAATCAATTTAATTGATTTATTAACTCATTTATTTTCTCTCAACTTGGCATCAAAAGGGAATATTCTTCAAATTTAAAAATCCCTCCAAAAGGGGATGGGTACTTCCAACAAGGCATTTAATGTCTCTTACATGTCTTTGGCCTTGAGCCAAGTGATATTAACTCCATTCCTCTCTCCCTCCAACTTGCAAACTTTCAAATTCAAAATTTGAATCTAATGTCATTTATTGGCACTTTAATCAAAATGTGCACAACCTTCGTCCATTCACATCTTGACAAGTGACACTTGGCCATTGGGTGTTGAATGATCCCACATTTTCTCAAGCTCACTCATTCTTCCAAATTTGAAATCTATAAATGAGAGACTCTTCCTCTCATTTGATCATCCACAATCCAAGAAATTATATTATACTTCATTTCATCTACAACTTATCCATTTCATATCAAATTTTCATCATTTTCATGATTTCATAGCAAGGTTATGCCAAAATTTCATCAAGGAGCTTTAATCATCTACAAATATTCATCAAAGTTTGCATAGGAGTTGGGAAAGAGCCAATTTCTACACATAATTGACACCAACTTCCCCATGGGATCAATAGTTTGCATTTTAAAATAGGATTTCATTGTGTTCTTTGTTAATTTATTCATTTTCTTTCCTATTTGAGCATTGCAAATGGATTTCATGGGGAATCCTTGTTCTTACTTCCATTTGAATCTAATTGTGTGTTTTTTTCTCATTTTTATGCACATATAAGAATTGGGGTTCACATTTTGGCACTAGAAGGAGGGAAATAAATAAACAATTTAACATATTTTTTTAAAATCTCATTGTTTTCAACAATTTTGTCCATTAATCCCCATTATAGCGTATCTGTAGTATCTTCTAGCACATCCAACCTTTGTTTAAGCATATCTGGCAACTGTTTTAGCACGTCTAACTATTTTAGCATATCTAATAGCTATTTTAGTGCATCTGACAACTATTTTAGCACATTTGAGCATTCTTTTAGCGCATCTGAGCATTATTTTAGCGCATCTAAGCATTATTTTAACACATCTAAGCCTTGTTTTAGTGCATAGACATCTGTTTTAGCACTTTTATAGTTAGTTTTAGAATGATGATATCTTGGTCATACAAAGGTCTTTTTTGACATTTTTTTTTTAAATGGGGTAGAATTTCATAAGCTATGCAATGGTGTAGGTGTTTCTCAATTTTAGGAATTTCATCTAACCCTTATATCTTCTTATTTCTTGATCGCATCTAAAATTTTGAGCACTTTTGTAGGTTAGGAAATCAAGAAGGGGAGAAGGAAACACAATCAAAGCTTCTTATGAAATCATTTCTCTATTTTATCAAGTGTCTTTAGACACTCTTGGAAGCAATTATAATTCCAAGTTTAAAGATTTTATCTCTTCAAGATTTTAGGACTCAATAGATTTCAATTTGGGCTCTAAAAAGAACAATACATAAGGATTAAGAAGAACCTTTTGAAAATTTACTAGATTTTATTTAAAGGTTAACAATTGAACAAACAACTTTCACTTTTCCTTTTGGTGCTTAAAAATGATTCATTATTGCTTTGAAAGATTTAAAATGAACCTTTTCTTTTGTCTTGTAATATTTTTTGCAAATTAATTTAATTTAAAAAGGTGTATGCCCTCCTCTTGCGCTTCATGACGATCTTGAGAATCAAAAGACTTTTTGGTGACATTAAGGACCATAAAATATTGCCTCCACATTTCATTTTGGGGATTAAAAATTGAATAGAACATCTTGTGAGTGTGAGCATCGTATATTGCGAGTGTTCTCCCTTTGTTTTTCCATGAAGGTAGATTTAACTAAGGGATATGCTTTCTTACTTTTGTTTATCTTAGCAAGTCTACCTTGTGTGAAAAATTAATCACGCAAGGGAATGACCCAACCGGGAACACACTAAAGCCAAGTGACTTCCACCCAGGATATAAGTGTAGATATTGAAACAAAGGCCAATATTACCAAGATTATTTTGATGAGAAGGGCAACAATGGTCCCTCTCCATATTGGATAGTCACCCATGAATGAAATGCCCTCACTAAAACCTCTTGTTTATCAAAGGCCAAAATCTATTTGTTTGTTGGTGAAAAAGGTCATGTCCTTTGAAGCTACCCCACGTATACATGCGGTTCTATTGTAGAGATGAAAAGTATGCCATGGGAGATTCATGGGTACTTATGCTTGATTGACCTGAGAAGTGAGTGCACTATAAGGGGGAGCCATTGTTTTCAAGCATCTAATCATCCACACTGAATATGCGTAGCTAAATTTATCCAAGTGGGAACTCAACAAATATTGTCTTTTCAGCCTAGGTATTGTACATGTTCTTCAAATCAAAACACTTTGCTTGGATCTAAAAGGTTGGGAAACGAATATTCACAAAAGATTCAAAATTTCAAACACCTTTGGAGGAAAAAAATACCCTCGAAAATTCCATGTGCTCTTGCTTACCCTATGGATTCCATCCCTAGAGGTTTCTAAGTTCTTGGGTTTAATCATCTTTTGTTTTCACTAAAGTCAACCTAGGAATCTGTACTCTTGAAACCTTGATTTTCACATAATGGATCTTGTGGAATGAAAAGGAATTGAGGCATAGAAATTTAGTTTGAAATCATAATCAAGAAGTTATTTTTGATGAAAGGAACTCATTAAGCAAAGATAGGGACAATTGGGCCTCACATGTGTTCTCTCAAATGATTTCCCGAAAAATCAAAATCCAAAAACCAAGGTTCAAGAAGCTTAGTCCAAACACTCATGAAGAGAAACTTTCCGTGATTTTTAAGGTTAGAGAAAGATTGGTATATAATTTATACAAGAAGGATTCAAAGAAAAACCCAAGTTTGTATGAGTTCTATTATCAACAGAATCCAACTCTTTTTCAAAAAAAATCTTTTTTTAGATAGGAAGTATGGTATGTTCTTCAAGATATAGGTCTTGTAAGAAGGAGTCTAGTCTAGGTCAAGTCTAGGATCAAAATAATAACTTTCATCCACCTCTCATCCATCAAAATCAGTCAAAACTCATCTCACCAACAAAATCTTAAGAACTTTGAAACATCATTCATGCTAAACTTAAAGGCAAAATCAACATCACCTTGTTTGACCTAAAACACTTAGTCAAATTATCAATCTTCTTGAATGAATCTACCTCTAGGATAACACAACTTCCTAAGGTCTAAAAGTTCAAACTCACTTTGATTGGCTTAACACACTCAGTCAAATCATTCTCTTGTATGAGTTTACTCTAGGATAACACAACTTCCTAAGGATTACAAGTTCATTATCATCTTGTTTTCCTTAACACACCTAGTCAAACTATCAAAATCAAATCAATTCAAGCCTTAAAAAGTTTAGCATCCTCCCCCAAGGTTCTCCAAGAGTTTCATTCATCCACATCACCCATTTTTCCGTTGATCTAATCCCCATCATCACTTTTGATCCTTAGACTTTCCTAGTTCTTTTCTTTTTTTGTGCCTAGGATTAAGATCAAACGATCTCTATTTTATGTGTAGATACCAAAAATTGCTCTAGGCCTATGAGTACATATTCGACATAATTTTCTATAGTTCGTGGTCTTGATTAAATAATTTTTATTATTTAATTAACCTTTCTAACACGTATTTCCTCTATTAATTAAAATATCCCTTTTTAATTAATTCATTAATTCATAAATAATCCTTATTCAACTTGATTAATTAAATAAATCATATTTATTTAATTATGTCACTAACTAATTAATTCTTCCCCCTTTATCTATCAATGAAACAATTTATTATTTAATTCCCCCTTTATCATACTTTTGCAACTATGATTAAATATCTTTATTTAATTATTCATTTAATCTCTTTTATCTATAATTAAATATTTATTATTTAATTATTTATATTATCCATTTCAAACAGTTAAATTAAATAAATTATGTTTATTTATTTAATTAAAGTCTCTTATTTTTGAATGTTGAATTAAATTAATATTTAATTATTTATGTCACATTCCTCTATCATTCAGTTATCTAAGTCCTTTACTCACCTTCTGACTCAAGATCTATTTTTAGTTCTCCATTTATCTCTGAATTCAACACCAGTTTATCTCTACGAGAGGACTCTTTGTCACAAATAGTCAGTTAACTAGTTCCAACTCATATGCATGATCTGTTTTATTAATTAAATATCTTTATTTAATTAATTAACTCATGTTTGCATTCCAATGCATTAGTCTTCAAGTTCTAACTTTGTCTTTTGCATACAAAGTCTATTTCTTCTATTTTTGGAGATTAAGATCCTGAACTCGTGTTCTAACTCACATTCTAACTTAGTATCTATCTTCAATCTTTCCTGAAATCATGTTCTAACTCATGTTCTATCTGAGACAAAACTCACATCGCATGGCATTCATCAATCTCTTCTGTCGATCATTCGAAAACACAAAATCTATAAAATGGCTTGTCATAATCATTATTCCTCCTCCCGAAATCATTCATTTTTCAGAAGAGAGATTCATCTTCGATATTTTTCTTAGACACCCGACAAAGCTATAATTGCATTCAAACATAGAAATCTAATGGCAAGAATACTAAAAAAGCAAAATGGAGAAGAACAATCAAGAAAATTCGAAGGGATGAACACATATTTGGTGAGAGATTTCCATTAAATTTTTTAGTTTGTTTAGTTTATTTTCTCATTCTTTGTTGTTTGATTTTAGATTATTGTTTAGATTAGGATTAACTTTGTTATTCTAGTTGCAAATTATTCATCATCATTTGAAAGATACATCTACTTTTAATATACTATTACATTTGGTGAACCCGACGTGAACACGCTTCAATTTCGTACATATTTTTGTCTTTCCGTTTTTCTATTTTTTGTTCTTTTTTGCACGTTTTTTGTACAACACACCGCATATGTTTCGTAAAATGATTCATCTGTATCTGCAAGCCGTATCTATGAAAAATAGTGATGCATCCGCCATCACAAACCATATCTGCAAAGTGACGAACCGCATCCGCCTGTCAACAAAATTCACGAATCGCATCCGCCTGTCAACAGTCGAACTGTGTCTGTGGCTCCAAAAGCCACATTTGGCTGGTAAAACTTTTTCACTTTTTTATTGATTTTTGTACATCCATATTTTCAGTTTTCTCTTTTTGGGTTGTTTGGATTTTCGCTAATGTTTGTGTCAGATGTGTTTAGGGGGAATACCATAGTGTTTACAGGATGAAGCTTTGAATAAAATTAAAACAAAACACAATTTTATGTAGAACAAAAGCTGAAGAACAATGAACTACTGATAAATTTGCATGCAGAACCTAATGCCTTTGTGTCAATTTATTTATTTAAGCAAGCTTTTGTTTGGTAGATAGATAATCATTGTGTGAGTTTAAAAATAATTTCTTGTTTTGTAGATAAACAATTTTCATTTGGATTAAAAAGAACCATTGTCTTCTTTGTCTAGTGCTTTGCACACATTTGTAACCCTTACGATTCAGTACACTGAAGTATCCTCTCCCCTTGCACAGTCATGCGATCCTGGGTGTAAGAGAGATGGTTGTTGTCTCTAGAACTTGGGCCTATCTTGGTGGGAAAAAATACTCACCCCAAGACAACTCAGACCGGTAGCACGCTAAAGCCAAGCAACTTCCAGCTAGTATATAAAAGAGGATTCTTGAGGAAAGCCCACGAATCACACACACTATTCCAATGAGATGGAAAGAAATGGACTCTCACTGACGTTGGATAGTGTCCCACAAATGGAATGCCCTTATTAAAAACCTTGTTGTAGAGTTACCAAAATCCTACCTACTTGTTGGCGCAGCAGGGTCAGCCCTGTGAAGCCATCTTATATTCTTACGGTTTATGTGTGGAAATGAAATGTATGCCATGGGGGTTTCATGGATACAATAGCTTGGCTGCCTCATATAAGTGAGTGTCGTGGAGGGGAGCCAGTGGGGTCAAGCTACTAGTCATTCACCATAAATATGCATAGCTGGAGAAATCCAAATAAGATTTCAACAAGTATTGTCCTAAAAGCCTAGGTTGTAAATGTTTTCGAGTCTTAACAGTCCTTACATCACAAAAACTGAAAATACATTGATTGTTGTGTTTGTTTTTTTGTTGTATTTGTCAAAATCTTGATCAAACAAACAAATTCAGTCAACAACTTTCGAGAAAATTTCAACTTTCAAAAAAAATCCAAATGTGAGAAAACCGAGTCACATTTGTTAGTTTAATCACTGCATGTGTATTAGTGAGTCACATCTGTTAGGGGAAAAGCCACATCTAGCTGTCAAAATTTTCACTTTTCACAGTCTGCATGTCACGAGTTGCAACTATCACATTCTGAGTCGCATGTGTGCATGCAAACAACATCTATCAATTTTTGAGCCGCATGTGTACTGGTAAACCGCATTTCTCGTAGGAAAAACCGCAATTGTCAAAAACACCGAATGCGCTGTCAAAAAAATGCATCTATTAGAATCTAAACTGCAACTGTTTGGTGAACCGCATTTGCTTGTCAATAGAAAACATCAAAAACCGCAAGTTGAGTCTGAAACATCATTGTCAATATTTTCTTTAGGTTCTTAAGATCAACCTTGGATTAGAAACTGATAATTTTTTCTTAAAAACCTTGCATCATTAGGTGTCATATACGTCTTAGTCATAGTAAACGTCATAGTCATAGTCATCCTAAGTCACATGCATATAGATAATTCCTAGGAAATTTTAGGTCGTAGAAATAGAGATAACTTTCCTCGTCATTGGAAATGTTCATGTTTCAATTTGTCACAATCATTGAACCTTGTAACTTTAGTCCCATTTAGGGGATCTTTTCAGCTGAACAGTCTAGTTTGAAAAAAATTCACCTTATCAACTGTCCTTGTCATCCAATCAGGTTCCTTGGTCAAAAAAAAATCTTTGCATGCATTTACTCCATTAGGTGGTAGGTTATCCTTGTCTTAGACTCATTTATTGTCAATATCTACTCGAGATTTTGCATATTTTCTTCCATATCATACATCATCTTAGTATACATCCTTTTAGAACCATTTTAGCAATGTCATTGAGTGTCAAAAAAATCCAAAAATGTAGACATAGGTCATATCAATTTTTAGGCATAGTCTATATTACCCATTTTGAGCAACTTTTTCATGGTCGAAACAAGGTCCAAAAAGAAACACAAAGCAATGACAGACCCCAACAAATTTATCAATCCGTTCGGAAACCAACCATCAGGAAGCAAATGACCACACAAGCCTTTACTTGAAAAACATGTCACTAGAGACACACATGGGCAAATTTACATAGAAGACATAGATGCGATAGTTCAAGATCCCGAGTTTGCATCCTTCATGGATGAGTGTTTTCTAAACTATCCACAATGCTATCTAGCCAAGTTGCTAGTATAAGGTGCCACACTACCACCAGGATTTGATGTTCATACTTTCAAAACACATTCTACTCAACCAACACAAACTGTGACATCAAGTGTTTTTATTCCCCAAATTACCACAACGATACCGACTAGTGTATCTACTCAGACATCATCAATTGTAAGCACAATCCCTTTCAACGTCACACAAGGTTTACAATTTACTGTGGGGGCAACTTCCTCCAACCCCTTTGGCTCCAACACTACTAGTAAGAGATCCAAAGTTGGCAGAAATATACCAATACCAAATCAGACCATTCAAACAGGAAGCATTCCTATACCAACTCAGACCATTTAGATAGGGAATATCCCTATACCAAATTAGCACATCCTAACAGGCTATATTCCCTCACCAAATCACAACCTGTCACAAAACATGGCGTACAAAAACACCTACATTGATCCAAATAACACAAACACCATGTCCTTGACACAAGTCGACATCCTTCAAAACCAAATGCAAACTCTTGAACAAAAGATGGATGACATAACTATGTCAAGCAAATGAACTATCTCATCACAAGACCTATGTCCATGTCCATTCAACAAAGCACTCTATATGACACCTTTCCCCCGTCGATACATTATACCAAATTTGTCTAAATATAATGCGAGGAAGAATCCTTTAGAACACATTAGAGAATTCTCAATGACATGCATGGAAACATCATATGACCCCATGTACTTGATGTGCCTATTTCCACGAACCCTCATAGGGATAGCGTTGGAATGGTTTTCTAAATTGCCATATGGTATACAATCCTGGGGTGAATTGGATGAGAATTTTTTTCGAACATTTTTCCTTTAACATAGACAACAAAGTAACCATAGCAACCTTGTGCCACACAACACAAGAAGATGGCTAGACATTCATCACTTTCTTCTAGAGATGGAGAAGTCTAGCTAGCCGCTATCCAGTCAAAATACCCGAAAAACAAAAGGTCACAATATTCCTCAAAAATATCAACCCAAAACTGAGAGGTGACTTACAGGTACACTGTTGCACTTCATTCATTGACTTGGTACAAAAGGGGATCATCCTTGAAAAGGTCCTTATTGACAAAGGCGAAATAAAAGTACTAGACAAGAGCCCAATTGTCCAACATCCAAACATTCCAAATGATAGAAACAAGCTCTGGTCTAGGAACAAGAATGTCAAAAATGACAACATTGTTAAAGCTAAACACATACATACTAGACCGGTTATCACACTTAGAGGATATAACCAAAATGCAAACATGATAAACAGTCTAGATCAAATGGCTAACTATGTCTAAAACTCGCAACAAAGACCCCAAAGGAGATTTCCCACGTGAGAATTTACACCTTTAGGGAAATCAATCAAGGTAGTCTTCAAAGAATTGGTCAAACATAATCTCATCAAACCTTTTGAACCAAGAGAGTATGATCCTAGACAGTTCAAACCTTCATGGTGGGACAATAACGCTTTCTATGAATATCATCAAATGAAAGGGTACAACCTCCAAAAATGTTTCCAATTAAATAATATCATTCAAGACTTTGTTGAAAACGGATCCATAGAGGTAAACGGGCAGAAAAATACTAAAAAAAGTGATCATAAGGTCTTCACAGACCCATTATATGACCACACAAAAGGAAACACCTCCGGTTCGGGAACCAAGAACAATCCCTCTACCAATTACACCAACTCCAAATATGACTATGGGAAAGGAAATACCATATATAGCCTCCGAGCCACAAACGAACATGTTGATACCATCATCATTAAGAAGCACCCGAAATGTAATGTGAACACACGCAGGACTAAAATAGTACCTACACGGAGGCCCAAGTATAGATACAATCTTATCGATCAATTGAGCAAAACTTCCGCACAAATATCTATCTTGGAACTATTGACTTTGTCACCAGAACATCGAGCCATACTTGACAAAGCATTAAAAAACACTACTATTCCCATGGACTTGGATGTCAATCGCTTTGAAGAATTGGTAGGATATTTGACCAAAACACATCATGCCACATTTTCCCAACAAGACTACTCCACCGAAAATTCTAATTACAATGACCCATTACATCTTGAAATCCTAGTCCATCAAACCAGAGTTAGACGAGTCTTGGTAGACAGAGGTGTAGGTTTGAACCTGTGTACCCTAAAATTGGTTAAGGCATTATGATTCTCATAAGACTATGTAGACACTTCTAAGATTATATTCATCAAGGCTTATGATGATGAGGAAAGTTCATCCAAAGGAGTCATCATGCTCCCTATCGGAATTGGCCTAACGATCATGAACACTAGCTTCCAAGTCTTGGATCTCACCCTTCCATACAACTTGTTGTTAGGTAGACCTTGGATACACACAATGAGAGTCATCCCTTCAACATACCACCAATGTCTTAAGTTCCCGTATAATGGTACAAAGATCACTATTGATGGTGATCCAAATCCTTTCCAATATTTTACAAGCCTAAGGGATCTTCCATAATGACAAGTACCTGTTAACCAAGAAGCCTCATCATCCACTTTATCTCAATACATTGACCCATCATGTCTCACTAAGTCCATTTCATTCAAACCACCATCATCCACTCCTAAACTCGAGATCCAATACAAGGGTTGTGGTGATTATAATACTATGTCATTCAACTGATTCCACCTAAGGCGTATGGCCTACCCATGGCAGATAGAAGATAGTCAGTGGTCATGTTTCATGTTTCCCCTACAATGACATTAACCAAATGGGGAGAGTTAAGTGAAGAAATTGTAGATCAAGGTGATTCCTGGTTATATCAAGAAGAACATGAATACCCCTCCTCGTCTATTCAAATAGCTAAGGACCAGTATGGAAAAGGCTTTAAGATAATGCAAAATGAAGGCTATGACGAGCATAGTGGGTTAGGGCTATATCAAAATGGAAGGACAAAACCGATCACTATCTACCCATGACCAAAGTACTTAGGGCTAGGGTGTCAACCGCTTAGAATCGAGTATCCTAGTACTTCGTCATCTTTTCAAGAGGAAGTGAGTGCTTGCGTAGGAATTGAGATATGTCATGAACCACTTCTTGTAGTTTATGAAAAACCCCCCAGTTTACAATAAACCTCCAATTTATGATGAATCCCCTTACTCAAGTGATGGTGAATGAGAATCCCTTTCATCTACTGGCACCATGAACATAGATTCCCTATTTGGAGAATTGGACCTCAACGTGAAACCTGTACCAAAACAATCTAGTCCTCGTCCTAAGAAACACTTGTCCAAAGACAAATGGCAAGAGAACTATTATTGAGAAACCCTTGATCATGCATCTTGGGCACCTGACAAACCATCTTCTGATGAATCAACCCTCACTATAGTCCCACATCAGAGTATACCTACCCCTAGGAGGAATAATAAGAAGGAGTTGGTCCAAAACTTCTGCGACCATGTCAACCATTCTATACTCACCTTGTCTGCAACTACCTTTAGGAACTCCGATGATGACATGCCCCTTATATATCCCGAACTTATCAACTGGGATCAACAAGGTACACCTATCATAGATACATCCAAGAACAATGAAGCAATTGCTGAGTTCATGGGACTTAGAGAAGGCATACCAAGAGGGGATCATAAGGCAGGTTTTACCATAGACTTGGATGATAAAGCATATTTTGGGGAGTCTATTTACACCTCTAGTCGCAAAAATGAGAATGAAAATAAAAATGATGAGTCCCTAAGTGAAAATCGAAAGGCGCCTTTGGATGATGAAAATGTCACAATAAAGGACGTATCCAAGGGTGAAAACCTCTCTGAGGCACCCAAGGATAGAGGTTTAAATATTCTCCTTGTTGAACAAGAAAAGTCATTGATGCTAGTAGAAGAGGTTGTTGCAGTCAACATAGGTACATAAGAGAATCCTCAGATAGTATAAGAGACAAAACAACATGAGTTTAAGGACTTCTTCAAAAAGAGACAGATAAAATTTGCATGGTCGTATGCTGACATGCCTGGGCTAGATCCAGACTGAATATTGCATCATTTACCACTACAGCTAGGTATTAAGCCATTAAAACAAATCGCTCTACTGGTGAAAGTAGAACTTAAGAAACTCCTAGATGTAGGATTCATAAGGACAATAGACTATGCAGATTGGATATCAACTCTTGTACCAGTGACTAAACCAACTAGGGGCATTCTTATTTGCATTGACTTCGGAGACATCAATAAGGCATTTCCTAAGGATGACTTCCGTTTGCAAAATATCGACATGATAGTAGATCTTACAGCGGGATATGAGATGCTATCGAACATGGATGGTTTCTCTGGATACAACCAGATTAAGATAGCACCTGAAGACCAACATAAGACAACTTTCACATGTCCATGGGGCACATACTATTGGAATGTTATGTTGTTTGGCCTTAAGAATGTAGGAGCCACCTACCAATGGGCAATGACTATGATTTTTCATGACTTTGTACATACCCTCATGGAAGATTATGTAGATGAAATTATAGCCAAATCAGAAATAAGGGAAGATCATTTAAAGTATTCCAGAGGCTAGAGAATTACAATGTCAGGATAAATTGGAAGAAGTGTGTCTTTGGGGTGAAATGAGGGAAACCGTTAGGGTATATCATCTCTCAAAGAGGGATTGAAGTAGATCCAGAGAAGGTAAGAGCTATCATAGAAATGCCTCCTCCATCTAGCATTGGTCAACTTAGAACACAACAGGGGAGATTACAGTCCATTAGGCATTTCATAGTACAACTGGCAAATAAAATACACCCATTTCAGCATCTACTCAAGAAAGGAGTACCATTTGTGTGGACACATAAATGTCAAGAGGCCTTCCAGAAAATAAAGGACTATTTGATTACTCCACCAGTTTCAATGCCACCTACAGAGGGAAAACCATTGATACTTTGCATCTCAACAACTCAATCGACATTAGGGGCTCTTCTCGCACAACATGATGATCAAGGTCATGAGAGAGCAGTCTATTATATCAGTCATACTTTAGTGGGCTATGAATTGAATTATAGCAACATAGAACGTGCCTATCTTGTGGTAGTCTTTGCTACCCAAAAAAGTTGGCACTATATGCTCAATCAAAAAATAATGTTAATTGCAAAGATTTATCCACTTAAATACCTCCTAAGTAAGGAAACTTTAATAGGCCAATTAGCTAAATGGGTTATGATACTTAGTGAGTATGACATTCAGTATGTCGAAAGGAAGGCTATAAAAGGATAGGTGATTGCAAATCAACTAGCAGATGCACCTATAAAGGCGGACCATCCATTAGTGGCAGATTTTCCAGATGAATTTCTCTTCAACATTGACATTAAAATGGAATGGAAACTGTACTTTGATGGGTTACATACAAATTGTGGTTCAGGAGCTAGTATCTTATTTGTCACACCTCAAGGTGATACCATTCCTAATTCATTCAGGATTGCTTTCCCTTGTACCAACAATATAGTAGAATATGAAGCCTTAGTGACAGGCTTAAAAATGGCATCTCAGTGGAAAATTAAGAGCCTACATGTCTTTGGCGACTCTCAACTGGTCATCCCACAGGTAAATGATGATTACGAGACTAAGGATGAAAAGATTACACCTTACAAGTGAATGACTGATAGTTTTAAATAGTATTTCAATGATATAACTTTTCAAAAAATACCACATATCCAAAATAGAGCTGCAGATGCTATGGCAACTGTGGGTTCCTTGTTGGATATTCCGAGTAATGTGCCTAAGTTCAAGTTTCTGGTTGAACAATGTTTGGTCCCCACTTATGATGTCCCCGATATTGTGATAGTGTGTACCATTGTTGGTCCTACATCTCCTTGGTATAAAGACATATTTGACTACCTCACTGACCAAACCTTACCCCAAGACTTGTCCAATAACCAACACCGAACCTTTATCCGAAATTCAGCTAAGTACACCATCATCGAAGAGACCCTATATAGACGTACCTTAGATAACGCCCTAATGAGATGTCTCGATGCTGAAGAAGCACAAAAAACTTTGTGAGCAGTGCATGAGGGTATATGCAGATCTCATTCGAGTGGTCCTACTCTAGCCCATAAGATTATGAGACTAGGTTATTATTGGCCTACAATGGAGAAAGACTCACACATCTTTGTAAAGAAATGCAGACAATTGAAAATACATGGAAACTTGATAAGAGCGCTAGTGCACGAGCTTCGTCCAATTACTTCACCATGGCCCTTCGCCCAATGGGGACTTGACCTCATAGGTAAGATACACCCTTCATCATCCAATGGCCATAAATTAATCATCACCGCTACCAAATACTTCACCAAATGGATTGAAGCTATTCCCATGACCTACATCATTGGCACACAAATATCTAAGTTTATATTAAACTATATCATTTATTGGTATGGTGTACCCCATTCCATAATCAGAGAAAATGGCCGCCCATTCAAGAACCAAGAAGTACACCATTTATACAAATAATTCCACATCAAATATCAGTTCTCCACCCCATATTACCCATAAGGTAATGGCCAAGCTAAGGCATCTAATAAGTAAATTGTTAGAATCCTTAAGAAGATTTTCAATGACGCTGGTCGTGACTGGCACCTATAGCTTAATCCTGCCTTATGGGCTTATCGCACAAGCATTTGTACTCCCACCGGTGCCACTCCATATTCCCTCGTATTCGGGTTTGAAGCTATCTTACCTATTGAGGTTGAAATACCTTCTCTAAGGGTATTCTTGAAGGGTCATATTGATGATGAAGAATACCGTGTCTCTAGGTTACAAGAGCTACAATTGCTGGATGAACGAAGATAAAGCATTAGATCATTTGCAAGAGGCTCAAAATTGTCTTCGTCGTAGCGACAATAGGAAGGTTCTCAATAGACACTTTGACATTGGTGACCTGGTATTAATGGAGAATCCTAAGAACCAAGTTGAACACGAGAAACCAAGTAAGTTTGAACCTAACTGGTTGGGGTCGTATATTGTCACAGAAGCCTTTGGATCAAGAGCGTACCAACTCTCTACTTTTGAAGGAGAACCACATTTGTCCCCTATCAATAGTTTGCATCTAAAGAGGTTCTATGCTTAGTCTCTGAGAATCCGTGTCTTAAGCTAGAAAAATACAAACAAACAAAAAAATGGTTATCTTGATGAAAACCTGGCAAACAGGCATCTTTGTAACACAAAAATAATTGAGAAAATAAAAAAAGTAAAGAGAAATAAATCCATCCACTAGTGAAAGCCACTTCAGTGGTGCTATGGATAAGTACCATGGTGAAAACCTAGAAAACAGGTGCCATGTGTAGTCAAGCTCGCTTTTCTGTCTACCATCATTCTAATCGGACTTTTTCACCATCACTCATAATAAATGGTTGTCTTATCCATTACTTGGAACGATTGACATCTACTATCCATTCCGTCATATTACCCACTCCATCTTCCAAATCTTATTCCTGACTGGGGGAAAATTCGTGTTCTATGCCCTAACACCTTGTACATAATGTCACACCATATAAAATGTCCTAAAAAATCCTAAAAACATTAAAAAACTTCAAAAACACAAAAAAAATCAAAATCATCAGAAAATCCCAAAAACAGAGTCAAGTGAGTCATGTCTAGTTAGTCATGTCAAGTCAGTCATGTTAAGTCAATCATAGACATAGTCAAACTATGTTGCCTCTATGACTGGGACATAGGTAAGGCCATCAATCAATGTGCCCCTGAGCATTAGGTCTATCAGTCTAGTTTTATCATGTATCACACACATTTAAATCATGACGCTTTGTATATTCAAAGTCATTGGTCATGTCGAACAATGAGGTCTCTACGTGTACAACGTAGGCAAGGCTAATCAATTGATGAGCTCCTGAGACCACACTAGGTCAGTCCAATAGGGTTCAATCACCATCTCTATCACACAAGTTGCATATCATAGTTTAGGGCATCATCTCATGTGATACACTGTCAATACACATACACACACTTTTATCAATCAAAGAATCAAAACAAGTCATGCATCAACAAGGAAAAACATCTCAAACAAGTCATCGAGTCAACATCAAACACATTGTCAAAGCAATCAACTTATGTCTTAAACAAGATATGTCTTTCTTTTCAATAGGCATCATCAAATTGTCATAGTCTCATGTGGCTTGACACTTCAATGTCATCAAACTCCAACATCTTATACGACACATGTCTTTCTGAAACGAGGCTTTGTCATGCCTTATATAGAAGTCACCAAGTCGAAACCTGACTCAATGTCTTATGCAGTATGTGTCATTCTCTCACATTACGCTATGTCAAACATCAACATCAAACAATACCACAAGATCAAGTTTTGGCGAATACATTTATTTGGCTTTATGAATTTATATCTTATTTTGTCTTATCTTTTTATCAATTTGTGCAAGATCCTGTTACTAGCTTTCTCAAGGATGTCCCTTGAAGGATTTAGAGAAGCAACGATGTCTCAGGATTCTTTTTCTTTGGCTGTTGTCTGTCAACTGTCTTTTTAACATTGGTTTTTGAATCATGTTACAAGTTTCCTCAAGGATATCCTATCAAGGATTTAGAGGAGCAATGACGTCACATGACCCATCTTTTATTTGTTTGTTTTCTATGGTTTGTCTCAACCAAACGACTGGGGCATCTTGTCCTTAGTCTGAGTTAAGACACTCCTTGTCTATGACTGTCTGTTTTTCACAGGTGGATAAATTTTTACACTATGGTCTATCTCATATCATAGTGTGTAATATCTATCTGTGTCATGTCCTGCCCAATGATGAGAACAAGCAAGTATAGTGTATTTGGCACAATATCGAAGATTATATCTTTTTCTCAATCGATCAAACCGTCATTATATCATTTTCTCAATCAATCAACATTAATTATTTCCTAATAACATTTTAAATTCATTTTCATCCTAACATTTCTCTTCTTTGACATTCAGATCAAGTCCTATGACACAATAAAAATATTAGATCATTTGCATTTGCATACATTTGATAGGAATTTCATATAGCTCCATTACATTTAAAACATATAGATAGTACAATTTATCTTCATTACATACATTCAAAATCATGACATAATAGGAATTGCATCAGCATAACATACATAATGTAAACATTACGTGTACATACCACCATCACATAGAAATAAGCATTAGTAGAACATTGCATCCACTATCATAAGTAAAATAAGACATCCATAGCATCATTAAATGCATAATTCATAACATATAGAAACATCATTCATAACACATGTATATACATCATTTAGGAAATATAATCATCTCAAAATAAAGCATCATCCATAACATAAAACTGCATATCATGTAGAAGCCACAAAAATCGTATATATATAGCGCTAAAAAAAAATAGTGTGTCACTATACAATGTCTAAATATAACCATAAATAAAACATGAGCTCGCAGGATCTCGGATCAAAACAATATCTACATATGTATTCCTATCATCGTGTCCTGCTACCACTACTGTCACATGGTGGGAAAAGACTTGAAGGTGCTCTCTATGAGGTGGAAGGCCTCTCATATCGACCTATCCTCGATGGTCCTACCATCCCCTCAATACTCTGTGTCCTCTGATTCCTAGTATGACCCCTGCTCTGATTGTGCACCTCTGAAAATGTAGGAGCTCGTCTCTCTGCTAGCACTACGGCCTCATATAGATCCCTATAATAAGTGGCTCTCTCCACTGATCTGACCAACTCTCGTACCATACCATCAAATGAGGACCCACTGCAAAGGCATCTAGCCTCTATAAATTGCTACTCTATCTCATGCCTTCACGCTATCGCCTGGTCTCTCTCCATAAATGCACTATCCCTCTCTGAACGAGCACTGTCCCTCTCGGCATATGCACTATCCCTATCTATGTAGGAATTGTCTCTCTCCAGTCTCATCGCATCAAACTATGCCATCATGAGTCTGAGTCTCTCCTCCAAAGCCTCCCTATCACCATCTCTAGGAGCATCCTCATCTCGTCTCCCCTCCATGATCCGATCTTTGAGCTATCTCTCCTGCTCCTCCATTTGTGTATCCTCCTCATCATCATCATCCACATCATCCTCTCCATATCCTTCCAACACACCCAACGGGTCTAAAGCCATCTCTACATCCAAATCCTTTGCAATATCCTCTACTCCAACATTTACCTCTCAATGTTCCTCAACTAATAACTTTGCTGCAGCATGCTCACACCCAGCCTGTACATCCACTCCCCCTCTAATGTCCAACATCGGTACATCCTGAACTACTGCCTCACGGATAGGTGATATTCCACCTACCCAACCCCCTCTCCATCCTCTTTGAGCTCGTCTATTGCCTCTAACATCACCATCTCTCCCACCTACTCTCCCCACTCTGGCACCTCCACCTCTTTGCCATCCTTTAGGTTGTGTGCCTCATCTCACTATAGGTGTTGGCTGATCTGGATCTATGTAAGGAACAGGTTCATGCTCTACCCACCATGTGTCATACGCCGATGTCCTACTTGGGTCTTCTAATCCATCTCTCCATCCCCACTGTACTAGTTGTAGTGCCTATATCTCTGCCTCCACAGTAGCTACTGGAATCATAGGTCCCCAATACAGAACCTCCTTGGATGAACGAGCAAACACTACTCTACCCCGAGGCTCATCCTGAACCTCACCGAACTATCTCAGAACTCTGGTTGGCATGTGTCGCTCAATAGTGTGTACACTGGAAATAGTCCTCCCAATGAGATACTGTGTCTGTCTGTAGAATGGAAAAGGTGTATCCTCATCAATCCACTCCTCACAATCCATGTAAGGTCTCCACGTAAACTGATCCAAAATGTCAAGTGCATGTCTCCAGTATCCCATGTCTCCAACATGTGTCTGCGTAATCTGACTTGTATATCGAAACACATAAGGATGTCTCTCTGGCCTCTCTATAGTAACTGGAGGATGAAAGACAACTATCCTCTCCCAACCCCATACCATCAATAGTGTAGTCCCACAACTCAATGACTGTGCATCTCTCTAGGCGATGTCGTGTAAATGAATGTATAACATCTCAAGCAAACATGGACCCCATGCATACCTCGTCTCGCTCTCTAACATGCCGACCAACATAGCTCCCCATCCCACTAGAAAACTATGACCCCGTCTGTCTTGCAACACTATACCCCCAATCAAGGTACATAGGATACAGTCGATCCGATCATATCTGTCTGCTAACACTAGCCATCTAATTTCGTAGTGCTCGATGCCGAGCCTACTAATGTCATCCACTTGATAGAACCGTGCCAACTCAGTCAATCCTCACTGGGTATCATATATAAACCACTCAACTCTGATAGATAGTCTCAAAATCCTATACACATCCTCCAATGTGACAGTGTCCTCCCCAATCGGTAAATGAAATGATGATGTCTCTAAATGCCATCGCTCGCAAAGTGTCATCAACATCCCCCTGTCCACCCGAATGGCAGGCATCAACAAACAGTGACATAGACCTAGCTTCCATAGAAGTCAAATCTCTGCACTCATCAAACTAACTCTCAGATCGAATGTATCTAGTCGTGACTCCCCCATATATATAGGATCTAAAACCACCTTCATTTAAACCAAGATGTCAAGAATTTTCAAGTTTTCCTAAAAAAAAAAAAAATCAAAAATTTTACCAATCAAATGCGGCTCACTTTAACAGATGCAGTGCATTTTTGCAAATGTTTTGCAACAAGCCTCACATGTTGTGCATATTACATATGTGTTACACATTTCTCATAACCCCTATCAACCTACTACACATTCGGTTTACTAAGCCACATGCGGTGCATTTTTGCAAATGCGGTGTAGTTCTGTCGACCTACCTATCTACAACATATGCATTGCAAAAATGCTTATGCGGTTCACAACATCACGTGCATCTATTCCTAATGCACATGTTTTGCATAACTACACATGCAGTGCATTCTAATTCACATGCGATCATTCCCTCAACTGCCCAACCTAGCCTAAACGTGTTTTAACAAATGCATCGTTTTGTAGTTAGATGTGGCGAATACGACGATATATGTGTCATTTACAATGCACCGCATTTGCTTAATTACTTTTCAAATACCTAAACCTACGTGCAAAAATAATTTTGAGAAGTTTGTTTTCGGGTACATACCGATGGTCTTGCGTTGACTGGCCTCTTGAACGTCCAGATCCGATAACCGCAATGTGCAATGTATGGAATGGGTGCCATTTTGTCCGCTAGTCAGAGAAAAATTTCCTCTTTTCTTCTCTCCTCTAGGTGAAAATGAATTGGATTTAGCCCTAATTCCTACTTATAGGTGGCTTAAAAATGGCATTTCTTCAACCCTTCTCTATTGGCCGCTTAGCCTTTCACATTCAAATGACCCGTACTCATCCGTATCAACTCCAAATTCAATTCCATCAACTCCATAGCAGTTCTAACTATCAAATTGACTTATCGGGAATATTTCCTGATTATTTTGAAACTTTCCAAAATTTGTCAATTTTCCCGAGGGGGCATACCTTCACCTATTTCATGTTGGGGCACGATCAGGGCATATTTTCTTTGACACAATGTTGAAACAATGTTGTATCAAGGAGGGGAAAACTATAGATACCGAAAATTGGTCTAGGCCTGTGAGTACATATTCAACATAATTTTCTATAGTTCGTGGTCTTGATTAAATAATTTTTATTATTTAATTAACCTTTCTAACATGTATTTCCTCTATTAATTAAAATATCCCTTTTTAATTAATTCATTAATTCATAAATAATCTTTATTCAACTTGATTAATTAAATAAATCATATTTATTTAATTATGTCGCTAACTAATTAATTATTCCCCCTTTATCTATCTATTATTTAATTCCCCCTTTATAATACTTTTCCACCTATGATTAAATATCTTTATTTAATTATTCATTTGACCTCCTTTATCTATAATTAAATATTTATTATTTAATTATTTATATTATCCATTTCAAACAGTCAAATTAAATAAATTATCTTTATTTATTTAATTAAAGTCTCTTATTTTTTAATGTTGAATTAAATTAATATTTAATTATTTATGTCACATTCCTCTATCATTCAGCTATCTAAGTCATTCACTCACCTTCTGACTCAAGATCTATTTTTAGTTCTCTAGTTATCTCTGAATTCAACACCAGTTTATCTCTACAAGAGGACTCTTTGTCACAAATAGTCAGTTGACTAGTTCCAACTCATATGCATGATCTATTTTATTAGTTAAATATCTTTATTTAATTAATTAACTCATGTTTGCATTCGAATGCATTAGTCTTCGAGTTCTAACTTTGTCTTTTGCATACAAAGTCTATTTCTTCTATTTTTGGAGATTAAGATCCTGAACTCGTGTTCTAACTCATGTTCTAACTTAGTCTCTATCTTTAGTCTTTCCTGAACTCATGTTCTAACTCATGTTCTATCTGAGACAAAACTCACATCGCATGGCATTCATCAATCTCTTCCGTCCATCTCTCTTTCAATTTGAGTCGATGATTCAATAACACAAAATTTATAAAATGGCCTATCATAATCATTATTCCTCCTCCTGAAATCATTCATTTTTGAGAAGAGAGATTCATCTTCGATATTTTTCTTAGACACTCGACAAAGCTATACTTGCATTCAAACATAGAAATCTGATGGCAAGAATACTAAAAAGGAAAAATGGAGAAGAACAATCAACATAATTTGAAGGGATGAACACATATTCGGTGAGGGATTTCCGTTAAATTTTTTAGTTTGTTTAGTTTATTTCCTTGTTCTTTGTTGTTTGATTTTATATTATTTTTTAGATTAGGATTAACTTTGTTATTCTAGTTGTAGATTATTCATCATCATTCGAAAGATACATCTACTTTTAATCTACTGCTACAAGATGTGCTAAATATGAGGATCATAGAATGTGTACCTTTTCCATTGATTTCAAAGGGGGAGAAGAAAAATGTGAAAAAATCTTGAAGTAAGGTGGAGAAGAGTCAAGAAAGGGAGAGAAGTTTATGAACAACCAATTGTGTTGATGGTACTATTTTTCACATCATGTGTTGCCAACAATGCCAAAGGGGGAGATTGTTGGATGTTGTGGTTGTATTGCTGATTTTTGGTTGTTATTGATGACAACACTATTAGGATTGGTGATTCGTAAGGTTGTATATGTCGAGGAGATTGAGAAAATTGTAAAAAATATATTGCAGGAAGTCTGTGATGTTGTGAAGATCCAAGTGGTGAAAAGTTCACTATGTTGACTTTTAGGTGTCGTGCATTAAAGGGTTTGTTTCGGATCCTATCTAGTATGTTTTCTAAGAGTTTCAATGGTACACATGAATAATTGAGAAAGTTATGATAATTTGTGTTCCTACATTTATTTAGTTGCTATAGCAAGTGTTTATGGAAAATTCGATTGCAATTATAGTGAATTTGGTTGTTGTGTATGTTTATGAGATGATCAGTAATGTTTCTAGATCATGCTCTATTATTTCAGTATGTCCACACTCATCGAAGTGATGGTGATTGAAGATTTTTCCTTGTGTGTTCAGGTTTTTCATGTTCTTGGTCGACATGATGGTGATAGCGTGTTGTAGATCTCTATGGATTAATAGTTTATTTTTTGTCATGTTTGAAGGTGTTTATTTGGGTCCTCACTATGTTGTGACTAACTTGTATTTTGCACATTAAGATTTATTTATTTTTTGAGGCCGACAATTATAATTTACTCTTTATCTGTGGCCGACAGAGTAGTTGATGTAAATCCATGTAGCAGATATATAAGAGTGGTTGTTTTACTCATTTTGATGTATGCTCAGTGTGTGTATGTGAAGTACATGTGCGATTAAATATAAAATCATTGAAGAAAAAAGTAGAGTGTGAAAGAGATTTAGCAGAGTGTGGAAGAGTTTGACCAAAGTGTGCAAAAGTTTTTCTATGCCTAACCGGAACTATCATCAGGATTTTGTTGAAGCTAGTTTCTTAGTTCAACCTCATCAGATGGATTTAATTTGATTATTGAATGTAAGGTAGTGAGCCTTCCTCTGAGCAATGACATTTAGGTAGTGTGCCTGAATGCATGTCCATTCCCTATTTAATCTTCATTATAATTTTAATAGGGTATAATCTTGTAGACTAACATCCACCATGGTTTTTCCCCTAATAGGGTTTCCACGTATAAAATCTTTGTGTTCATGTGTCTCTGATGTGTTATTGATTTATTCTTGCACTATTATTTATCAGATCTAAGATTAAAGGTTGATTAATGTTGAATTAGTTTGATTTTGGTAAAAATTGATTTACCCCCCCCCCCCCACTCTCAGTTGTCTATCCTTGTTTTTCCAACACCCACTTATGGTTTAAAACTTTCATTTTTGAGAGATAACAGATTGGTGACTCTACTGGGGACTAAGCCAATTCTGAATTCAAGCCTTCCATCAAAGAGTCATTCTAGAACATCATAATAGATTGAAGACTCCGATTGGAAAAAAAATAAAATTATCCTACTTATGAAAAGTAGGTGTGGACTCTGAAGTATTTTTATGATAGATAAAATAAATATCAGATTAGAAAGGATAGATGATAGACACCAAAGATACACCATATCATCCAAAATGAATGGAAGAAGATCTTTACATTAGGAGAGTCCCAAGAAGAATATTAGGTGGACAAACAAGCATGGATCTCCTCATGGAAAAAATAATGCAAATAGGGATGAAACAACATCTAAACAACTAGAAGATAATGAGAACACAGTAGTGCAAACCTTCACAACTTTTAACTCCCATTTTTATACTGATGGTAGAAATCCCGCAACACCACCTGGAAGGAACAATTAGAATGATAATATCCTCAATCATAAGTTAGATCCTCAAAAGGAAAATGAGTTTGAGGAATAGGTGGAAGGAGAAAGAAAATAGAGATAAGAGGAATATGATAGGGGATTCTCATCACAACATGGAGAAGAAAACCAGAAGGGGTTCATTGATCATACTGTCATTGATTTTAGTAGTATGACTAACCAATAAATTGAACTACATGTGGAATGGCAGAGACAACAACTTAGAAGGAGACAAAAGATGATACAAGAAAGCCAATAGTTGGATCAACAAATGGCACAATTAAAAATTCAGGCACCAAATCCACCAAAATATGTCTCTCCACATAAAAAAGGTGGTAATGTCAATTCACATGGGCTATCTGAGAATACAATTGTCCCAGGTACTTCAAAAGTACCTTATAATATAGTTGGTAACCTAAGGAAACATATCCAACATAATATACCACCACCAAGATCCCAGCCTCAAAATTCTTGCAATATTCCCTAGTACTATCCACCACCAAGTTAGCAGTATGCTCCACAACATCGAAAGAACATGCCACATTAGAATTTACACCCTCAACAACACATCCAACAAAATTTCTACCATCAACCTCAATATGGATATCAATACTACCCCAATCCACCACCTCTGAATTTGCATCCACAAAACCCCATGAACATAAGTAGACAATTTGATCTAATAGGATATTTATTATACCCATACCCAATTGATAGTAGTTGGAGAAATACAGTTCCCAATTTCACTAGGAATAATGTGATAATAGTTGAAGAGCATATAATAAATTTTAATGCCTTTGTACAATATATAGGTATGGAGTATGAAGATGTAAATATGAAATTGTTCATGATGTCCCTAACTAGGGAAGGGAGGGGTTGGTTCAATAGTCTACCTGATGCCTCAATTGATTCTATAGCAGAATTATAGAATCAATTTCTAGAATAATATGGAAATTATTGTGCTCCTAAATTCCCCTTGCATGAATTGATAAGTATTCAAAAATACCAAAATGAGTCAGTTTATGATTTCACAGGAAAAATATCAAAAAATAATGCTATGCATATTTTAAATGATGTCGCAAATGCCAAGAAAATATCAATTCAATTCATGCTCCTAATTTTGAGCTTCGTGCCCAAATCCCTATTTGGTTGTTCTTTATGTGGGGATAGGATCTAATTGGAAAAATTTCATCACCTTCTTCCACTAGACATACGTTTATCATCACTGCAACTAACTATTTCACCAAATGAGTAGAATTTGTTCCTCTCTAGTCCACAATTTTTGATGTGATATGTCATTTCTTATTGGAACACATCATCGCTCACTTTAGACTTCCTTATGCATTAGTTTCAGACAATGTAACACCATTTAAAAATAATGATGTGAAGAAGTTCCTAGAGACCTTTAATATTCAACATCGATTTTCAACACCTTACTACCCACAATATAATGGTCAAGTTGAAGGAACTAATAAAATCCTCAAACAAATCCTTAAGAAAACTGTTAATCTAAACCATAAAGATTGCCATACACAATTGCAATATGTGTTATGGGCTTATTGCACAAGTGTTCTCTCCTCTATAGGAAATACACCTTTCAACCTTGTTTATGGTACCGAGGATATCATACCTTTAGATTTAGAAATCCACACATTGCGGATTGGTCTCTAAGGTCTTGTCGATAATGACACCTATGCACAAAAATGATTACATCAACTTGAACTACTTGAAGAACAACACATTAACACTCTCGAGCATCTTCGGGCTTACACAAAACAACTACAATGCAAACATGACACTGGTGTTATTCTTCATAAATTTAACAAGGGTGATTTACTTTTATATGAAAATCAATGGAAAACTACTATTGACTATGCTGAAAAAGGAAAGTTTAGTCCTAATTGGTTAGGCCTCTATTTGGTAAATATGAATTATGGATCTACAGTTTGTGCCTTAATTGAGTGAGATGACACTCCTCTTAAAGACCCTATTAATGTCATAGATCTACATCAATATTATGTCTAATCCCCTTTTGCATGGTATGAGTTGTAAAGCAATGTTGCTAAAGCTATTGGATTATATCCTATGTGCTTTCTCATTGCTTCATTCTTGATAAATCGTTATATATGTGTCTTGAACACTAAACTCATTATTTAATTCTTTTTATAATTGCTTTAGGTTTCATACTATTCAAAATCCCCTCATGTGTTATGTTGCTTTATATTCATAAGTGCATAATATACTTAGTCTTTATGTTGTATCTAAAAGGAAAATCTAACAAGTTTTTAATTAGATAACATAAATTTTGTTAAATCATGATGACATTAATTAAGTAATCTTCTACAAGCTATTTAATTAATCACATTGCTATTTAACATTCGCACATTAAACCACAACATATAACATCAAAATGAATATATCTATATATCAAAAATTTATGTACATGTCATCAAAATATACAATGTCATTGAGGACTGTGATTACCAGATCCCTCAGGATTCAGTATTCTCATTACATTAGTAGCCAAACATTGAGAGACAATCATGCGTTATCATGATCGCGATCCGCTAAATCTAATCACAAAATCCATCCCCTCCATCCACACAAGTACCACCCGATGCTCTCTTTCTATCTGACCCCTCTATGCCTATATCCATGTCACCTCTCTTTCTAGTCTCTCAAACTCCACCAGAGTCCACAATGACTATTCCTATGATGCAGTCCTAGCTTGGTGGAACTGTCTCGTCGAGTCCTCATACGCTACCCATAGTCTTGTAAATGGTCTCAGTGACTCTGGATATTTTTCCACAATAGGTGGGGGCATGCAATTCGAGTCCATCTCCTCTGCATCGAAGGATGCTAACACTATCTCTATAGCTTCCTGATGGTAGAGATCTCACCAATCCTTTATGGGCCCTACAAGATAGAAACAAAATAAAATCAATACACATCATGATATATGTATGCATAAATTAATACATCAAAGAACAAAGTACATTCATCAAAAATTAAATATCATGATCTATATCTCCAATGGGATGAGAAATCTCAACCTCATCCTATGTAGGGGGCATGGATGTTGTTCTATCCTCTCCTTGGATGTGAGTACTGGTGCTTCTACTCAGGATCTAGTCATATAAATGGGTGAGGTCTCTCCCCACTCATATCGTTCCTCCAGTTTTTCCTCATCACTCTTACTCAGTGGTGGCTCCTCATCCTCCTCCTGATCCTGATCCTAATCCTCCACCTCTCCGTCCTATCCATCATAATTTGGATCTACATCCTCATCATACTCTTCATCAATAATGTCGATAAATATGTTTGTAGCCTTGTAGTGTGTCTCCTCAGTTCTATCATCTATCTCATATCCCTCATCTGGTAATGGTCCTACATCCCTTATGGGCTCAACAATAAAAAACATAGGAGTTGGTTGTGATGTTGTCCACCACTCCTCATGATCCCATGTGGTACCAACATCATCTACAATAGAGACCGACAATTGATCATGATCAAAATAATAAGAGTCACTCTGGATGACATTGTCTAGCATGACCTATGTTATGTCACCAGGTCTTCGAGCACTCCGCACTAACTCCCTGAAAGATGAACGTGCCTTGGGTGGTCTCTAAATCTGTCCAAACTATTGCATGACTTGATCATAGTAGAAGGGATTTACTATGTGATCACACTGACCAGCCAAAAATCTATCCAACTAAACTCTCCTCATCTGTCTAGTATGGTTTTACCATTGTAGTAAAAATTGGTAAGGTCTCCACAAGATCTCATCTTCCTCCATTCGGTCGAACCTCACTCTCCAAAAGTGCAAATATCCATACTACCATAACTATCAATTAGGATAGTTGAAGGCCCAAGGATACCCCACTACTATAGGACACAAGAAGCCAGTAGGACTAGTGCAAGTGATATGCTCCAGGAACCAAAATTGTAGAACCGTACAATGCACCATATTGTCGAATTCCTAGAATAAAAAACTGCCCCAAATCATAGTATAAGTGTGCAAGGATGCAACATCCCTAGGCATATACTATCTTGTGCTCCACCTTCCTATGAATTAGATGAACTAGCCCACCCTTGAGGTGTGTTTCTCATACATTGAGGAGGAGTATCAATGTGATGGTATGCATCATAATCTGTCTCACCACTAGCGCTCATGAATAAAGTAATATTGCCAGGTCAATCCGTCCTGCAACCCTATCATCATGAACTGGTCTATCAAGGTAGTACTACATATCTACCTGCTGCTCCAAAAAGGTACAAACTCTCTGGAGGTTCACTTAATCCCCCCGAATAAGAAGGGAAAGTATCTGATGCATGTCCTCTAGCATGACTATCATCTCTCCAATGAGTAGGTGGAACGTGCACATATCCACATTTTATCACTCGCACAACGCCTTCAACATCGCATCATGGTACCTCATGGGGGCATGAGGTACGTCCAATAAATACCTACCTCTTGTAAGTTATCTATGTATGCCACTGACAAAGCAAGGGCTAGATCTCTCAAAAATCTTAGCTGTCTCCCACCCAAACGCTATCACGATTGGGTGGGTACCTATCAAAACATTAAACTACATTCTCTAAATTTTCTAATATCTTCAATTGTACTCTAATTCATCATGAAAGTGTGCTAATATTGTTCAAGTGCACTTTTTCCAAGGACCTAAACATCTTAGAACTCTTTTGGGATAGTTCGCAAAGAAACAAGACACTTTGCGAAAAAAGTGGGACACTTTACAAACAAAAGGGACACTTCACAAAAAAAATTTCCAAGATCCTAAATTAACCTAAATATGCATATAATCATTCCATAATTGAAAAATTGCAATGCAAACGTACTATAATCGACTCACCATGTGATGTTTCTCCTCGTAGGCCACCTGGTCTCGCAACACATCCAATCTCGCAAGTAGAAAATCTTGTGTACTTGACATATTTCGCTATTTCCTCATCACTCTCAAGCTACAATAAGGTAAAACAAAAAATTAAGTGAAAATTTACATCATTTTCATTCTTTTACTCTTTCTCATTTTTATGTAAGAACATTTGTACTTTTACCATTTTAGACCTATTAGTGTGCTTCTTCATTCAAAACAACATACCGAGTGCTAGTTAACTCCATTTTTGATGTCGTTTGTTATGCCATAATCATGTTTCCACACCCTACATCATCACTCACCTATCATTATATGGAATGGTAGTTGTAAATTCCCTATGATATGCATGTCCTTATTCAATGTGGCTAGATTGATACCTTGATTCCAGCTCTGTAAAGCAAGTAGAATCAAGGGGGGGCATACATCTACCCTCAAATTTGATTTCTAGAAATTAGATAAGAGGATTTTTTGACTACTAACAAATTTTTGTTATAGGATGTTATTTCTAACGTTGTGGTTTTGTAGATACTACACTCAGGGCTTCATTTTCCCATGTTTGAAAAAGTATCCTTTTAAGAAAGAAAAGTGCATTGTTCAGAGTCCTTTAGCTTACATATATGCATGTAGAGTCATATGGGTGATAAAGTGGGGGCTAAATGTGTCACCAAAAATTATATACCTTTGAAGAAAAGGACAATTTTGTGCCTAATTTGGTCCTACTTTAGGTACCCTCGCATCAATCACCCTCCTAAAATAACATTTGCAGGCCCTTGAGACTCGTTATTTTTGAATTTAAGGCCTATTTTACCTAAGAAATCATACAAGATCTAACAAAAAGAACCAAAATAACTAAAATATCATCAATCCCACCTCAAAAACCCCTAGTGGGACTAGGTCACCCATGGCGATGACTTAGTCCTTTTTAGGGTTATTTGCATTTTTGAGCGGGAAAATTTCCAACTTGCTAAAAATTCCCAATGGGTGTCGGCCTCTTAGGTCAGAATAACCAAAAATTAGGTATTGTTGCTTATAAATACATTTTTTTAGGATCTTTGTCATTTTTCACAAGCGAACTCAAGAATTAAGCATTGAACATCTTCCACAAAAAGA
Source organism: Sequoiadendron giganteum (assembly GCA_007115665.2). Lineage (NCBI taxonomy): Eukaryota > Viridiplantae > Streptophyta > Pinopsida > Cupressales > Cupressaceae > Sequoiadendron > Sequoiadendron giganteum. Next base: position 358,762,744 of record CM021101.1, read on the forward strand.
TTCATCTTTCTGTAGAAAAGTTGAAGCATAGGGAAGAACAATAGGTTTTTTGCAGGTCTTCAAGCTCATTTCTCACTCAAGATCTCACATGTCAAAGTATTTATCATGGATGCCTATGGAGAATCATGGAGAAATCTAGGTTGAGGAGGTGCAACTAACCACCAAATCACACCTAAAGACTTGTTTTCAAAGTGATTCCATCTTCCATTTTCTCTCTATCTTTAGATTTAAGGTTTTCATTCTATTTAAATTTAACTTAAATTCATTTGTAATGTTTTAGTGTTTCTTGGATTGAAGTCTTACATCATTCAAATCTCATGCATACATCTTATTATAACACATTAGAATAGGGTTTTGTTTTACTTCAGATTTTTCTACTTCTAGACACACTTAGGGTTAGGGTTTATATAGATTTCTTGTCTCTTTCAAATTTTAAATACAAACTAGGGGTTCGACCAAGGCAAGCCCCGCATTAGAAACAAAAATATATTTTGTTTTGTAGGTGACTTTGTAGATTTGAACCTAGATTTATGTGAAAAAGCAGAGTGCAGACTATAGGCTTCCGACTCCACTTTCAAATTTCTCAAAAAGTTGAAAGGGACTAAGTCATCAATAGTGGCAAGTTAGTCCCACTACAATACTTTTTCAAGGATTTTGGTAGATTTGAGTACCCAATTGGCTGAAACAGAGCCCAGAGTAGTTTACCAAAACTGGACTAGGTCACCCAACTTAGCGTAAGTGTCCTAGTGGGCATAAAAGTTAGATTTTCCATATTTCCAAAGGCTTTTAGAATCTCCACTTCAATCCCCATCAGTTTCCAAGTGCACTTTTTTATTATCTATTTTTCCATTTTATCTTATATAGTTATTAGTTTCTCTCTGTGCATAACATCATGTGTTTTCAAACAATGTAAATTTCAAGAGCTTGCATGCAATGGTTAGTTTCATTTATCAGATTATAGAAATTAGAATACTTCATATATGACTTTCAATCATATCCAACCCTAATATTGAATGAATCCTAAGGTTTATGCACATAAAGGAGACCCCCTTTGTCCTAAATGAAAACCCTAAGAAGCCTTGGGGAACCCTCCTTTAACCACATAAATTTTTTAGCTCAATAAGAAGCTAATTTACCTATGACAACCATTCCCTTTCAAAAAAATTAACGATATCATATTGAAATGAAAACACAAGTATTTGAGTGAGAGTCATTTTTTCATCTAAATAAATAAGCCACAAAATAACAACTTAACATCATTTGCATTATCGAATCCATATTTAGATAGCACGGATTTGAATATGATCATTCTATCATAGTAGCTACCTCATTCATAAAATTAAGGCATGATATTAGGAAGTTTATAAACTAAGATGAGAATCATATACTTCCCAACTAGTAACAAAATGAAATTAGATTATAAATTGAAATTAAGCAATTTAGACAAACCTCCTCTGTCATTTCTCATAAATATGAATTCCAAGAGGGTAGATGGAGAGAGAGCATCATTAGAGTGATTTATACCATACCATGAAGCCATATACTTCCCCGTGCTACCCCATGAAGGGATCCAAACCCATCATGAAGAGTCTAGCAATCCATGACCATCATGTGTGAAATATGTGCAACTATGGAATATCTAACATATGAAACCTATTAATGCCCCAAGCAAAAATATCTAAGCTTATGTCCCCTACACATGAAGTGACTCAATTTAATTCAACAATCTTCTCTTATTTGAATTAAAATATTTTCCAAGAATTTGTTCATTAATTGATCCTTGGGTTTATCCCAGTAGTCACTTAGTGCCTTTACACATGTTGTTATGGTTTAAGTAATTTCAGTATCACTTAGCAACATCAATCATATATCTCATTAACACAATGTCATTTTGTTTGGATTTTCTAAATTATCACAGGTTTATCTTTAACCATTTTTTAGTTACTAGGAATTTGTTCAAATTTTAGATTCTAGCTGACCCATCACAAGAACTTCAAATGTGGGATAAAACAAAATAGAACTATTATCCAACAAAACCCTTAGGCTAGAAGTAACTAGCATACAATGCATAATTTTAATCTCAATCTTATACGTAGAATTTAGTGACAACATGGGTAGTAAGTAGCAAACAAGTTTTAACTTAACCACAACATAATGTCATTGGATATGTTCTTTTCTCATCCATAGCATAATCTCTTTGAACATGTTCTTAATAAAAAATAGGAAATCACTAAACATGTGAATAACCAAAATAAAGCAGATGTTATATGCAAATAAACAACATGAGGCTTGATGAAGCACCTTCTCATGGCAATTGTATAGTACAACAACAGTCATGAGGAAGTTCTTTCTCTATTATTTTACATACAATAGACATTTGGTTACCAATAGATTGTGCCCAACAATAATTTTCTTTAAACACATATTAGTTTCCCAATATAGTTCATTTTGGGTTCAACCCAATTTTTTCTAATAAGAGGATACACACTTTCGTTACTCCCTTAGGCTATTTAAACTTTACTATTTTCCACAACTATATTTATGGGCAGCTATAAATTGTTCCCAATAATAAAAATCAATTACCCACTAACAGGATTTAGACCATAAGATATGAAAAATCTAGAAATCAATGTCATCCAGTATGTATGAAATTGTATGGATTTGGAAAGAGATATAAATCATTGCTATTCAGTATGTATGAAATTTGCATAGAATTGGAAAGAGCTCATTCAATATGTAGGTGTAGAATAATCGGGCGAATTCCCCACCTATATTAATTATCTTACATGTTGACCTTGCTTTCACAAGAGCCAATTCTTATTCAGAAGATTCCAATAGTATTTTCATACTTTTGAGATTAAGATTGCAAGAATTTTCACCTCTCTTCACTGTGTGCAGTCCCTTCTCTTCCTTCTATTCTGCTTTTTTTTCCTCTAAACGGAATACTTAATGGTCTTCTTCTTCCTTGTTTTATTACCACACACTCCTCCTCTTTGGCTACATGGGGAATGGGGCACTTTCCCATGTGCTAGATGCTACTTTTTCTTAACCCTTTTTCCTACAACTGACAACTGGCTATTAAAATCTACTTGTTGGCTCCCTTTATTTTGTTGGTTTGGATAACATATGGGCCATCGTATAATCTTAAGGTAACTTTTAAAAATAAATTTATCTTTTCTTGCTTGGGTTCCACCATTACACATTTATTAAGGGAATGATTACTATCATTGTTTTCCCTCATTTCTTTTATTTATTTATTTATATTTTTGTTTTTTCCTATTTACTTATTTTCTTTAATTATAATTTACTCATTTTTCTTTGAATTATAATTTAATCAACATACATAGCGTGAACATAAAATAATTATTAGTTAATAATTTAATTTCCCATTGATTTTTTTTATCAAAAATCAAAATAATTAAAGCATCTTGATTTAACCTTCCTATTGAATATGAAACCTAGAAAACACTACATGCTTGTGTGTGCTACACTCACACAAATTACCCTCAGATGGCTAGACTCCCGTCCCTGATGATAATCTCTCTCTTCAGCGAGAGAGTGTAACTGTCTTGTGACATTCCAATATTAGAAATAACATTAGTCCATTTCAAATAATGAAATCTCATCTTAATGATTATCCACAATATTAGCATTTCTTTATAAAATTCAATAATATAACTATATATAAAATTATAGGAAACACATTTCATAAACACCATAATTAACCTCATTTGGTGTATCATCAAAACAATTAGTTTTTAGAAACTAATTGAAACAACTATTTTTATATATAGTTAAAACACCATACAAGACAACATGATTGAAATTTAGGGCCAACCAATATGACAGTTAGATTTCACATTTAGTTGAACATCTATATCAACATGTCAATACAAAATTTAGGGCTAGGTTTCATATTCAGCTAAACCTTTATAAGAAATTTAGGGTCGGGTCATAATTAGGGTTGTGACATCCCTAATTAACTATATTCACAAGGAAGTCAAACATTGTTAGTGTTAGTTCAAATATGCATGTAACAATGAGGGATTCCCCATAGAATCCAACTATCTAAAACTTAAACTAGGAAATGAATAACACAATGAAATTATAACATGTAAATCCTAATTAAGCAAATAGCATTATGATCCTATGGGGGAATTGGTGCCAATGATATGTTGCAATTGGCTCTTTCCCAATTCCAATGATTGCAAATGTGGATTGATGAAGAAATGGTCAACATAACCTTGTTACTAGATTGTGAAAATGGTGGATGATTGAATGCAATGGTGCAAAATCAGTTCTCACTTGAAGAGAGTAACTCTGCATATGAGTTGTGGATGAGATGGATTTGAGTATAGTAAGTTTACTCAAATTGTGGATGTTTGAATGAGAGGAAGAGTCTCTCATTTATAGATTTCCAAGATGGAAGAGAGAGTGAAAATAAGCAATGTGGGATCATTCAACATCCAATGCCCAGGTTCCATTTGTCAAGATGTGAATGGTTGAGGAATGAGCACATTTTGGTCAATGTGCATGATAAATGCCATGAGATTCAAATTTGAATTTTGAATGTGACATGTGAGAGGGAAAGAGAAATGGAGTTAATGTCACTTGGCTCAATGCAAAAGGACATGTAAGAGGCTTTAAATGCCTTGTTGGAAGGACCAAGTCCACTTGACCTTTTTGAATTCAAATGAGTGAATATTCCCTTTTGATGCTTTATAAGGGAAAATAGATGAATTAATAAATCAAAGTATTTGATTTATTGTTCAACTTGCATTCTCTAGAGGATTTTAATGAAAGAGATTAACTTAATCAATGTTTTGATTAACTTAATGAAGAATTAGGTGATGTGACAATTTAGACTTAGATTTATGAATTGATTTAAGTCAAGAAATTGAGAGGAAATGATTCATTAAATAAATGATTTGATTTATTTAATAAAGAAGGAATGTTAGATTAAATCCAATAAGGTTTAATTTATTTAATTTAATAGGAGGACTTTAGAGATTTTATTTAAATAAAATGATTTATTTAATTAAACAGAGATGCAAGGTTGATTAAATTAAATTGATTAATTTAATCAAAGGAGGCGATAGACTTAATCAGATAAATAATGATTAAGAGACAAAATGTATGATTCAGAAAGAAATGATGTTAGTAAATAGGATCAAGTGTGTTGAATGACATTTGTAAATTTTCAATGTCTACATTTTGCCCCTCTTTGAAGCAATGTACTCATTGCATTGATTCAAAGAATAAACTGATGTGATCAAAGTTCAAAAATTTCTCAATTTTTTAGATGCGCCAGTATTGCCCCAATAGAAGGATTACATTGGTATACTGCCCCCTCAAGAGATCGAGCAGAAATGTTGAATTTTCCGATCGAGATCGCGATAAAATGAGAGAGGAGTGGTTCTATTGATCAAAGGATGAAATTTCTTTGATGTAGAAAATTTTGATGATGTATAGACAGTCATCGGCCATGGGTAGCCTCATGTATATTTTGATACAAAACACTAATTTTAGATAGAAATGTTAGTAAAGATAGAAGAATAAGAATTATAAGATGGATGGAAGGAGCATCCACACAAGTTCACATTATTATTGATGATGATGATGTATTGCTTACCAGGAGTTGGGATTTTCAAAGGGCCAATTGCTTTATGTTTGATAACACACATAGGTACGATGCATCAAGGTATAAAGGACAAGGATGGCATTGTACCTAGTGTGATGGACTTTGACTCGACAATCAGATAGGAATATTCTTGTTCACACTTAGCATATATACTTTGTTCAAGATATAGTTCAGACATTCTAAATATCTCAGGCCAAAACACAAGAAAGCAAGCTTTCCTATGTGGTCAACAAGATACCTAAAATATCCTCCCTACAAACCGAACAAAACATGCACAACTAAGTTATTTTACAAGCGTATCCCACAAGAATAGAAGATAAAAAGATAATGATCGTTGCCCCATTCCTTTCTCTCTAAACCTATTTTGTTTAGGCATCATCGAGAGGTCCTTGGAATGAACGCAAAATAAGATAAGTCAAAAAGACCAAATAAAGTAAACAAACAAGCTAATGTTTTTCGTACCGCTAGCCAAGGCTAAACTACTGTGAGGTACCTAATGCTTATATCCATTGCAGGAAAGCTTCATCCTAGGGCATGTAGTGATCAGGGTTTTGGTGGGACTAACTAGGTGATAAGCTATTGATACTCCGAGTTGACCAACTTGCTTGCTTACACATCTAGACTTTCGAGACTTTGATGATTAAGGTGTTCACTTTGAGACCTATTAAACTTGCTTCTGACTGACTCACCAAAGGGTGAAAGTAACGATTGACTTTATTATGAATGAGATGTTTACGGGTGAAAGCGAGATAAAATGGATGCACCATTTTGGGTTTTTCGATATTTTGAGGCTATTTTTGGTATTTTTACATTTTTCAATATTTTTTGTATTTTTTGTCTCAGGGGCCGATCAAGGATGGCCTTTCCTACATTTAAGCTCAGAGACGACGTAGTTCGGATGATGAAAAACTTGATGGTGATAAGATGGACAAACAGATTGCCATTTTATTGCGACGGACGCCTAACTATCTCGGGGGATGATCAAAGATTAACCTTGCCTATGTTCAAGCTCAGAGATGACGTAGTTCGACAAGGTGACAAACTGACAAGACTCAATGAAATTTTTGATGATTTTTTCTGATATTTTGACCTGTTTTTGGATTTTTGAATGATTTTGATGTTTTTTATTTTTCGCATGATTTTGACGATTTGGATTTGATATGTGATGATATCAATGCTCTATTTTGAGATTTTGTTGAAAACCAAGCTTAATGTTGATCAATTGGATTGATGGGTGGATAGTTTGACTAAGTGTGTTAAGTCAAATGAAAGTGATAATGCACTTGTAAACTCCAGGAAGTTGTGTTATCCTAGAATAAATTTGTACAAAAAGGATAATCTGGCTAGGTGTGTTAAGCCAAACAAGGTGATTATGGATTTGATAATTTGGCTAAGTGTGTTAAGCCAAACAGAGTGATGATAATGAACTTGTAAACCCCAAGAAGTTGTGTTATCCTAGAGCAAACTTGTACACAAGATGATAGTTTGACTAAGTGTGTTAAGTCAAACAAGGTTATAATTGATTGGATTCGATTGATCAAGATTGATGAAGCTTGATTTGGAACAAAATTGCTTTGATGATTTGATGTGACGTTGAAGTACACATTAGATGCAATTGATATTGATTGTTTGGATTGATGTTCAATGAAAGATAAAGCTTGGTAAAGAACATCATCTTGTCAAAATATGCCATGGGATAATGATTTGGATTGATGCTCACAAATGCTTTGACAAATTTTCTTTTACGTTTTCCAATGTTCGGATCACCACATAAGTTGAGAGGACATATATCCAGATTTATTCCCGAAGCAAGATGCAAATATCTGCCCCCAGTGTCTAGCAATGTATGGAATGCCACAGGTAGATGCTTGGATACGTGTGTGGATGGATGGATATGGATTATCTTTTGATAAGATGAGGGTGCTCAAAATAGAGGACGCTCATTTGGATATTGCTCAGATAGCATTGGGTAAGATGAGATCAATGAAAATGACCCATGTCAAGATGTTTACCATAAACAGGTGTAAAGCATTTACCAAACCTTCATCAAGATCAAGATAAGGTAGATAGATAGCCATGGGTTGGATAAATGGTTCATGGATGAACGGATTTATGTTCGCTTTATTATGGATGCAATAAGATGCTTTCTTTTGAACTGGCGTACGTAGATGCTCAATTCTACACATGATGCCTGTTTGCCAAGTTTTCATCATGGTACTTGCCCAAAGTGCCACCGTAGTGGTTTTCGCTAGAGGACGATTTTTCTCTTTAATGTTTTCAATCCTTTTTCTGATTTTTTTTTTTTTTGGATTTTTACATTTTTTTATTTTTTTGTTGTCGCCAAGATGCCTATTTGCTAGGTTTTCATCAAGGTGACCATTTTTTCAAGGACATTTTTTTTATTGTTTTTGAATTTTTTGAGAGATTTTAAGCTGATGCTGAACCACCTAGTGGTGTTGATGTTGATGCTTTTTTCATAATGTGCCATCGATATCCTACTTGAAGAAGTTGCTTTGTCAAGACATGTGCACTTGAAAGCAACTTTTGGGATCCTGGATCTGCTTTGTTGATATCAGAGTTAACTTTGTCTCTGTCCGCACATCGTGATAGATTGCCTTTTGAATCCTTATGATGAAGGGTCAATGCCAATACATGGTCAATGTGAGACTTGGATATCGTGCATAGAGGCATGGATGAAGTGTGTTTAGGAGTAAAAGATGGATTGGTTGACAATTTAGAGCCTTCGACTCTCCAAACTTGGGAAGATGAGCAATGATGGGTGGATATGGAAGTGTACATGGAATTAGGACCAACTGCTTGATACACTTTGTATGTCACTTGAGAAGCCTAGTTTTTCCTTTGTGGAAATCTTTGATGGATACTTTTCCCTTTTTGATTTTTCCCCATAGTTTCTTTGACTGATGGAGTTTGATAGGGATAGTCATTCTTTGTATTCTTTGGTATCCACTTGTATTTTATTTTTCCTTCATGCTTCGTCCTTTGATTCAAATCTTTATTTTGACGTTGGTCCCAATTTGTGGATGGGGTGATGGGTGGATGAAGATTCATTACGTGGTGGGTTGTAGTATTGGCATTGGTTTCATCATAAGGATTCTTCGTGCTCCCTATGTTGATGTTTGCTCGAGACGAAGTTGCCCCTAGTTGTGTGGAAGTACTACTAATATGTTGAGATCCCTTGATTGTCGAATAACCAAGGCCTTGACACTTAGGATTTCCAAAAATCTGCACTGGTTCCAAGATACCCTATTCATACAGACCTAATCCTTTGCCTTGATAATTCATCTATTGAAACATTTTATTTGTAAAAGGATATGATTTCCCTTGGAAACAAGGTGTTGCTCCTTCTTTGCTCTCTGGCGGATCTTCAAAGGTCATAACTCTTTTATTGATAAGATTATTTTCCCTTACAAAGGTGAGTGATCCAAGTTTATAAGTGATAGGTTCTTCCATAAGTGAGATGAATTCCTGATTGATATCTTCAGCTTTATCTTGTGACATATCAGATTGTAGTGCTTCTTCAAGAAGTGTTGATGCTTCATTGTCCTTGTAAAAGTCTCGCTCATGACTCACTTCATAGGATGTTTCTGACTCAAGACTTATGTAGAAGCCTTCTTCATGCTTTGTTTCTAATATGTCTCTGGATTTCTCTATAGCTTGATCATGTGTATAAATGTTAAGAGTAGGAGACTCTTTTTCCTTGGTAATGATATCAAGAGTATGAGACTCTTGTTTTGAATAACGATCATCTGCATGTCCATCCAAATAAAGCATCTCATGAGTAGATGGAGGAGTATGTCCTATGTGGATGTGCTCATCTTGTATGGATAGGAGAGTGTCCATTATATCATTGTAGTAGCTTGGAGATGCAAATTCTTGATCTTGAGTGATTTCGGAATTGCTTTCGACATGCTTTGGATCAAGTTCTTGACATGGGTCAATTTCAAAGAATGGATTTCTTTCTTGGATATCTTCACTAGGAATAGGAAGTTTCTCAAACGTTATGAGGTCAAAAGATGTCCATATGTTTTGGAATGGATCATTGCTACACCTTGGTGAAAGATGTTCATCATGCTTTGGAGTAAATTCTTGAGATATGTCCTCTAACTCATTAGCTGATGTAGAGATATTGTCAATACGATCATTGGTGGATGGATCTTGGATTATGTCAATAGGATCAAAGAATGGATCTTGATGTATGTTGACTTGATCATCAGATGAGGTGGAAACATCTTCAAGGTGTTCATCGATGGATAGATCTTGATCATTGTTTTCAACAATTGTGGTGTGAATTTGTTGCAAGCTTTGTTGACTGAGTAATGCCTGTGTTTTCTACTGATCCAACAATGCTTGTTGTTGATCGTGTTTTTGGGCTTGTTGTTGAGTTGCTTGTTGATGGATTGCTTGTAATAATGCCTTGAATTGTGTTTGCTCATGTTGAGCCTGGTGTTGGGCTTGAGCTTGTTGGGCTACTTGAGCCGCTTGTGCTTGCTGAGAAGCTTGTTGGTTTTGGAGTGCCTTTTGGCGAGCAACTTGCTATGCGGCTTGCAACATGATGGAGAATGAATTTTTCATGTTGTGCTTAGGCGGTGGTGGTGGTGGTGGTGGAATGGGAATGGTGTTGATTGTTGGGGTTGCTTGGATAGTTTTCATCTATTTTTGCGATGTTGATGGAAAAATGGGATGATTTGGTATGATGTTTTGATTTGGCATTAGAGGTTGACTTAGGTAACTCTGATTTTGCATGGTGTTACCTTCACTTGGATCAATACCTAGAGTCGTCAACATATTGCCAAGATTTTGAACAACATTGGTTTGATTTGCAAGCATGTCTATCCCATAGTTCACCAAGTGTGGATTTGAAATGGTCATTTTTGGTAAAGTTGTAATTGGCATGTATGGATTTGGTAAGATAATGTTGTTTGGAAAACTCATGCATTGAGTGTTTGGTTGATAGATTTGCAGATTTGGACTTGGATTTAAATCTATCTTTGGGAAAGGTGTTCCAAACTTTGGATTGGGCATACTCACATTCGTATCGTTGAAGTTTGGAGGAGATAATGATTCCATGTATAAATGTGAGTTTCGATAATCAAATGGCATTGCGAGACTTGGATAGTTCAGCTGATTTGGATTACTCATGATGGATGGATCGAATTTATATTCCGTGTCCCTCTTGTGTTGTGATCTTGTTGCGAAAGCGAACCTCTAAGGTGTTTAGGACCAATTATGAGATGAAGGATGAAAGGGTGAGTGATATGGGTGTTTAAACTTTTAAGAACTTTGGATCAATGCTAGACTTTAAGACTTGGTTTGATTTGATTTTAAGGATAGTTTGACTAGGTGCGTTAAGCCAAACAAGATGATTATGCACTTGCAAACCCTAGGAAGTCATGTTATCCTAGAGAAAATGTGTACACAAGATGATAATTTGGCTAGGTTTGTTAAGCCAAACAAGGTGATTTTGATTTTCCACAAGTCTAGAATAAATGATGTTTCCAAGGTTCCAAAAGTTGTTGGTGAGATGGAAATTTGATTGATGTTTGGATGAATGGGTGAAGTGTTTGAATTGATCCTAGATGACCCTATGAAGACTTACTTATAAGACCAAGGTGATGAAGAACATGCTTTTCCCTAGAAGAAATTCAAACCAAAAGACCAATGTCTGCATGAAAACCAAATGACTCAAAATGGATCAAGCACATGTGTGGTTCAATTGTTTGTTTATCTTGGCTTTAATGATTTCTTTTTACCAAAGAAACTTGCTTGCTTATGTTTCAAACTATATGTCTAATGTCCCACTTTCTTTCTCATCCCAAAAGGTCCATTGTGTGGAAATCAAGGAAAATAGGGCAAAAGTTCCTTATGTTTAACCTTGTTGAAAACAAATGACGATAGAATTTGTGCACTAAGAAACCTCTAGGAATGTGATTCCTAGGGAAAGCAAGAGTGGGCAAGTTCGTCAATAGGTATTTGTTTCCCACAAGGTGTTTGAAATTTGAAGGTTTTTGTGAATGTTTGTTTTCAAATGTTCCCAAGATCAAGCAATGTGTTCTTCCAAGCACTTTTACACTCCTAGGTTGATGAGACAATACCTTGTTGGGTTCCCACTTGGATAAATCCAGCTGCGCATATCTTGTGTGAATGGCTAAATGCTTGACCACACTGGCTCCCCTCCACGGCACTCACTTATTCAGGTCAGCCAAGCATTAGTACCCATGAATCTCCCATGGCATACTTTCCATTTCCACAACAAGACCGCATGTTACGTGGGGCAGCTTCAAAGGACACGACCTTTTGCACCAACAAGATAGAAAAGGTTTTGGCCTTTTTCTAAACAAGGGGTTCTAATGCGGGCATTCCATTCATGGGGGATTATCCAACATCGGCGAGAGTCCATTGTTGTCCATCTCGTCGGAATAATCCTCGTGATTCTTGAACTTTCCTCAAGAATCCACACTTATATACCGGTTGGAAGTCGCTTGGCCTTAGCGTGTTCCCGGTTGGGTCGTTCCCTTGGGTGATTACTTTTTCCCACAAGGCAAGCCCTCTAAGATAAACAAAATTGAGCTAACATATCCCGTCGTTCACACAACCTTCGTTGAAAAACAAAGGGGAGAACCTCTGCAATATATCATGCTCACACTCGCATGTTTTGTTTAATTTTAAGTGCCCAAATTGAAGTGTGGAGGCAATATTTTTGACAAATTAATATCACCAAAATGCTTTTGATTCTCAAGATCACTATAAAGCACGAGAGAAGCGCATATGCATTTTAATGATGTTAATTTGTAAAAAATTTTGCAAAACATAAAAGACACTTGTTCATTTTAACCTTCAAAGCAATGATGAATTCTTTTTAAAAGCACCAAATGAAGTGTGAAGTTGCCTTGTTCAATTATTACCTTTCAAACCAACTCTAGTGTATTTGCCTAAAATTATTTTTAGCCCATTGGCAACCTTAGAAAATAAAGTTTGTTTGTTCTTTTTAAATCCCAATGAAAATTTAGTATCCTAAGGTTAAAGATTTTAACAAGTTCCTTGAAAAGTGTCGAGGAACACTTAAGTGTTGAGGAACACTTAAGTGTTGAGGAACACTTAAGTGTTTAGAAACACTTTGCATAAAATAAACATGATATCATAAAAGGAAACTTGAATGTTCGTTTTAAAGCCCAAAGTAGAATTAGTTTTCCTAAGGCCAAAGATTTTAACAAACTTTCTCAAGAAGTGTTAAAGAACACTTTTAGTGTTTAGGAACACTTTGGTTTTGTAAACATGATACCATAATGACTCCTTCCTTTACTCCATCCTGCAAAATGACAGTAAAACAAAGAGCAATAAAGATGGAAAATCAGATAAAAAGGTTAAACAAAACTGAACCTAAAAAGCACATGTTAATTTAATATTTTACTATCGTCCCGTGGCAAAGTTTGGAAAAGCGGTGAAGTTTGGAGAAGCAGCAAAGTTTGGAAGATAGGCGGCATTGTATAGCATCGCGTGGCTGACTTTGGAAAACACTCTGCACAGATAGAGAGTGCAAAAGTGGCGCGATAGAGGCCCGTGGTGCAGTTTGGAAGTGGGCCACTTCGAAAATTTAAAAATTATAGGCGGGAAAGGCACCGCATGGAGTTTGGAGAAACCACGGTTCAAAATAGTTCTGCGGTGGTGAATGCTGTGGAGTTAGGACCTGTGCGATGGGGTTAAGAAATTTTAAGAAAATACAGGTGTAAATCCCACGGCGATGTTTGGAAAATGCGACTGCGGATCGATATGGAGCCGTGGAACTGAAGGTGGTGAGATATTGCGCCGTGGCACTGAAAGCGGCGCGATATAGCACCGTGCGGTCTAGTTTGTCTTTGTTTGCAACAAAAAAGTCAGAATCCATGGAATTTGAAAATGTGTTTTAATTTTTTGAATTCGTGCCCTCCTTCTAGCGCCAAAATGTGAACCCCTAAACTTGCAAATGCACAAGGAAGTCAAACATTGTTAGTGTTAGTTCAAATATGCATGTAACAATGAGGGATTCCCCATAAAATCCATCTATCTAAAACTTAAACTAGGAAATGAATAACACAATGAAATTATAACATGTAAATCCTAATTAAGAAAATAGCATTATGATCCTATGGGGGAATTGGTGCCAATGATATGTTGCAATTGGCCCTTTCCCAGTTCCTATGATTGCAAATGTGGATTGATGAAGAAATGGTCAACATAACCTTGTTACTAGATTGTGAAAATGGTGGATGATTGAATGCAATGGTGCAAAATTAGTTCTCACTTGAAGAGAGTAACTTTGCATATGAGTTGTGGATGAGATGGATTTGAGTATAGTAAGTTTACTCAAATTGTGGATGTTTGAATGAAAGGAAGAGTCTCTCATTTATAGATTTCCAAGATGGAAGAGAGAGTGAAAATAAGCAATGTGGGGTCATTCAACATCCAATGGCCAAGTGTCATTTGTCAAGATGTGAATGGTTGAGGAATGAGCACATTTTGGTCAATGTGCATGATAAATGCCATGAGATTCAAATTTGAATTTTGAATGTGACATGTGAGAGGGAAAGAGAAATGGAGTTAATGTCACTTGGCTCAATGCACAAGGACATGTAAGAGGCTTTAAATGCCTTGTTGGAAGGACCAAGTCCACTTGACCTTTTTGAATTCAAATGAGTGAATATTCCCTTTTGATGCTTTATGAGAGAAAATAGAGGAATTAATAAATCAAAGTATTTGATTTATTGTGCAACTTGCATTCTCTAGAGGATTTTAATGAAAGAGATTAACTTAATCAATGTTTTGATTAACTTAATGAAGTATTAGGTGATGTGACAATTTAGATTTAGATTTATGAATTGATTTAAGTCAAAAAATTGAGAGGAAATGATTCATTAAATAAATGATTTGATTTATTTAATAAAGAAGGAATGTTAGATTAAATCCAATAAGGTTTAATTTATTTAATTTAATAAATTTAATAGGAGGACTTTAGAGATTTTATTTAAATAAAATGATTTATTTAATTAAATAGAGATGCAAAGTTGATTAAATTAAATTGATTAATTTAATCAAAGGAGGTGATAGACTTAATCAGATAAATAATGATTAAGAGACAGAATGTATGATTCAGAAAGAAATGATGTTAGTAAATAGGATCAAGTGTGTTGAATGACATTTGTACATTTTCAATGTCTACAATCATACATTGGGATGAAGAGTTGTTCAAATAGGAACTGACAATCTATGTGATCTTTTGGCATATCAATTAAGGAACCAATAGTAGCCATTGTGTATGTTGCTTTGTTCTGGATTCTTGGGATTTGTTCAAATTGTATGAAGGTGAAATACTTCTTGAAATAATCCACCATGCACTTGTAGGGTAACATCTTTTCATTCTTAGTTTGAAACTCGTCATTTACTTGCTTGATGACCAATTACGAATCATCAAAAACCCATAAATGAGTGATATTCTATTGCGATGCAATTTGAAGACCTGTGATGAGAGCTTCATACTTTGCTATGTTGTTTGTGCATAGGAATGCCAATCTGGATGATTTTGGTATGTAGTCACCTTGGGGTGTGACAAATAGGACACCTACCCCTGACACATTTTGTGTATGAACCATCGAAATAGAGCATCCGGGTAGATGTTTCTGTGATTGTGAGGACCTCTCCATTAGGAAACTCTATAATCAATGGAAATGCATCTGTCAAAGGATCTTCTACCAAATGGTTTTTAATCACTTTCCCTTTGATGGCCTTTTTGTCCACATATTTTATGTTGAATTCACTCAAAAGCATAACCATTTAGCCATGCGGCCGGTTAAAGCAGTTCTAGATAATAGATATTTGATTGGATCGACTTTTAATATCAACTTTACTAGATGACTAAGCATGTAGTGGCATAGCTTTTATGAACAAAAGATGATAACTAAGCATTTTTTTGCCATTGGAGAGTAATTAACCTCGTAGGCCACTAGTGTTCAATTGATGTAGTAGATTGTGTGTTCTTTTGATGACTCATCATGTTGGGCCAATAATGCCCCTAGTGCCACTATGGTAGCTAAAATATACAATAGGAGAGATTTTCCCAAAAATAGTGGCATAAGGATAGGGGATGAGCTAAGTATTCTTTGACCTCGTCAAAACCAAGTTGACACTTTGAGTCCCACTTGAAGGTGATGTGTTTTCATAACATGTCAGAGAATGACTGGCACTTATTAGCTAACTGAGCTATAAATCACCTAATGGACTGCAACTTTCCTTAAGGACTTCTTAACTGTTTTAAATTGTGTTGTGAGGGAATTTCCATTATTTCTTTGAATTTTCTTGGATCAACTTTGATGCACCTTCTGGAGACAATGAAACCCAGTAGTTTTCCTAACATGATTCCAAAGACACATTTCTTAGGATTCAGACATAGTTTATAATGCTCCAAACATTCAAAGATATTTTTTAGGATGACAGGATGTTTTGTTATTTTTGTTGACTTCTCCAATAGATTGTCAACATAATCTTCCATTATAATGTGAATGATTTCATGGAAGATAAGTGTCATAACACATTGATATGTTGCCCCTACATTCTTAAGATAAAAAGGCATGATGTTATAGAAAAATGTGCCCCAAGGTGTGGTAAAGGCAATCTTGTGTTTCTCTTTAGGGGTAATCTTAATCTGATTATAACCCAAAAAACCATCCATGAGGGATAGAATTTCATGTCTAGCAGTGACATCAACCAACATGTCGATATTTGGCAAAGGGAATTCATCCTTAGCACATGCCTTATTGAGATCTCAAAAATCTATACAAATCCTGATATTTCCATTCGGTTTGGCAATAGGTACAATGTTGGATATCCAATCTGAATAATCAATTGGTCTGATGAATCCAGCTTCCAACAGTTTCTCCAACTCTTTCTTGAATAGCAAGGCTACCTGAGGATGCATTTTTTGTAAATTTTGCTTGACGGGTTTGGCATCTGGACGAACATCCAAATCATGTACAACTACAGCTAGATCTAGGCCTAGCATATCTGAATAGGCCTATGCAAAATTAATGATGCCATCTTTAAGAAGCTAGATAATGGTAGCTTCTTCAGATAAGGATTTGGCTACATAAGTAATTCTAGGATCTTATTTTGTTCCCAGATTCACTTCCTGTGTCTCCTCAATGAGAATAGAACATCTTTCAAACAATTCAGTACCTACAAGGGGAAGATGATCATCCCCATCTTCCAGTGCCTCATTAAGGTTTTCACTATCAGATACACCCCTTTTTTTTAATTTTTCCTAGTCAAAAAGTGCCTTAGGGAGGTTTTCACTTGATGAACCATTTTGATTTTGTTTCTTTTTACTTTTGCGGTTAGGGCGTTCATCCTCCCCCAATCCCATAAGATTTATGTAAGCATCCACTGAAGGAAATGTGTCAACAAATGTTCTACTATGTAGGTACCAGTCAATAAGTTCAGGGTGATGAAGGGGAAGGTCAATAGTATAGATGGATAGGCAATCAAACATAGAAGAATGATCCACATCATCATACACAATTATGATGGATTCTTCTTCAAGTATGTCTTCAAAGAGACCATTATCCACACTAACATTGTTAGAAGTACTAGTTGATACTGTAGAATCATTTTTCTTTGTGTCATAGCCTAGGCCTATTCTTATGGGTCGCATAGATGGTTTTATAGGCTGTTACCATCCTTGTTCCTCTATACCAAGACCACCCCCCTGATAATTATATTTTTCAGCCAAATTTGATGCATGAGGGTAAGTTTCCTAGAAGTATTCCATGAGAGGGGGGATGGTTCAGGATCTTCACAATAAATGCATTGGTTGATATCATCTTTCATTTGATCTTCAGGAGTACCCAAATCTCTAAATGTTATCCAACCCATGTTCTTGGAAGTGACTGTAAATGTCTTTTCTACTGCATTTGATGACGATTGAGAAGGCTGACCAAACGGACGAGGAGAGGATGGAATTGTGGCCACATTAACTGCATTTTTCATCTCATATTCCCCATAGACTTTTTCAATGATCTTGACCTTAGTGATGGTGGAATCAGAAGTGGTGGATGTGGATGAGGTGGATGTTGTGTTGGCTAATGGATTTTGAGATGGATTAGGTGATGACGTCTGAGGTGCCCCCATTTCAACTCTAGGACAATAGTGAGAATGGAGAAGGAAGCTTCTAAAGAATGGAAATACTCAAATGGTTAAGGGTCGGTAGGTATAGTCACTTCCATTCCTTGAAAAGGAAACTTCAGACATTGGTGATAGGTGGATGGAATAGCTTGCGTGGAATGAATCCATGGGTGGTCGAGAAGGAGATTGTATGGAAGATCAAGATCGAAAACACGGCACATGGTGTACTGCAGAATGGGGCCATCATGGATGGGAAGGAAAATGGTGCCTTCAGAATCTCTCTCAGGATTATCATAAGCCTTTATAGTAATGACTTGATTATTTAAGTCAGTTGAGGTGTATCCAACCTGCTTTATGAACTTTAATGTATATAGGTTGAGGGTAGAGCCATTATCTATCAAGACCCTTTTTATCTTATGTCGGGCTACAAAGTCCTCAATGTGGAGTGTGCAATTGTGATCAGGGCTAATGGTAGGCATGTCATGTTGCTTGAAACCCAACTGATAAGATGAATACAAGTGTCCAACTAAAGCTTTGAGTTGGGTGGGATCTATATCATTTGGTACCTGGGTATCCTATAAGGCCTTGGATTGGATTAGCAGAACCATATCTAAACTTAGGTTCAGAAGTTTTGATGAGATGGTGTGAGGTGTTGAATAATTGGATAGAGGAATCGAATAGATGATTACAACATTGAATTTACCTCAGGATAGAGGCAGATTTACTGGGTTGAGGATGGTTTAATAACTTAGCATGGATGCAATCTTAAGCAAGTATAGATGATGGTGATCAAGATCAGACACCTAATCCAACTTGGACAAAAACTTTCAAAATGAAATTTAGGGGATTAAGATTCACAAACCGATGATGGATATGCAGTCTAAATATGACCCTAGATGATTTAATTGATGGAATGACAATCTTTGGAAAGTTTTGATTGATGAGAATGATGAAAATGGAGAGATGGATGATGATAATTCACTTGCTTAGAGAGATCAAATTCGCTCAAGATAGAGATGACACGGGAAACATGCTCAAATTCACCCAAAATAGTAGGCAATTTTTCCAAAAAATTGCAAATTCACCCAAAATAGCTATCAAATTCACCCAAAAAACAAAGTAGATTCGCCCAAATAGCAAAGTAGATTCACCCAAACAGTAGGAAGATTTGCCCAAATAGAAGGCAGGGTCACCCAAATAGCACGGAAGGATTGCCCTTGGGAGTAGATTTTCCCAAAACTATTGGCAAGAGACACTGTGAATATCATTTGGTGTTGTCATTTATGGCAACCCTAGTCACTGAATGGATCTATGCATCATCATCTGATCATAGCGGTAGTCAGATTGCAAACAATTAAGGAAGAGCAAAGCATCCATCAGTTTTGTGTTCATTGATTCTCATGAAGATTTTTTTTTAATAATTAATGTTGTCTATCTCTAGGAAGGTTGATCAATGTATTCTTTGTGTTATTCGTAAATTTGAATGCCTTGTATTGATTCATGTGCAAGTTGGAAGATCTAGTTGGTTAATTTCATGTTTACCAATGAAAGTGGTTGACTTTGTTATCATAACATATTGTGAATATTCAAAGAATAATTATTCAAGTTTTTTTGTGTTTGAGCATTTTTGTTTGGGTCCTAACTAAGTTGTGGCTGACTATTGTGGATATGCATTAAGAATTACTCATGATTTGAGTTGACATTTGTAAATCTTTTTGTGTTCTATTCATGTTGACATATTCTGATCAAATTCTTGGTCTCAGATATATAAGTGATCGTTCATATCATTTTGAAGTATGTACAAGGTGTGTCAATGTGAGTTACGAATATCAGAAGTGCAAAAGAGTGATCATGCATAGATTCACTAGTGCATTAAGGATTTTGTAATGCAAGCTTTAGCAGAGCAAAGCAGAAGTGCATAATCATTCAGAAGGATAGAAGATCGATTGTTGATCCTAACCAAAACTATAATCAAGCATATGTAGATGCTAATCTCTTAGTTCAATCTCTCAGATGGATTTAATTTGATTATCTTTGTAAGAAAATTTGTCTTCTTTGAGCAATAAGCTCTAGGCAATGTGCCTGAATGCAATTGCATTCTCCATATTGTAAACTTCATTTTGATTATATTCATATCATATTGTGGATTGGCCATACACCGTGGTTTTTCCCCTAACAGGCTTTCCACATAAAAATCCTTGTGTTATGGTTTTGTGATTTTTTGCTTCATGTTCATGAATTTTGGTTAAATGTTTTAAGTGCTTTGAAGATAAATATTAATAAAGTTAATTTTTGCACACTTATTCACCCCCCTCTCAGTGTAGCTTATTTCCAATAATAATAGCATGTAGACTCACCTAAACAGCAAAGAAAACTTGCCCCTTTTAGCAGATTCACCTAAACAGTAGGAAGATTCACCCAAATAGAAGGCAAGGTTGCCCAAACATTAGGGCAAGATTGGCCATGGGAGCAGATTCACACAAACTAGCAAGCAGATTTTCCTAAGCAACAAAAATTACTGAGGAATAAATGGGATTGACTTTCAAAAACCATGTAACAGGATAACATGCTTATAGCTAAAAAAACTCGAATGGTAACTCGGACAAAGAACGGATGCCAGACAAACCCAAATGGAGACTCAAAATAGGGAACGTACTACTAAACGAACTCAAATGGGAACACAAAATGGAGAACGGGATCGAATGGAGACCCGGAATGGAGAACAATATGAGAGATAGGGAAATAGACACTTGAGCACACCTGAAGGGGACTCGGGACGAAAAATGGGATAGAGCAAAGACTCATATGGAGAACATGATCGTGAACAACACTGAGAAAAACCCCGAGATGGAGAACAATATGGCGGATGAAGAGACGACACCTGAACGGACCTAAACAATGACTCAAAATGGAGAACGAATACCTAAAAGACCCTAAACAAAGATCTTGATGGAAGATCTGATGATGAATGGGATATGGACAGAGAGCATAATCACCCCTGCACCAAGAAACATTGCCCAAACTACAAAATAGAATCACCCCTATTAGCATATTCGCCCAATAGTGGAAGCAAGTTCACCCAAATAGTTTGTCACGATCAACCCTAGAATTATATTTTCCTGAGCACGAGAGAAGAATCACCTCTATAAGGGACCAACTATGAGAAAGGTCTGACAACACACTAAACAACAAATAAGAGGCTAGACTGACTCAACTAAAAGCACTGGTACAGCACAAAGAAGATAGTTCAAGAAAAATAGTCCTAAAATTATTGAAATGGGTTTGCAAACTCGATGTAGGCTCACCACGTTGGGCGGACAACCCAAGGTTAATTCTCCATGATATTAGGGTGGTTATCTGGATCACCCTTTCTTGCAAAGGTAGATAACTAGTGTTCCAATGGCACAAGGTCATCAACGGATGCCACGGGCTCACCTTCATGCTCTCACTCGAGGACTATCATAGTCCACCATGAGGATTTCTATCTCAACCTAAGGGAGTACATGGTGAGTAGTTTCGGGGTATGATGTGCATCCCCTACACTACACCAAGTCATAGCTAAAACACAGGTTTCTATCTAGGCTGAACAAGGCTATCCCGTGAGTCCCCGATATATGCATCGTACGTGGGGACAACTGTGAACACCATCCCATCTACAAGCGTAAGTCAAGAGCCCCAGCGAGGTACTAGAAACTTGGACCAACTCTCCACATCTTATCTAGGTATCACCCTAGCTTCAATGCTCTACCAAAAATGACATGATTGGATTGAGGTAAAACTTTCAATCTCCCCCCTTTATATACCCCACTGGTAACATGTGGTTGGCATCGTGCCCTGAGTGATGAAATCCTAGGCAGGTCCCACTAAGGGAAGAAGATACTAGATGTCTCAGCTGGTCCTCAGGCTCGCACGAAGCGCAAGGGGAGAGCTAAGACACACTAGGATCTCCTAGGTGGACTCAACTAGACACAAGTGAGCTACGATTTCTTATCACCCACGATCACCAAGTGGGGAAAGGGGAGTGGATACATCAACAACCCACTCACAAGCATAACAAACAAGTGTAAATTGACCATCTAATTAAACTACATGTGCCTAGCTAGTATGGAAATCAACAAACTAACTAACTAATGTTATTCGATCGATCATCCTGCAAGAAAAGCATTAGTAATCTCAGATTTTCGATCTTAGACAAAATAAAAAAGCAGCTGCACCAAATGTTAGCCAAATCAAAACACACTCACAAATGAGGCGAGTTATTAGATTATTAGATAAAAATAAGACCAAACAATGTGAAAAACTACAAAACCAGGTGTCAGATTTACCTTAGATTCACCCATGTGTACTACAAATTTACCCCTCTAGGAAGGCAAATTTTCCCATATGAGTAGGTTAGCCTATCCAAAAGGGCAGGTTCACCTATTCTGAGGAGCAAGTTCAGCCCTGCAAAAAGGAAGATTCGCCCCTACAAGCAAATTCGCCCTTATAGAGAGGCAGGTTCACCCTTGCAACATGTTCGCCTCTGTATAAGATAAAATTTGCCCCTTGGGGCAGTTTCGCCTCTATAACTGTAAATTTGAACCTGCAAAATTCAAACAACAGAGAACGTGAAAGAAAAGATCTATGAAGTGGGTCCCATCGGGCATGCCAAAAATGTGTGCATGTGTTTTAACCAAGCCTAAAATGCAAACCCAAAATAAATGCAAAAAAGGAAAACACAAACAACAACTCACAATTAGGCCTAAGCTAAACTTGAACAAATGCAAGAAAACAATGATGTTACCTTGTCCAATTTGGTCAGTTGGTTGGCCCTCCTAATTGATTGATTTTGTGTGCTCCTTCAATGGAAAATGACCTAAAAATGGATGCAAAATAAAGAGGAGGTTATGAAGAATGCAATGGTACAAATGGGTATTTTGGCAAGTATTGTATGTGGATGCAAAGTAAGTTTGAAAGTTGCAACAATGGAGGTTGTATGAAAGTGCTTGAAAATTGTAAGTTGAAAGTTGAATTGCTCGAGTGTTGAATGATGAATTGTTGTAAATGAGGGAAAAAAATCCTCTAATTTTAGGGGAAAATCCCTTAAAGAAATAGTGGCCAAGATGTAGCCACCTTGAAAAAGATCAAGGGCTAAGATGAGTTGAGAACTCACAAGTCCTCACATCTTGACATGTGGCAGATGATGTGGCCAAGAGGACATGAGGTGGAGTTACTTTCTAGTACCTTGGGATAGACAAGATCGCCTCATAAAGTAGGTCCTTGTCCCTATGTGGGTGATGTGACCTTTGAGGAATTAAAATTCCTTAGAGTCCTTAGAGGAATAAAAGTGAATTTAGAATTCACCTGGGGAAGGGGTTGCCTTCTCCAAAAAGAGAAAGCATTTAATAAAAGGGTTGACTTGTGAAATGCTAAAAATGGCATGAGGATTATGTTGACCTAAGCAAGTGATTAAGTTGTCTAAACAAGGGATTAGGTGGTAATTTAATAAATAAGGTAAGTGGATATGATGGAGGATGTGACATTAATCCCAATTAAGGGTGTGCACATCCATAATCATAGATTAATTAAATTAATCTAGATTAGGGATGGATTATGGAGGATGGGACAAGGAGAGAGCAAATAGTGAATTTAAAATTGATTTAAATTCATAAAGGCTAAATGACTAAATTAAATAAATGAAAGTATTTATTTAATTCAGGGAGGAAAGGGGATAATGACAAAGTATTTAATTAATTGAATTAAATACCGTAGGAACGTTAGAGAAAAGAGGAGCATTAATTAAATAGATGATTTAATTAACATTGATGAAGAAGACGAGATGGAGGGATGAAAGGGATGAATTTGACCTTTTGTGAGGAGTCAAATTTTGATGTCTACAATAACCATCTAGTTCTACACCCAAGCCAGATGAAGTAGTCTTTGCAAAGGTAAAGGAAAACACTCCCTTCGGTGCTAATGATGCAAACATTAAAAAATTAGATAGTGCAGATGTCCTTACAAAAGTAAATGTTAATGTTGGTTCTCTAGAGATTGAGAAGCATAGTGAAGAAAATGTTGAAGCAAAAGTGCATGATGCAGCTCCTCTGGAACATACTACAGAGGAAAAAGATAAAGCTATAGAAGAAAAGGACCAGGATGAAAGTGACAGGAAAGAAGGAAAAGAAGAAGAGAAGATAGAATAAGAAGAAAAAGAAGACAAAAAAGATAAGGAAGAAGAGAGAAATGAGGAATCGGGTGGAGATGGTGGAAAGAATGAACAAGGAACAAGGAAAGAAGTGGAACCATAGAATTCTTCCTTCGGTGATGATGTTTTGAAAGGATTATTATCTAAGCAAATAAAATTACAGCCGGTGATCCCTCTAGAACTTCTTTAACTTCCTATGACTCAAGGTTATGCAGATCTAGACAAGATCTCTCATATGCATAAAATGGTGTTGGTATGATGCATTGCACACATCCGGTAAAACATAAATCCTGGAAACACATCAGAAGGGAACTGAGCTTATTGATGACACTATCAAATCATTACTAGAAGCTACACCTGGTACATCTATGGACACATATCTTACTCTGGTAGATAATTTTAAGATTCTATTGGACTCCTTCAAGGAGTATTCCTCTAGATTAGGTGAGAAAACATTTCAAGAGGCTGAAGAAAAATTGACAGAGAAAAGGTTGTTTCCACTTCATGACAAGTGTACTCTGGCACACACTAATATTTAAAAGAGCCTAGAAACTATGAAGGCTTGTGAGTCAAAAGAAAAAATTGTGTTTTCCTACTATATAAGGTGGTCAGACACCACATAGAACATTAAGGATCTCATGGAATCTATTAAGTCTCAACTGACTACTGTCTCTGGTACCTATGATGCATCCAAGGATAGAGACAGGGCAACCTGGACCGCCATCTCTACACATAGAGAAAAATTCTTCTTGTTACAAAATCAGAAAGAAAATATTATCAAAAAAATTGGTCTACTTGGTGATAGTGTAAGAATGGAGTACACTTTGGTAGCCAATGCTTTGGTTGATGTAGAAAAATTGGATAATATCAATCTAACCCCAGATACTCTAGATGATGTTTTAGAGATATTTAATGCATTGGAATCCCTGAATAAGATGTTGATAGCTGTTAAATAGAGTTGGGAGAATGGTAAGACAACCTGGCATGGTATTCTCAAGGAGCTTCGAAGCTCACCTTCCTTCGAGTAATGTATTTGTTTACACATTGATTAGGTTAAAGCCCTAAGGGGAGTTGAGAATTTTTTAATTATTTTGTAACAGACCATCTATGTACATATGTATATTCATATTTTTGTGGATCACCCTTTGTGCTTGATGTCAAAGGGGGAGAGAGAAAAGGAGAAAAGAGAAAAAAAAATATGGAGAGAAAAGGGACGAGAATTGTATATAGGAGGTTTGTAAATTATTTTGGCACATGTTTCCATCAATAAAAAAGGGGGAGATTGTTGGAAAACTTAAGAATAACACATCTCTTAATGTAGTGTTTGTGTTTTCATTGATGTCACCATGATATATGAGTTGCAATTGCAAGTTCAAAGTCAATATTGATCCGATATTCTATACTGGTATGCAAAAGTGTCCTTTGATATTTTTGTCCACAATTATTTTCTGGTAATCATCATTGCTAGCAGTCTTGGGAAACTCATTTTGGTTGTTGGAAGTATGCAAGTTTATAATTTCATGTGTTCAGGTGCTCGTATATGTAAGGAAACTCAGGTGCGGAAACAACTTCCTACACTAATCTCTTAAGGAAAGTATGGTGCAAATTCGTTTTAAACCCTTATAATTTCAGATTCGTTAATCTACTTAACAAAGATATTGCAGCAATATACCATACATACAGAAAATAAAGAATGAAACAATGATTTACCCTGGGGAAAACCTTTCGGTAAAAAACACCAGCACTCCAAAACCTGCACAATGTATTATCTTCAACACAACGGTTACAACACACTTGCAATGCAAGTTCTTTCAGGAGATTTCCAACCCTTGAAGACAAAATGCGGTAGCATCAAAACGTTCCAACAATACACTCACATTACAAATCTTTGCAACCCTAAAAATGCTTATATCATGCGCTTCCCTTTTTAGGGCAACTTCCGAAGATAACTGTATTAGGGTTTTACCATTCTCCGAGAAAATAGGAACCCGAAAAAAAATTTTGGGGCGATGCCCCGAACCCCACTATCGTGGAAGAGTGTACAGTACTCAACTTTATCAGTTGCCACATGTCTTCACCTGTCATTGAATCTTCCAGACATAGCTCTTACGTGTCATAGGAATCCGTCATAACCGTTTCAGCCATGATCTCCTTACACACAATTCAAGATGCCGACACATTGAGTGGAGTGACACATCAACATGCAAACTAGACATGTACACTCACACTTAATTACATTATTTGCAAGAAATACATTTGCCAAAACAAATAATAAGAATAGAAATTATCCAAGGTTGAGACACCTTATTCCTAACAGTATAGAATGTTGGCATTGTTATGTTGTTGTATTTTGGTTATTAGGTCTATCTTTGGTTGAACTAATAAGTAGTTAGTGATATAGTGGATTAATTTTGTGTTGCAAATGTATGGGTGACCTATCCTAGGTCCAAGATGACTTGATCTAGCGTGGCTCATGCTTGAATTGTTTTTAGGAATTTTTTTGTATATACCTAAAGCCGAAAATTACATTTTGGTGAATATGTGGTGCATCTAATTAGGCCAACCTAATTGATGCTTGCAGACAAGTCAAATATATATATTAGGTAGTTTGGAGATTGAATAATATAGAATGTGCAAGATAGATATAAGTGTGTTAAAAGTGAATGTGAATCTTGGCCAATATAAGTCCTTTGGCATGAAAATATTTTGAGCATCAAAGAAACTGAATCAACATTTGTGAAGTGTAACTTTAGAATTTCATGTTTTAGCTATAAGCCATTTTGTTACTATGTTTCTTGTAGGTAGTGAGCCACCCTTTCATAATATCTTATAACCAGTTATACTTTATTGTGGGTTAATCCTCACCATGGTTTTTCCCTCATTGGGTTTTCCATGTAAAAATAATGGTGGTCATGTGTTGTGTGCTTTCATGTTCTTTCAATGCTTCTTCTTATCTTTTATGTTATATGCATTGGAGTAATTGGATGGTATTTGTTCAATAATTTTAAGAAGAAATTAATTCACCCACCTCCTCTTAGTATCTTGGATATTTAACAAGCCACTCCTCTACCTCTTTGACCCATGATGAAGAATTTTAAAAAATGCCTCTTAATCTCATCCCTCTTCTCCAATCCTTAGCAATACCCCATCCTCCTCCTATCCCATTCCTACATTCTCCATTCCCTCCACCATCAATTTCTTAGGATTAATGATATTAATATTGTTATCCTAATTTATTTCATGTGTCTTCATGTTCCTTGGAAAGTAATCTAGGAGACATGAGAGTTAAAAAATTTAATTTTTTTTTATGAAAAATTATAATTCTTCCATATAAATGGACACATGCTAGTGGTGGTTACAAATAATAATTGAGGAATATTCTTCTTCGATGTCTATTTCGGAGTGTGAACAAATTTAATTGCATGTTGTTGCATGTAATTTTATATTAGTACATGTTGGGGTCACATATATTGTATGTTGTTGTATGTCCTACTTTTTAACCATCAGAGTCATTTAGGAGTTATGGATCACTCAAGTTTGACCATATTTGATTGGCTATCTAGTTTAGGCACCCATTTTAAGGTCGTGTGATGATTTACTGTAACTTACTATGTTTATAGGTATTCCACTAAGGGGTAATATGGTTTATTTATATGGCTTTACCACATCGTATTCTCACATACATCTCTTCTATAAATTGGTGCCTTGAGATAGTAGATTTATGAGGTTTTTTGTAGGTTGTTGAAGTGATGAAATGCTATCAGAATATTGTCAAAGATTGATATAGTATTGATGTACTCTTGTTTGAAGTATTAATACAAACATTGGGTCTCTTTAAGTGTGATTTTTTTCCTGCAAGGATTTCTCCACGTAAATCCATTATCACTTGTGGTATTTTTTTATTATATTTTTGTGAATGTACTACTCACATAATCGTCATAAGTGGGTAATCTTGGATATCGTTTTCAAATATGCATACACTTTGTGTAAGTTATTATTATATTATTATACTTTGTTTCTCAACACTTGGTATTAGAGCTATCAGTTTTTTGATAGTAGGGCATCTTTCTCTTAAGTGTTGAAGGATTTTTGGTTTCAGTGGGAGATTTTGCATTATGGATTTTGTAGACTTTTGGATAAGATTGTACACCATGGATTCTACCTCTCATTTAGACATTTATAAATTTAATGGATCTAGGTATGAGATGTGGAAGTTAAATATAGAAGATCTCCTAGACGAAATAAATTAGTGGTTGGAAGTTTTCGATGAAAAGAATCCATCTTAAATTTTTTATGAAGATTGGTTAAAATTTGATAACAAGGCACAAGTAAAAATTTGGTTTTGTCTTGTAGATTTTTTTCTCTTCAACATTTTTAAGGAATTCACCACATACAAGTTATGGAAGAGAATATGTGATATTTATCAAACAAAAAAAATAAAATAATAAGTTATATCTCAAAATACATTTGTATTCTTTGAAAATGAAGGATGATGATTCTTTTGTAGAAAATATAACTTCTTCTAATATCATTTTAATTCATCTTGTATATATATATGTTAAATTAGAAGAGGAAGATAAATGCATCTTGTTTCTTTTTTCTTTACCTGAATCTTAGAAAAATCTAATTGTTTCCATAATTGGTAGTGATGTAGATCCAAAGATGGATAATCTCATGTTGTTGCACTTATTTAAGAAGAAATGAAAATAAATACCATGAATGCATACTCCCAATATGCTTTATATGTGTGAGGAAGGTCCAAAGAAAAGGGCTTGAAGGGTATTTAAAAATAATGATAATTCAAAATGGCGTTGTAAGGCCCCTCAGAAGAGTAAAGTGTTTGAATTGAGTTAAAAGAGGGCATTTGAAGAAGAAATGTAGAAACAAGAGAAAAAAATAGAATCCTCCATGAAAATTTTCTTGAATGATAGTGATTTTGATTCTTTTTTCATCTCATCTAATATTATTAGTAATTAGTAATTATGCTTGGCTTATTGATTCAATTTTTTCCTACCATATGACTCCTCACAAGGAGTATTTTTCTACTTATTCAACTTATAGTGGAGAAGAAGTTTTTCTTGGTGGTAATATTAGAAATAATATTGTTTGATAAGGGAAAATTAAATTTATGTTTCAGTGATGGAAGAGGTAAAACCTTTAAAGATTTTTTATGTATTTAAGGACTTGCAAGAATTTTACTTACAATATCCAAGTTGAATGTTTTTGGAAATGCATAGTACATTCGAAAATTTTGGTTGTACGTTGGTAAGAGGGAGTTTAGTGATTTCTAAAAGATATTGGATAGGGACTTTGTTCAGGCTTAATGCCTCAAATTTTTTTAACTCTTCCAATGTAACTAGCACTAAAAATTCATGTATGTTGTGGTACCATATATTGGATCACATAAGTGAAAAATATCTTAGGGCCATTCTTAATAAAAAGTTGGTTGATGACATTTCTAATTATTATATTGGTAAAAATTATATTTGTGAGCATTGTGTGTTTGGAAAAAAGAATAGATCATAACTTCCTAATGTGACTAATAAATCTAAGAGATTATTAGAGATCATTAATTCACATGTGTTTGGATCAATGGATGCTCACTCTTTTGGAAAATTTTGATATTATGCTACTTTCATTGATGATATCTCAAGGTACACTTAAATTTATTTTATGCATGCAAAACATGAGGTTTACACTAAGTTTAAGTTATTTAAATTCTTAGCTGAGAAATGAAAAAATTATAAGGGTGTTGATATCAAACAATGGGGGTGAATATTGTTCTAGGGAATTTGACAAGTTTTGTAACCATGAAAGTATTGTTTAGAAAAATACTACTCCTTATACTCCCCAATAAATTGGGTAGCGAAAAGAATGGATTGAAGCTTAATGGGAAGAGCTAAGAGTATGTTGAGTGGTGCTAAGCTTGATAGTGAAATTTAAAAAATGGGTTATGATTTTGTATGGTTTAGGACATAGAGAAAACCCACTTCACAATTATTTCATAAAGGGAAACCCTAGAGATCTCAATCTAAAGTATGCAAAGGAGAAAGATATATTGCACTAGGGTTATCCTAGGGTCTGATTATAGACTGAAGAGGGGTTCAACACCAAGCTAGAGCTTGGAAAGAAAAATGAAATGCAAAGGGAAATGATACAACCTAATGCAATGCAATATTTCACTAAATGACCTAAAAATTCATGTGAAACAGAACAAAAAGGTGTAAGATGAAATGTGTGTAACTAGAAATCTGAAGATGACTATTCTGAAAACACTAATTTTAAATCCTCTTAGGACTCATACGCTAATCTGGGTGATTTAGTCTCAGATCTAGGTTTCTATGCAGAAACTAGAATCTAGAAAATGGGTGTCTAAAATAGCTAAAACATGGAAAATAACCTAAACTAGGACTCATATGCCAAAACTGGCATATCAGTCTAGTGAGGGTTTTCTAAAGCTTCAAAGTTTGAATATGATCTTTAATGTTTTCTATGTCCATTCCAATTAATTTTTGGATCCAAACTCCTGATTTACAACCTATAGATGTCTTGCAATGATCTTCAATGTTAGGTGACAACTTTGATGACTTTGAATACTTTGATAACTTTCTCCAAACTTTCTCTTCAATGTATCTTCAACCTAAACCTACAAATCACATACCAAAGAGAAGGAAAAAATGTTGTTTTGTTAGTGGAAAGGGGTTTGCCTTAGTCAAACCTTGTTTTGGTAATCAAACCTTGAAATGAAATGAAATAGGAATGGATAATGATGAATGAACAAAATAGATGTTGTGACTCACCAGAATCTAGTAATAAAATGATACAAACATATATGGAGTGGCTCCAATGGATGTAGATCTTGACTTAAATGCTAGCTTGAATCATAGAACCCTACATCACAATTGTTAGCTCAAAATCAAACATGATGCATGATGACTCTAACATGAGGCTTGATGCTTGAATAATGCTCTAAAACACTTGATAATCAACCCTTGAATGATATTGAATGCTCTTGTGAAAGAAACTTGTATTTATACTAAATTATGCTAAAATTCCAAAAATTACAACACTACAAGCCGACATCAGATCTAGGAGGATAAAATCCCACCAAGAATTTGAATTAATTTTGATTTTGTGCCACACCAGACTCATATGCCCAAGGTAGCATATGATTCACATTAGGAATAAATTATGGGACAATTTTCAAAAATGCTTAGAAAGGTGTGAAATCCAGATTGAGACCCAAAACCCCAAGTGGGACCCATATGCCCAAGGTAGCATATGAGTCCTAGACCACCAAATATGGGCCACACAGCCAAAAAAAACCTGGTTTATGATTGGATGTTGATTTATGTCAAGATTATCCTCAAAAATATGCATTAAATGAGGCTTGTGGATGTAAAATAAGGCCAATTAAAGCATAAAGAAGCCCAATTATTTAATAAACCCCTAGAAAAGTGTGAGAGTGTGTTACAACACTTTACAACACTCCAAATAAGGAACCCATAAGATCATTTAGTTCACAAGGGCCCAAGACCTAATGTGAATATTTTGGAAATATTACAACACTAAATCAAGGCCATGCTAAGGAGTACTTTTTTCATCATTACATATAGCCCCCACTTTAGTGAGAGGAGGAACTTTCTTCAAACTCACTAAAGTAGATTCACACACATCAAGAGGGTTCCAAATTTACCAATTCTAGTAAGATAGGATGACCATGATCAAGAGGGTTGTGCAAGCCCCTAGGACCAAGGTCCTATGGAAAACCAACATAGGCACAAAAGAACATGCATGAAAATGATATAAAGAGAAATAAAAAGACATAAGCATACAATTACAAAGACAAAAAGAAAAGAAAAAAAAAGAGGGGGATGGATTAAGCTTTGATCATTTGTCCATCATGATGTGGATAAGATACAGGTTGTTTTTCTGAAAAATACATGCTCACTCTAAGGCAAAAAAAACTCTAGGCTATCAGTTGGGTGAGTAATCCAAGAAGGTGATACACATACACACATGATTGATATGTACTCACACACAGATGTGAGTGGCTAAGGGAAACTCATGCATTAGATTGGCTTCTCATCCAACCTTACCAAATTTATACCTCCTGATAACTTTGATAAGGTTCCACACAATAATGAACTTCGAGCTTCATGAGGCAAGCAAAGCTTTGTATGCTTGGAACTCATGAACAAACAAGATGGCTCCACAAGAATGAAAAGTGTATTATGCAAGGTGGCCATATAACCAAAATTTTGTAAATGCAAAATGTAAAGAATGTTCAAAGGAGTCTTGCTTACTTCATGTGAGATCTTAACTTAGAGAATATCGTGTCTAATGTCTCCAAGAGAGGACCAATCAAAGATTTGAAGATTCATGGCTTAGGGGATGCATTGTATCACATAAATCCACTAAGAGGAATATAATATTTTAAGAGATATTATTCTTTTGAGGGACATCACACTCAATGTCAATCAAAGTGAAAAACACATCGCATGAAGCAAGAAGACTACACCATGAACCATAAGAGATGTAAAATAATCATGCCAATGTATGCCCCCACTTTAAATAAATTTCTAAATACCATGTTGTGATCAATTAATTTAAAGTAGAAAATGGTAAATGTTAATCAAAAAAGAAGACATGAGAGCTAATTTATAAATACCTATGCCAAGTCATATGTTTTCAAATAAAGCTACATCATGCAAAAAAAAAGAGAAAAGGGGGTTGCCCCCAAAATGAAAATGGCAAGCACATAAGGGATCTATGGATTTGGGGCTAGTATGTTCTTGCTACAATATTTTTAGAGAGCTTGAAACTATCATCATTCCCCAAATACATAGAACTGGAAGAATGACAAAAAGAGAGCAAAAACAAAGAAAAATCCTTTCAAGTCAATATAGAAGAGACATGAGTGTCTCGATGCCTTATGTCATCCCCAAAAGGAAAAACACAAGACGAAGAAAAAGATAAAGGAAAAGATTTATGACATAGGGAAGAATGAAGTTACAAATAGGGGAATATCACAAAGAGAGAGAGAGAGAGAGAACATCCGACAAAAAATTATAGGGGATCACTTTACACACATACAACCACATAAAAGAAAATAAATAATGCAAAAGACTAATAAGGCACATGTGAGTCAACCTAAAGCAATTCATCTACATCCCAATCATGTTTATTGTATACCAAAGGTGGAAAAATATCCAAAGGGACAATGGAAAGTTTTGAACTAGGTTCATTACTAGGTTCAACACTCTTCTTAGGATAATTTTCGTTTAAGCTCATCGAGGAGGAAAATAATATATTCAATTTATTATGCAACTCCTCATCAATTTTAGTAATCTCCTCATCATCATCTAAATTAATCAGAATAAGAGGTCGAATGATAATGTATAAAGAATGGTTTAGCTCTTGTTATGGTTGTGTTATAGGATTTTTTTTTTGGGAAGGGGTAGACTCATCATGCACTGCATCAATCAAGTTTAGATCCTAATTTTCTTTATTTATTTCTTCGTAAAACCTTCGAGCAAGGGCCCAATGTCTATGCCTACTCTCTCTAGCACCTCTATTTCTTTTAGTTTGGTTTTCAAGTTGTGTTTGTGTAGGAGCAGGTTGATCAACCATAGCTTTATTTTCTTCCCTAAGGGGAGGAATGAAAGGAACCATGGAAGGTTGTTCAACCACTTTCTCTTTAACCTTAAAAACTTTTTTTACTATAACACATGTGATGGGATTGTTTTTGTTGTCTCTCGGTATTTCGTAGGAAGGAGGTGAAGGTTCTATATTAGGTTGGTCTTGGTTGTTTGGAATTTTTTTAGGGTCAATCATGGTTTCGTCAAGGATGGTAGGCTCAAAGGTGGGCAAAGGCATATTTCAAAGGTATAATTCTACTATTTTCCTTGCCTTGAACTTTTGATACAATTTGAAAAATAATTCTTCTCATGGTTTGATAGGTTCCATAGGCTCGGGCCAAAATAAATCTAAGGAAAAGTTTCCATGAGAAGACAAAGGGTTAAAATCACTATGATGAATGGTGAAAATATCATTATCAAAGGGAAAATTTAAGAATTTATGTACAACCAAAGGGACGGAATTCGTGGAGAGAAGCCATGGTTAGCCTAGCTTCACATTAAATTGGTCTGACTACAGGATGACGGAAAATGAGATATCTAATGTTTTTGGTCCTATTTGCAAAGGATGATTGTTCAATCCCATTGTAGAGAAATCAAAACCATTGCATCTTGATCCATGCATTTGGTTTATCATATATATCCTTATAGAGTTCATGCAGAAGTAAGAATTATTTGATGATCATATTCCCATCCACAGACGGGATCTATTAATATCCCATTAGTGAACTTGTCATAGATTTGATCGGCTATGTAAAGTGGACCAACGGGTGCATGTTTATGTATACCTTGTGAGGAGAAAACATTCTCAAGAAGCTATGAGGAATGACATCTATCACTCCTAGCATATCATCCATAGGATCATTATCTAAAGTATCATGTTGAAAAATATCATTGTTATCATCATCCATATCAACATTCATCTCATTATTCTTTGTAGTTTTGTTGGATTTGACAAATGAAATATTATGATTACGCATAGGGTTGGTAAAAACTTGTAAGTTTTGGTTAGGAGGGGCAAAAAAATTATTTTCTTGATCACTAACACCTCCAACAGAAAGTCAACCAGAATCAATGAGGTCTTGCACAAGATGTTTAAGATGCTTGCAATGTTTTGTATTGTGTCAATTTTTTCGGTGATCATGACAATAAGAATTCGGTCTATAGTTTATGGGTAATGGTTTATTAGGATTAGGTGTTTTAATGAGAGGCAAGGTAATCATCTTTTATTCTAAGAGTTGTGTCATTGTGGTGTGAAGGGTATCGGGTAAGGGAGTGAATTTCCTTTTCGAGTCTTTGTAGCTAAAGGGTATCACTACTTTAATATAAGCTACTTGGTTATTAACATTCTAAGTTGTTTGTTGAGGGGGATTGAATTCAAGAAATTCAGTATTCAGTATTCTAAAAGTTCTAGAACTATTTGGGTTTGCAAACTTACACTTATCAACTTGGCTAGATGTGGATTTTGCATCACGACTACTAATCAAGTTTTGATAATCATGGAGGGTAGTACATAGGTGCATGAAGGAGGGGAATTTCATCATGGTAAGCTTATATTCTATCTTGTTTTTCAAATTTTCCATGAACATATTTTGAAGGTGAGTGTTAGGAACGTTGACACCAATTTGGGAATAAAATGATTGGTAGCGTGAGATAAATTTGGTAATCTTTTTTTCTTCTTTTTGGTTACATCTCACCAAATATGCCAAGGTCATCTTAGGAGTCATATGCACTTGGAAATGGTTGATAAATGCCTCCACAAGTTCATAGAACAAATGAATTGAGTTGTTCGGTAATGAAGCAAACCATTTTAAGGCAGTATCTTTCAAGGACCTAAGGAAAAGCTTAGCCAAGATTTTATCATCAAGCATGCAGTCACTACACAATGCAGTATAGGTGGAAACATGGTTAGAAGGATCTCGCTTACCGCCATATTTCTCAAATATAGGAACCTTTATACCTTGTGGCATCAGTGTTTGCAATATCTCCAAGGATAAGGGACTACTTTTGACATAGTATGTGGGTGGGCCATTTTGGTTTTGATTAATGGTGGAAACGTGTATTTGAAGGGATGAAACGGTTTGCAAAAGTTGTTTTATAAGAGGATCTTTGCTTGTATTATGAGATGGAGGTGAAAAAGGTGAAGGTGTGTATGTTTTTGAGGGATAAGTGAATGGAATACTTATAGGTGGTAAAGTGGTAGGAGATATGATGTGTGATGCCACAAAGGTACTAAGGATGCTAGCAGAAATACTCAAGGAAGGAATCACATTACTAGTCAGTTACATTGATGTTGTAACTTGAGGGTTGGTATAGGTAGGAATGGAGGCAATTATTGTGGGAGGAGGGATTTGAATTCCTCCTTGGCTTGTCACATTGTCTGTAGTTAAAGTGTTTTCCAAATATTTGAATTATGTTACATACAAGGTCAAGTTCATCTTCAATTTCAAGCATGCAATTAATGTTATCTATGGTAGGGATAGAAGTGGTTGAAATTTTATTATTTTGCACTTGATGTTGTAGGTTTGCTAAATATTCATTAATTTGAATTATGTTTTCTTGTAGAATATTATCAACCCTTGTTTCACCATGCATCACACTACTTGAAGGCAAGGAATTGTTAAGGGTGTGGTTCATACCTAGTGTACTAGTGTCAATACTAGGAGTGAAAGAGCTAAACAACCTAAGATCCATGATGATTGTGTTATTTCAAGATGACATGAGTCTCAAAATTCATCTCACTATAGTATTAAGCTAAATATAATAAAATGAATATAATAGAAACTTTGTAAACTGAAACAAAAAGGTATCCACACCAAACTAAAGCTCAAAAATAGAGTTTTCAATTCTGGAAAATACAGATCCAAATCATCATTGGGACTAAATCACCCAGAGGTGCGTATGAGTCCCAATGAGGGTTTTTTCACAATGTTTGGTAAATTTCAAGTGATTTTTACTCTTTTTAGTTTGTATGATCTGTAACCTAATTGAAAATGCAGATTTTATACTATTTTCAATGATTTGAGATACAAAAATGAAACCTATATGCACTTTCACTAATGCAAGAATTGAAAACCCTAGAATTCCAATCAACTAATGGGTAGGTGCATGGATTTGTGAAATAATTTTGGCTCTTGCGATGCCACTTTTTTCTGGAATAATAAAAATCTAATTTTCACAAGAAAATGAAGATAGTTACATTTGAAATTTCAAGATGTAGCAAGAACAAAAGTTGAAGTGCTCCGAGTCTAGTTTCTAAGCTGATTTTTTTTTTTAAAATTAATGAATATTAAGGGTCTCAAAAAGGAGGGGCCAAAACAGATCCTATTTTTATAAAAAGAAAAACAACATAGTGCCTGAGGGCTCCCCCCTTTTTGATTAACTCTTTTTTAGAATTTCAAAAATCCGAACAGTGAGAAATTAGCTAAGACCATGAAGTTTATCCTCATTCTTTTGGATAATTTTTTTAATGAATATATAATATTTTATGAGTTTTCAAATTGGACACATCCTAAAAAGTTGAAATTTGAGCGTCCTCCCCACTAAATTTTTTGACAACTAATCAAAAATTGATTTTTTTTCATCATGTGTAGAATGGAATCTGGTTTCAAACAATTTAATTTGTTTCACATTTTGATAAATGAGTAAAAATCTATCCTAAAACTAGCACATGTTGGTTCTTGACCAAAAATAGAGGTATTTACAATAGAATATATGGATTAAAATCTTAACTAAATCAAAATAAAAAAGAATTATATATTTAGATAGCTAAGAGAGAGGTTAATGCTATCACGGTTTTTTTATAAACTTTCATTGAAAGACGTGCAAATGAGATGGGGAGCATAGACAAAAATATAAGGAAGTTTGGCACCCTTGCAAAAAATCACATCTTTTGCATGAAATGGTTGTCCAAACCTTTGGGTTGAGTGCCCAATGCAAAATCCAACCCATTGGATTGGTATTTCACAATGCAACCTATTTGGTGCATGCCAAATTTGGTGCTCACCAAATGGGTTGCTTCATTTGACTAGTGCCAAATGTCATCGATGACTTTTGAAATGCAGTTTTCTAAACTCTTTGATTTTCTCCTTCTCTACCAAGGAAACTGTATACATGAAATAAATATTTAAGTATAAGTTGACATTTGCATATGACAATTTACTTTGTTATACTTTAAGTTATATTTCATGTATATAGTTTTAGGATGTTTGAGAGTGGTTTCAAATTTGTAGGAGTTATAATGCAAATTCTAGTTTTTGGAAGATTTTATAAAAATTTAGACAGTCAAATTTTAGTAATCAGGAGGTCAAATTTCATCTTTTTCTCTCTATCTCACTCATTTCCATCTCTTATTCTCTAGATCTCTATCTCTCTCACCATCTACATCCCTTTGTCTGGCACTCTCTCCCTTGATCTCAAGAAGTACGTCTCTACATGTCCATATCTCGCTTCTTCCCTCTTTAATATCTATCTCCCTCCCTCCCTCCTTCCCTCTCTATAATTCTCTATCTCCCCTCCCTCTCCTTTTATCTCTATATAGCTCTCTCTACTCCCTATATCACCTCTCTCTATACCTACATATCCCTCTCTCTCCCCTCTTTCTCTCTCACTCTCTTCTTCCCTCTATCTCTCCTTCTCTCTCTACTCTTTATCTCGCCATTCTCTCTCTCCTTCCCTCTCTAGTTCTCTCTATCTCACCTCTCTCTCCTTCCCTCCCTCCCTCTCTAATTTTCTCTATCTCCTTGGGCTCTCTATCCTTCCTCTACTTGGTCTGGATTGACGATCAAAAAAAAGTGACGATCCGATCCTTGACGCTGATTTCGATCGACGGATGATCCGGATGATGGATCTGATTTTGATGCCGGATGAGTCGATTGACGCGACGACGCCGATCTGGATTGATTGAGAAACGATTGAAAAGCCAGCGGATCTGACGGCAAAGATTTTGATGGAAAAAGGATCGGATGATCGATGATCGATGGATCGACGTGCTGGATGATGACGGATCTGACGGAGTGTTGATTTGATGGATGCCGGATGGATGCGCCAAAGGATGACGGAGTGATGCAAAAAGATGATGCCGGAAAAAACGGATGATGAAAAGCGGACTGACGCAAAAGTGATTGATGGAATGGACGGATCTGGAAAAAAGATCGTGATGCAAAAAGCGGATTGACGATGGATGAAAAAGCGGATTTGAGGAGGAGTGAAAGATGCAAAAAGAAAATGCCGGATGAAAAGGATGATGATGAAAAGATGGACGGAATTTGACTGGATGGACGGATGGATGCCGAAAAAGCGGATGATAAAAGATGGATGATGGATGGATCGATGATGGATCTTTGATGGAAAAAGCGGACGGATGGATCGACGGATCTCGACCCGGATCTGGACGGACGGACGGATGGATGGATCGCGGACGATGAAAAGCGGATGTGATCAGATCTCCTGACGGACGTGATCGCAGCGGATGGACGGATGGATCGGACGGACGGATGGACGGAAGGAAGGAAGGATGGACGGACGGATGGAAGGAAGATGGAAGGAAGGAGGAAGGAAGGAAGGATGGAAGGAAGGAAGGAATGGAATGGAAGGATGGACGGGACGGCCTTTTATGTCTCTCCCCTCTACCCTCTACCCTCTATCTCTCTCTCAAGACTCTCCCTCCTACCCCCTCTCCCTCTCTCAAGTATATCTCTCTAACTCACTCACTCCCTCTATCTCTCTCCTCTCTACCCTTAACCCTAAACCCTAAACCCTTAACCCTTAACCCTAAACCCTTAAACTCTAAACCCTTAAACCCTCTACCCTCTACAATTAACCCTCTACCCTTTATCTCTCTCCCACTCCCTCCTTCCCTCACTTTCACCCAATCTCTCTCTTAACTCTCTCCCTCCTACCACCTCTCCCTCTCTCAGGTCTCTCTCTCACTCACTTACTCCTATCTCTCTCCCATCTACCCATAACCCTCTACCCTCTACCTTCTACCCTTAACCCTCTACCCTCTATCTCTCTCCCACTCCCTCCCTCTCTCTCTCACTGACTCCCTCTATCTCTCTTCCCTCTACCCTTAGCCCTCTAACCTTAACCCTTAAAACATTACCCTCTACCCTATATCTCTCTCCCACTCCCTCCATCTCTCTCTCTCAGGACTCTCCCTCCTACCCCCTCTCCCTCTGTCAAGTCTCTCTCACACTCACTCACTCCCTCTATCTCTTTCCCCTCTACCCTTAACCCTAAACACTAAGCCCCTAACCCTTAAACTCTAAAACCTTAAATCATCTACCCTCTACCCTCTATATATCTCCCAATCCCTCCCTCCCCCTCTCTCTCTCTCAAGTATCTCCCTCTTACCCCCTCTCCCTTTCTTAGGTCTCTCTCTCACTCACTCACTCCTTCTATCTATCTTCCCTCTATCCTTTACCCTCTATCTCTCTCCCACTCCCTCCTCTCTCTCACTGACTCTCTCTATCTCTTTCCCCTCTACTCTTAACCCTAAACCCTCTACCCTCTACCCTCTACCCTCTCTCTCTTGAGTCTCTCACTCCTACCCCCTCTCCCTCTCTCAGGTCTCTCTCTCTCAGTCAATCCCTCTATCTCTCTCCCATCTACCCTTAATCCTAAACCCTAATCCTTTAACCCTCTACCCTCTAACCTCTACCCTTAACCCTCTCTCCCTCCTCTCTCTCTCTCTCTCTCTCTCTCTCTCTCTCTCTCTCTCTCTCTCTCTCTCTCTCTCTCTCCTACCCCCTCTCCCTCTCTCAAGTCTCTCTCTCACTCACTAACTCCATCTATCTCTATCCCCTCTACCATTAACCCTCTACCCTCTACCCTTAACCCTTAAACCCTTAAACCATTAACCCTCTACCCTTAAACCCTCTACCCTCTACCCAATACCCAATACCCTCTACCCTCAACCATAATCCCTTAACCCTATACCCTCTACCCTCAACCCTTAAAACCTATACCCTCTACCCTATACCCTCTACCCTCAACCTTAAACTCTCAAACCTCTACCCAATACCCTAATCCCTTAACCCTATACCCTCTATCCTCAACCTTATACTCTCAACCCTAAACCCTTAAACCCTCTACTCTCAACCCAATACCCTCTACCCTCTACCCTAATCCCTCAAACCTCAAACCTAATCCCTCAAACCTATACCCTCAACCATAAACCCTTAAACCTTCTACCCAATACCCTCTACCTCAACCTTATACCCTCAACCCTTAAACCAAGTAAACTCTCTACCCTAATCCCTTAACCCTTAATACCTCAACCCTTAAACCCTCAACCCTCAACCATTAAACCCTAATTCCTCAACCCCTATACCCTATACCCTATACATTGGACCCTCAACCCTAATCCATCAACCCTATACCCTCAACCCTCCACCCTCAACCTTAAAACCTCTACCCTCTACCCTCTACCTTCAACCCTATACATTAAACCCTCAATCCTCAATTCTCAATGCTCAACCCTTAATCCATCAACCCTAGGTAGGTAGGGAAATATAGGTGATATTCATAGTGATAAAGGGAGAGGTAGGTAAATAGAGGGAGAGGGGAGATAAATATAGGTAGATATGGAAGGAGATGTAAAGAGAGGAGAGATAGAGATAAGTAGATAGGGGAGGGAGGGATAGGTAGGGAGGAGATAGAGGTGTGTGATTGTGTGTGTGTAAGAGAGAGAGAGGTAGAGGGAGGGAGTGGAGAGATAGAGAGTAGAGAGGGAAAGATGTAGGGAGGAGACATAGTTGAGATATAGACTGATGGAGGGAGAGGTGAGTAAAGAGAGGGGAGATAAAGATAAATAGAAAGGGAAGGATATGTAGAAAGAGATAATAGATAAAGAGAAGTAGAGGGTGAAGGGATGGAGGGATGGAGGGAGAGGAAAGGAGGGGATAGGCGTGAGTTTGTGTGAGAGGGAGAGAGAGTGAGAGGAGAGAAAATGAGGGGAAAGAGGAAGGGGGGAGAGATAAAGAGAGTAGAGAGGGAAGGGGAGAGAGATAGAGAGTAGAGAGGGAAGGAGAGAGTAAGAGAGAAAGAGGGGGGAGGGAGAGAGAGGTGGAGAGAGTAATAGGTAGTGGAGGGAGATGTAGGTAGAGAGGGAAGGAGAGAGGGAGGAATAGGAGGGATGGAAGGATGGAGAGTGAGGTGGAGAGAGTGGTGAGATAGAGAGTAGAGAGGTAAGGAGATAATGAGAAATAGAGATAAAGAGAGAGAGGGAGGTTGGAGGGAGGGGGAGGTATAAAAGGATAAGTGAGACATAGAGAGGGAAGGAGGTAAAGTGGGATAGCGAGAGAATGGTGATTTAGAGAGGAGGGGGTGAGAGGTAGGGATAGAGATAATGGTGAGATAGAGAGGAGAGAGTGAGAGAGAAAGAGAGGGATGGAGAGATAAAGAGAGAGGTAGGTAGAGGAAGGAAGAGGAGAGATAGAGAGTAGATAGGGGAAGAGGTAGGGAAGGAGACATAGGTGATATAGAGATGGATGGAGAGAGAGTAGACAAGGGAGGGACGGAGATAGAGGTGCATGTGAGAGTGAGAGATTGAGAATGGTGAGATAGAGAAAAGGATAAATTGAGAGAGAAATAGGGGGGGGAGGGAGGCACAATAGTGAGAGATATTGGGAGGAGATACAAAAATAAGGGGAGGGAGGGTGAGGTCGAGAGAGGGAGGGAGAGGAAAGATAGGGAGAATTAGATAGGGAAGGAGGGAGGGAGGGAGTGTTAGTGAGGGAGATAGAGGTTTGTGTGAGAGAGAGAGATAGAGAGAGTGGTGACATAGAGAGGAGAGAGTGAGAGGGAGGGAGAGTTAATTATGAGATAGATAGGAGAGAGTTAGATAGAAAAAGGGGGAAGAGAGGGATAGAAAGTGAGAGAGAGATGTAGGTAGAGGGAGGGAGAGGAGAGATAGATATTAGAGAGGGAAAGAGGTAGGGAGGGAGACATAGGTGAGATATAAAGTGATGGAGGGAGAGGTAGGTAAAGAGAGAGAGAGAGAAGAGAGATAAAGATAAGTAGAGATGGAAGGATGTGTAGAGAGAGATAAGAGATAAGAGATAGAGAGAAGTAGAGCGGGGAGGGAGGGAGACAAATGTAGGGAGGAGATAGAGGGGTATGTGAGAGAGAGAGAGATGGGAGAAAGGAAGTGGAGAGTTAGAGAGTAGAGAGAAGGAGAGAGTGAGAGAGAAAGATGATACAACTTGTTGAATATTAAAATTTGACCTCATAATTACTGAAATTTGAATTGTTGATTAATGAAATTTGACTAAGTTTGAAATTTTTAAGATCTTCCAAAAACTAGAATTTTCATTATAAATCCTAGAGATCTGAAACCACTCTCAAACATCCTGAAACTATATACATTAAATATAACTTAAATTATAAAAAATTAAATGTCCATATGTAAATTTCAAAGAAAGAGAGAAAATCAAAGAGTTTAGAAAACTGCATTCGAAAACTCATTGTAAAAAGAAAGAGCTCACAAGTTGATTCATTGCAAAATTTAAGACATTTGGTGAGCACCAAATTTGGCGCTCACCAAATAGGCTCAGTATTACCAAGCCTATTTGGTGAGTGCCAAATTTTCTCCAAATTTGGCAAGCGCAATATGGCCTATTACGGGTTTTTTTTTACAATTTGGCACCAAAATTGTGTCACAGATCCATGCACTTACCCTAATGCAAACCTTAATGCAATGTTAATGCAGGAAAGATCTAGTATTATGATGCACTCCAAATAAAAAATTATGATTCTCTATATATGCAAGCTCACAAAAATGAAATAACAAAAAATGGGTTATGCTTTCGTATGGTTTAGAATATAGAGCGAACCCACTTCACAAATATTTCATTGAAGGGAAACCCTAGAGATCTCAATCTAAAGTATGCAAAGGAGAAAGAGATCTTTCAATAGGGTTGTCTTAGGGTCTGACTATAGAATAAAGAGGGGTTCACCACCAAGCTAGGGCTTTGAAAG
This sequence comes from Sequoiadendron giganteum, assembly GCA_007115665.2. NCBI lineage: Eukaryota > Viridiplantae > Streptophyta > Pinopsida > Cupressales > Cupressaceae > Sequoiadendron > Sequoiadendron giganteum. The sequence goes on from CM021101.1 coordinate 358,806,356, forward strand.
ACAAATGAAATGCAAAGTTCAATGATAAAACCTAATGCAATGCACTCTTTCACTAAATGACCTAAAAATGGATGTGAAATAGAACAAAAAGTTGTAAGACGAAATGTGTGCACCTGGAAATCTAAATATGACTGGATGAAGTTTTGAAATGTTGAAAACACTGATTTTAAAGCCCACTCGGACTCATATGCCATTTTGGGTGATTTTTTCCCAGATCTGGGTTTCTATGCATAAACTAGAGTATAGAAAATGGGTGTTTCAAACTGCAAAAACTTGGAAAATGAACTAAACTGGGACTCATACGATAGAAATAGCATATTTGTCCAATTAGGGTTTCTTGAAGCTTCAAATTTTGAATCTTATCTTTAATGTCTTCTATTTCCTTTCAAATTGATTTTCAGATCCAAAACCCTAATTTGCAACCTATAGATGTCTTTCAATGATCTACAATGCTAGGTGACAACTTTGACAACTTTGGACACTTTAAAAATTTCTCCAAACTTTCTCTTCAATTTATCTTCAAACCTAAGCCTATAAATCACACACCTTAGAGAAGGAAAAAATGTTGTTTTGTTAGTGGAAAGGGGTTTGCCTTGGTCAAGCCCTATTTTGGTAATCAAACCTTGAAATGAAATGAAATAGGAATGGAGAATGATGAATGATGAATGAACAAAATATGATGTTGCAACTCACCAAAATCTAGTAATAAAGTGTTGTAAACATGTATGGAGTGGCTCCAATGGATCTAGACCTTGACTCTTTCTTGAATAAGATAGATCTTGACTTGAATGCTAGCTTGAATCATAAAACCCTACATCGCAATTGTTAGCTCAAAAAGAAACATGATGCATGATGACTTTAACTTGATTCTTGATGCTTGAATAATGCTCTAAAACACTTGATAATCAGCCCTTGAATGCTCTTGATTTCTCTTGTAAACACTTGAATTCTCTTGTGAACTAAAAATTTCTATATACATGAATACTTGAATGCTTGAGGTTGAAAATGAGTGAAAGAAACTTGTATTTATACTTAATTATGCTAAAATTCCTGAAATTACAACACTACAAGATGACATTAGATCTACAGGCTAAATCCTACCAAAAATTTGAATTAATTTTAATTTTGGGCCACACAAGACTCATACACCCTAGGTGGCACATGAGTCCCATTAGGCATAAATTATGGGACAATTTTAAAAAATGCTTAGAAAGGTGTGAAATCTAGATCAGGACCCAAAACCCCAGGTCAAACCCATACGCCCAAGGTGGCAATGAGTCTAAGACCACAAAATTTGGGCTACACAACCTAAAAACACTTTATTTAATATTGGATGTCGATTTATGTCAAGATTATCCTCATAAAGATACATTGAAGGAGGCTTGTGGGTGCAAAATAAGGCCAATTAAAGCATAAAGAAGCCCAATTATTTAATAAAACCCTAGAAAAGTGTGAGAGTGTGTTACAACACTTTACAACACTCCAATTAAGGCACCAATAAGATCATTTAGTTCACAAGGGCCCAAGACCTAAGGTGAATATGTTAGACATATTACAATACTAAATCAAGGCCATGTTGAGTACTTTTTCCGTCATTACAGATGGAAGATTTTGGGCGAAAGTTTCAAGTATTTCTTGTTATTTGATTAATAGATATCCTTGTTTAAATCTTGTTGATAAAAATCCTTATGAAGTGTGGATAGGTAGAATGCCTTTTATTTCACATTTGAGGGTTTTGATTGTGAGGATTTTTTCATGTGCCTCAAGGAGAATGATCTAGACTAGATCCAAAAGATAAGAAATTCATCATTAAAGGTTATGGTGAGAATGTAAAAGATTATAATCTTTGGAATCCTCTAACCAAAAAAATGGATTATTCTAGAGATGTGATTTTCAAGGATTCTAGAGCTTATTTAGGTGAAGAGAAACCAAAGGAGAAAGAAAATTCTAAAACAATGCACTTCAAGACAAATATAGAAAGGCGGGAAGATGCACATGTGAAAGAAAAATAAAATGGATCAAAGGATGGAGAAGAAGAAAAATAGGTTTTAGATATTTCAAATGATATTTAAAATGAGAATACAAAGGAAAAATAAAATCCCATTACTCCTACCTTGAGAAAATCTAGAAGACAAGGGAATCCAATTGACAAGTATAACCCACCATATTTTTTTGTGTATTTTCTTTGTTAAGTACTAATAGTGAACCTAGATCTTTCAAGAAGGCTCTCTATTCAGAGAAAAGTGAGTCTTGGATGCAATCCATGTAGGAGGAGATCATGGGCCTAGATAGTTGTGATGCCTATAATCTTGTTAGTTTGTCCAAAGGAAGAAATCCCATTGGTTGCAAATGGGTATTTAAACGAGAAAACTAAACAACTGATATAATAGGGAAGCAGAAAAATATGTGAATAGACAATGAAACATATTTTAAATAGTAAAGGATTTTATCAACTGCGAAAGATAACTCATACTAATTAAAAACAATGGTGCTCTGGAACTTCAGACTCAACTTTTACCAAACTTAATTACCTCCTACTAACCAGTTATCTAACTTTAAACAAATGAACAAAAAAATAGTAAAATACTTATCTATCTAAGTAACTCCCCTCGAGTGGACAAATCATGAGTTAACACTTTCTTCTTTAAATCACATAAGCTACAAGTTCTGGATTCTATCTATTATGAACAATCATCATCACTCATAATTCAACAATGTATCAAAAGATAGAAATCGGGTAACTCATTCAGCAGTATTTTGAAAACCATGTGAACAACATAACGATACTTCTTTTTTCTTATTCCTCACTTATGAAATTAAATTCTTATATAGATAAATTGTAACTAAATCCTAAATTTAAGATGGCATGGATAGCCATTGAAAAAGTCTTCAACAACTTAAAAAATAACTTTTATGTCTTTAAATCTCATAAACATATAGAAGGCTTTGAGAAGAGCCATGAAGTTTTGATAACAAAATTTTAAAGAACGGAAACTAAATCTCTGGTGCATCATCTCGGTATTAAGAGTAGGTTCGCAGCATCTATTCTTTACCACACTTGAGGTACGTGCTAGTTCAAATTTTGCAACACCTACTCGATGACCGATTATTTTCTACAAAAACACTCAAGTCAACCCATTAAACCTGCTTTGGCAAATTTGCTCAATTGATCAAAAGAAAGAAAGAAAGCATAATTTTCCTTAAAATAAGCAATTATTTCTTCTAAAGTTTAATAAATTGGCACAAGCTTAGGATTGAGTTGGTAAAAGTAAGCTTTCCATATTTTATTATGATGAGGTTATTTTTACCTCATCATTTCCTCCCCTACCTAATTTTTAGTAGGTCCTCTTGCTCTATAGTTAAACCCTGAGTCCTATTCCATTCCTCATATAGGGCACTGAGATCATGTGCCTCCCTTGTTGTTGCATCAAAATCTTCAGGGTCATAAATCAAGCCTCTATGAAATATCACACCCTCCCTCCATTCATTGAAAAGTCTGTCATTCTAATCTATTGAAATATTGAAGGCCAGAGGTGGATTGAGTAGCAAAGAAGGTTTGTATTTCATTCCCATCCATTTTGTTCTAAGAGTTCTCAGGATTTTAACTAAGGCATCTACTCTTCTAAATGACAACCTGATATTTAGAGGGGAAATGACCTCTCTTTTCTTTAGGTAAGTTGGTAGTGGGGTGAATCTTTCTTTGCAGGCATGCCATGCTTTTCCAATCAATTTATGTCCATTTTCCATGAAATTATCATAACACAGCTTGAGGTTGTTGTCATATCTTTTCTTCATCTTATTATTAACAAGGAGAGACAAAAATATATCTTTGAAACCACCGGGCCTTGAATTCGGGGACATTATTTAGAGTCCCACTGTCCTTTCTGCCTATGAAAACTCTCTTGTTTAATCCTTCCAATGAATTTGATTCCTCATGGTGGAGATAAATGCACTCAGTTCTACCTCTCCAACGAAAAAAGTTGATAAAAAAATTTGTGTTATTTTCTAATAATAATTCATACAGAAAGAATTCACAAATTAGATCTTGGTCTTCATGGGTTGACTCTACATATATTTTAACAAAATATTTATCATTGGGCTCTTAGGGCTGATCATTATAGATCCTAAACAATTTCCATCTTAGCCATTGTTCATTCAAAAACATGGAGTAAACTCTTGATGGTTCTCTATAATTTAGTAAACAGTCCACTAGTTGACATGCATCTTGCTTTCCACTGTAGGCCCTATGAAATAACTCCTTCAGGAGCACCAATTCCTTCTTTAGCCTATAATTTTCAGCTTGGACATTCTTGAGGAAGTAACACATTTCCATCCATTCCATTAGCAGAGGTGGAATGCAGATTTGGAACCAATCACTTACAACTGGTTCAGTCTGAATTTCTTTGGACTCCATTTGAGGTTTTTCAGTGCATTCCTTCAAGTCATGTTCTAGTTCCATGACCCTGCTGATGGAAGCATTCAACTCTTCAATTTTTGTTTTTTTGTCCTCTTCAAAGGTTGTGAGCATAAGCACAAAATTTTGTTTTATTCTTTCAATTTTTGTATCTCTATTTGCAATGTCAACACTATAAGTTTGATTCTTTTGATTCAGTTCTTGCATTTATTCTTGTAACTTATATATTATTGATTCATTTTCCTATAATTGAAGCTTCAAGCCTTGTATTTCTTGATCTCTTTTATTTATTATAACTATTTGTATAGTCAATTTTTCTTTTTGTAACTCTATCAGCTCATTACCTTTGGACAATTGTCTTTGTAGATCATCAATTTCTATTTTACACTTTTCTAACTCTATAGTGGCACTACTTGTTTCAGCAATCTCGATAATTTGATTAACAATGGGGGACAAATTTCCTAGCACACCGTCATCCCCCTCAGGTTCTTTTTCTTGAATCATATCAGTGAAGATTTCCTCCACATGTGCAGACTAGGAAGGAAACACTTCGATTGAATCTTCTTTACCTAGGGGTACCTCCTCTTCATTGGCAAGCTTTGAAATTTCTATGGGCTCAGGTTGGTGCTTAGGATTTTTCTTATTTAAAATTCCCTCCTTACCCTGTATTGGGGTTTCGAAGAATTTAGAAGCTAAACGCTTACTTCTTCTTAATGGAGGCAGATTTTGGAATGTAACGGGTGTTATATTGTTCCCTTTTCTTTTTCTTCTGGGTTTACTTGAATCAGAATAAATAATCTCAACCTGTTTTGGCAAGTTAGGGGTTTTAAATTCATCCCTAAAGAAGTTTGGAAAATCCTCACCAGGAGTAGTGGCATTAGGAGCTTCTAGAGCTAGAGAGCCCTTAGGGGAAATTGCTTTGGATGGTGGAATAGCCTAGTGGGATGGTTCCCTTGATTCCATTGTCCTTGCGATTGCAGGCTTCTTAATTTTCTTTAAAAAATTCTCCCATTTTCCCTCAGGTTTCTTGCGGAAGTGGTACTTACAGATCAACTGAATCAAACCATGATGTTTCAAAGGCCCAATCCTTGTTTTATACATATCCATGGAAGTGTTTAGGGAATCACACAAGAATTCAGGCATATTAACTCTAAGAGTAGGGTCCTCCCTTCCATGACGTAAATGGGTAAACATGCGAAAAGAAGGTCCTACAACTACAATTAGCTAACCCTCACAAGTGAAATACTTTATAATCCATGCAACGACAGTACCCTCAAGTTCTAATATGGAGGTTCTCTGGAACCCTTTTATTCTGTCGCCTGGTACTTATTACTACCATTGGGCGTGGGTGTCCCTCTTTAACAAATAATTCAGATAATTTATGGTACGTAATTTGAGAGGTTTCTTTTATTTTTATGCCTACATTCTCTAATCCTAATAAGCGAGAAATAATTTTGGGACCTACCTTAAATCGCTTCCCCTGAAGTACCACCTCGCCATTTGTGTATTTTTCTGCAAAAGAGCTCACCAGCTTTTCATTGTAGCCCTCAAATTTTCTGATAAAATTTAACCACCCTACTTCCTTGAACAACCTTGAGATATTACTCAACCCTAATAGTTTTTTTGCTGAATTCGGCTCTGATTTTCTTTTACCACCTCCCATTTCCTTATTTCCCACTCTGAAAAATATTTCAATCATGCTACAAAGCTTTCATGCAACACTTTTGAAAATATTGCTTTTGAACTCAATTTTTGTTTTGTTTGGAGCTTACTATACAATGATTTCTAATCTGCATGGAGGCATGTGAAAGGCTTTGTCGTACAAGTAATTGATCGTCGAGTGGCACAAGTTGCTAAATTGGGAGTCAAGTTTGTGCCAATTAATTATTCTTTATTTGAAAATAACTACCTACTTAAAGCGAAAATTAATACTTACTTGCATTCTATGATCGTTTGAAGATCTCGTACCTTACAGATTTGACAAGATGATGTGAAGGCATTGGCTGAGGTAACGATAGATTTATTAGGATATAGATGCAGAATTTTATGGATGACAAAGCCATCAATGATGACTGCAATACTTGGCGGCTTTATTTATGATAGAAAGGTAGGTGTGCAAGATATACTGATGGAAGGATCGTGAATTTTTTGAATTTTTGAAAAAAAAAGGTGGTGGAATACGAATGAACAAGTTTTGGAACACACAATTCGACATCGTGCTTGAAACTAGTGCATAAGTTCCAGAGCATCGGTGTGGGGTGCAACTAGAGTAGAATGAAATTAAGGTTCTGGAGCACCACCAAAAGATGCAACCGAAAAAGGAGAAATGAAGTTTTCAGAGCGTTGCCAAAAGATGTAGTCAAAGCAGCAACGGAATAAAAAATTTGGAGCATTGCTGAAAGATGCAGCCGGAGCAACAACATAATGAAATTTTTGGAGCATCGCTAATATGCGGTTGGAGCAGCAACGGAATGAAAGTGGAGTGACATGATAAAGAATTTTGACCTTCAAGAGCTTTGGACATTAGTGCAGAATGCCTCTTCGACATGATGAGCTTTGTACAAGTTTTGGAGCATCGGGAATGAGGACCGTCAAGTTTCGGAGCATCTGGCATAAGGATCATAATGTTCCAGAGCATCTTTGGAGGGTGCTCCGGAATTTATTTTCTGCTTTGAAAAAGTCTTGTAAAAAGGAATAAAAATTAGCTAAATCCAAAATCAAGAAATAAGAAAAAATATCTTGGCATACATGTTCTTTTATTGCACATTTTTGAATTTATATACATATATATATATATATTTTTAATTTATTTATTATTGTTGTTTATTTATTTATATTTTTTTAAGATAATAATACAGCATTGTTACCACATAGACTCTTCCTTGGCAAAGTCAACACATTGGACCTCGCCTTGCATTTCCACCATTCTTGAGAATTCCTCCTTATTGGCCGGCTTATGGTAGATGCATAAGCAACGACCATTAACTAAAATGGTGCATGTGTCACCATTGATTGGTTTCAACTGAACAATTCCATTTGAGAAGACTTCATCAATCTCATAAGGTCCCAACCAATGAAAACTGAGTTTTTCCTTATGATCCTTGTATCTTGAATCAAATAACAGGGCCCAGTTTCCATTATCAAACTCCCTCTCCTTAATATTTTTATCCTTCCACACTTTCCGTTGATGTTGAATTAGTTCATTTTGATGGACGATGTCTAAGTGAAGCTCATCTAGTTCACTTAGTTGCAAAACTTGTTCAACTTGGGCTCGTTTTAAATCTAGACCCAAATCCATAGTTGTTCGTAGAGTTTGTAGTTCAAACTCTATGGGAAGAAGAGGCTTTTTCCCAAAAATGATCTCATAGGGGTTGAATCCAGTTGTAGATTTCTAGGTTGTGTTGTATACCTATACGACTTCAGGGAGTTTCCTGGCCCAGTCTTTTCTTCAAAATGTTTTCGAGCTCTCTATTAGTTACTTCTACTTGGTCATTCGCTTGAGGGTGGTAAGGGGATGAATTCCTATAGATTACCTGAAAAAAGGTTGGTAAATGCCAAGAGCACTCTGGACATAAATTGGGGTCCCTGATCAATAACGATCATTTGAGGGGCTCCAAATCTAAGGAAGATTTTATTATAGAGGAAGTCTGTGACTTTCTATTCCCTAGCTATTTGTAAGGCTTGAACTTCTGCCCATTTTTTCAGGTAGTCGGTGCAAACCACTGTGTTCTCTTTCCCTTGAGAGGAAGGATCTATGGGTCCGATAAAATCTAAACCCCATTTATCGAATGGTTCTAGCACTACCTGTGGCACCAACGATATTTTCAAAGAAGTAGTTTTTCTTCCTACTCTCTGACATTCATCACAATGATGAACATAGTTCTTAATGTCTTTATGCATTTAGGGCCAATAGTATTTGGTGCTTTAAGACTTTATGTGAATTTCTCTTCACAGAGTAGTGCCCTCCCAAAGGATCATCATGACAAGCCTTTATAATATTGTAGGTTTTGTCTACCCTTACACATCTCCTCGAGATCATATCAGGACCGCAACGAAATAGCATTTTGTTAATCTTATTTTGAATGGGGCACTTTCCTTGATTAGACAGTTCTTTTGCTTAGTCGTGAATCTAGGGGGTACCTCTGAAGCAGCTAAATAGTTAGCGATATCTGTAAATCAGGGTGATTTTATAGAAACTGCAAACAGATTTTCATCTGGGAATTCATCTTGTACAAGAATACTATCACCTTCTTCATGTTTGATTCATGATAGAAAATTTGCTACCACATTATATTTCCCTGGTTTTTCAAGAATCGTATAAACGGTAACCTTATACCTTGTAATGTAGTGGTAGAATTTTTTTATGGCATGAACAACAACCAGGAATTCCTTTTTTGTTTTTGTATAGTTCTTTTCTATAGGACTAAGACTTTACTAATAAAATATATGGCATACTTTCCCTCATTCTCATCTTCTTGTCCAAAAACTACACCAATAGCATCGTCAGAAGCATCTACATAGATATAGAAGGGGATACTCCAATTTGGTCCTCGCAGAACGGGAGCAGAGACAAGATTTTCCTTTATGGTTTTTAATGATAGCTGACACTCAGGTGTCCAAACAAATTCTGCCTCTTTTTGTAAAAGAAAGAACATAGGAGTTGCAATTTTACTGAAGCCTTCTATGAACCTTATTTAGTAACCAGCATGTCCAAGAAAAATTCAAACATCTGTCTGAGTTTGAGGGATAGTAAATTTTTGGATGACTTCAATTTTCTTAGGGTCGACCTGTATTCCATCAAAGAAAATATGATGCCCCAAGACTATTCCTTGTTCCACCATTATTAAAAAAAAATCATGGCTAAGGGATAGTCTACTTTCCTCACAAACTTGCAAAACTCGATCTAGGTTCTGAAGAGTTTCATCATATGTTGACCCATAGACTGTAAAATTGTCCATGTAGACCTCGACACAGTCATTAATGAGTGTGTAAAATATGGTAAGCACGGCTCTCTGAAAGGTTGTTGGAGCATTGCAAAGTCCAAAAGAAAGCACTTTGTATGCAAATGTGCCCCATGGGCAAGTAAACATGGTTTTGTCTTGGTCTTCTGGAGCAACCTGTATTTGATTGTAACCACTAAATCCATCAAGAAAGGAGAAATATTTCCTCCCACCCAAGTTTTCCAAAACCTCATCAACAAATGGTAGGGGAAAATAATCTCTACAAGTGGCTTTATTGAGTACTCAATAATCTACACAGATTCTCCACTTCCCATTTTTCTTTGGGATGACCACCATAGGTTATACCCACTTACTATCAGAGATTGGATAAATAAATCCAACACGAAGGAGTTTCTCAATCTCAATTTTGACCAGATCCTTTAATGCAGGATTGAGTCTCTTCTGCAGTTGGTGAATAGGCCTTATACTGATGTCAGTGTAAATGTGATGAGTAAAAACACTTGGGTGAATTCCCCTCAAGTTCGTATAATCCCAAGAAAAATATTTAGACCTTTGTACCAACACATTAAACAACTTATCCTCTTGAGTTTCTGTCAGCCAACTATTGATATTCAAAGTTTCTCGTTATAATAGCATTATCGATTTTGTTTCAGGATGGACTGAAGTGAATATATACATAGGTCACAACAACGTGTTGAGAGGAAAACTATGAGGTATAAGCCAATGAAATCTCGTGACGTCTTCAAAGAAATGATTTATTCCGGGGGACCATGTTAGCTAAGGGACAAGGCATTCCCATTGTAGCATAATTGTGCTCTATTCCACTTATGTCAATTGGTTGCCCAAAAATCCTTGGAGCATTTATCATTTCTTCCTCATTCGAGGTTATATAAATTCATGCAATGTCGCTTCCTAACTCTTCTTATAGTTCTTCCCCATGTTGTTTAATTACTACCATAGCTAGGGAGGCTAAACTATCTAAACCATTGGATTCCTTAGGTTCATCAACCCAGACCTTTTTATGCTCAGTAGCCTTAGCAGGGGGATATAAAAAAAAAAATTTTACTCTCTTGACAATGTGAAATGGTCATTCCCCCTTCCCTAAAATCAATCTTAGTAGCAACTATGGCCAGCCAAGGTCTTCCAAGAATTATAGGATAACTATCTTTGGGAGTAAGTGACTGGATTACCTTGAAGTCGATAGGATATTCTCATTCATCAACTTTGACAAGGATGTTCTTAATGACACCCTTAGGGATGGCTATAGATTGATTTTCCATTTGTAAGACTGTGGTTGTAGAGGCCGTAAATCAGTTAAACCTAATTTTTCCATTACATCCATAGTCATCATGTTAATAGGTTCCCCTAGATCCACTAGTGCATTTGGTATTGCTACCTTGTTGATTGTAACAGTTATAAGTGGACTCCTAAGATCATCGTATTTCATAGCGATAGTCTTTCCAGACAAAAAACAGCTAAATAAGCATCGATATGAATGGTATTTATCTTTTTCAGCTTCATTCCTGGCATTTTGATACATAGTTGTTTGATTAACTGGTTTAACTCAGGAATCTCCTTTATTGCTTGCAATAAAGGAATTTCAATTTGTAGTTGCTTAATCTCTTGAATTAATGCAGTTTCTAAAGCCAAGGATGCTTCCAGAGTATCTTCTAGAGTTATTGACTTTAAAAATTCCATATATGGTGCCATTATGTTCTCCTTTGGAATTGGACTCTCCTTTTGTTGACTTAAGGATTGACCTTCCTCCCCCTGAGACAAGTCATCATCTCCTATCGCTGAAAAAGGCTCTTTGTTTGTGGGAGCGATATCCTGATTAGACATCATGTCTTTTATCAGATTTTTAGGCTCAAGTTCCTCCACTATCTCCTCAATAGTGGGAGGTTGAAGAGCTCGACCAGAGCGCAACTGCACATTCTCAAAGTGTATCGCATTGAGACCCGTAACATTTTCATGTTCGGTAGAATAGACTGGTGTATTCTAGAAATTATTCTTAGGATTGGGGAGCGGCTGTGATGGAAGTTGAGGTTGGTTCACCTGCTCATTCTGAGGAGAGTTTTGACCTGGAGGTAATAAATTTTATTACTGATTCCTCCTAGGTTAAGTATAAAACTAATTTTGTGCCCAATTCCATTGGGGGGTAGCATGTTGCTAGTACCACTATTGTTGTGGTTGATTTGACCACTGCTGATTTCCCCATGAGTGATTTTGTCCATTCAGAGGATCCCTAATAAGGAGTTCCCCAGTTAGGTTGTAGCGGAGGTGACTGATTCCAAGATGGAGTCCATTAATTATGAGCCCAGTTATTTTGTGGTCTCCATGCAGGATTGGAATTTTGTCCATATGAGAAATTACCTCCTTGACGTTGGTTTAAGGCATTTATCTCTTCTTCAATCTAAATGGTTTTTTTCTTAGTATTCTTGATATCAGACAGAATCTCACATTGATTTGTAGGATGGTTTTGCTCACAAAGTTGACAAACATTGACTTTATCTAAAGGACACTCACACAGTAGGTGTTTATTCTGACACCTTTGACAATAAATTGACAAGGTCTTTGGGTTCTGAGTTTTAGCTTGTATACCATCTAATGCGGTATTCAACTAAACAAGAATGTCTATTTTCAGATTTTCTATTTCTTTGTGGAGCTTACCTATCTCGTTAAACCCTTTAAAAAGATTAGTTTTGCGGATTTCTCCCCATTTATGGGAAAAATTATGACATAACTCACATATTTCCTCAAGGTTTAGTTGAGATACGTCACCTTTTCCCATTATATCAAGATTTATTCTAGTGTCATCATCAAGACCTTTAAGAAAAATTATATTGAGAATCTCAACGCTAATGGTCACTTCTCCACATCTTTTAGAGAGGAAGAGAAACCTATCGAGATAATACTCTAAACTTTCATCCTCGTTTTGTCTCAGTTTAAACAACTCCTTATGATCACTTACCCTATAGTAACTCTAGTATTTTTGCAAGAAGATAGTCTCCATTTCCCCTAGGATGTTATACTACCTGAACCCAATACTATAAACTAGCGCATTGTTGAATCTTTTAAAGTTGACGAAAACAGCTTCAGCTTTTGGTTGTCATTCTTGTAATCATAATTTTGACATAGGACTTTAAATTCAAAGAGAAGGTAGTCTAGGTATTCCGAGGAAAAGCCACAGAAGGTTGGAAGGAAAGTTGTGAGATGTTCTTCATTACGGTATATTTGTCCACATCCAAAGTAATATGATAGGTAAACGTTCTAAGAGGTTGAGGTTCATTGTGGTTAGGTTCATCTCTACGATATCCCATGATGTTCAGAGGATTTTGTTCCTCAAAAAAAAATTCTTCTATAACTGGTTGTTCTGCCAGTTGCTTGATAGGTAAATAATAGAAGGCCTCGGGTGGAGTAGGCTCAAATAATTTTTTCAAAAGTGTGGTCATCTGAGCCTTGGGCTTACCTAGGTATGATGGGTATGTATTTTGGGGGGTCTTTGGTAGAAAAATTCTGTGAGGGCCTCTTCTCCTGACCATGCAGAAAAGGAAGCCAACTAAGAAATTTGTGGTATAAAACTCAGTATTCAAATCGTCTCCTAATAACACTTAAGAATAAAGGCTATTTAAGTCCCCAACAATGGCGCCAAAAAGTGATAGGCTATCGTTAGGTCCTACTTTAAAATATTGAATGTCAATTAGTTGGTCAAGCAGTGTCCAAGGCAATTTGCAAAAGAAGATGATTTAGATAACTCATTTTATATTTTATGTTTTACCTTAAACTATTAGAATCAATTTTAACCTAAGGCCATTACTATTTAACTAGAAAATAATCTTACTCTAAGAAAATCCAAAAATACTAAGTTAAAAAGAATAAGACAACTAATTTAGAAAGCAACACAACTAAACTAGAAAGCATAGAAACAAGCAAACTAAACAACTGATATACTACACAAGGAGAAAAATATGTGAACAGACAATGAAACATCTTTTAAATAGTAAATTATTTTATCAACTACAAAAGATAACTCATACTAATTAAAAACAATGGTGCTCTGAAACTTTAGACTCAACTTTTAACAAACTTAATTACCTCCTACTAAACAGTAATCTAACTTTAAACAAATGAACAACAAAATAGTAAAATACTTATCTATCTAACTAACTCCCCTCAAGTGGCCAGCTCTTGGGTTAACACTTCATCTTTAAATCACATAAGTTACAAGTTTTGGAGTCTATCTATTACGAACAGTCATCATCACTCATAATTCAAAAGTGTATCGAAAGACAGAAATCTGGTAACTCATTCAGCAGTATTTTGAAAACCATGTGAACAGCATAACGATACTTCTTATGTCTTATTCATCACTTATGAAATTTTATTCTTATATAGATAACTTGTAACTAAATCCTAAATTTAAGATGGCGTGGATAGCCATTGAAAAAGTCCTCAACAACTTAAAAACTAACTTTTATGTCTTTAAAGCTCATAAACATATAGAAGGCTTCGAGAAGAGCCATGAAGTTTTGATAACATTATTTTAAATAATAGAAACTAAATCCTCGGTGCATTATCCCAGTATTCAGGAGTAGGTTCGTAGCATCTATTCTTTACCACACTTGAGGTATGTGTTGGTTCAACTTTCGCAACAACTGCTCGATGACTGATTATTTCCTACAAAAACACTCAAGTCAACCCATTAAACCTACTTTGGAAAATTTCCTCAATTGATCAAAAGAAAAAGAGAAAGCATAATTTTCCTTAAAATAAGCAATTATTTCTTCTAAAGTTCAATAAATTGGCCTAGGCTTAGGATTGAGTTGGTAAAAGTAACCTTTCTAGATTTTATTATGATGAGGTTATTTTTACCTCATCAAGAGGGTGCGCCAGATTGATTTGAGGTTGCAAAGAGGCAACAACTACTAGGACAAACCCCAGAAAAGGAGGTGGATTGGGCTGAGAGGCAACACCTTGGTTGTGGGAGAGGGTAGCCTTGAAGTTAGTTTGGAGCGGTTGGGAGGAGAAATATGCTGCCAACGGTGAAGGAGAAGTTGAGGGCAAATGAATGGAACGAGGGGATGTGGATGAAAGTGAAGTGGGTTGGTTGAATGTGCCAAAGGTGAATGCTTCCCCTATTTTAGCTCTTCTAGCCCTAGTAGGATGTGGTAGCTCTTCAAATTCTCCTCTATTTGGTGTAGATCTTAAGACTATGAAATATTTCAGGGGAGAATGAACCAATTCGATCCAGCTTAACATGATTCGTTCCCTCCTAGCACTAGTTTTGTTGATGGGTTTTTTTTCACTTCTCAACATAAGTAATGCATAATTCCATCAGCTCTCTTGAAAGGTAGAAATCTACAAGCAAGTTACAAAATCATACCCCAAGGTCTCTTGGATGTCAGGTCATGACTTACTTGGAATATCTCAATTGGTTTCATGTTATTTGTTGGTAATCATAGGGAAGCCTTATATGTTAAGTTGGAGGGAGATTGGTTCTTTAAATGAAGTTTCTAAGAGTTGGAATTGATGTGAAATTGTTCCAAGTTTAAGACAATAGTATAAAATCCACTTTCATCATCAGATTTGGCTTTACAATGATGCCTGAAATTTTCCTAAACTACTATTTCAAAGAAAGGTAAAAAGGGAAGGGAAAATAAGAGGTTCCTAGACCTAAAACTACCAATGAACAGTGATAATGGAGAGCGCTACAATGGAAAACCTTCCTAAAACTAGATTCCACTTAACCAAATCAGCTAAAAGTGTCATGAAACAAGTACTATCTTCTAAGGTCTACAAATTTTCAACCATTCATTCACAATGAAGCATGAATAAAAGATGAAGTTTATGTGCAAAAATCAATATATGTTCAGACTAGCTTTACACTGTTGTTTATCATCAACAAATAGAAAAAATCATGAACAAGGAAAGGCGTCAAGACAACAACATTCTTCAACATCAATGAAAAACATTTACTAATCTACTAAAGCATGTAAAACACATAGAACAATAAACTAAATCTACCAACTATGAGGAGAAGAATTGTGAAACATGAATGAAACTCAAGAATCCACCAAATCAATGAATCTCTATTAGAATTTCAGCAGCATGTCTTTACAACAACTCAACTCTCTCTTCAAAATGAGAGACCCCCTATTTATAGTGCTCAAAAAGAAAAATGACTGGCCAAGATTTAATCTCAGTTTGTGGCCAAGATTCATTACAATCTAGGGTTTCACCTACCCCCAAATATTTTATAATTTAAAATAAATTCTTGTCTTCTAGCCTGCTTTGTCCTCTAATTCCCAACACTATAGCACTTATGTCTTTTGTTGATTTCTCTTTTTCTATAACTAAACAGTGAGGAATTCATCATCAATGATAGGCTTTCCAACCTCCTTTTGTAATGTGGTATATTCCATGAACTTTCTAATTAGTACCCGAAGCTTATCCCATTCCATTATATTTGATTGAATCACCTAAAATGACAATTTCTTTGATCTATTTGTGATCAACTCCCAATTCTTCAGGCACTTGGGTGTAGCCTTGGCCATTTGTTCAGATCAAACAAAATCCCTAGCAACAAATTCCATAAAATTTCACGTTAATGCATCTGCAATTGTGTTCTCCATCTTATGGAAATATGGTCTTATTTGTTGGGAACAGGTGCCTCATCTTCTGGCTTGAACCTCTATAAAAGACTTGGTGTTTTGAAGCCTTTTCTAGACTTTACCTCTCTACCACTAGGAGTTCTTCTTAGAGGCGTGGTAGTGTAGTTTACCACCATACTACGGGCCTCTATTGCTCTATCCGCGGTTGGGTGGTGTAATCGCCTTACCGTGGGGTCTCTATCCTTAGCTAGCGGTAGCGCAGTTGACTACATGGTCAGTTTGATCGTTTACCTCCCTATCGCAGAGGTTTCTCGAAGATGGCACAATGGCCGTAGTGAATGGTGACAGTCATCAAAGAATGCTTACCGCCATAGTGTGATGGAATTTTGGCCATGTCGCGGTGGCAAGGAAAGCTATGCAGGTCAGGAAAGTTGCTTACCTCCTTACCGTGGAGGTTTGGCAGTCAGGGCATGGTAGCATGGTGGGGTTGATGGTCGGTGCAGGTGGTTACCACCATACCATGGAAGGCTTCCCAGTGATTATCAGTGATGCGGTGATGAGCGATAGGTCGGTAGATAGGCCGCTACCTCAGTACCACGATAGTGTTAGGAGAGACCAGCGGTTATACAGTGGAAGTGCCATACTGCAGAGGTATGTCAACCTTCGAGCGGTGTTGCAGTGACACTGCCATGTCGTAGTGGTCTCTTTGGCTCAACGGGGTAGCGTGGTAAGAGGTGTTTGGCATTTTTGTTGACTGGTCTAACTTGGTTGAAAGCGGTGAACGAATAGAGAGGTGACACGTGGCAAGTAATCAATGACTAGTTGGCCAAAGTTTGAAGTAGTGAAAACATTAACTGAAGGCTCAATTCAGCAGGTGATAGGATCTGATTATGGCAAAGAGAATTAATGTTTGGACATCTCGATGCGTGATTGTAGGGTGACTTGGTCAGAAGCGATTGGATTCGTCTATTAGAAGGAAGGTGCATAATAATGGCACCCGATTGGCTGGTTGGCAGAATAATGTATGTAAGACTTGTAACAATTGGATATAGAGGTATAGTCACTAAGGTGACAAAAAAAATTGAATTCACTATATGTGGTAATAGAATTGGAATAGTGAAGAGGTCGACTGAATGTTGTTGAGAGCTAACATCTTCAAGTAAATTCTGTAACTTTGTATGTAGACTATTTTTTACTGTAATACAAAGTGATTTAACTTGGTGTGGTGAGTTTTTCTCCCGTAAGGATTTTTCCACATAAATCTGGTGTTATCTTTGTGATTGTTTATTTATGTTACTCTTGTTATCCTGTATGTGTTCATCTTAAATGTTTGGAGCTTTTAAAACTGGTATTTTCACTTCTCCTCTGTGGTTTTAGCGTTAGGAAAGTGTTTCTACACCATTTGTTTTCCTTTCAAGTGGTATCAGATCTTGGTTAGTTGTATCCTTATTAGTAAGACTTGTTTTTTGTGCTAATATTGTTCCTGTGGGAGTCTTGCAAAGTTAGAACCTAGTTTTATTTGAGATGGTGAGTACATCAGGTAGAGTAGAGATTGAAAAATTCAATGGAAGAAAATTCGAGTTATGGAAACTCAAAATGGAAGACTTACTTGTGGATAGAGACCTTTAGGTTGTTGTGTCTAGAGCTATGCCACAAGGTATCAAGCAAGAAGATTGGGACCTTGTAGATAGAAAAGCGAGAGGTCTGATAAGACTTAGTCTGCCAATTTTGTACTCCTAAACATCCATGAGGAGAAGTCTGCAACCTCATTATGGAAGAAGCTTGGTGATATTGATTAGGGAAAGTCTTTGGTAAATAAGTTATTCTTGAGGAAGAATTTGTATTCCTTTAAGATGGAAGAAGGTTCATCTATTGCAAACCATCTGAACTCATTTAATATGAGTGTTTCTTAGTTCACGTCTATGGGTGTAAAGATAGAGGAGGAGGATCTTTGCATGCTCATGTTATGTTCGTTACTTGACACTTGGGATCATCTTGTAATGGCTATTGGAAGTGTGACCACTACTTTCAAGATGGAATATGTTGTTGCCTCACTAATGTCTGAACAGATGCGAAGGAAGTCTTTAGATATGGCCAAAGAGGCCCTTGTTGTTCGAGGTAGATCGAAGGAGAAAGGCAAGAAGAAGGACAAGAAGTCCAAATTCAAATCTGAAGGGAGGTCAAAGTCTCCTGGTAAAAATTCCAAGGTGAAATGCTGGAATTGTGGGCAGCCTGGTCATATCCAAAAGGATTATAAGGAGAAGAAGAAGAAGAAGAAGAAGAATGCTTCAGACAATGACTCTTCTCAAAGTGATGCATATGTCTTCATTGCAACCTTGGAAACTCAGGCATCAGATGATGTTTTGTTGGTTGACTCAGGTGCATCTTTCCACATGATGTCTCATAGAGAGTGGTTCACTAAGTACAAGAAATATGATGGTGGAAAGGTGTACCTAGCAAGTGATTCAACACTGGAGATTGTTGGTCGTAGAGAAGGATGAAGATACTCTTTTGGGTGCAAATTCCTTGGAGGTGAAACTCCCAAAAGAGAAGACCATTTTGTGGCATCATAGACTCGGTCACATAAGTGAGAAAGGTTTAAAAACCTTGAAAAATAAAAATCTTGTTGAAGGGCTTGTTGATTGTAACCTTGAGTTTTATTTTTGTGAACATTGCATATATGGAAAGAAACACTATGTTTTATTTTATTCGAGTCATCATAAATATTCTGGTGTACTAAATTATTTTCATTATGATGTTTTTGGTCTAGTTAATGTTCCTTCATTATCAAAGTCTAGATATTATGTTTCTTTTATTCATGACTATAAAAGAAGGGCATTTATATACTTTCTTAAGAGCAAATCAGAAGTGTTCAGTTAGTTTAAAGAATTTAAAACTCTGGTAGAGAATCAAACTAGAAAGAAAATCAATTGTTTGAGGACGGATAATGGTGGTGAGTTTTGTTCTACAAATTTTGAAAGGCACTGCAAATACCATGGGATTAAAAGGCATAAAACTACACCTTATACTCCAAAATAGAATGGAGTTGTTGAAAGGTTGAACAAAACATTAATGGAGAGAGCGAGAATTATGTTGAGCAGTGTTGGTCTAGAGAAGAAGTTCTGGGCTGAGGCTATAGCTACATCATGTTACCTGGTAAATCATTCACCTTTTTCTTCTCTAATTGAAAAAACACCTTTGGAAGCATGGTCTGGTAAGAAGCACTCTCTAAGACATTTGTTTCTTATGACATGAGGCATATGAATATGTGCCAAATGAAAAGAGATCTAAGTTGGAGAACAAGGTTGTTAAATGTATCTTCATCAGCTATGGCATTGGTGTGAAGGGATACAAGCTTTGGAATCTTGATACTGAGAAGGTTTTGTACAACAGAAGTGTAATATTTCATGAGCTGAAACCTTCAATAGTTGATCCACAACTAGAGATAGATAAAAGAGAAAAGAAGAATGATGTATTTTAAATTCCTCAGACTCCAAAAAAAGAGGAACTATATGATGTACCTGAAACTGAGGAGAGTTCAAGCAGCTCTGAGAGTTTTGAAGATGAAGAACCACAACCTCAACAAGTAAGAAGGTCTACACATAAAAAAATGACAACCTGATAGGTATGGTTTCTCTATGTTAGATTTGAATTGTGCCTATTCTTTGATTACTAGCACTGATGAGCCTAGGACTGTAAAAGAAGCTATTAACATGTCTGATTCAAATTCCTTGTTGGAAGTCATGAATGAAGAAATGGAATCATTGAAGAGAAATGAAACCTGGGATTTGGTACCTTTGCTTGAAGGGTGAAAGTCTATTGGTTGTAAATAAGTATTTAAGAAGAAGACTGGTCTAGATGGAAGTGTTGAAAAATATAAGGCAAGGTTGGTTGCAAAGGGATTTTCCCAGATTGAGGGAATCGATTATGGAGAAATATTTTCCCCTATAGAAAAGTTGACATCTATTAGGTTTCTTTTGTCATTGGCAACAACATATGACTTAGAGATTGAGCAGATGGATGTGAAGACAATGTTTCTCCATGGAGAGCTGGAAGAAGAGATTTATATGTCCCAGCCTAAGCACTTTGTTGAAAAAAGTAAAGAAAGTCTAGTCTACAAATTAAAGAAATATTTGTATGGTTTGAAGCAGTCTCCTAGAATTTGGTACCAGAAATTTGACACTTTTGTGTTGTTTATGGGATTTTTGAAATCAAAATCTGATCATTGTGTGTATTATAAATTTAAGAATGATCATGTATTTATTATTACCCTGTAAGTGGATGATATGTTGTTCATAGGAAATAGTAAGACTATGATTTCTGATTTTAAATCGCAGTTGTCTGCAAATTTTGAAATGAAAGATCTAGGTGCAACAAGCTATATTATGGGGATGGAAATAATCAAGGATAGAACAAGTAGAAAGCTTTGGGTCAGCTAGAGTAAGTATATTAACACTGTCCTAGAGAGATTTGGTATGAATGATTGCAAGCAGCTAGTTGTTCCAATTATGTAGGGAATGAAGCTATCTGTTGAAGACTGTCCAAAATCTACTACTGAGATGGAGGAAATTACCATGGTGCCTTATGCAAGTATTGTTGGTAGTCTAATGTATGCAATGTTCTATACAAGGCCAGACATTTCCCAAGGAGTGGGAGTTCTTAGTCATTTTATGGAAAATCTAGGAAGGACACATTGGGATGTTGTGAAGAGAGTGTTTAGATATTTAAAGGGTGCTTCAGAATATTCTTTGTGTTACCATGGAAACATGGTTGCATCAAAGAGAACTCTCAGCATTCGTGGATATCTGGACTCTGATTGGGTGGAGGACATTGATAGCATGAGATCCACTAGTGGATACACTTTCTTGCTAAATGGTGGTGCAGTCAGTTGGATGAGCAAGTGATAGGCTATAGTCACTTTATCCACTACAGAGGCTGAATACATGGCAGCAACACACACCTACAAATAAATTGTTTGGTTGAGTTGTTTGTGTTTTGATATTGGTTTTAATACAAGGAAGATTACAATTTATTGTGATAGTCAAAGTGCTATTTTTTTGGCAAAGAACCCTACTTTCCATGCCAGGACGAAGCACATTGATGTGCAGTATCACTTTGTTAGAGACATGATGGAGGATGGAAACGTCTGTTTGGAAAAAGGTTGACATTTTGAAGAACATTATAGATGCATTAACGAAGCCAGTGAGCACGGAAAAGTTCAAATGGTGCACAGATTTGATGGGCCTTGGGGCCTATGATTGTTAGTAATTTAAAAGTCTAGAGGAAGCCAAGAAGCCTTCGTCAAGTGGGAGCTTGTTGGGAATAGGTGCCTCAACTTTTGGCTTGAACCTCTGTAAAAGACTTCGCATTTTGCAGTCTTTTCTGGACTTTACCTCTCTACCACTAAGAGTTCTTCTTAGAGGAGCAGTAGCACGGTTTATCGCCATATCACAGGCCTTTGTTTCTCTATCCTCGGTTGGGCAATGTTATTTCCTTACCGCGGGGTCTTTGTCCTTAGCTGGAAGTAGCATGGTTGACTGTGCAATCAGTTTGATTGTTTACCTCCCTAGCGTGAAGGTTGCTCGAAGATGGTGTGGTGGTCGTGGTGAATAACAAAAGTCAACAAAGAATGCTTATCCCCATATGATGATGACCTTTTTTCCATGTCGTGGTGGTGAGGTAAGTTGTGGCGGTCAGTAAAGTCACTTACCTCCTTACCGTGGAGGTCTGGCGGTCGGGGCGCAATAGTGTGGTGGCCTCGATGGTTAGAATAGGTGGTTACCACCATGCCATAGAAGGCTTCAAAGTGATCGGCGATGACACCCTGATGAGTGATGGGTTGACAGACAAGTCACTACCTCGATATCGCGACAGTGTTAGGAGATACCAACAGTTATGCAGTGGCACCGCCATACCGGAGAGGTCTATCAACCTTGGAGCGGTGTCACGGTGGTCTCTTTTTCTCAACGAGGTGGTAAGAGGTGTTTGGCATTTGTGTTGACCAGTCTGACTTGACTAGAAGTAGTGAACGAATAGAGATGCAACACATGGAAAGTAATCAACGACTGATTGGCCAAAGTTTGAAGCGATGAAAGCATTAACTACAAGGCTCGATTTGGCAAGTGACAGGCTCCGATTATGGCAAAGAGAATTAATGCCTAGACGACCCGATGCGTGATTGCAGGGCGACTTGGTCATAAGCAATCGAATTCATCTATCAAAACGAAGGTGCATAATAATGGCACCTGATTGGTTGGTTGATAGAATAATGTTTGTAAGACTTGTAACAGTCAAATACAGAGGTATAGTCACTAAGGTGACGAAAAAAGACTGAATTCACTATATGCGATAATAACATTGGAACAGTGAAGAGGTTGACTGAATGCTACTGAGAGCTAACATCTTCAAGGAAAGTCTGTAACTTTGTATGTAAAATATTTTTTACTGTAATACAAAGTGATTTAGCTTGGTGTGGTGGGTTTTTCTCCCGTAAGGGTTTTCCCACGTAAATTTGGTGTTATCTTTGTGGTCATTTATTTTTGTTCCTCTTGTTATCCTGTATGTTTTCATCTTAAGTGTTTGAAAGTTTTAAACCTAGTCTTTCCACTTGTCCTTTATGGTTTTAGCGTTAGGAAAGCATTTTTGCACTATCTGTTTTCCTTTCATTATTTTCCTAGGATCCAACTCTACGTGAGGCATGTCATAGTCAGTCATGAGCTTCAGGTACTCTTTAGCATCCACCTTGTGTTCCTTGGCCCATTCTAAATTGAGCTCAATGTAATGGAGCACTTGCTCCAAGACTTCTTTCTTGTGGTCTAAGCTCATTTTCCATGTTTTAACTAGCCATTGATCACTCTTTGCCAGACCTAACTCCTTTTCTCATAATTTATCAGTTATCTTAAGGATGGCTTTGAGCTTAGGATAACTGATCTTATATAGCTCAGTGAAGCGATGGTAGGTTTTCTCTGTGTCCTCTAGTTTCTTTTGCATGTCCCAGAACTTATTCATTGTGAGGACGACATGGTTCATGCCCATATCTCCATTGTAAATTACCCATCGGAGCTAATCCTCAGTGGCCTTGGACCATTTCTTCCTTTTCTCTATCTTTTCCATGTGATCCTTTGATTACAGCAGCGGTAAGGCTAACGATGTTCTTGGCAATTCCTTGGCACAAGACCATTGTTGTATGTAGGCAATAATATCTACCACTTGTGCTTTCAATTCCTCCTTGGAGGACTGGTCCTTATTCATTTGATGAACAATTGAAGCTTTAGACCCTTGGGGTTGATCAATCTTTTTTTCCTTTAAAGTTGTACCCAAATCAATAGTGGAGATATTGTAAGTTACCCCTTCTTCTTTATCCATCACAAGGGTTGCAACTTGCACCGTCTGGGATACCAATGCATCCATCATGATGTGTGATCAGACATTTGGCTTATTTTATCTCTTGGCTCCTATTTGAGACCATGCTACAATAGCATCCAACCTTGCCTTGGGATCCATGGGGGAAGGGATCTTCTTCTATATTTTCTTCTCCAACCACTTGTGCATTTGAGATCCCTCTTTTGGTGATTCTTGATCACCCTCTTCTCTTTGAATGCACTGGATTTTTCCTTTTCATGATTCAAGGATTCTCTCTCTATTTTCTCTTCATCCTCCTCATCTGAGTGCCAAATGAATACAACCTTCTCTTCATATTTGGGGCTATCTTCCCCTTCAGGCACCTTTTCTTCTTCTTGCTTGGACTCTACATGAACTTCTACCTCAGGGATTTTCCTTGTTTCAACATCTTCTTTAAGCTTATCTTCTTTTTCAGTGTCATCTTATTTATTTTCTTCTTCTCCTTCTTCTTCCTTTTCACGAGGCACCTCTTCTTGTTGGCCAAGGTCTGTATCCTCTTCTCTATACGGAGGATCGGTAGACATTTCCATGTCTTTATCAGTTTATTTCTCTTCTTCAATTGACTACCTCTCCATTTCCTCCCCAACATCCTTGAGTTGTTTGGAAAACTCCTCTTCAAGTTCTTGATCGAAGGATTCCATTATATACTTGGCACTAGGGTTTTTGACATATTATTCTAAAGATTGTGACCCCTCCTCTTCTTCATATACCACTTCATCGATGACCAAGTGTTGGTGCTCTAGATGTGCATGGTAGTCATATCTGAAGGGATCATCAAGTTAAGCATCCTTTTCCTTTCCAGCTGCCTCCCTTTCTCCTCTCTCCAATTCTTCTGATTTGTGCATTGTCGCCTCCATTTTGGGTGGCTCTATTGTAGGAGGGATGGGGAGATTGGCAACGAATTGAGCTAAGGCAACTTGTACTACGAGATTCATCAAAACTCTAGAAAGCTCCATAGGAATGTTTTTCATATGTTTGGAAAAATCTTTTGGAAGAGTGAGGGTGGGCATTATTGTTGTTGAGGCTAGCATAATTGTCATTGATGGAGACATTGAGAAAGAGGAAAGTGGGGAAGTTGTAGCAGAGGAGGAATCCCTTACCATGATGGGTGCAACGGGCAAGGTGGCAGCAAGGTGAACCGAGATATCCACTCTGGGCAAGGAGGAGGCTACTAGCACTTGAGATGCAAAAGGAGGAGTAACAGCAGTGGTGATGGTGGTAGCAGCAAGGATAGAGGCAGTGGGTGGTGACTTGGGTTGCTCGAACTCTTCCTCTTCTTCTCTTTCATGCATTGGATCTTCTTGAATAGTGGGAATCTCAGAGAACCCACCCAATTTCTTCACTTTCTTCGAGGTTTCAGCTTCTGATGGCTTCCTCGAATATACCTTATGGTTCGACTAATGCTAAGATACTTCCTTTCTCTTTCGGGACTTGGTAGCTGGAGGAGAGTTGGGAGCTTCTTCATTTGCGGTGGTGGTCCCACTATCAGTCTCGCTCTTGAGCTCATCTTCGAGCTCGCCATAGGTCAGATCACCCACTTAGAGCTTCAATTGAGCAACTTGTGCATCAAACCATTATTTAGTCCTGTGCTCAATTGGCTTTGTCAAAATATCAAGGTCGTTGACCTCTTCCTCATTCCAATCTATGAGGGGTTGCGGAAGGTTAGCAACGACATCAAACCTTGGATCTATAATGGTGTTTTCATCTTCAAAAATCTAGTCTGGCACTCAAAATAGCTTAAATATTTTAACAAATTAGGTTGTCATACACATTTAATGCCTCATGCATACCTCTTTATCATCTCAATAGTTGACCCATAAATCTTCAATGTGATGTAGATGGGCATACTCGTTCCCTATGAATTTATTTAATTTTCCATAGGGGTCCATTCTTAGCTGAGGAGTGTATTGGCTCAGATTGTACTCAACAAGCTCTTTTTTCAAAATGCTCAGTGCTTTGGGTTTTCGGGAGAGCATACATTCCTTGCCCAAATGTGAGAAATAAGGCACTGTTACCCAATGCTTGCTAGTGAGGAGAGTATGGGCATTCTGCAATTTCCTTAATACTTCTAATAAAATCATTCGGTCATTCAAATACTAGGGAAACTTGTATGGTTTATCACTGAAGCCCTCGGTTAAGATGTAAGTAAATTTGGGAAATTGGATAAACAAAAATTTGAACCTTTGGATGAAGGCACGGATGCTATGAGTGAATCTTCTCTTGAAGTCCCTTTCGAGGAGTCTGATGATGTGCCTGATGAATATATCGTTCACCCTGCAGTAATCTTTTTTGAAGTTAGTATTGGAGTTGCGAGTACTAGTCATACACTTTCAATTCCCTCCCTGGAGTTGTGTTTGGTTCTACGAACAAAACTTGGTATGGAGTGGCATCGGCCAGAAGATAGACCAGATAGGATGTCATGAAGAATTGGTGGGACTTCTTCACTGCTAGGAACTTCTCATGCATGTTCTTGCTAATCATCCAGGCCCAGTCAAACTTGGTTGTGCCTTTGATAATCTCCTCTATGAAATAAAACATCCAATCGAGGAATTATGTCGCAGTCGGGATGCCCATGAATCTTCTCAACAAAGTCACAAAATTATGGTAATCTTCATAGAAATCTCTTTTGAATCATTATTGGGGCACCTTGTTTGCACTCCCCCTTTTGTCCTTTAACCAATATTCGTTAATCAATTTCTTGCATTTCAAGGGTTCCACCTTCCACATGTTCTGGATATATTCCATTGTGGCTTGATCCATATGATCAAAGGTGGGGATGTGGAATGTATGTGCTATATATTTGGTGAAGAGATCAGCCAACACCCAGCCATCTCAGTCTACAATCCTTTTACTTTTTTCTTGGTAACCTTCTCTGCAAGCCATCACTAATTTAGGTGCTACAAGAGTTGGTGGGAAGCCAACCACCTTAGCCAGACTACTTTTCCTTATCTTCTTTGTGTTCTCTGTGGCGGGCTTGACTATGACCCTTTCCTTGAATTCATCGATATTGACGTGGCTGAGGTTGGTGTCTGTAATATTTTCCCATTCTATGGTGACCTAGGAGGTGACCTCCACTCCTTGAAACTAGTATTTCATCTAATCTTTATCCTCTTTCCCCCTCGGGGCCTTAGAAAATTTATTTCCCTTTTCTTGCTCTATGGACGCCCCTGGCGGTCTTGCAATTAATTCCATAAATCCTGCAAACACAGGCATAGTAAGCACATTGAACTACAAAATGAGGGGAGTGTTAGCGAAAACCTGCAAAACTAACGTTAGATCAAGTAATTCAGCTTTTAAAGGTCATAACATCTCTTAAAGATCCTCATTTTCCTTTCGTTTTAGGGAGATTGAACAATGTGGGCCCAGCGATGCGGGTTTCCCTAGGTTGGTGGTCGTTTGGAGGTCTATTTTTTGGAAATGGCACTGACAAGGTGGAATCCCACAGACAAAATCCCACAAGGCAGGACTTGCAAGCAAGGAGGACGGTCATCATAAAACCCCTTCAAGGCTCAGGTTGAGCAAGGATGTGGGTGGGAGACCACGGAAGGCAGCCAAGTGGTGGTCATTTCGAAATGGTGAAGGCGAGACGATGACATGCAGATGGTGGTCCATACCTTCAAGCCTGCAAAATTCATTACAGTGCATCATTTTCTTAAGCGAAGGCAAATAGTTGTAAGAAGGTCAGACCCCATAGAGCGAGAAGTAGCTCGGGCACAACTATTTTTGAAATGAAAATTGGAAAATGACCAGGACGGGGTGGCAGTCCACAAACAGTTGCCCGCAAGGACTGGTGCACAACTGAGTTTAACTTAGTCATTTTTTGTGATGAGGTTGAAGGGAGATGGATCATGCAGAGCCCGCATAGAGGACAAGAAAAGGGGGTTGGTCATTTGGAAGCGACGATTAGCACGGGGCGGCTCATAGATTGCGGCCCACAAGGGTCAACCTAAAGGAGACCAGTACTTAGCCAATTTTGAGGAACATGACCCAGACGATGAGGAAGGGCTCAAGACCCGCCAAGCGGATGAAGGGGGAAAATTCGTCGTTTGAGGATTGAACGTTACTAACGATGTCGAACAACGAAGGGTGGTCCACAAGAGGCGGCCTGTAAAGGATTGATTAGTGTGATTTTTTTCTTGACGATAAATGGTCTAGTGGGGTCCGTCAGGCAAGAAGTTGGGGTTAAACCGCTGTTGGGAAATGATGAATAGATGGGGTTATCAATTGGTAGAATCTCATAAAGTGGGACCCACAGAGGTTGTAATTATTTCCCCTAACTTAGAATTTTCATTAACTCCCAAGGGTGACAACGAGGAGGTGGTGTCCGTCCACGTATTTGGGTCCGCCGATGGTAGTAGCCTTGATTCGTCGTTTGTTTTCATAGTGCTGAGGCAACGACGACAGGAGGTCTGCAGGCTGCAAGGGCCTACCGACCGTTGTTAAGAACAACCATAGAGGAGATAAGTCTCGTGTGGCCCAAAATGGTCAAGGTTCAAAGGATTTTAAAATTCTAAATCATCGATTCTACGTGGAAAACTTCCTTCTAGTAGATTTCATCATTTTTTCTCCTAAACTCTTAACCATTTTGCATAATTTCACAAAAAATGCTTAACTAGGTGGCGAAGGAAACCCTACCTCAATAACCCACACGAAGGTGATGAATCTGGAGGCAACGATCGAAGATCGAATGGTGATAGGATCACATGGGTACGAAGACGGTAGAAGCAGGATGAGCACATTGACAAATGCAGAGAATTTTAGTGAAAATGACATCTCGTTTTCAACTATTTATAAAACTTTGCACATTAAATGCTAGTATGACGACCGAAGCGCTTTGTGGGTGTAATTTTCAAATAGTCGACAGTGCAGAACTTGAAGCCCACGAGGCAGGCCACAACTAGGTATTCATTGTTTGGCAGCAACCAAGGAGATAGACAAGGAGGACGCAAAGCCCATAGGGTGGAAAACCCGACCGACTCAGCTGATGCGTAAACAATGAATGGACAATGGAGTTCCGCTAAGGGTGGCCCACAAGAATGGACCCACAAGGGCCGAAAGATAACAGTTTAAGAGACATAACGCAAACTACCAAGGAGGCTTCATGAAGGCCAAAGACTTAGAAATTTTGAGGGTGGTGAAACTTGGTCAATCTAAGATGATGACTTTAGGACTCATTGACCTCTTAGGACTCAAAAAATGGGGGGCACACAAAATGATGCGAGGGAAAAATGACTCAACGAAGCATAAATTAGAGGGTCCCCATTCAGAATGAGACGTGTGTGCTATAGGCACAACACTCTCCTTAAAAAAAATTCCTCCAATATCCGTTCTCAAAAAATTTATAGTCTTTCCCTTTTGATTCTCTACTAGAGCTTTAAACTTCTTAAAATAAGAAAATACTTCAAACTTCTTCTTAAGAAGATAAATCCATACCTTACGAGAATAATCATCTATAAATGAGACAAAATATGACAAACTTCCAATAGATTTAATAGGAGCTTCCCAAGTATTTGAATGAACTAATTCTAACACATCCCTACTTCTAGTAGTACTTCTAGAAAAACTCAATCTATTTTGTTTTCCAAAAAAACAATATTCACAAAAATTCAAATCTTTACCTTTGGCACCTGGAAGAATATTTATATTTAGTAGTACTTATAGTGTCGACAAATGAACTCCTTTACATTTCACACTATGTTTGGTTCCCCTAATTTAAGTGGACTTAATTAAGCCTCTAATTGGCCCAAAATTATATTTACAATCCTAATTAATTGCAATTTCTGAATGGGGGGTTGTGATTTAATTAATGCATTTATCATTATTAACATCCTGAAATTCATTAACAAATATAAACACCTAAAATAATCCTAGTTATATCTTATGTGTTTGATGCATAGCTCCTTGGATGGTGGCGATGGAACTGGTGCATTTTCAAATTGCGAAAAGGCAGGATTTCTTGATGGTGTTGTAGGCATTAATGGCGGACAGTTAGTTGATGTGAAGTTGATGCCAGTCGGGTCCTTTGTTGAAGGTAAGTATTGTGGGTCCCCTTTGATGGGAATTTTATTTTTAGGAAAAACGGGGTTCCGCAAGTTGTGTGCCCAACTCTTTCTCTGACATCCTTCTCTAAAAAGGGGAATCTCGGGACTGAAAATTTTGGGCCAGGCCAAGTGTCTGGTGCTTTGATGGGACTCCTAATCTGGGGGATCTTGAGATTGATGACTAAGAATGACTTCTTGTCGAGCTCCTCTATCAATTGGAAGAATTTGCTCGAGGTGAAGCCTAAAGGTAAAAGTACTTCTCCTATGTTGTTTTTTGCTAATGCAAAAATTGGAGAATACTCTATCTCTATCCTAGATTGTATTGTTGATAAGAGTATGTCAAATATCGATTTGGCTCTATTGGGTAAATTTGTTGGGCCTCAGCCTCATATTGAGTTGGTGCACAATTTTGTTGCTAGTCGTTGGATGCTTAAGAGATAGATTGATGTAGCCACTATGGCCAAAGGTTTCTTCTCCTTCACTTTTAACTATGAAGATTATTTGGTGACGGCACTGATGGGTGGCCCCTAGTTTCTTGGGAGGTCTTTGTTGATGTTGAAAAAATGTGAACCTAGATTTAATCTGAATTCCTACTCCTTTGTGATGACCCTAGTTTGGGTTAGACTTCCTGGGCTCCCATTGGAATTCTAGGGTGAGCAAGTTTTTGAAGGGATAGCAAGCACATTTGGTTGCTTGTTGTCAATTGACCAAATGAATCCTTCCAGGAAGCATTTGGTTTATGCCAGATTCAGTGTGAATGTTGAACAATCTTCTGATTTGTCGACCATGATAAAGATTAACTCAAAGTTTGGTGTGTAGGACTAAGCGGTTGAATATGAGTCCATTTTGTTCGCCTATTTCCATTGTAAGAAGGCTAGTCACTGGGTGAAAAAATTTCCTCTCAAAGCTCCCAAGTCGATGTCTAAACAATGGCATGAGAAGGAAAAGGTTGCAAAACAATGTCTAGAGTTGTTGGAGAAAGAGGGGTTTGCCCCGAGTAGCGAAGGTGAGGCTAACAAACCTAGAGATTTGGTCTTGGGTCATGAGGGTCAGGTTGAGAAAGAGGGGTCTTCCCTAAACTATGAAGGTGAGGCTAATATGCCTGGAGAAATGGGTTAGGTGTTGGTTGAGAAGATTGAGTTTCCTGAGGGCCAGGTTGATTTGGTAGTTAGGGATGAGGCCCAAAAAAATTGAGCTGAGGATGTTGCCCTTCTCGTATTGGATATTGTGGTGTCTATTGAGAAAACAGAGGTCGCGAAGGTAAAAAAGGCCTTAATGAATGTTTTCCCCATTTCTCCTTTGTTGGAGACAAATCAACGACATGACTATGGAATGAAGATTGAAGGACTAGAGGTTTTTTCTGATGTGAAGGGCACTACTAATCTGGAGGACTTAGATAATGCTCCTTATGTTCTAGTTCAGGGGCATAATAGAAAAAAGCACTCCCCCTCACTAGGAGTGGTGACTAGGAATAGGCAAAAAATTAACTTTGGATCCGAGCCGAGAGGAAGAGGCAAGCCTCCTGCAAATGTTACTAGGGAGAAGGAGAGTCATTTGGACATTGTTGATGGAATGTAGAGAACTCTGCTAGAGATGTGCTCTAAGGGCACTTCCCATAAGTTATTATTAAAATCATTTCATGGAATATGAGAGGGTTAAATTGCCCTCATAAGCATGATCTCCTGGCTAACCTAGTTAGAGATCATCGTCTGGATATTGTTTTTATTCAAGAAACTAAAATGGGCTTGGATAAAATGTCTAGATTGAAGAATAAGCTTTTTAAGAATTTTCGTATGCATTGCTTGAATGTTGTTGGTGCTTCGGGAGGGATTGTGACTTTTTGGAATCTCAGGTTGATCTAGGGGGTGGAGGTTTTTAAAGATGGTAACCATGTGGCTACTTCCTTCCTTAACATGACATATAAGTTTTCCTAGACTCTTTCTAATATTTATGCCCCTAAAAGAAAGAGTGCTAGAAAAATGTTTTGGGAATGCCTTGGCTCCTTCAAATTGATGCATTTTATTGGAAACTGGCTGGTCATCAAGGACTTTAATGCGCCTTTACATGATATTGATAAGATGGGTGGGTCCCAGAATGTGGATGATAGAAGATATGATTTAATGAATCTGTTAAATGATCATGCTCTTCTTGATTTGGATATCAAGGGTGCTTCTTTCACTTAGTCTAATAGGTGGGTGGGAGATGCTCTTATACCATTTAATCTTGATCATGCCTTAATATCCCTTGATTGGTTCTTTTCTTACTCTTGTTCTCTCTCTACTTTGACCAGATTGGGGTCGAATCATTTCCCGTTGTCTTTGTCATTGGATTTTTTGGGAGGTAAAAATAATTTTCCTTTCAAATTTGAGAAGATGTGGACCTATCACCCAAATACCAGTAATTTGGTTACTATGTGGTGGAATATTCAAGTGAATGGGTCTTCTATGTTCAAAATAGCTAAGAAGCTTGCTAATGTGAAGAACAATATTAGGAAATGAAATCGGGCATCCTTTGGTCACATTTTTCTTGATAAGGAGGGAGTGACTAAGGAGCTTCAAGATGTGCAACATGCTATCCAAGTCTCTGGGTATGATCAGTCCCTCGTTTTGAAAGAAAATTTTCTTCTTTCCAAATTGCATAATATTGTTGCTAAGGAAGAGGAATTTTGGAAGCAACAGCCAAGGATTATGTGGCTTAATAGCGGGGATGGGAATAACAAGTTTTTTCACCTTTCTACTTTGAAACATAGAGCGTCCAATTGCATTTAGACTATTAATTATAATAATCAAGTTTTGGTTAATGATGTTTATTTGCAAACTACAGCTTCTTCTTATTTCTCTTATCTTCTTGCAGTGGAGAGGGAGCTTGATTTGGATTGTCAGGAGGACATTCTTAGGGACAACCCTAGGATTATTGATGAAGAGACTAATAAGTAGTTGGTTTGAATTTTGTCGACTAAGGAAATTAAAAGTGTTGTTTTTTTTTCCTTTGAAGGAATTCGGGTGCCCAACCTGGATGGATTCCCTATGTTCTTTTTTCAGTTATTCTAGGAAATTGTTGCCAAGGAGGTGGTTGTTGCTACTACATAATTTTTTAGATCTGGTCCTCTTCTAAAGGAGTTGAATTCTTCATTTATTGTTTTGGTGCCCAAGAAATAGGGGGCATCTTCTTTTGATGAATTTTGTCCTATTAGTCTGTGCAATTCGATCTATAAGATCTTTTCTAAGGTGTTGGCAGTTAGGTTGCAAAGGGTTTTGCCCAGTATCATTTCTCCTCGACAAAATGGATTTGTGGCAGGAAGAAAAATTTTGGATTCCATTTTTTTGTCCATGAGAATGTTCACTCATTAATTGTCAATAAGCATGTTGGTTTTATTCTGAAGCTTGACTTACTTAAAGCCTATGATACGGTTGATTGGGGTTTTCTTTCTAAGATTGTTCTTTCCTCTAGCTTTGGGGAGAAGATGGTGGCTCTTGTGCTTCATTTAATTTCCACTCCCTGTTTTTTTATCCTTGTTAATGGATCACCCTCC
Organism: Sequoiadendron giganteum; assembly: GCA_007115665.2. Classification (NCBI taxonomy): domain Eukaryota; kingdom Viridiplantae; phylum Streptophyta; class Pinopsida; order Cupressales; family Cupressaceae; genus Sequoiadendron; species Sequoiadendron giganteum. Next base: position 358,839,316 of record CM021101.1, read on the forward strand.
CCTATATTTGACTACTTGAGGGGTCTTAGGCAAGGGGATCCGATTTCTCCCTTTTGTTTATCATCATGGTGGAATCTTTTGGGTGTCTCATTTAGAGATTCATTTATTCTAGGGCCATGTCTAGTTTAGCCCCTTCTAGTAATCTAATTTGTTCCCATCAATAGTTTGTGGATGATTCTCTCTTGCTTGGGGAAGCCTCTATTAAGGAAGCCAAGGCTATTCAACTTATTTTACAGAGGTATGAAGTTGCTTCTGCGTAGGAGGTTAGTTTACCCAAGAGTGTGATCTTCTTTTTAATACTCTGACCCATAGATAGGTTAAAATTTCTAGAATTTTGCAATGCCAGATTGGTGATCTTCCAACTTCCTATCTAGGGCTTCCCTTGTGCTCCAAAGTTCCTAAGTTTTTGTGGTGAGGGTTGATTGATAAGTTCAATTCTAAATTAGCTAGTTGGAAGGGGGCGATGCTAAGCCAAGTTGGGAAAGTGTAGCTGATTAAGTATACTCTTCAAAATCTTCATGTTTATGCCCTTAGTTTATTTTTCATGCCTAGGAAATTTGTGGATAAAATTGAAGGTATTATGAAAAATTTCCTCTGGTCTGGTGTTGAGGATAGGATAAGAATTCATCTGGCTGTGCGAGATGATGTTTGTAGACTTAAAAGGGCTAGTGGTCTTGGAATTCGGAAAATTTGTGAGTTTAACATTGCTCTGCTTGGTAAGTAGTTGTGGAATTTATTGTTAGCTAAAAGTGAATGGGCAAAAATTGTTTGGAGAAAATAATTACGTGGTGCTGATCCTTTAAGAGATTTCTTAAATCCTAACTTTTTTCCCCCTTTTGGGTCTGCTCTTTGGAATTGTATGGTCAAGGCTCATAAGCTCTTATCTAAAGGTCTTTTCTGGAAGTTGGGTAATGGTAGAAAGATTATGTTCTAGGAAGATAGTTGGCTTGGCAACAGGCCGCTTAAAGATGAATCATGGGCTCAACCTTTTATGGATGATTGTTTGTGGTGGTTGGCAGATTTGTTGTTGATTATATTGTTGGGGGTTGTTGGAAAAAGTTACATGAAGTTGACTCGAGGTTGGAGGTCCTTTATAGGGCCCTGTCCTGTCCTTGATTCATATCCCTCTCTTCCTTCTCTCAACAAATTTGTTTGGAATCCTTATTCTAATGGTAACTTCTTTGTTTCTTTGGATTTTCATGTTAGTGATTCCTTTGTTGGCCCTGCTCCTTTTTGGGCCTCTGTTTGGTCTTCTAAATTGACTCCTAAGGTCAATATTTTCTTTTGGCTCTTATGTCAGAACAATGTTTTAACTACTGATAATTTGGTCAAGAGAGGTTTATGATGAGCAACAAGTGTTAACTGTGTGAAGAGGAGGCTAAAGATTTGTTCCATCTGTTGAGTGGTTGTAGTTTTTCTAGAGGTGTGTGGGCACATGTGCTCTATTTATGGAATCTCTGTTAGGTGTTCCCTACTTTGATTAAGGATCTGTGGGCTCAATGGATTAGCCCTACCTCTAATCCTTCTTTGGATGTCTTCTAGTCTCTTTATTTGCTTCATATTGCTTGGGGTTTATGGTTTGAACATAATAATAGGATTTTTAGGAATTCTTTTATCCCTTCTATCCTTGTGGCCCATAAAATATGTGCAGCTATCAAAGAAAATTTTATGGTTGGGATTTCTTTTCACAATGGGTAGAAGATCTTGTTGAGTTAGTGTGATATTCTAGTTACTAAAGGGAAATCCTCTAGAGAGAATGTTGCATGGAAATCTCCTCTGGATGGCTGGGTTAAGGTTAACTCTGATGGAGCGGCTAAAGGAAATCCAAGACCTATTGGTTGTGGGGGAGTGATAAGAAATTATAATGGTAGGCTCATTTATGTTGTTGTGCTCCCTTTAGGAACCCAGACAAACTACTATGTGGAAGCGATTGCAGCCTATCACGGACTCAAACTAGCTCAAACTAAAGGTTTCAAGAAAGTTTGGCTTGAGGGGGACTCTCTCAATATTATTAACAATCTGAAGAATTATGCTGCCGCCTCTTAGACTATTGAAAATTTGATAAAAGACTATTGATATTCTTAATTCCTTTGAAGATTATTATATCTCTCATATTTTGAGAGAGGGAAATGCACTTGTTGATATTTTTGCTAATCTTGGAGTTAGAGGTGCTAGGGAATGGGGTTTGAATGACCCTCTACCCATAGAATCTATCACCACTATTAATCATGATGCCCAATTCTAAGGTGATTATTGATTTAATAAGGCTTGGAGATTGCATGGCTCTCATCACATGGCTAGTTATGATATGGATCAGTGGTATGCAATATTTGGGTCGAGTTGGTTGTACGAGGGCTGAGAGCCATAGGGAATGAAACAATAAGATTATTAATTACCTCTACCATGATTCTTCCTTCACATGGATTGTGGGTAGTTTTAGTATTGCTTTCTCGAGAATTCTCCTCATTTTTTTTGAAGTTTGTAATAGTCTCGACTCTATAAGTTTGGCTTCCATGGGAGGAGATAGGAATCGACCAAAACATTTCTCATGCGATGCTATTAAAAAGAAGTCAAAGGTCTGGAAAATTCTTGAGAAAGGTGGGTCGACACCATATCTAGAGAGATTTCATGGTAATAACCCTCAGACTACTACTCAATTTGTTAAAAATTGGAACAATAGGGTTTTGAATCTTGGAGGGACGGAGTTTGATGTTAATGAAGACTTCATAGCTAACATCACTAGTTTATAGATGAAGGGTATGAAATTATTCAAAGGCAAAAAGGAAGTGCAAAATGTCATGCAAATCTTCTTTAAAGGTGATGAAGCTAAAGACCTTCACATGGCTATGAGTGGAGGATATCAGAGGAAATCTATTAAGGTATTATGGGGTGATGTAGCTAAGGAGATTATGTGGTTCATTTCTCTTGAAGGTCATTTTTCTTCTTTCAATGCTTATCACTTTGTTCAATTTAACCACTTTCGACACAAGAAAAGGATTTCCTTTCCTTTTTATCTGCTGGCCTCTTTAGATGTTGGCATTATTGATCATAAGAAAAACTCGAAGAACCTTTTTCTTTAGGTGGGTCTTATCCTCCTAATTTTTGACTATGCTAAAGCTTTCAAAATTGTCAAGCCGCTTGCTACCCCTAAAGGTAAACAACAAAATTTGGAGGAGGGTTATGAGACGATCTATGAAGAGGATTTGGATAGAAAAAAATGCAAAAAGAGGAAACTCATTTTGGAAAATGAGTTTGAGTCTGAGGATGATCTAGATTATGTGTCGAACTCTTTTACGACCCTGGATGTGGATATGAAATCCCCTGCAATGGGAAATATTAGGAAAGAGGAGTTGAGCCCTAATCAGAGTTATGACACTTGTAGTGAGGATTTGGATGATGAAATGTTGAGTCGTAGCAGAAAGGAGAAGAAGGATGTTGATGGTGAGGTATCCTCGCCTCCCCCTGCTTTAGAAAAAAGGGAGCTGATTTGCAAGAAGTCGGCGGTGAAGCTTGCAAGTAAATTGTTGGAGTTAAATTTCCCACCTAAAATTGGTGGAAGACAGGATGTTGTTTCTCTAGTTGGGGTTAAGGATGCGTGAAAGAATAAGAAGATTGTGGTTGATGTTGGGCAGGGTGTTGAAGACTCTCCTATGGTGGACCTGAATAGGAAGATGAAAAGGAAGGTTGTTGTTGTTGAGATTGTGGAGTCCACTTGCAAAACAAGACGCCAATTGCTACTAAAAAGGGTATGATTGTTGCTGATAAGGGTAAGGATGTCACTGGTGGTGTGGATAAGGGAAGTTCCTTGTATGAGGAGGATGGGGAGGGTAAGGAAATTTTCAAAATTGATAAAGAGAATTTTGTTGATGTTTTAGGAGCTACTAAAGAGGGCTCTATTATTTTCTATAAGCTTTTTAAATGGATTTTTCATTAACTCAATATGACAAATGTGAAAGTGTGTGGCATGATTAGCAAAGTGGATGAGTCCCCTACTCAAGATCATATCGATGATCTGATGAACTCTCTAAAAATGGTTGTGGAGGAAATACTTCTGATGAAGCAGAATCTTGAAGAGAGAGTCCTTACCTTGGAAAACCTCATGGAGAAGGTTTATGCTAATATGGATAAAGGTGGGGAGGGGACTAAATCTAGGTTTAATGTTGAATTTGTTGGTGTTATTTCTCCTATCGATAGTGGTAAAATCTATAAGGAGGGTGATGAGACCAGTGTTGGTGGCATGTTGATGGAGGGGTTGGTGCTTGGTGATAAGGGTGGTGAGAAGAGTAATATTTTGATTAGTGAGGTTAATTTTGGTGGGCCTAGGGCTAGGACCCATAACAAGACCAAAGCTCAGGTTGGAGCTCCTATCAAATAAATGTCTATTGTTGAGAATGAGGGCCTAAAGAATGTGGCTCGTGATGTGGAGGCTGCTAATATTTTGAAAAATATGTAATGTTAATGGTTGTGTTTCACTTTTTTGCTAAATTTTTGATGTTGCTTTGTTTTGGTTGGGTTGAAATGTTCTTAATTGCTTGTATCTTTTGTTTTAGTTTCTCTTTTTTTGTAAAGGGTTTCGGGCCCCTTCAAAACCTGTTTTTTACCTCTAATCAAAACATCCTAAAATTCAAAAATACTCATAATTTAGGTCAGGACCATTCACCCTTGGGTGAATGGGTCCCCTTTAAGTTGTAAATTCAAATTTTAAATATTTTTTTGGTGGCATTTTTATGATTCCAAATTTAATTTCAAATGTCGGCTTGTAATGTTTAATTTTTGGGAAATTAGAAAATTGTCTATAAAAGCAAGGTCTTTTTATGAATTCAAATCTATCTAGCAAGAGGGAAAATTTCATATGAGAAAATATTATTGTCAAGAGCATTCAAGAGTAGATTTCTGAAGAATTTGTTGCAACAATCAAGATCTCAAGCATCATGTCAAATTTATCAACCATCATGCATGTTTTTGGAGCTAACATTGTGATGCAAGTTTCAAGTATTCAAGTAAAATTTCAAGTATCAGTATCACATCATCAATCAAGACATTCATGAAATATTAAGACCTTGGAGAGATCTACTAAGTTTCAATCCTTCAAGGGTGTCAAATCAATGCTTTGGTGAGTTGCAACATAGAAATTGTCCATTCATCATTTCATTCATGTTCTATTATTTCAATTTAAGGTTTAATTTCCAAAATAGAGTTTGACCAAAGGCAATTCCCCATTCACCAAAAAAAATAAAAAAATCCCTCTTGTGTTTTTTGCAAGTATTAGGTTGAAGGAAAATTGAAGATTGGAGATCTCTAAAGTGCAAAATTACGAAAGTTGTAAAAGTTGTCAAAGTTGCAAGAAAATTTGTAAAGATCACAGAAACTCATATCTAAAATTTATTTCTAAATTTTTTGTAGTGAAACCTGTGGGAAAGGGCATCTCAAATCCATCTTTAGAGGCTCCCAAAAATTCAACTCAAAATACTACTCCCAAGACACATTCGTCATTCAAACACTTTATGACAGTTATGGATACTCAACACTAGCATTTTGATGATAGGTGCAAAAATACTAAACCTCCTTAGATATGTCTTAAAGTTGTAGGTTTCATTAAATTAAGGTTTAATCTTCTGATTTCATGTTTCGCGTTGCATTTTGGATTGATTTTCTATTTTTAATCTTTCTCCCAAAAGTGTTGTTTCAGCAGATAAGCCCCATCCACACACATAAAGGAAATTTCTAGATCTTCCATATAATTGAATCACCTAAGGGTTGAGAGATAATTATATCTTAGAGGATCTCATTTCCTAAATGAAATAGTAGAAAGATAAGTTCATCACACCCCTTCTTTCCCTTTCTATTTATAGTAAATTGGTAATAAACCCCCATTTTTCTATGTTTTGGTGAACCTACACTCTTTTTCTATGTTTTAGTAACTCGAAACCATGTTCACTCTATTGGAAAAACAAGGATAGACAACTAAGAGGGGGGTGAATTATTTGTCATAGATTATTCAAACTTATTAAACCTTACTCAACTTATTCTCAGATATGATGAAAGAGCATTAAGCATAAACAATCACCACATCATAAACACAAAGAACACCAAGACTTTATACGTGGAAACCCTGTTAGGGGAAAAACCATGGTGGATGTCAGTCCACAATATTATACCCTGTTAAGAGTATAAAGATGAATAATGAGAATGCACATGCATTCAAGCACACTGCCTAGAGCCCACTACTCAAAGAAGACACATTGTCTTACAAAAATAATCAGATTAAAACCATATGAAGGATTTAAACTGAGAAATTAGCTTCTTCAAAAGCTTGATTATAGTTTTGATTAAGCATAAAAACACTTCTTCACACTTTGCTCAATCTTCTTCACACTTTTCTCTATAATCAAATGATTTGATCTTTATTCGCACATAGCACTTGCATACTTCACATTACACACACATACCTCTCAAATGAAGAATACAATCTCTCTTATATATCTGCTACATGGAATTGCATCAACAGCTTTGTCATCCAAAAATAAAATGATAAATGAATACAAACTGTCAGCCCAATTCATGAGAAAATCTCAATACACACCAACCAAAGTAAGTCACAACATAATGAAGACCTAAAACAACATCTTTGAATGCACCAAAAATTCAAAAATTAATCCACAACATGCAACAATCACCATGTCGGCCAAGAACATGAAAACCTGAACATGCAAAGGAAAAATCTCCAATCACGAGCACACCATTCAAAACGAACGTGCAACAAAGATAGAGCACGATCTATAAAAATCAAAAAAACATCACAGTTGCATATGCAACAACTCAAATTACCAGAGTCACGTTCTCTTCTTCTAGAAACACCAGCTATGGTAACTAAATAACTATAGGAACACAAAGACTCACAACTTGCTCAAATATTGATGCGCACCTCTGAAGATTCTGGTAGATAAACTAGATAGGCTCAACAACAAACCATTTAATCTGTAACTTTTGAATACCAACATGATGAACTTTCCAGTACCCTAAAATTCACAGCTTCACAAACAAATTTCAACATATTTATTGTAAGTTTCTCAATATCCTCGACATATACAACCTTCAAGACACTAATACTAATAGTGTTGACATCAATGACAATCGCACATGAACAAATCAACCACAACATCCAACAATCTCCCCCTTTGGTATTGATGGCAACACATGATGTGAAAAATAAACCATCAACGCAACTAACTCTTCTTCCAACAATCTCCCCTTTACACATTGATCTTCTCATTTTGTTCTTCTTTCCCTTACTTTTAGCTCTTTCATAGTTTTTCACATTACTCTTCTCCCCCTTTGACATCAATGGAAAAGGTACACATGCTCTAAATCACATATTTGAATCATCTGACTACTCCCTTTGAGTAGCAGCCACCATAACATCAATTCGGATCAAGATATGACTATGAATGCATAGACTAATGCAATGAATATACATCTTAGTTATGATTAGGAGGGGTAATCACCCCTAACTTTTATCTGAGATACCCAAAAGTATCTTTAGGCAAAGGATTTGTAAAGATATCTACAATTTTTTCCTTAGTAGACACATACTCCAGTCTAACTTCTTTGTCACTCACATTGTCTCTCAAAAAGTGATATTTGATAAATATATGCTTTATCTTTGAATGTAACACAAGATTCTTAGAAATGTTTATTGCACTTGAATTATCACAAAATATAGAAACAGGCTCATCATACTCGATTCTAATATCTATCGACATCTTCTTCATCCATACTACTTGAGTACAATTATTTGTAACAACAATATATTATGCCTCAGTAGTAGATAAGGAAATGGAATTCCGCTTTTTACTTAACCAAGACACCAACTTCTTCCCCAAGAAGAAGGCACCACAACTAGTACTTTTCCTGTCATCCACATCACCTACCCAATCTACATCAGTAAAGGCATTCAAAGTAAGATCATCATCTTTAGGATACCAAAGGCCAAAATCAACTGTCCCTTTCAAGTATCTAAAAATTATCTTTACAATAGCCACATGGGATTCCTTCAGGTCAACTTGATATCTAGTAGCCATACATATAACATTCATGATGCAAGATCTGGTCTGATTCATAAAAATTAATCCACTGATCATTGACATGTATCTTGTCTGATTTGCCTTAGGAGAATCATCATTTTGTGTTAACTTGCATCTATTTACCATGGGTGTACCAACAGGCTTTGAGTCTTCCATGCCAAAATTTTTCAGTAGCTCTCTTACATATTTGGACTAAGATATAAAAAATTCATTATCTAACTAAGTGATTTACAATCCCAAAAAGAACTTCATCTCTTTGATCATAGACATTTCAAATTCACTCTTCATTTCATCAACAAAATTCATACACAAGTCATCATCACCTCCAAAAATGATGTCATCAACAAAGACTTCAATAATCAATTCTTTATCATGATCCATCTTAAAATACAAATTACTGTCAACAATACTTTATTAAATCCAAGCTTCAACAAGTATTTATCCAGTCTGGCATACCAGGTTCTAGGGGATTTCTTGATTCCATACAATGCTTTCTTCAATTGGAAAACCATATCTCCCTTATCAGTAGTTGAAATCTGTTTGATTGCTCAACATATACTTCTTCTTCTAGCTCACCATTCAGAAATGTTGACTTTACATCCATTTGATAGACTTTTTAGTTCTTAAAAGCAACATAAGCAAGAAACAATCTTACAAATTCAATTCTAGCAACAAGGGCAAAGATTTCTTCAAAATCAATATCTTCTATCTGTGAGTACCCTTTACATACTAGTCTTGCTTTATTCCTGATCACTTCACCTTGTTCATTCAACTTATTCTGAAAGACCCATTTAGTTCAAATCACATTTTTGTCCTGAAGTTTGGGAACAAGAATCCATTTATTTTTTTCCCTATCTGCATAAGTTCTTCCTTCATTGCTTCCATCCAATGTTCATCTTTACATACTTCATTGACATTGTTGGGCTCAGTCTTGGAAATCAAACAATACTCTTCTACAATTTTTCTTCTAGTTTTCACACCTTTGTTCTTATCTCCTATAATTTGATCTTCAAAATGATTTAGCTTTACATACCTCGAAACTTTAGGATTCTCTCAAACTTTTGGTTCTTTTGTTCTCTCTTCTGCACTTCCACTAGCCTCTCCTTCTTGATTCTCTTGATTCACCGAAACAATTTGGACTTGATTCTGTGTTTGAGCAATTTTTCTTTTATCAGTACTATCAAGTTGGTCATCTGAATCATATCCACAGTATCTGGATGATCTAGCAGTGTCTTCATCAACTCTAACATTTGCACTTTTAACCATTTTTCTCAATCTTCTATTATAGCACCGGTAGGCCTTTCTTTTAGTAGAATAACCCAAAAAGATTCCTTGATCACTCCTAGCATCAAACTTTCCTATATCTTAATCTCTCTTGATGTAACATCTACTTCCAAATATTTTGAAATATTTAACAGTAGGCTTATAACCAAACCACAACTCAAAAAGAGTCTTACTATAATTGCCATTGACATTTACTTGGTTAAGAGTATACACAACAATGCTTACAACTTCTCTAACATATATGAGGTACATTACCTTCCAACATCATAGTTCTAGCAACATCTAGAATTGTTCTATTCTTTCTCTCTACAACTCTATTCTATTAAGGAGTCTGGGGAGCATATAACTGTCTTTTGATTCCATGCTCTTCACATAAAGAATTGAACTCCCGGGAAGTGAACTCACCACCTCTATCTGACCTTAAGCATTTAATCTTCAAACTTGTCTAATTCTCGGCCATAGATTTGAAACTTTTGAACTTCTCTAATGCTTCATGTTTTTCTCTCAAGAAAGCAACCCATATCATCCTAGAGTAATCATCAATAAGCAACATAAAGTACCTTTCTCCTTGTAGACTTCTGATCTGGAGGGACCACATAGATCAGTATGCACCAGCTCTAGTACTCCATTAGAATGACGTTGTTTACTTTGAAAAGAAACTATAGTTTGCTTTCCCATTTGACATTCCTTGCCTATGGTGTTAGTAGGCTTCACTAGCTTAGGATGATCTCTTACTGCTTGAGTGGAGCTTATCTTGACAATATTATCAAAATTCACATGACACAGTCTTCTATGCCATAACCAAATTTCATCAACTTGAGAAATTAAACAACTTTCACTAGCAACACTTAGGTGAAAAATATTACCTCTTGTCTTTGTACCTGAAGCAATTACATTTCTAGAACTTCCCAGTATCCTGCACTTTCCATCTTTGAATTGAAGATTGTATCCTTTGTCGACCATCTATCCAAAACTCAACAGATTATGTGTCAAGCCTTCTACATAAAGGACATCATCAATATTATGTTTACCACTAAGACAAATAGTGCCTCTGCCACAAATCACACCAACTTTGTTATCTCCAAATCTTACAACACCACTTTCGTACTTCTCCAAGCTTACAAACTTGATTTTGTCACCAGTCATATGATGTGAGCATCTATTGTTAATCACCCACTCATCCTTTTCTTCAATGCTAGCTGCAAGAGATTTCTCAACATTCTTATTACTAGTAGATACATTGGACACCAAGCCATTTTCCTTGATAAAAATGAATACCCATCAATCCTCATTTCCATTTTCTTTATCAAATTCTTCATTAGTAACACCTTCTTCAGCATAATAACATTTCTTTTGAAATCTAGGCTTGTCTGGTTTGAACCTAGGAACTCTTTCAAGACATTTTGATGCAAAATGACCTATCTTATTGCAAGAGAAACATTTAATAGGCAACTTTCCTTTGTACTTACCTTGTCCTCTGGATTCTCTTTTCAAAATCAGTGCTTCCATCTCTTCTACCTCTCTTTCTTCATCTTCAGTCTGATTCATCTCATCTTCATAGTTGAATGTATTTCTAGAACTTTCTCTCGAATCATATCTCTATTTGTTTCTTCCAGATACAGTAGCTTTAAATGTAGATTCTATCTTAGGGATAGAGTCACCAAATTCACTCAACTTAAATGTAGCAATCTTACCAATCAACATATCTCTTGTCACATTTGTTACTGTCTCGAGCTCTTCAATAACACGATCTTTCGATTTGTAAGAAGTAGGCAATGATCTGAGCACTTTAGCTACAATCTCTTTTTCGTCCAAGATTCCACCAACACATCTAATACCCATCACTAGTTCATTTACTTTTTGCATGAAAGAAATAATATTTTCATCTTCACCCATTTTCAAGTTTTCCCACTTTCCTTTCAGACTTTGTAGCTTAGCAAATTTCACTTGTGCATCTCCTTCATACAATGTTTCCAACTTCTTCCAGATCTCATGTGTTGTTTTCAGATCCATCACATTTGTCATCTCTAAATCTGTCAAAGCACTCAACAATGCTTCAATAGCCCTGATATTTGTTTTAGCTTCTTTGATCTCATCAGGATTAGAGGGACCATTCTAAGGAAGAACATATTTGTTGTTTGTAATCTTTCAAAAGGGTTCACCAATGCACTTCAAATGACACTCCATTCTAACCTTCCACAGAGAGTAGTTTATTCCATCGAATCTAGGAATATCCTTCTTGTATGATGCCATCTCAGATCACCTCAAGCTATTAAACTTCTTCATAGGAACCGACTCTGATACCAATGGTTGGTAAAACAAGGATAAACAACTAAGATGGTGGGCTGAATCCGTTGTCACAAATTATTCAAACTTATTAAACCTTACTCAACTTATTCTCAGATTTGATGAAAGAACATTAAGCATAAACAATCACCACATCAGAAACACCAAGAACCCCAAGACTTTATACATGGAAACCCTGTTAAGGAAAAAACCATGGTGGATGTCAGTCCACAATATTATGCCCTGTTAAAAGTATAAAGATGAATAATGAGAATGCACATGCATTCAAACACACTACCTAGAGATCACTACTCAAAGAAAACACATTGTCTTACAAAAATAATCAGATTAAAACCATTTGAATGATTTGAACTAAGAAATTAGCTTCTTCTAAAGCCTGATTACAATTCCAGTTAAGCACAAAAACACTTCTTCACACTTCACTCAATCTTCTTCACACTCTGCTATGCAATCAAATGATATGATCTTTATTCACACAGAGCACTTACATACTTCACATTACACACACATACCTCTCAAATGAAGAATACAATCGCTCTTATATATCCGCTACATGAAATTACATCAACAACTTTGTTGGCCAAAAATAAAATGATAAATGAATACAAACTGTTAGCCCAATTCATGAGAAAATCTCAATGTGCACCAACCGAAGTCAGTCACAACATAATGAAGACCTAAACCAACATCCTTGAACATGCCAAACATTCAAAATTTAATCCACAAGGATCCACAACATGCTACAATCACCATGTCATCCAAGAACATGAAAACTCGAACATGCAAAGGAAAAATCTCTAATCATGAGCACATTGAATAACGCAGACGTGCAACAAAGATAAAGCACTATCTAGAAATATTAACGAACATCATAGGAGCATACACAATAACTCAAATTGCTAGAGTCATGTTCTCTTCTTCCAGAAACACCAGCTACAATAACATAATAGCTGTAGGAACACAGAGACTCACAACTTGCTCAAATCTTGATGTGCACCTTTGAAAATTTTGATAGATAAACTAGATAGGCTCAACAACAAACCCTTTAATTTGCAACTTTTGAATACCAACATGATGAACTTTCCAATATGCTGAACTTCACAGCTTCACAAACAACCTTCAACATATTTATTATAATTTTCTCAATATCCTCAACATATACAGTCTTCAAGACACTAATGCTAATAGTGTTGACATCAATGACAACCACATATCAACAACTTAACCATAACATCCAACACACTCATATGGCCTACTCATTGATGCTAGGTTGATACTGAGTCTATTTATACACTAGATGCCACTACAACCTCTCTATTGCTAGTTTCCCCAACCACCCTATAGAAATTGCCAACCTTTTCTCCCTTTAGCACAACCAACAGACCCTTTGTTATCTTGAGACAACTATTTTCACCACTAAATCAGTAACCTTGTCATCAAAAAATCCAAGAGACAACAAATTTTTCTTTAATCCTGGAACATGTCTGACATGTTGAATAGTCCTTACCATTCCATCAAACATCTTGATTCTTATGTCACCTTCACCAATAGCTTCATAAGGTTTATCATTTCCCATATAAACCATAACTCCAACACACGACCGATAAGAAGAAAACTAGTCTCTATGTGGAGTCATGTGAAAGGAGGCACTAGAATCAAGAATTCAAACATGAAGTAAGGAACCTCTTAGGTTAGCAGTTAATACCTCTTCATCTTCCAATTGTGTTTGAACTTTTATTGTTGGCCTCAGATGCCCGTGAAGTAAAATTTTCCTTTCCTACTTTTGGCAGTCTATAATCCTTTTTGACATGGCCATTTTTGCCATAATTCAAACATTTTAGTCTTTTCCACTCCTTGGGTTTGGACTTGGTTTGTCCATGCTAAATATTTCCTCTTTCCTAAGTTTTGTCTCTTGCAATTAGGGATTCATTAGAAGAATATCTATGAGATGTCTTCTGCCTAGAATCTTCAAAGACCAATTTCCCACTTAGAGCAAGTTACTAAGAGCCATAAGCAGTTGATCCAAAGTTTCAGGCAATGAGCACAATAAAATTATTTCCTTAAATCCTCCTCTTCAATTTTCACCCCCACTAAAGCCAACTTGCTTGTCATTATGTTGAAAAAATTCAAAAGACCTCTGACAGATGAATTGTCATGCATTCTCAAATTATATAACTATCTTTGTAACAAAATTTTATTTTCCAATGACTTTGTCTCATATAGGTTTTTGAGCTTAGTCCACAAGTCATGTGCAGTTTTCTCCTTTGCAAAATTGAATAGTATTGAATCTTCTAGAAATAATTGGATTGTTACTCTATCCATGCTATCATTTTCATTCCAATCTATATCACTCATGGTTGTAGGTTCTGATGCTACCCCTTTGAGAGCTAGGGCACATCAATCCTTCATTAATAAAGCTTGAATCTTTAGCTTCCATAGAGAAAAATTAGAACCATCAAAATTTTGCTCCTCAAATCTGGTAATTGTGCTTCTTGCCATTGTTTACTTCTCAAAAAACACAACTTTCGCACAAACAACCTTGCTCTGACACCATCTGTAAGAAAATTTATAGTGAATAAAATAGAGAAAAAGAATAAGCACAAGATTAACACAGTATTTATGTGGAAAACCTCTAGTATTAAAATTATACTAGGAAAAAAACCATAGCCAAAGATCTTTCATATTTTATTTCTTAGGAAATTCTCAATTACAACAATCTTCTAAAAAGTTACAAAAAACATGACTTCAATGGAGTATAATAATCTGAGTTGCAGAGTCCTTGTCAAACACAAATTTTCAAAAATAGAAAGTGCAACTCATACAACTACATGTCGAACATTTGGAAAAATGATAAAAAATAGAGAGTCCCCCAAAAAACTAGCTTCACCGAAAACACCTTTGGTGTGGTTTCCTAATGACAAACACCTTCGGTGTGTAGAGGCTATGATAGCCCCCCTAGGACCCCTTGTCACTACAACCTTCAATTGTATAGTAGGCCTTCAATCGCGCAAGGTGCGTACCTTGAATGCTAGATATCTATGTCGACTATCCATCACTATTGGAATAACAATAAAATTGACTTCATATTCCAACACATTATATCTCTTTGAGTGTGATTTTTTTCCTTCCAAGGGTTTCTCCACGTAAATCTATTGTCACTTATGGTATTGTTCTTTTCATTCTATTATTGTGAATGTCCTAATCACATATCATCTTAACTGGGTAATCTTGGATATCATTTTTGTGGGTAATCTTGGATATCATTTTCATATTTTTATACACTTTGTATAAGTTATTATTAACGTAGTTCACCTTGTTTCTCAATAGAATCACTCCTTGTCTAAAACAAATTCATTCAAGGATAATGTGATTGTGCCTCTATCTAGAGCCTCTAAAAGAAAAAGGAAGATCCTATCCTTAATAAAATCCATCCATCCAATATATTACCTCATTCATAACCTAGGAGCCCCATAACTCAAGATCATCTTGACCAAGATCACTCTATGGACATTCAATCTTGCTCTCTAGAGAACCAGATTAGTGTGTCACATCCAAATGAAGAAACTCTCATTGACTTATCCAAACGAAGTGTAACATTAAATCTTGGAATCATGGGGCTTGACAATCCTCACTTGTAAATATCAAGACAAATATTCTATCCATAATAATCTAACTAATGTTCTTATTCTTCAATAAGTGAAAGTCAATGTTATTCGGTTGTATGTTACCCTTGATTCCACTTTGTCTAATACCCTATTCCTTCATACCAACCACAACGACAATTGTGGAGGCATTATTTTGGGTCTTGCCCCTTGTTAATAAAGCATATTATGGATGATAGATCTAGTCTTAATCATTACTATGTTTGGGATACTACCCTCATTAATGGTATGTTGGTGGGACTTTACTTTATTTACACTTTTTAACTCCCATATTGAGAGAATGTTTCTTTGTGAGTGGCTTCGTACTTCCCTCCCTGATGTTGAGTGGGTCTTAGGGGTGATTTTAACATGGTGGAACACCCTTTTGCTCATAGCTAGAATAGTTATGCATGCTTGCCTCATTCTAAATTTGAAGCTTGGACACTAACCAGAAACTCCCTCATAGTGCATGACCCTATTTTGGGAAAGACCAGCCTCCAAATACCACATTGGTCCACTTAGATCAATTATCATGAAGGATCCTTAAGAAAAAGGAGTCAGCTAAACTGCTTCTATACCTCTCCTACTTTCCCAATTTTACCCTCATATGGTTGTCATTTTTTTAGTTGGACCTTTCAATGGTCCTTTTTTACCACTTTCCTATCTTCACTAATCTTTCCCTCTCTACCCCCTCTCCAAATATCTTCCTTTCAAGTTGAATGTTTCCCATCTCAAAAACCAAGATTTCATTAATGGTTTCTTAGCCATTTGGAATGTTGAACCAAAACCTCAACAAGATAAATGGATTAGATCATAGGAGAGAACCATTAGTAGATGTATCACCTTTCTTCATGATTATAGTTGAAGGTTTGCTGCAAAATTTCATAGACTTGAAAAATCCATCAAAGGCTACTTGGAAGATGGGTCTCACAATATTTCCTTGAAATAATTGATTGCCAATGCTAAGAACACTCTTCATAAAATGGTTGCCTGTAAAGGAAAAGATTCTCAAGTATGTGCCCAACTTTAATGGATTAAGGATGTAGATCATGGGACAATTGTTTCCTCCAGTATCTACAACAGAAGTATAAAATAGAACACAATTTTGTTATTAAATATGCTAAATGAGCATTACAAACTACCCATGCTAACATTATGCAAACCTTTTATGCTCACTTTAAAAACCTTTTTATTGATGAATTGATAGGAGACTCCCTACTTCCCATTCTTGAAGAAAATGTTGTTGGTTGCATCCTTAAGAAAATAGACCTGGAGTATAGAAAAATCCTTAACCAACTTCTCTCCATAAAAGACATTGATGAGGCCCTTAAGTGTATGCCCTAGGAAGAAAGACTAGGAATTGATGGTCTCCCAATTGATTTATATAAAGCCCTCTAGCCCCACATTTGAGACTTGATTTAATGTCTACCTCGAGGGCACTGAAATTGAAGCACTAGGTGTTGTTATTAATCAAAGACTATTTAAAATTATCGTCTAAGGTAATAATGAAGATACTGTTAATGGATGGTGACCTATAAGACTCCTTAATACTTCATATAAAATAATTACTAAATTGTTAGCTTGAATAATCAAATTCATCTTTTAAGAGATTGTAAATAATTGGAGCATATTGGCTTCTAATTATAAAGCTTGACCTTGATAAATCCTATGATCACATTTGTTGCCCATTCATTCTTAAAAGGTTAAAGTGGCTTGGATTTGGTCCCAAAATTTGTGATCGAATCAATATGTTGTTTGTGGATTTTAATAGAAAATGTGTTAATCAAACCCTCTCTCTATCAATCTTATCTAGGGTATCTCACTTCTAAGTAATCTTACAACTCTCAATTGACATTTTGTTGATGACATATTTTTGTTCATGTGAAATACAATTGATGATGTGAAGTACACATGCTTGACATATTGGATATTTATTGTAAGTTATTTTTGGCTCTACATTGGCCATGCATAAAACTACATTTATAATGATTCAGCCTAACCTTCAACCACCTTGGATCTGTAGCATATGACATAAAGTGAAGCATTGAATTATCACTAGATACTTTAGGATTCCCTTTGGAATTAAAGTCTCTCTCAAATAAATGTGGAAATAGTTCTTTGCCAAAATCAAATACAAACTCTTAAATTGCACCAGTTGATTTTTATCTCTGCCTAGACGAATACAAGTTGCTATAAAAATCCTTTTGCCCAACCATACTTACATCTCTTCATATTGGCTTCCTTCCAAAAAGTGTGATAAACAACTTACTCAACTGATTAGGAGTGTCCTTTAGGCTACGATGGAGCTCAAATTTATGAAAGGTGGCTCTTTGGCTATCATTACCTCTAGTAAAGTTTACGATTACTCAAGGAAGAATTTGAAATCACTTATTACACTTTAGTAGAGAGGTTCCTAGTGTTATTAGATTTTCACAATCCATGATACTAATGTTGTTTTTGGATTTGATTGTGTGAGGGTTTTAGCATCAATGTTTCAGATCACACTATATGTACATAATCAGGATGTTAGAGATGTGCCTTGTGCAACCTCTCCTCTCTCATTCCCGCAGCCCCTGTACCCCTTCCCCTCCTCATGCTTTTCTCCTCTCTACTAGTCAGTTTAGGTCTACAAATACATCTCTTTAAATTCTTTAACATCTTGATGATGAATCACAAAGTGTGATCCGAAACATTGATGCTAAAAACCTCACACAATAAAATCCAAAAGCAATAACATTAACAAGATTCCTAATCATTAATAATACCTTTAAATTTCATGTGTACACATTATCTCCTTCTATCTTGTATCTAAACTTGTTACAAATGTTTTGATAATCACTAATTGTGTCTTGTGCACGAACTTGTAAGGCTTTGACTGCTATTTTAATTTATGTTAGTCTCTTCTTCTTGTGATTTTTTTTATAAGTGAATCCAATAAAACAAAAAAAACATTAGAGGAAATGATTTATCATGGAGAAATGAATCCTCCACCTTAATGTTGTATATGGATTAATCCCCTATTTTAGCGTCACGAGTGACGACAGAGCGAAAAGCGATCCCTCAGCCTTCTACGACTTGGAGAGTCGGATAAAAATAAACATACAAATTATGGGCGTAGCTGTACAAGCATAACGTGTCATCGTGGTATTTTCCTCATTTGGTCCAAAACTCTCTCAACCCTTCTCCAAGTGTCGCTTCCAGAAACGTCATCTTCCAACTTTTTAATCATCTCAACTGCAATTCAAATTAACCTCCCCGTCTGTTTGTATTTAATTAGGTTCAAGGAGGCATATAATTGTGTGAACACAGTAAAAAGATATGGCACAGGATATGGGCGTGGACGAATTACAGAGACGTGAATGGCGCAGCTGCAGTTGGACCCCATTCGTGCTGGTACGACTCCTGACAAGATGGAAATAGTCTCCATTCATTCACATCCTATCTTGTCTAACTCTTCCAAAATCAAAGAGCCAACTTCCGGTACTCACATTGGAGAGATATTAGGGATTCTAGCGGTGAAAAAATCAGGCCACTCTTATCGTTTCATGTCTTGTCCTGTCGTACGAGGTACCTCTCTTACAGACAAACCTAAAAAGGCCTGCCTTTGCGAAATTGGGGACCTCTTTACCAATGTTTATGTCGTCTCTCATTTTCCCGCTACAGCACAAGCAAAGTAAAGAGCTGGACAGATATACGTCTGTACAGCCAAACGTCTTTTTATGGCGCACTATGGATTAAGAATTTTTGTTTCTACACACTCTCCACTTTTCCAGTCCTCTCACGCCTAACGTGGCACCCTTCCAAGGCATTCCACACGGCCCAGCGCTTTACATGCCTGCTCTAACTCTCCAGTGTTCAAAAAAGTCTACCAATTCTGTATCATTCCAACTTTTTGTTTCCCTATTTAACTCGTCTAAGGAAGTATCCTTGAAAATGAGGACGCGGGACCGAAGCAGGCTGGAAACAAAACTCAAATACACTAAAAGGTATGATCTTTACCTCTCTCTGTGTTCAATCTTGTATTCCTTTCAAATGCCTTAGTCTTGTACAAATCTCTTTGCATTTTCCATCACTCCATGAATGCAACTAAACTCTTGATCATGAATGCCAATGTCGCGCTTTTCCCAAAATCATCTCAGACACTGCAAAATGCAGATAAACATTAGTTGTATAACGAATGGAACGTTCTAAATGACTGCGTAGCTTCGCCCTCTGCTTTCATTTTCTCAGTGTTTTAGGAACAGTCTTAAGTTTTTCTTAGCAATAACCAGTCACGCATTTTCAATATCCCCTTCTGTAAAAAGCTACAACTTCACTCTTTAAATGGAAGGGCCCAGGTTATTTTTATTCCTCATTAGATTGCAGAGTTTCTGAGCATCTGCCCTACCTAATCCTCTTCCACATGGAGTAAGATATATATTTCTTTATGCAGTTAATGTTCGAATAAATCGTAGTCAGCACCATAAAAGTCGCCATTGCAATAGTACTAGCATATTAATCATAGAGACTAAATACAATTTGGAAACATCTGTCCATATTTAGATAGTGATATTTACCTTTTATTAGAAAAAACACAACAAATAATTTCAAAATATGCATTGAATGCAATTCGGATGATTCACAACTTTATGTTTCTTTAATTTATTTTCATATGCTTTCAATATATATTTAATATCATTTTATTATTATTTATAGTCTGCATTATGGAAAAGCTCATCATCATATAAGTCTAAAATAAAATTATTATTTCTAAGAACAATCTGAACAATCTCTTTCATTATTATAACATTAGAGAGTCATCATAGTTACAATAATAAAATATTGATAATAGAGTCAAAACATAATTTGGGAAAACTGTCTTAGATCTATATAATGTTTTCCTATTAAAAAATTATAGGAAAGTGATTTAAGATGTACATCTAAATAAAATATGAATATTTATCAATTTTCTTGGAACTTGTCATATATTTTTAATTTTTAATCTTGTTTGTTTCTGTTTTTAGAAATATAAAAGAATGTTATCATAAAACTAATATAAAATCACAAATACAGTTTTAAGAAAAATCTGAAGGAAAGTATGTGTTTCTCTCCTCTACACTTGTGTACCTTGATATATACATATAAATTGAATTAGACTTCTAATTGTTGGATTTTTCTATAATAGATATGTTCTACGTTTTTGATTGAGGAAAAAATAGGTTTTGAAGGGACCCTAAACCCATTACAATAAAAAACAAGGCTGCAAAAAGAACATGCAGCCAGCTAAAAGCCAACTCCCAAACAAGACCATCAAGATTTACATTTAGAACTGCTCTTATGGGAGCGAAGAGTCATATCAAAAGAAGGCTGAGAGAATTTAGCTTTTTTTCCCTTAACAGTAATCCATCCTTCTTCCACTAGCGCTACAATATCATGCCAAGTCACCTCACTGAGTTCCTGAGGTTTGTCTGCAACCACTGTCTTGGAGATTTCGTTATTATTCTTTCATGCAGGCAAAGACATATCGAAAAGGCCACCAAGAGAGATAGCCAGAACGCTATCCCCATAAGTAGCCACCGTAGACCCAATCTCACGCTCTTTAGGGGTTACAACCTGAAAATCATGTTTAGTTTCAATAGCCTTATCATTTGAGACATCCCGAGGGGATACCTCAACACCTTGTGATTCAGACACAACCACCTCTGAAAAACTCTTGTGTTGTTCAAATTTCTTCTCAACCGTATAATTTTGTTGAGAGGCACCATTCCACAATGTAGCCGTCCTAGTATTTTTCCCTAAACCACATTGCGTAGCAGCATGACCTGTTTTAAAACATCTTCTACAGCAAAAGGGAATCCCCTCATAGTCCAAATATTGGACCCAAGACCCCTTAGGATATTTTAAGTAAAATCTTCGTAGGCAACCCTTTTGAAACGTTCATTTCAACCAGTATGTGGGCAAAGGTAGAATGAAAAATGTCAGAAGATTCACTATCCACTAGCAAAAAATCACCAAGGGCAACACCCATTTCCTCCATAAGAGGGTCAGTCCATAAATGGAGGGGGAGATTAGGCAATTGAACCCAAATCGGGATCTTATTGAAGGTTTTAGAAAAAGGATTGAAATTTGAGTGCCAAGGCTTAATCATCAACAAATGTTTGTTCTCCCAGCTAAAAAAATTATCACATAAAATTATATTTCTCTCCTGAGCAATATCAAACTTGGCAACAAAAAATCTTTTAGCCTACCAAAAATTAAAGGCTCCCATTCACTGGAGATCCAAGAACGCAGTTGAGGGAGGCTAGGCTAGAAATCCCTAAACCGACAGATCACCCCACGCTCAAAGAGCTCAACAACAATCTCATCAATTTCCTCCATCGTTTCAGCCTTTAGATTGACTATGAAAGAATTGGTGACAGGGACAAACCCTCCAAACGACAACCTTCCATGTCAGAATCGTGCCTCTGAAGACTTGGACTTAACTAAAGGGCCGCAGACAAAGGAACCCCTCTCGTCAAACCCTTTCACATTCTTGTTTGCAGCAGCTCCACCAAGGGCACCTTTCCCTCCAACCGAGCGCACCTAGCCTCTCTTCCCACCTAGGAGCCATCCACCCGGGCCTTAGGGTCGACTGTTCTGGCCTCCACCGCATTCGACGCCCTGCCCGCCTCCGTGCTTGCCGCCGTCGCCATTTCCACTTTATTCTACTATGAAAGCACTTTTTTATAGATATGTTCTACGTTATTCATGTAGAGAAAAATAAACAATCCCTACAAATATTTAGAATGTGTACATAAAAGTAAGTGGCACTCTAGAGAAGAGATGACTAAGAGTAGAGACTATAGAATCTTTGTTGTGATCTTGTCTCATTTTTTGTGTTTCTATTTAGTGTATCTTTAGTACTTGCAATACTTATACACCTAACATTATTTTGAGTAAGGAAAACAAGAGTGGTGCAAAGGAATATTGTGGAATTGTTGTGCAATAGTCAAATTTAAGACTTCTTTGTGCCTTAATCAAGCTCAAGGATTGAAATTTGAGTAAAGTTAAAAGAGATAATTAGGTGATAATGAATATCAATATAGGATGGTCACGAATGCCACTAAGTCGGTTGTTAAACTTGTGGATTTTCTTATGCGAGTTGATGAGTGTTTATACATTGAGTGCAATTTGAAAAGGGATGTCACTTGATTGCTTGTTGCAAGATTGAGTGTTGTTGATGTATGATAGAGAGGTCATTGAGTATCAATGTAAATATATATGGAGAGAAAATTGTAAGCTCTTTCAAATGTTATTGATCATTATGTGATGATGCAATCCTATTGAATTCAAGACTTCCTTGCACCTTAGTCAAGCCAAAAGATTGAATAGATAGTAAAAATAAAAGAGATAGTTGGGGTGATAAAGAATGTTGTTATGGGATGGTAAAGAATTTTGATATAGGATGGTAATGAATGTCACAAGGTTGATTGCTAAATATGTGGATTTGTTGATGTGGTCCAACGAGTGGTTGTATGAGAGGGTGTGTTCTATAGTGGATATTGTTTGATCTTGTTATAGGATTATTTTCTATTGATGCATAATAGAGGACTTATAAAAGATAAATATAACAATAAAAGGAGAAGAGATTGCATGCTCTTACAAATGCTATCAATCATTGTGTGATTATATGATCTTGTTATAGAATCCTAAGACAATACCTATAAATATATATAACTTTAAACATGTAATTTTGATTTTTTGACATCCATATCTACAATTACTAGTTAAATCATAAAAAATGAATCAAATAAAGTCTTTACAAAATGATGTGATATATATAAATCATAAAATAATCATACATCCAAAATATTGATAAAATTAAAATATATACCAACTACTTCAAAAATTATTCAACCTTACTTTCCAAATAATATAAACTAAAAACACTCATAATTATATATTTTTCACTTCATTTTTACAAGCTCAAAGTATTTATTATTTATGATTCTATATCATGTGCTGGAGCTAATGTAGTATTGTAATGCAAATATTACATGGAAACTAAAATGGCAACGACGTTGCAATATACAGCTTATCAATAGTTGATATCATTTCAAAAATCAAATTATAAAAATATTATATGGCTGTCAATTATGAGAGAATGAAAAGGCGCGGGGAAAACATAAACTAAAGTCATAATAGGGCACATTATAAACGAATACAATTAGAACAGAATGCCATATACACGACAACCAAGCTTCTTTGAAAAATTAAGAAGCTTGGCTCAAATGACGATGATGTTGTCGTAACAACAATTTCAATGTGTATGATTGGGATAAGACCAATGTTTTTTTACGTTCGAGTTGATGAAATCCTAAATCTTAGTAGTTAATTATTAAAATTCCACAATTATATATCACTATGGTGCTAATTTTAAGCATGAATTTCTACAACATCACTAATAATTTCTAGTTCCAAGAATGAATTTTCCTTATGGAATTGGTTTTATTTCATAATTCTCTAATTATAGTGGGATTGAATTCTTCCAAGACATGTTAAAAGATATTTTGAAAATATTTATAACGAGCTTTTATTTATTATTTTATTTAAAGATTAGAAAGAGGTATAATGAAAAAAGATAAGGAGAGTGTAGGGATATATCTAAAATATATATTTAAAAAAAGAAAGTAATAAAAGTTCATATATAAATTAAGATGATAATTGAAAGACTATGATAACATTTTAAATATTTAAGATTGCAAAAAAAGTGTGTGATGAATATGAGATCATGGGAGTCACTAGATTTGTAATGTCTTACAAATCTACAATATGAACTTATAAGTTAATTAGAGAGATTTTCCTATTGAAATAAGAGGGCTAGAAATAGGAAGAACTCAATCTAGTGTGAACCCTTCTAGTAGACATGGCTTTGGAAAGTTGATGAAGGTCACAAACATCTCACACAAGAAGAGAGAAAAATACATTTGGTCCTCAAAAGCCATGAGAGCTTATGAAGAACAAGTAAATCTTTGAATAGATTAAAACCATACTCTAATTTCAAAATAGGGAGAGCACCTGAATAAAAAATAATTCTTGGTCTTTGGTCTAGATAGGGAGAGCATATCTAGAAAATATGTCACTCTTAAGGAATATGGTGCTTTGTCTCAATCGGAAGCAGGTGGGAGAAAAAAATGAGTTGTGTAAGGGGAACTTGTAGGCTACGATGTAGTTAGAGTTTGGAATACCTAGGGGGAGGGGTAGATGAGTCCATCACTAAATTAGAGATAGATTTGAGTAGCAATGAAGTTTTGAAGAGTGCCTCTCTAGGTGCAATTCATGTTTACTAGATGTATGCTTTGTAAATCTTAGTATGTGTGCCTTTATTTATATCCCCCTTGGAAAGATAAAGAGAATTTATTTAAAATATCTATGGTGGTGGTCTATCAATATCATGATAAATGAGGTGCAACAAGGAGGAAGCTCTTACACACCAATAAGACTCAAACACTTGTGATCTGCTAGTGACAAGAGGATTTAAGAGCAAGATAGGGGCACCTAAGATATCCAATTTAGAAGGTGGTCATTACTCTTAAATTGACCTATGTATGTAGTCACCACATGGAATAATATAAATGTAATAAAAGAGATGCCAAATTATGCAAAGATGATGGCTAGATGGACCAATCTCTTAGCATGGATATGTTTAGACAGCTTGTAACAAATACTCTCTTTATTTGACTTCAATTCATATCTTTAAGGTATGGGATCCAAATCACATAAACATACAAGAGGGTAGGTGTGACCATTGAGTGAAATATGTATATCATTTTCCTAATGTTCTAAAACTAAAATTGAAATCATTTCCTTTGAAGTGTGGTAAGAGCAACATATTCCTTCCTTAGTCTTGATTTAGCAACGAGAGTTTAGTTAAAGCATAGGCTAGAGAAGAGGACTCCCAAGTAAACATATGAAGAAAGAAGCTCAATATTCTCATTTGCTCATTTGCCTTATTTTTTGAAATGTTGAAAGTAACTTTTATTTTCCCCAAATTAACTTGAAATTGATGGATTTCACAAAAGAAGGCTAAAATATCAAATTGTTTGTAAAGACCCCTCACTACTGAGACATTAAGATAATTTCATCTACAAAGAAGACAATAGCAATATAAAATTTGAATAGAAAACAACCCTTTGTTTCACCAAAAGTATATTTAATATGTTTTTTTTTCTAGTTCAATGATGTAGAACCCAAAAAATGTAGGAGGGAGTAGGCAACTCTTTTTAACACCTATGGTGCGCTAAGCATCACTTATTTCACTATTCATTGTTTGTACCATACCATCAATAGATTCATTACATGTCACCACTAAGGAAATCTCTAGAGGTGGAAGACCCAATGCCTTAAGCATGTCCACAAGCAAGTTCCATGGGTCTATGCCAAATGACTTGCAAAAATTGACAAAGTAGCATTTTAGGTAAGGATTCATCCTTATTGGTACTACCTTATTTAGATATAATGTTCTTTTAAAAATACATCAAAGATTAGACTTCAAAAATCTCATATAGGGCAAAACAAATTTTATGTTATAATTCATAGATTAGGAATGAGAATGAGTACTTCAAAAGCATAATTAAAATGGCTAAGAACAAGAAAAAGTTGGTGCAACTATTGTTACCCTATTGAGGGGTAATGCTCAAGACTAAAAGGACGTTAAATTTTAGATATTTAGAACTAAAGAAAACCATTTAATCGAGGGCTTGTTTCTGCTAGGTATGAATCAAAATAGACTACCATATTCTATGGGACCATTATCTTAGGCATGTCACATTATAAGTAATATCATAGCACATGAGTTCATATGAAGTTTTAAATTAAAAAAACATAGATGAATGTATTGTTAAGTACTAGGGTAGAAAGATAATTTTGTTAATATTTCTCGTAGGTATTAGGGATAAGGCAATGGAAGGGGATAGAGATTTGATTTAAGGAATTATAAATTGGTTCAAAAGAAAAACTAAAGTGTAAAGAGAAATTCTTTATGGTATTTACTAAGTGCTCATCAAAATATCTTGTACTCTTGAATAATATTAATGACGAGTTATGTGTGTACTTAATAGAGGGTGTATATTTTTTATTCAAAAACATAGTAATGGTGTGGACATGATGCTTAATATGAAGGTAAATAGGGCATGGAGCCTATTATGGGCATCCAAAAAGGAGGTCTCATACATCAAAATATTGTCTCTTTTTGATGATATAAAAAATAAATCTCGTCATTTTTTACTTTTTTAAATATTTTAATTGAGGTGTTGAAAATGCTTAATAGATACTTTCTTGGAAGGATTGCAACACAATAAAATTAAAGATAATTTTTTCAATATCTATGGATGAACAATTATATTTATAGCTTCCTCCAACTTACCCTATATGCATAATTATTTATCTCTTTTCTCCATTCAAAAGTATAGATGAATTCAAGAATGGTACCATATTCACGCATGAACTATTATAAATAAATAAACAAGGACCTAAAAAATATCATGAAAAAAATAGATGTCTAGAATATGTGGTAAAAAAGAGTGTGTTTCAATAGGAATATGTGCTGGGGGGTACAAAAAAATTAGTATTGAGAGTAAGATACTATTTGTAATTTATGAATATAGTTGTTTTAGCATAAGTTTAATCAGTGATTATCTAGAGATCATATTTCTCATACTTGTTTTGTAGAGCAAACACTTAGAATCGTCTTATTTTGTATTCTCTTTTAATATGAAAAATAAATAAATTTAAAGATGATCGACATGAACATTATATTTAACTTTACATTATACTTCCAACTCTTCGATTAACTAATCCATTAACTAACCATACCTTTTTCCTAAACATTAAATATATTTATAATAAAATATTTAGATGAGAAAATAAAATAGTTATTCTCAATTACTATTTAGTGAAAATAAACATACTTTACTTAAAAGATTGTGAGTGAATTGTAGGCAAGAATTGTGATTGAATTATAGGTAAGGATTGTGATTGAAGTAGAGGTAAGAAATGGGCAGGTAAAGATGAGGTGCACATGATTGACGAGTGAGAGAGTGAGGGCCATGCCTCCCAAATAATATTGTCTAAGCATTGAATGGGTGTTATAATGGCTGGATAATGATGGGATAATGATAGAAGTGGTAAAGGATGAGTGGGATGACGGTGGGACAGTGACTGAAAATAGGCGTGAGACGTGGGAAGAAGACTTCCAATAGTTTCTCATCCGGAACAACAGTGAAAGGGTCATGTGAAAAGTGCTGAATGCGTACATGCATACCTTCAAAATTCACACTGACGTTGATAGAGAAGAAATTCCAACTCTAATGACGACTGCTTTCATGCGCGTGCATGTAATATACTGTATTAATTTGCTTGTGCAATCAATCGTTACAACTTACAACCCCTCCAGATTGTAATGCACAGGGATTGTACCAAAATTGTTTGCAACATACACTATAGTGATGTAGAGTGGCGCCAGCATATTGGATACCATATTATATCATGGTGGGTGGAGGGGGGTATGTGCCTAGGTAGGGTTTAAATGTTATGTATGTTTGTAGTCAAAAGGTAATAATGTGAATCTCTATGATTTTGGAAAAATTGGATGACAATGTAGATAGGAATACAGTCACACATTTTAATAGTTAAAATATCATCATTGTGGATAGGAATATAGTTACACGTTTTAATAGTTAAAATATCATCATTGTGGATAGGAATACAGTCATGTTTTAATAGTTAAAATATCATCATTGTGGATAGGAATATAATCACACACTTTAATAGTTAAAATATCATTATTGTGGATAGGAATACAGTCACACGTTTTAATAATTAAAATATCATCATTGTGGATGGAATTAATGATTAAAGAATTTTTATTTCTCATTCTCATTAAAAAATGATAAATAATTATCTAACTTTTGTTGATCAAAATTTATCTTTAATCATTAAACTGAGTGATATTTAAGAATAGTTCTTTTACGATACTTTCAACTTACATTCAAAATCTAAATTTATAGCTGTATATCTATATTTAGACAATTTTATAGAATTGCTTACTAAGGAGAGTGCCATCCTGAATCTGCATCACTTTTCTATCCAATCATTCTATTGCAAAAAGAAAACCCCACGAAAACCTCTTATTAGGATCAGGGAGTTTGAATTTTGGCAGAGCTATGATGAAGCTTCAACAGGGAGGCTGGCACATGTTTATCAAAAGTCAGAATTAAAGTTAGTTTTCAATCTTCCCATAGACAACATATTTTTGATATGTCCTAATTTGTATGTTTGATGGTCTAGATCTTTGACGTACATATCTGTGTTCAGATAATTCAGGTGTAGAAACCAAAGGCAAGATTTGCGCCGATGATGGGCCCCAAGTCTTTTTTATCCTAGTTTTAAGAGTCTTGAGGACAGGCCGATTGTACTGGAAAGAGGCTCTCACTTTGATAATAGTTCTAGTGCAGATCTGCATATTCCATATGGATTTGAATATATGCTCTTCCTTTGAATAGATAACAGTAGCTTTGAAAGGATATGGCAATGCTACAATAGATTTTGTAGGTTTTTAATTTTTTTTAAGAAAAGTTTTATCAATGAAAATATATTATTATAATGCAGTATTTAAAAAAGTTGGATTGCATATATATTATAGTGTTAAGAGAAAGTGCAGTTAGTGATAATACGAGTTAAAATATTTAATTGTTTAAATAATAGAAAAATAGGGGCAGAATTAACATCAAATAAATTGTCTTGAATATTGTAAAAATGTTCAACATTAAATTCTGAATTTTGAATTTTGAATTGGAATTCTAAAACAGCTAATCATTTTGAAAGCTAATTGAAATGCTTGACACCAAACTGTGACTATTGACAGCAACCTAAATCTAGTGACATCAAACTGGGACTCTTGACAGCTACACACAATTCTGTTATTGACTTATTCATTTATGCTAGAGGATTAATTCCAACATCTATATGGAATAATTTTCTCGAAGTTGGATAAAAATTGGAATTCCTAGTTACTTCTTTGATTCTCTTGACTAGATCACCTTAATTTTTGCAATAACACTCAGCTAACCTAAAATGTCATTCATCTATTTCTTGAGCTCCATGTTAGCCTGCAAGGTATCATGTAGAATATTGGTAAGATTTACAACCTAAAAAAGAAAGATAATAAATCTTTTATTGCAACTCCAAGAGGTATGGGGTTAGAAAACAATGTTGAATGTCTTTGTTTGTAGATGAAAAGAATGATTTCTAACAACATGATTAAGAAGTGAAATGGCGAGAACTATTGACCCATAAAAGGCATATTTTTAGCTTAATTTCATATAAAAGGTAGTTGGTAAATATATTGACATAGGGATTGAGAATGAGAACATAACTAGAACACACTTTGGCAGCCTTTTTATTTATTTGTTTCTAAATAGACAACATAAAAGGATGAATTGAAGGAAGTAAAGGTGACCACTAGGAGGCATCTCATAATGGAGAACTTTCTAGGCTAGAAATTGTGCTTGTTTAGTTGCCTTTGATTTTCAAAGCACATTGCTTAGCTTAAAGAATTTGGTGGTAGAGAAGGAGCATCTCCATTTAGAATTCAATCCCTTGTCTATACTAAATGTTAGAGGTAACTTCATGTACATAACTCCCATTGGAAAATGAATGACATTGTAGCCAATAGGCCATCTTCCAATCTTTCAAAAAATTGCATCTCATACAAGTGGAGAGCTTAATTTGTAGTTAAGGGGAATGATGGATTGTTTATAATCGAGTCTTAGATAGGTTGAATTTTATTTTGAGACTATAATCGTCCTTCTAGTTCATTTTTGAAAGGTTCCATTTATCTACAAAGGTTTGTGCACATTTCTTGAACAACCTTTTGCCCCTAATTGTTTGATAAGTGTAGTGGTTTATCATCTAGTTGAGCAAGTATTTTCTACCATATTGAAGAAGTTGAGAAACTCAAACCCTTATTGAGTGAGTATTGCTAGCATAAAAGAGATGAAACAACCTCGTAGGCCTTCAAAATACTCGTCACTTCTTTTGAAGCCTAAATCTTGAAGTAAAGTGAAAATAATTTTGTCTTTACACCAACTAGATGCTTAGGATTTTGAGGTTGTGGCTTTTAAATTTAGAAGCAAATAAGATCCTTCTAGAGAGTTGATCCCTATAATAATCTAACTATCCATTTTGTCACTAGACATATTCCTTATGTGTATGGACCAACGATACCTAATCACCATGTTCTTTAGGTTGAATGCAACAAGACCAAGAAAATACATACAAATCTTTTTTATTACCCTAGATTTGGACCACGAGAAGCATATAATAATCTTTGTGATTTGATGGTAGCATGATGTAGAGGGAAGCCAACATAACAAAATATGGGTAGCTAATATATAACTTTCTTGGAAAATTGATTTCTAATTTCTATTGAAAGAAATCTATTTGTCAAAGGCACCAATATTTTTTTTAAGATACCATTTCCACATATCCTTTACAAAAATGGGCATAGACCAAAGGGGAGGCCCAAGTATCTTGAAATAGAGTCGTAATTAGGTAAATTCCACTCTAGAGTGATCCACTATGATGGAGGTCTAGAAGAAGTCATATAATTAGCTATCAAAAAATTGTTGGCAACTTGGAATTTTTCTACCATTCAAAGAAATCTATTTGCACAAGATGATAATTTGTTACTCTAATTTTTAAGATACAATTTCTACATACCCTTTAAAGAAACTCCTAGATGAAAGGAGGCCACATATTTAGAAATAGATCCATGCTTAAGAAACTTCCATTCTAAAGGGATTCAATATGGTGTAGGTTTAGAAGAAGTCACAAGGTATTATATTTTTTTCACTAACAATTGAGATCCATAATCCGCACAATACAAATCCAATACATATAAAAGGTATGATATATTTCTTCTACTATATTTTGTAAGAATAACATATTATAATCTACAAAAAATGAGTCTAATGTCAAAATATTATTGGGCAACAAAATGTTATCGATTAGAGTATGCCCATGGGCAAGTTGTAGAAGAGAATCAAGGGTATGTAATGATAAGTGGGTAGTAGACATCCTTGTCTAATGGACCTTTGAAAAGGGAATGGTTCAATCAATGACCCATTAGTGGCTATTTGAGCTTTAGTATCCTTGAAGAGGAGTTGACCATGAGAGGTAAGTCTTTGACTAAATCCTAGTCATTTGATTGTTTTACAAATGAACTACCATCTAATTCTATCATAGAATTGATCAAATTTAATTTAACTAGAAGACCATTTTGTGAAGATTGTTGTGCTCATTTAACTAGCTCCCAATCAAAAATAAGATTTCCATGATGAATCTTCCTCCTAAGAATCTAGTTAGTTCTAATTGGACAATCTCTTGAGTTGTAGTTTTAATGTGTCTTGATATAGCTTTAGCTATGATCTTAAGTATTTAGTATTAAGGAGTGTAATTGGTCTCCATCTAAAATAGTATTAAAGTTTTTACCTTTAGGAAGAATTTTAATGAGCCCTTGGTTAATGTTGTGCCCAACAGAACCATATTTAAATCCATCCAAGTACATTGTGAACAATTCCATTCTAATATGTAAGGCCCACAAAGACTTAAAAGATTTAGCAAGTTGAGTTCATATATTCTTAGGATTTCCTCATTAGGCATGACCTCTAAATATCCATCAAAATTTTCAATTGTAACGAGTCTATCTAGAAACTATTATGGTTCCTTGTCTATTCTAGTTGAAATAATTTTTTTAATAAAATCCTCAATTAAATCATGTAAATAATTGCTCTAAGAGTTATTAGCAAAGAGGTTTGAAAAATAAGCACAAAAATATTATTTAATACTCTTAGCCTCTGTATACAACTGATTATTCATATTCTTATTTGATTCTATATGTTCTTTCTTATTTTTTGTCTTAGAAATTGGAAGAAAATATTCCTTCAATCTTTTTATTCATCCAATTAAGTTTAACTCTAATTTGAGCCTTGTTTCTCTTGTATGCCTCCAATCTTTGTAGGTCATGTTGAATAACTATTACATTCTTTTGGATATCACTATCATTAGGGGATGCAACTAAAAGGATTTGTATTTTCTCAAGTTAACTTTGGAGAGTGTGTTCAACCCTCTTTCTTTTCCATGCTAAATTGTAGCCAAGGAACTTTGGAGTTTGAATAGAAAAGATCTTCTAAACAATCATGATTTAGGAGGTGTGAGGTATTAATTTTGAAGGGTATGGAGGTGGACTTGGGCTATTCATAGGTAAGAATACAAGTGGTAAAATGAGGGAGATGATAAAAAAAGGCAAGGACCATATCTAATTGAACAAGTTCATATTTGGTGGGGATAGTGGATGGAGAGGGATGTGTAGGTGTGACCAATACAACTAAATTTATATTGAGAGCCTTGAGATAATTAGTTTGGAAATATATTAAACAAAAAGGTGAGAATCTTTTAAACCATGTAAATGGTCAAAACACCTAAGAAATTATGACATAGTAACCCAATATAAAGTTTAGATTGAGGTGATTTGGTGGTGTCAAATAAATTATATTCTAAAGGATGCTCCACCATTATAGAGAAACCACCAATTATATAGTCTACCAAAGGTAGAGAATTACACATCCATTCCTACAATAATGTTGTTTTATAGACATAATCAAGGACAAGGATGGAGTGAAGTCCTTTAGTGTGGCCTTGTATTAAACATAAACACCATGTAAAATAGGAAGTAGGATCAATACCTAAGGAAAATATAAATTTGGAAATCCAAGGGCTAATACCTAGAGACACACCACCCTTTCCTTCTTGGTGATTAGAATAGACAAACATGGCATCCCTCCAAATAATCTAAAGAGTTTCAAATCTAATTTAATCCTAGCTAATTTTGATTTTTTTAAGGAGGATTACATCAAGGCTATATCTATTATACCTTGTCTAACATGGTGTCATCAAAGGGGATTGATAGTCCCCTCACATTCTATAGAACTATCTTGCATTTCATTGGGTGTTGCAAATAGTTTCCTTCTCCTTAGTTCTTAATACTTGGTATTTAACATTAACTAAAGATTGAGAGTTGCTAAGAACCAACACCATGGACAAGTCACAAGGTGGTTATTTAAAGTGAGACTAAGAAGTATTAAATTATCTTGAGTCGATAGGGAGTACGAAAAGAGGGATCTTCACAACGAAATCTTTGGTTAAGTATCCATAACAATAAATCAAAGCATGAGCTAAATAATAAAACCAAGTAAATAAATGATCACTCAATTTTCATCTAAATAACCTTATAAATATGTTGAAGTCAACAATGCCACTATCTAGGGTTTTCAATAGGAACTTTAGAATAGTCATGGTAAAAGGGCTATTGAGGATTGTCAAGATGTTGGTCCTTCCAAGAAAAAAGGTAAGAAAGGGGACAACTTTGCCTCACCAAGTACTGAGGAGACCCAACCCACTCATGAGGGGACTTTGTTCTTCGAGTGGCAAGCCATTAGTGGCCTTAAGCTTCTGGGAGACTAGTACTTGGTTCGGTCCCTTGTTGGTTCTATCCTATGCTCTCTTTTGATTTCTATTGTTGGTCAATTTGTAGCTACTTCTCTTTTTTGTTTTTGAGTGTCTCACTTCTCGTGAGCCCCCTCATTGGGCCTCTATGGCTGTTTTGTATATGGGTATTGGCCCATCCAAACTTTAATCTAATCAAAACCTTGTAAATGAGTTATCCTTATAAAATTAGTCTAGACATGTAGTTTTGAAGGATTATATATGAACTAATATACCACCTTTAACATAATACATAATCAAACTAGGTGCCATAAATTCTATTATTGAAGGATAAAAAAGTGTCATACGTTAATGGATTATGTAGTATGTCACTTGTGTAATCCTTCTATGGAGGCTTTTGTGAATCATTGATGTTATTCACTATATTTTATAATTTTCATGTGGAGGTGCTTAGTTGGTAGTAAAGGTCATGTATTGTAGAAGAAACATTGGGTGTAGAGATGACATCATCAATGATGTGTCTTTAGCTTGACATGTATCAATGACGTGTAAGAGTGGAGGAATATGTAGTGTATTGATCATTAATTGCTTGAGTTCATCATCATCATGTAAGCTAAGTAAAAATTGTAAGAGATCATGATGAGGTTCTTCTTCATTTATGTGCAAAAGCTATGTGTTTGTTTATTTTTCTCAGTAAGATATAGGTAAGTGAGGCATCATGATAATTATGAGCATCATTAAATTTAAAGGATGCGCCAAGAGAAGGCATTTTATGTTCCATAGGATGTGTAATAGAGGAAAATTATGATTTATGTAATATGTCTAACTAAACAATCTTCCCTACTTTATAGTATGATTGATACTAGTTTGTTATTGTTTAACAAAATAAATATGCAATCCAAAACATACATTAAATATAATTTTTTATTTAGTTAAAGCATGAAGAGAATCAATAAAAAATAATTTTCCAAAA
This sequence comes from Sequoiadendron giganteum, assembly GCA_007115665.2. Taxonomy (NCBI): domain Eukaryota; kingdom Viridiplantae; phylum Streptophyta; class Pinopsida; order Cupressales; family Cupressaceae; genus Sequoiadendron; species Sequoiadendron giganteum. The sequence continues at coordinate 358,874,127 of CM021101.1, forward strand.
ATATAAATAAAAATTTACAAAAGGAGATTATAGATTTGAAAAGAGGATAAAGAGAGGAACCTAGAACCAAATAAAGGAAGTCACTACTTAGGACATCAACATGTCGTGATGATATTCACACTAAGTGTTGTTGTCTGTATGGCTCACAATATCAAAGTGCTTCTAGAAAATGTGCAAGTCCAATACAGTAGTTTACCCAATTTTCTTAATCAAACAAGGCTATGCACCACCAAATACTAAATGATGAAAATATAAAGAAATATATCAAATGATATGATTTATATCACACTAAATACACTAATTATGAAAGCGTTTGAAAACCTCCATGTAATTGATGCTCTCAAAACACTTTCCAACACAAGGTAAAATAAAACTATTTGGGGTTGGTTGGGGGTTTACCTTAAGGTCAAACCCCTATATTGATCTTTCAACCTCCATAGACAACCAATAGCAGAGAGATTAAAAAATAGTGTGGGAGTGCTTCTATCCCAAGTGTGTTTGGGAATGACAAGAGTTGCAATTAAATGCAAATAGTGTAAAGTAGAATAAAGGAAATAACAAGGATGTAAATATCTAAAGGTGATTAGGGGAACAACAAGAAGCTACAATAATAATGAAAGGATAAAGAAAACAATAAAAATGAAAGTGAAAGAAAAATATCACTTGTGAAGGCTTAGGGAGGCCAAGGAGACAAGAGAACTTGGAGAAGAAAGTTTTAAGGGAAACCAATACTAGAGAAATATTGTACTAGTTGTAGAAAGCTTGAGAGATTCGTGCGACTATATTTGAAAAAAATTCAAGAGAGCCAAGAGATTTCCCAAGTGAAAGATTGGATCCTAAAATGAGAGAGGAGGCACGGGGAAGATATTGATGAGTTGTTTGGATTTGTCCCAAGCTATTACCATTGATTTGGAAAGGTGACTAGTAGAAAAATGCTTAAAAATGGCTACCAAACAAGAAATTATCATGAGTCGCTAATGTACATTGTGTGGATGCTAGCATCTAGTGTTAGTGTCCAAAGAGTTTGGCCTCTGGAAAGAATGAAATATAAGAACTACATGAGGTCAATACAACTGCAAAATTAACCTAACAAAAATAGGCCATAAGAAACAAGACCTTTGCACCACGGGAGGGAGAAAGACTAATGCAAGGGATGAAATGATCTTAAGAATATACTAAGGGAGTGAACACCAAGGTGAGCACAAACCATAATATACAATTACATAGGCATGCATGTTTTAATTCCACAAGAGGATCATCATAGACATCTAATAATTGTGTATTAGCATGGAAAATAGATAAATCCATAAGATCTTCTAAGGAATAGCCAGTGTAGGTTAAAAATGTAGATTCGATAGACAAACATGCTCTAAAGTAAAGTAATCTATGAAATCTTTTAATAACATACACCTCCCAAATATTCTAACCAAGTTCTACCAAGTGAAATAGAAAATCAATTAGAAGTAGTTATATAACACATGTGACATATCATAGATATTTCCTTAGGTCCAATTGTGATTGGTAGCATTGGACAACCCAAGGTACAAATCAATATCCCATTAGTCATCTTTAATTATATTCTTGAATGTTTGTACTATGTTGGTTATATATGATTAGCTACCAAAAAGTCTTATGTGCATATGTTGTATTGATTGGTGTGTCTATAAGGATATCATTAATGAATGTATCTTTGATTTTCCCAATAATATATAAGGGATAATAATGGTTGTTTTGTGTGATCTCCTCATTATAAATATAATTTGTGGAACATGAGGAGAAGAAGAAGATATAATCATAGTTTTAACTACTATGATAAAATTGTTTTAACATGATGTAGCTTTAGATTCAACATGATAATCATTTATATTATTATTATTCTCTCATACCAAATTTTAACATGTAGTTAGGGAAATATGTGGGAATAGGTGTAGATAGGGTTAGGATAAGGTCAAATGTATAGAAATGTGTGTGGGAGAGGGTAAGTGAGGATGGATAGGAATTGGGAATGGAGCCAAACTTGGCACAAAAGTGTGTCATGCGTCTTTATGTAATTACATTCAGACATTCAAACCTCAAAATACAACCAAAGCTAAATGAGAATCGGTATATGTCTATAAATTTTGCCATTATAATAATATAGTTTGATATGTACCCGTGCAACGAGCTTACATCCATTTTTAGGTCTCATCTAGAGATGTTCATTTTAAAAGTTTTATTAACATATTCTAATTATTTTATAATATTTGTAGGGACATGAAACACACCCTATATACATGAAATGTAATGATAAAAACCAAAATTTTTGAAGGGAGTTGAGAATGATAAAAGCACATAAATATCTAGTAACTAGGATACACAAAATAAAATGACAAAAGAGAAATAAAGATCTTACTTGGTTTACAACTTCTTGTTGACTTTCAATTCTTTCATTTATTGATATAGTATGACATAAGACTACAAACTAAGATCTTGTTCTAAAATATACATGATGATACTATGACACAAATATTCTAGTATTTATGTATCTTAGGATGGGTTCATGCCCATGTTATGGTTATTGGACACTTTTTCTCCATGTGGGTATGTCCCTCTCCACATGATTTCTCGTCTTTCCAAATATTCATCCCTTCCACATGAATTTCCCTCTTTGCATAAAATTTTCTTTCTTAAGGAAAATATGGCCTTTGCTTGAAACTTCTAGAATTTACTTGATACTTGTACAACTACATTTGAAACAATTTTGAAAAGCACCATTGGGTTCCTATTATAGACATAAAGAAGACCATAAATTCTTTGATAGCACCAAATGCATGTAATGGATTTAACAAGATTGAAACATGCCAAGAAAAGAATATAAATGTTGATACAACATAGATTGAATTGAGAAAGATATTGATATAAATTTTTTAATTTTAATGATTTGAATTATAAAAAAAAAATTGTCATATCAATTTATGATCCCAAAACAACCTAGGAAGATTCCTTAAATACAAGTCTTAGACACACACGTTGAAACCTTTTAGGATCTAGGATCATTTAAGATAAATAATTCTAGAAGACCCCACATATGAGCACGTATGTGTGCAAGTGGTGTAGTATAAAGCTAAAAGGGTGCAAGTAATATGCTTTTATCTCATATATTTTACCTTAGATTGGAGAGTGCTCAATTCTATATGAGAAAGTATGCCAAAATAGAAATGAAATATAACAAAACCATAAAAAGGACATAGGTTTTGTAGATTTTGGAATATAAGGCAATTGGAGTAACTACATGCTGCATTTGTCCCTTCAACTATGTGCACAACACAAAAGTGCCCACCTATCGAAGGAGGAAAGAAAACAAGAAATAAAATATGAGTATTATGACTAAACCTTGAGCATTTAATAAGAAAATGAAGTATATAATGCATACCTAAGATATACTTGCATGTTTGCGTAATTGATGTATATGAAGGATGTTTGATATACTAAACCTTCCAATATATCTATTAGTACACACCAAAGCATAATACCACATGGAAAAAAGTGTTGAGGAAAAACATGCTACGAAGAAGTGAGAATGATATTCAAAATTTAATTAGAACATGAATTTTTTTGAATCTATATAATAATATACTTGTTCATAGAAGATAGTTCAAAGATGGAAGACTCAATCACCTCTTTAACATAATGATTCTCTTATGTCAAATTTTTAACTAAAAAAAATTAATAAAAAACATAAAAAATATGTATTTTTTATCTTATAAAAGAAAAAATATCAAATACTAAATTTTAAAAAAAATGCTAATTGGCAGAAAAGTACACTCCAAACACAATAAGAAATGTACAATAACAAATTCATTTGTAGAAAGCACTAAAATTAAAATTTGGCTTACACAAATTCCTAGACCACAAGAACTTGTTAAGGGTTCAAAAACTGATACCAAAAGAGCCTCCGTACATTCAAAATTTTACACCTTCGGAAGGTCGGCCTCACAAGCAAGAAAATACGATATCATTAGGCACCAAGGTCGAGGGGTCGGATTTCAAAGAGTTTATTAAAAAGGTTTTAATCAGAAAACTTACTTGCTATGACGAGAAACATGGTGTGTCGCTGGAACTGCTGTAACATAGTACAGAGCCGCTTTTGCAAACCCCTGCAACTTCCCAAGAGCGCGTTCTTTGTGTCTAGTCCCTCATGCCGTGCGCCGCCTCTAATGCCTGGAATGTTCTATGCCAAAAACCGCATGTAACGGAGACTGTCATTATGATTACTGCAATGTACCCTTGGCGCCATTTTTGCTGCAACCAAACCCTAGGCCTCTTTTGCAATGCAACTTCTCTGGCGTGCCAAATAATGCAAACATACTACAATACTCACACACACAGCGTGCTTAACCAGTGATTTGCAAAGGGTAAATGCAAATTTCTCTTTGTATGCGTAGGAGCCAAACACAAACGATGCCAAATTTGAAATCGGCTCAGATCCAAAACGTTGCCATGCAAAGGATAAATGCAGATCGCTCCAAGCGACCGACTTTCCAGTGTCTTGGAATCTCACACTGGTTGAGCATCGCCATGTCTGACAAACTCCACCTTCGTGCACGATTCAGACATCCTGTATAAATAACACTTACAGCTGCGTAATAGGGTGAAAGATAACAGACAAGCGATTTTTAGTAAAACGTATTTCGAATACAAGACTTTAATTTCAACTAGTCAACATAAAATTTAGTAGGATCAGTTTTATTTGAATATTGAATATAATAAATGCAGGAGAAATTTAGGGTGAATGGAAGTTAATAAGAAGTATAAAAAGATGCAATGTAATATTGTGTTTTTAGTTTTTAAATATGTAGTATATATTAATTTTTAAATGATAAAAATTGGTTAAGTAATTAAAATATTGTAGTTTAATTGGTTGAGTATAATTAGTAAGGATGATGGTGTATTATTTGATTTTGTTATTCATCAGAGTTCAAATCTACCAAACATGTAATATAATGGATGAGATTAGGTCGCACTTTAAGTGGCTTTGAAAGCATGGATACCTCTCAATCCTTGGCCCTCTATAGAAAAAATATTAGCTTAGAAGTTCATGCTTCCAATACCAATAGATTGCAAACGTGATGTGTTAGATTTAAGCCCTCTAGCTAAAAATAGAAAGTAAAATAACAAATGTGACATTTTTTCCACTTTGATGTGTATGAAAAACTAAGGTGGAATTCTAAGTGATGACTCTTGGTCTTCCATTATTTGACTTCTAGTAATAATGTCCAAGTTGTTATTTAAAGGTAAATGATCTTAAGGAGCTAAATATTCGAATATGAAGACTTAGATGCTCATTTGAGTATATATATATATTTCATTGAAAAATTATAATATAAGTGGTCAAACATATCTTGAAATAGAGTTTGTCAATGACTTTCATCATAGACTTGTAGTTGTAGGTCCAAACATTAAGTGGGAAAAAATAAATGCATAGTTTTAGGTTAAGTGCTTCACAGTCATTAACAATATTGGTGCCTAGCAATGTAAGATAAATCACTTTTAGTTCATTTCACAAGGAATATGACATTAAATAAACCTTAGAGGTATGAAATTGGCTTCAAAATTCCAATAAATGAGATCTCTTCATTAAAATTGAATTCAAAAAGGCTAATAGAATTGAATGATATTCTATATTAAACATGCTTAAGAATTTGGGCTTTGGCACCACCTACATCCAATCAGTTCAAATGTTTTTAATAGATGCTTCTACTTGCATTAATATTAATGATGTTCAACTTGTTCACTTTGACATTTTACCTCATATAAGGTAGGGTTTCCCTCTTGCACCCTCACTTTATGTAGGTTTTTGAAGGATTTTTCTATCTTCTTGCCAACACCATTTTATAATACTTGGCCAAAGGAATATCCCTTCCTAAAATTGCCTCTGAACACTTGGCCGATGGTAACTTTGTGGATGGCTCTTTCCTTATGATCCTTAAAGTTGAATACAATATTAAACATGCATGAAAAATGTCTTGACACTTTTTGTCTAGCTTCAAGCTCCAATATATAATGGAATAAGATGTATTATAGGTAAAGCATTTTCCCAATCTCCTAGCTAGCCTCATTCCTTTTGATGGAAACCCATTGACTATGTGGAAATATTAAGTTTTATAAAATTTCTTTCATGTCTCAATTGTATCGATTCAAATTGTGGTAGCATGTGATTGCTAGAATTGAGAAAAATCTCATCTCTTAGAACACCAAATTACTTTTCTTGGTAGGCAAAAAATTCGCTCGTTAGTTCTTGTAGCTACACATGTGTGCTAATCTTCTTGCTAGGTTCTTTCCAAAGTTCATTCTCTAAGCTTGACAAGCTTTTGCAGTAATTTCTCTAGGTCAATTAAGACAGTAATAAGGGTTTTCATCATGTTGCTAAGGACATTTGTTGCCTACCTAGACATTTTGGGGGGACTAGGACTTATTGATGGCAATAAGCAAGGTATTCCTTTATATGTTAAGTGTTGTTTGAGTTTATGACGATAATGAAGCTTGTAAATTTTTATATGAGGCTATGTTGCTTCTAATTTACCTTATGCTTGTGTCCAGCCTAAATGGCCTTCTCTTCCATTTCCTTACAATTTCTCTATTACCTATCAATATCAATAGCTCCTTTGTGGAAAAATATATTTAGAAGGCTTAGGAAACTATCAAGTCATGGATTCTATAGAATGGGATGAGTTTTACAATTTGTATCCATTAACCAAAAATCTATATAGTGGTCACCCATCATCTTGTTTTAAGATAATTCATTTGTGACTACTTTGTAGATACATTCCCTCAAATTTTTCACAAGGGGAATTGGGTCTATACTCCAAGGCTAATTCTACTTGGCTTTCTTGGCCTCAAGAAAAGTTTAAATTAAGCCATGTAGACTAAAATTCCTCCCACCTATAATAATTAAGACCATGTCTTATCAACAATTATGCAAAATATTTGTATGCTACTTTCCATAATTAGATTCCTAAGTAAGGATATATGTGGATTTTGCTTCATCTTCCAATGTTGTAGAATTTTAATACCAAGCAATATCTTTGATTTCTTAGATTTATTGGTTTAAGAGTTTTTAAATAGTCTATAAAGTAGTTGTGGAGCCGAAAATTGTACATTTGGCCTATTTTTTTTTATATTAGGGTCTTCCTATTTTAACCTATTTGATACATCTTGTCATTTCTAATCTAAGATGTCTATTTTGTTGACAACTAGAAACCTTAGTCCAATTTTTCTAGTTCTTTGCTCACACATAAGATGCCTAGTTATGGGTCCATGGTTTATTTTGGCCTTTTAGGTTTGAACCCTTTACTTGACTATTATATTTGGTGATGAGGCCAAGTTTTTTGTCTAGATCAAGCATTTATGTAAAAGTCTTATAATATCGAGTAAACCTAAGTTTTCCTCAAAGCAATAAGGGTGAGAACTCAAAGGGTCTAGTTCTAACTTCAACAAAGAGGACAAAGTAGAGGGCATAGTTACTCAAGAGGTAGACAAAAATTTAATGTAGGAAGACAACTAGTGTAATGTTTCTATTATAAACAATTGTTAAATAGAGAGATTATAAATTGAATAATTCAAATCAAGGAAGAATACTAGACTATGCACAAGAATACACAAAGAATCCAATTGGAGTTCCAATGCAAGTCAAAGATGAATATCCATTGCACTACTCTCTTTCATTCAACAAATTTGAAAACACAAATAATAAGGTATGGTTTCTAGATTTTGGTTGTTTTAATTATATGAAAACTTATAGAACCATTTCAAGGCTTGGTGAAAATTTTAACAATGAAGAAAAATTGAGTGATAATAAAGTACTTGAAGTTTGTGGAAAAGAAAAAATGGGTATAGACACTAAACAAGGAAGATCACAAATTTCTAGTGTGTAATAATCACCAAAATTAGGGTATAATTTGATGAGTATTTTCCAACTTGTTGAGAAAAGGAGTTAAATTTGTATTTTAAGATGAAGTTTATATTACATCTATGATATAAGAAACAAGGATGAAAGATGATTGGCTCAAATAGAGATGATAAGGAACTGAATATTTTCTTCAAGAATCAAAGCAAGTGGGTCAAATATTTATTATGTTACTATTGAGGATGCAAGTCGATTATGGAACCAAGATATAAAGACTTTAATTTTAAAGGAACACATATGTTGTATCAATGAAATATGTACATGGGTTACAAAAGATTCAAGCAAGAGATAAGAAACCGAGCAAGGTTTGTGCACTTAGAAAACGCCATAGGGACATGTTTTCTAGAAGTGTATGAAGAGAAAATAAAGCTTTCAAGCTTATTCATTCAAATTTGTTTAGTCCCATCCAAGGGAAGTATAGGTATGAAGAACTATATGGTTAAATTCATTAATTATTTTAATAGATGTACACATGTATTTATTTTTTATGGAATAAAAGTGATTCTTTCGAAGCATTCCATGATAGAAAAATACAAATAGATAAATGATGCGAATTTGAAGAATTTAAGGAATTTTGTGTGAGGCATGGAATAAAGAGATAGTTAACATTGCCTTATTTACCATAGTAAAATAGAGGGGTGGAAAGAATGAACAAAACATTAATAGAATCAACAAGAAGACTTTTGAAAGCAAAGAGTATAGATAATATGTGTTGGGTTGAAGCAATTAGCATTATTTTTTATACCATCAATAGGAGGTCGACTTTTATAATAAGAAATAGAACACTGCATGAAGCTTTCTATAGGTGAAATCCTAAAATTTCACACATGAAAGTATTTGGTTGCTTAGCTTATGTTCATGTAAGTGAAAATAAAAGATAAAAGATAAAAATTAAATGAAAAAAATGAAGCATGCATATTTATAGGTTATTGTGTAGAATGAAAACCCTACAATATTTATTCCTCTCAATGTAGGAAAATAGTTATCTCACAAGATATTATATCTATTGAAGGAGTCATTTGTGCAAATCATTTGTAGAAAGGAATACAAATAATTATTACATAATAGTTTGGGATCTAGAAGAAAAAATTGAAAGATCAAGACCTACATCAAGTGCAAGCAATGTTGTTATACAAAATTAGAAGGTAATCCAAACTCATCCTCGAAATCTAATGACAAATCATAATTTGAATGAAGATTAACATGAAGCAAAGTTAGAGAAAGAAATGAATATGATGAATTAGTTGATTATACATCTTATTCAGAAATTGAGATGTCACCTACTAAGTTTGAAGTAGTCGAAAAGAAATGATGAATTAAATTAATGGAAGAAGAGATTGGTTCCATTAAAAGAAAAAAAAATTAGGAGCTTGTAAATCTACCAAAAGATAAAAAAGTGATAGGAACTAAATGGGACTACATGATAAAGTACAAAAGTGATACTATACTTGAAAGATATAAAGCTAGATTGTTTATAATTGGATATGCTCAAAGGTATGGTATAGACTATGAAGAGACCTATATACCTATTGTAAGGCATGACACTATAAGATTTATATTATAATTAGTAGCACCTAAAGGATGGAAAATATACCAATTACATGTGAAAAGTGCATTTTTAAATAAATACATTGAAGAGGAAGTATATGAGGACCAACAACAAGGATTTTAAATGAATACTCTACTAAAGTGCTTTGTTTGTGTTCAAGTTTTATTTTTTCATGTAATTATAGTTATACTTGTTCTTGTTGTTAATAGAGAAATATGTTTCATAAGATAGGGAATTCCTTAGTGAACCACCAAAAATGGATATGCTAACAAGGGAAAGAGGATTCCCTTTCTAGGCCCCTAGGGTTTTTCACCTAGGAGCACTTGGTGTAGGAATGACACTCTTTCCACTTGCTAATATGGTTATTTTTGGTGGTTGCATTCAAAGGGAAGATGGATTGATTAGGTTGTGATGTGTGTGTTAAGTGTCATTGAATGTTAGAAATAAAATAAAACTAATCTAACTAAGAAATGTAAACAAAGCAAATGTAAACTAAATGCACCTAAACTATATGCCCTAAATGTATGTAAGCATAAAGGAAATTGGAGAGTTTAGAGATTGTGCACCTAGAAATGGAGAGTTGTAGATGAGAAGCCCCAACATGATCTATAATTTTCTTGAAATAAGCAGAGGAACACTTACGCCAGAATGGGCAACCTAGTCCTTTTGTCGAGAAATTTTGCCGGATTGGGTTTCAGGGAAAAGGGTACCCAAAAATAAAAAACCCTTTTTCAGGCCCGATACAAGGACAAGGTCGCCAATAGTGGCGACCTAGTCCTCCTGGTACTTTCAGAAGCCTGAAGGTCTGATTTTGTGGGTCCTAGCTGGTACTTTCCTTCTCTGTAGTAGCCTGTGTCTGAATCTCCAAAAAATAACCTGCAACTTGTCCTTTTGCTCCTCCTAGGGTTTGGTGTCTTGAGTTGACTTGAATGGAATGATTTTTCTTCCTCCAACACTTTGAATCTTGCCAAATCTGAGTACAACCTGCAAAGAACATGCAAAGACAAAGAGAATGTTGGGGTTAGGGAATAGGGGTTTGCCTAAGTCAAACCCCTTTGATAGTAACTTAAACCCAAATGAGAAACAATGGAAGGAAAGGAAGATTGAATGATGAACTCAATACAAACACTTAGTAAACCTTTAGTTGTTGAATCCTGCAACATGCAAGAACTAGCTCCAATGGAGGTTGCTTGAGATGCCTTTGTGCTTGATTGCTTGCTTGGGAAGGTTGAGTGCAAGAGTGATTGTGAAGATATGCAAAAATGAGCTGGGGGGGAAAATGAAGGTGAAAACCCTTATTTATACAAGATATGCCCTAATTTCTTGAAAATATCACATGATAGGCCGACACTAGGGTTTTGGAGGCAAATTCTTGTTAGGTTTTTTATAATTTAATTTTGAATTTTAAGCCAAAAGGGACTAGGTCACCCAAGGTGGCGACCTAGTCCACTTGGGCAAATTCAAGTGGTGGTCGAGAATAAAATGGTGATTAATGATGTTTATTCGTCTTGCCTCTCGAAACACACTTAAGTCGGGCCTAAAAGTACATTAAGGGGACAAATTAACATAAGAAAAGGGTTAGTTGGTTGATGATAAGCCTAGGAAGATGTAAAAATGCCTTACAACACTTTACAACACCTTGACACAAGGCTTGGAAAGGGGTAAAAGGGGGTTATTTAGGTGAATTGTGTTGAAAGGGTCTCAAAAAAGTGGGAAGATGTGTTACAACATTTCTCAACGACTTAGTAAAACACCGTTAGAATGTTGTTGATTTGTAAGCATTCAAGACTAAATCAAGGAAAAACAAAGCCAAAATCCAAGGGAAAAGGCCAAAATGAGTGAAAAAGTGTCAAAGACTACACTTTTTGGCAACACACTTAGGAGCTTTCAATTTTATATACCACAGAGTTATGAAGTAGATCTTTATGATCCTTCAATGAGGGGAGCAAGTTTCTTAATATCTTATGTTTTTTGAAGGAAGAATTAATGCCTTTTTCTTCACAATTTTAAAAATATGATTACATATTTTTACAAAATAAGGAAGGAAGGTCACATGGGTATTTTTAGATTCATCAATGTTACTATTCTCATGACAAGTTTCATAATGATCTTTGGCTTCTTTGAATGCTCTAGCATTATGTGGATTCATGTAACCATTCAATTAAGAAACCTTATTCAACAATAGATTTATTGTTTTATATGCTTGTCATCACATTAATGCATTGATCTAGTAAATCATTAATTATAACACTAGATACTGCATCTACCTAAAATATGGAAAGGATTTAGTTAAGGGGAAATATTGCAAGAGAAAGTGAATGGAAGTTTTTAAAACAAACAAACATCCATATACCCTCAACAAAGATGAAGGGTGGGGTTTGAACTTCTCATAACAACCTATCATAAACTCCCTTAAACATAATAATAACCATGCCTAATTAATAGGTGGTGGATTTTTTTCATCCATGCATTTAGTTAGATCTTAAGTGCCTGAAGATTTTTTGGGTCACTCCATCCATTCACGAGTGGGTGTGCACATGTGTGTGTGTATACACACTTACCAAGCTCGCATAATAAAGAAAGGCCAAATTATATAAATATATATAAAATCAAGAATATATGACTTGTTTGAAAATACTTTTGGTTGAATAGATATCTACTACAATTCTAGGTGATAGTTAAAATGGTTCAAGTGAGATTGATGAAATTTTTGTTATACAAATAAGTTAGAAATAAAACTAAATCACATTAAATTACTCAAAAACTTAGAGAATTTGTGAACCTATTCGCATTGAGAAGTCTTTCCTGATTGGTATTGCATTAGGTTATGTTTCTTTATCCACCATCATATTTTGATTTTTAACAAGCTTTTTGGTAATTTTCATAGTAGTCGGGAGACGCGTCTCATGACCCCAAGAACAAGTCTCCGATACGGAGATACGAATCGGAGATCGATACCATACCTAGAGATGTTTCTAAGTGACAACAAACTTCACAAAAGTTTCCAAACATCTCTCACGGTCTCCTATGGCAAAAATGGCATCTTCCATCAAAAAACCTAAAATTTTAAACATTAAAATATAAAATATTAAAATGTTTCACCCAAGTCAAAGTTGCGATTTCTATTTTTCCTTAAAACATTAAAAATAGGAGTCATAAAACTTTGATAAATGTCATAAAACTTTGAATATTGAATATCAAATATCAAATATGTAATGTCGAATGTGAACTATGATTATGAAATTTGAAGTATGAACTCTTTGACTCTTTAACACAACGATATTTGGATTTGTGTATTTAAAGTTAATGTTCATTACTAAACTTTACTACTGCTATTGTTTTGAAAGTTCAATGTCATCATATTTTCAGATTTTCTATAAATTATTAATTATTAATTTTAAATTTTTTATTTATATTAGAAAAATGGCGTCTCCAAGTACCCTCATCTGCTATTTAAAAAAAAAAGCCATACCGGATCTGGTACCAGTCTCCTGTACCAGTACCAGTACCAATCTCCTGGCAATTATGTAATTTTATTATAAATATTTTTGGTGTGTTTTATTGTTAAATTTTTATGTCTATATATATATCAAGAAATCAATTAAACTACACTTTAAGTTATAAATCACAAGTATGTATATGGAATGAGTTTATTCTATAGATTGAATTCAACCACAACATTCAACATTTAACATTCTTTAAACCAAAAGTATCTATATGTATTTTTATGTGATTTAGAGGAGGAAATCAATATGATACATTTCACATTGACTATGATAGATAGAGTGCAACCGATTTGGCATAGAACCCTATTTTTCATGCATGAGCAAAGTACATTGATGTGTAACATCATTTTGTCAATGCATTGTAGAGTACAAGAAGAATTTGATTAAAAAGGTGGACACGAGCCAATGAATATTGTAGATTCATTAATGAAGCCAACAAAAACCTAGAATTATAGATGGTGTGGATTGGTTATGAGCTGCTTTATCCCTAGCTTTAAAATATGTTTGCTCGTTTTTTCCCCTTATGCAATACATACCAGAAGTTGGAGATTATTATGAATATGTTATATATTTTGCATGTTTTATACTTGTAATAGATTGTTCACTCACCCATAATATTGGGGCCTAGAGAAAAGCCTTAGGTGGGGGGAATGGGGGAATAGTGACCCTCCAATGTAGAGTTTAAGAAAATCAACCCATGAAAAAAATGATTCCTTTCTCAAGGCAAGTAGTTATCCCATGGTTATATGCACATTGTTTTGTAATACCACTTAGTGGTATCATTTTGTAATGTGCATATAAATAAACACACATGGAGATTAAGGTTATCATATGGGAAAATATCATCTTTTTGAATAGTGAGTTGAGAGAAAGATTAATTTCCAAATTAACTCAAAAAGCTAGTTAAAGTTCTTGTACATCTCCCATTGAGAGCACTAAAACTATACATTCTATTGTAATCTTGATATTGAGATTAATACAATAAGTTTGCTTAGAGTCTAGGTTTTTCTCAAAAGGGTTTTCCTAGGGTATAACTTGTGTTATCTCTTAGTTGTTACTCTATTAAATTTTTTATATATTTTTTCTTACTTGTATTATTTCTCTCATAGGATTAGTTTGGATCTAATGTAGTTTCCTTTTAGTAGTTTGTAGGAGGTAAAGACCACAAGTTATAGGGTAGGACTACACTATTCAAGCCTTTGTGATTTTTTAGAAAAAAATATCTTACAATGCATGTTTATAGTTCTTAAGTAACTAAATGTAAATTTTTAGAATTATATATCTCATAATACAATGATTACTTTTTATACTAGAATCAATATAAAAGTTAGGCAGTCTATAATCTCATATTGTTGTCTACTATTCTATCAAGACATAATTACATAGTGGTTACTTTTGATGACTATAAACTCCCCTTTCATCAAAAATCACATTTCTTGACACAACTATGCTATTAGTGAGAGGATTAGACAACCCATAAGCCTTACCTTGTTCATTATACCCAATGAAATTACATGATTCATTTTTTGCATTTAACTTTTATCTCTTTTGGTTAGCTCCATGAACATAGGCCAAATGGCCAAAAACTTTGAAATGATTAACATTAGGATTTTTCATGCTAGACTTCATACAAAGTCATCCTGTCAAGTGCACTAGTGGGACTTTGATTTAAAGTATATACTAATGTAGCAACTGCATCACCTCAAAAAGAATTGCTTAATCCCTTGGTTTGTGACATACTCTTTTCCATTTCCACTACTGTACAATTCTTCCTGTCAACTAAATTATTTTGTTGGGGTGTGTAACCAATAGTGAGTTACCTTTTGATGCCATTCATATTACAACAATCCATAAAATATTTTGAACAAAATTCTCCTCCATGATCAGCCTTTAAGCACTTTATTTTTCAACTACTTTTATTTTCTACAAGGGATTCATCTTTAGTCTCAAAAAAGTAAAACTAACACTTTTGTGAACACTCATTTATTAGTAATAAAATATGTCGACTTACCTCCAAACTTTTTGTTTGCATAGGACCACAAATGTTGGAATGAACTAGTTGAGATGGATAATGGGCCCTCCATACATTGCCTTTTGGAAATTTGTGTCTTGCATGTTTGTCTTTAGCACATCCTTCACAAACTTCCTTGTGCTCTTCAACCTTTAGAAAACCATAAACTAATTCTTTTGATGTTAGGAACTTCAAAATATAAAAATTTGAGTGTCCACACTTTAGATGACACAACCAAATTTTATCCTCTAATGCCATATTAGCAAGATTGCTACTATGTTCTCCAAAATTCAATGGAAGCATACTATTCTTTGACATTGACACAAACGTAACCATCCTATTTCTTTGATTCTTATCATAAATTATTAATTATTAATTTTCAAACATTACTTTGTAATTATTTTCACATAATTGCCCAATTCTCAATAAATTATGTTTTAAATATGGAGTCTAATAAATATCATCAACATTTTTCATACCTTCTTTAGTATGTACTTCTATAGCTCCTTTTTCAGCAACCTCTAAGGTTTTATCATTACCAAGCTTGATTTTGGATTTGAAACTTTAATCCATTGTAGAAAAAAATCACTATTTCTTGACATGTGATTAGAACACCTTGAATTTAAATACCAAACATCTTTAGTAGCATTTTCAACTTTTCCATAAGATAAAAAGAAATTATTTGGAGAATTCTCATCCTCGTCCAAAGTATAATTATATTTTTTTGTTATTACCTACTTTTAATCTATAATCCCTTTCAAAGTGACCATTACCTATTTTAATGGTAACACCGAATATTTCTCTTATCAAATTTGCCTCTACCTCTTTCTCTTGAATAATTTTGATTTTGACTTGTACCTTGCCCTTGGTTGCTTTTAGTGCTAGTATTGGCACCTTCATTCTTTGTAATTTTGATGAAAAATATTTTTCATCCCTTTCTTTAGACAAGTTTCTTAATCTTTCTTCATGAAACATAAGAATCCAACTAGGTGATCAAATTCAAGAGTAGTCAAATTGTTGCTTTCTTCAAGGATTATTGCAACATGGTTCCACCTTGGTGTTAGGGACCTCAATACTTTTTTCAACACAACCTCTATGTTCAAAACTTCTCCAAGAGTGGTCATCTTATTGACCACATCTTTTACCCTCATACTATAGTCACATTTTCAGCTTCTTGCATCTTCAAATTCTTAAATTCTTTCTTCAAGTTTTGCAAATTGACAACTTTCACTTGATCATTGCCTTGGTAAGCTTCTTATACAGTCTTCCAAGAATCCTTGGCTGTCTTTCCACCTATAATTTTTGGAAATATGCTCTTATTTATAGTTGTTTGAGTATGAAATAAGCCTAAATGGTTCTTCTTCTTAGCCTACTTTCTAGTTCTATCATTAGCTGCAAGAGTGGTCCAATCAACTAGCTCTTCATAACTTGTTTCTACATTTTTTCTCAAATATTTTCTTGTTGAAAGAGTTATCATCTTGATACTCCAATAATCATAGTCAAGTCCATTAAATTGAAGAACATGCAAAGAGTTAATTTTTGACACAAACAATTGTTAGAGAGATTGCAACTACAAAATCTTTAACCCAAATCAATAATATTACTTTAGTTAACAAATGAAGATTTAATAACAAGTTGTCCCTTTAACAATTTTGGAAGTTTATTATAAGAATAGAAATAAATGACTTAAAGCATTTAGTTTCCTTTTGAAAGGAAATTTCTCTCGATTACAAAAATAAGAGATCAATTGGGTGCTCAACAAAGACTAAAAATATGTATATTATTTCTTTGAAATGATTTCCCAACTAACCTTTTTTTTCTGGCTTGTTAAAACCAATAACGAGGTGGCTGATAAATTGAATTTCTCACTCTAAAATTGGATTGACAAAAATACTGAAACTAATATTTTATCATGCATAAATAGTAGTGTTCCACGGGGATGCATCCCCCCAAAAAAACCCCGCGATTCCTAGAGGGGGACGTCTCAGAGACTTGGGGATTTGGGGGGGACGTCCCCCCACTAGCCCACCACCAGTGCCACCATCCCACCACCAGTGTCGTTGTCTCCAAGATGCCGCTAGGACTTTGAGGATGCTGGGGTGTCCTCAAAATGTCTAAGGGACTCCTAGTTGTCTCCAAGATGTATAATTCTTATACTTATACATCTTTTTATAACTATTTTTTCAAGTACTATATGTTTTTCAGCACTCTGCCGTCCCCTCACCATCCCCCTACCGTCCCCAAATTTACACCCCCTGTCCTCGCGTCCCCTGACATCCCCCCGTCCCCGTCCCCGAAACCCCAACTATTGACCTTATATAAAACAACTCAATTGTATGGACAACTCCCCTAAATTTAGTTATTTGAGTTATAAGAAAAGAGTGCATACAAATTCTTGTATTAGCAACACTTGGACTAAAAATATTAGGATAGAAATTGCGCGAATTGTTAAATTTTATTAACATATATAGAAATAAAACGAATTGAACACCAAAATAATATATATCTAAGTTTTGTTTTTGATGAAGTTAAGCAGGGAAAGGGGTCCAGTCCCTTACATATAGTAGAGTTCCAACATAAAAGTAAGACAAAAAGATTAAACAACAGTTACATAGTCCACTAATTGGCCACTAGGTCAAACTAGACAACATGAACAACACAAAAGAGAACAACAAAAAAAATAGCAGTTCCAAAAATAAAATCAAAACAAAGTAAAAAAATCCAAGAGTTAAAACAAGGAATCCCAATCCTTACTCATAATTCTATGCTGTTTTTGACCATGTTTTACTCTTCATAGACTTATCCTATCTAATCCCTTTATTACACTTAATATATTTTCAAGTGTGTGGAGTTCTGATGGAAAAAAAAACATATCTAAAAACCAAAGTTAATATACTTGTGTTGTCAAACAATTTATTATTTTTTAAACTTATTGAATTTATTTTTATTGTTAATTGTTATAATTTTTTTTTAGAAATATTGGTGTCATATTGGGTGCAGTGGACCAAGACTGGCTCCCAAATTTAGTTTAATCCATTGTTTTTGATTCCCCACTATACTCAATGAAGAAAAAGTACAATAGTGTAAGGAGTCCACTTATTAGTAAATAAATAGCAAGCTTTAAATACAGTAATAGAATTAATAATTGGTGCCACATTATCACCAAAATAAAAAGGCATGCATCGATGCGTTTTGGACAAAATTCAAAACTCTTTGATGGCATGACTTTTCTGTGAAATGGTTGCTGTATCACATCATCACTTCTGCGATCCAAAATGACTTTCAAAGTCCATTTTGGTTGACAAAATGGAAATAAATTTGCTGGCAGTTGATCACAGGACAGGAAGCTACGATTGGTTAGTATATATTGGGTAAACATCTGTCTGGATATAAATGATTGTAGAATGAAGAATGATCATGGAGGTGACCAATATTGTGAAAGACTTCAAACAAAATATATGAAGTAGAAAACTGTTAAGAGTCTTATATAATGGTCTCCTGTGAGACCTAATTCTTAAAATCTTTGCATAGTTTATACAACATTGGATGGCTGACAAAAGGTTTGTGATTAGCGATTGAGATGAAATTATTGTTTGGGTAATTCTGTCGATATCTGGAAGATGTTGTTTGGTGAGTCCATCAAAGGAATATAATGTCAAGGAAGCCAAAGGAAATCCAAATCCCTTAACCTGCCCAAAAGTTTGACAAGTAAATGATGGAAAACATGAATATAATGTGCCAGATATTTGAGAATCCAATTGGCTCTGTCATGTCTACTCACTGATACTTGTCATTTCTCACATAATGTATGTGAATCATGAGGCTCTGATATATGATTAGGCTACGATACATGTATGATCAATGTAATCAAGCATTATTCCATTTTTAACTCTCTCTGGTATTTACAAAACTGGAAAAGTTATAAGTGTACTGTTCAATATGCAATCCATCATATTCATCTTTGTGACCCACATTTGTAAATCTGAAACCTGATCATGGGTATGATTTAAGATGAATTGCTACTTTTCATCTATAAGATGATTGATGGAAAGAATGCCACGTTTATTCTAGGCATCATACAACCCAGGAACGAAGAACAGGAAAGTTGTTAGAGGGTAATTTCCATTATTAAGGACCATAGTTGTTAGAGGGTAATTTCCTATATTAAGGACCATAGTTGTTAAGAGGGTAATTTTCTATATCAAGGCATATGGTCCTTAGCATGGCGCCTAATGTAAACGACATGATATATTTTTATGAATACTTGAGAGATATTTTTCAACTGATGAAGTGCTCCCTTATATAACAGCAACGATAGCAATTTTTACTCTTGTGCCATTAACATTTATTATATATTCTTATGAATAGTTTAGGAATCCTGCTGAACTTACAACAAGGAGAAGAATTTTACTCATGTGCCGTTAACATGCCCCGGGTTGACAATAATAAACCTCTCCTTTGCGTTGTGAACCATTTTGAACGGCCTATAGAGAAGGATGATCCCCCATTTGATGTGGAAGCAATCAGATAATAGAGATTCGTTGGGGGATATTCTCACAAAGATCATTACACTCTTCTCCTCATCATCAAGGATGACATGAAGAAACGTATGAAGAGGATAATATACGACTTGAGCTTCATCCAGATTAAGTGCATCTACTAATAGAAAATAATGAAATGACTACTAAGGCACTATGAACACTCAAAGAAAGTCATCAAGAATTTTCTTGAACGACCACCATTTCTCACATAATCGTGCTATTATTTGATGAAGTTGTTTGCTCATAGAATTAGAGTTCTTTTAAATCATGGTGGAAAGATTGGAAATGGTATCTTAATACATCATTTTGTAATAAGCCTTGCAAAAGACTATTCTTTTCTTTCATCTCATTTTTGTATTGTATCTATTTTAAATTAGAGATGACTTTTGTAATCTTTGTTAACAATTTGGTGGCGTAGATTCCACACTATTTGGTCAACAATTCTTGAGCCAAAGTTGGCTCATTTTGTTTGGTGTAATCATTTTCAAACTCTTCCTATTGATTCTAAGTTAATCTATTTGAGGTTTCAAGATCCCTAATGTTCATCTTATGATCATCAAGAATCTCTCAAGTATCTCTTCTAATTTTGTCCCAAAGCTCAAATTATCTAGACTTATCCATGAATTTTAAGAGCCTTTTAGCTTGAACCTTTTTCTTGGCACATGGTGTTGTTAGGAGATTGTCCTAGAATCCCTTCTAGATCTTCTTAGATTTGGTATGATTTCAAGGTGGAATAGTTTTTAGAAGGATATAAATGCTACTCTTTTCTTTGGATGTTTTGTTGATGTCAATTTCTTGTTTTATACTAAAGCCATGATTTTCTCTAATGTGCTTATGTCGATTTAGGTGCAAGCCAATAAGTTTGCACTTTAATTTTCTCATCCCCAAGTGATGTTGGATCGCTAGGGTATTTCTCCATGTACTATTCTTAGAGTCCCTCTAACTCATTCCTTCAATTGAGATCATTCATCACCTAGTGATCATTATTGAGGGCACAACTAGTCTACTCCTAGGAACAAAGATGCTCATTCTTAGGCCTCTTTACCCCTTATGAGATGGGATTGTGCTTAGTGAGGATGGTCATAACCCATTCTCTATCATTCTACTTCTCGCTTAGTGCTTGGATGTGGGATTGTTGGCTGCCCAAACTATGAAAAGTTGTTGGACCTTACTATTTCTCCTATTTGTGATGCTACTAAAGATAAAATGGACGACAATGATAATGATGGTTTAGAACCTTCGATTGACACTTTGGACCCTATTGATATTGGGGTAAATTGAATGATCGGGACTTACCTCCTCCCAATGCTCTTGCTCTTGTTGTATGACAACTTTATGTAATGTTGTTTTGTTCCAAGTTGGTGCCTCATTTGGAAATTTAAGATTTGACTCTTTTTTGTGAATATGTGTAACATTATTTTATATATGGTAATATAAACACTTTTTCATTAAAGAAAATAATATCTTATCTACGCATATTTATTGAGGTTTTCTAAATAATTAAAATGTGATTTATCATTTCAATATTATGGAAAAAGGGGATAATTTAATTAATGTGATAGTATTTATTGGGAGTTAGGAAACATGGGTAGAAGAAAGTGGGATGTTTATAAGTGGCATTCAAAATTCTCTGTCTCAATTTACACAAGTCAATTTAAGGAAATGTCAAGTTGACCATGTTGGTCTTGCCAATATCATGAAGTTGATATTTTGTACAGTGTATGATCTTGTATTATATTGGAGCCTCATAACTTTAGGAGTACTTGCTTAATCCCAAATATAATACAATTGACAAAGGAAAATACATAATCCTATGTACTTTTTCTAAAGCTATTTATTGGGCACCTTTAGGTAATGCCACAAGTCGACCCAAAATAATCATCAAGTATCTCTAAAAACCTTTCGTTCATGGATGATTCCTTGTTAGAGTTAGTGTGAAAATGGTTTGGGGATTGAGATGTATAGGTATTTTTAAAATAAAAAATTAAGGAGGATGACATGTTTTTCATAGCTCATCTAGGTTTTCTATGCAAGAATTTAATATATGAAAATGACAATAAAAATCATTTTTGAGTCAAATATAAGTGTGGATAGTGTCTTTGATTGATATGATAAGAATGATAATGGGATATAAAAATATAACCAAAAAATAAGTTCATAGGTGAAATAGTGAAGCATTTTAATTATACTAGTATATATAAAAAGGATATCAAAAAAATGAGGGATAAAAATTAAATTAGGGATGCTTATTAGTACCATATGAATACACATGTTATTTTATTGACTTATTAAGTGACTCGTGAATGGTATATTTACTTCTATCATACAATTTATAATGAAGGAGGTAATCAAAATTACACTTAGTAATATTCATATATCAAGGGGATTATTTCTTTAAGTAATATTAGTATTAGTCTTATGTGTGAAAAGTAGTAGAGTCTCTTCCCATCAATTATCATTACATGTTTTGGATATTACTTTTTGTAACATGAAATTTTTGATGAATAGAAAATGTATGTGTATGAGGTCACGTTCTTTTCTTTGTTTCAATCTTTTATTCTTACTAATTGTATTGTTATATATTTGTGGATATTTGTTTGTGATAATTATAGGTAATGTAATGCTATTAATACTTGTAGAGTGGAGATTTAATCCTTTTTATAGTTACAAATAATATGTATTCTCTTTTTTCCTAATATTATAATAGTAAGAGTACTAGATATAGATATATGAATCAAATGAGATATGTTGGTGGAATTAGATGAGAAACAAGAGGAAAAAATTAGAAATCAGATTACTAAAGAATTATTGAGAAAGGTAACAACTTGAGGATAAGATATAATAGGAAGAATTTAAGGATGAATTTTAGTCACACACAACTCCCGTTGGAACTCAAGGTTATATGGAATAGGCAATTCAAGTTATTTATAAATAGAGAATGCAAGGTTATACTAGATTATATATCAAATTTTGGAGTAGAGCTAAACCGACAATTGTTTATATGTCAGGTTAAGCAGCTTGAGAGATTACTTCAATACAACTACATTGTGAAGATGAATGAAGGATAGTCAATTTTGTTGTATCTCTAAATGCAATTAAATATCACCTTATGATGGTATAGCCATCAACAATATAAGAGAAAGGAACAATATAATTTGTGGAATGAAATACTAAAACACATTATAAAGTTTTTAACTTCAAAGTATCAACAACATTATTTAAACAATATAAAAATTTGTGATGAAAGGAACTAGTATCTTTGTAAGAGTATATAAGTTTTTGAAGTTATAAATTCAAACATATTTACAAGAAAACGAGGGAAAAGAAGATGCTAGATATCCAAGTTGACTAAGATTTGAATCCTAATTGAATCTTGTCCAATTTCTAAACTATGGATGAATCACATCAATATGATTTAAAGGTTGATAAGTAGAGTATAAATTGAAGACACTTAAATGAGAATGAACACAAGTGTAGGTCTTCCAAAGTTGAAGGTTAATATAGGAATGAAATGTCATTCTCCAAGAGAAAGAGGAAATATCTTTGCAAGAGAATATTTAGATGCAAAAAAGTTGGTCATATGTAACATTTTAGTGCCCATAAGGACAAATTGAAGCTAGAGGGGAGGCTCATTCTAGAGATTATGATGTGCAAGAAGATAAACATCTATGACTAACCTAGTTGATCCACATGTTGAACTTGAGCATAAAAAGTTTCATAATGAGATTAGTACTTTTTTAAGATTGAAAGGGGGGAATCAAAAAAATAGAGAAAGGACTACTTTTAAATTAGTTGGAAATAATTACAATATTATAATTATTTTTGATAAAGGAAAAAACAGGTTTTGAAGGGGCCCGAAACCCTTTACAAACATATTTTGAATGGATCTGGAACCCTCAACCAGAAGGTTGTCTAAACATAAAGACAAGAAAGCACAAACAACTAAGGATAAAAAGGAAACCAATGCCAAAGAACCACAATTGACTATAAAGCCACAAGAAAAATAGCCAACAACCAGCCAAAAACCAACCCCCAAACAAGAACCTTCAAGATTTACATTTAGAGTTACTCTTGTGGTAGTGGAGAGTCATGTCAAAAGGAGGCTTAGAGGACTTTTATTTCTTGCCCTTTACAGTAATCCAACCCTCTTCCACTTGCGCTACCTTATCAAGCCAAGCCAGTGCACCATTATCCGAAAGAAGAATGCATACAACCGTTGTCTTAGAGATTTGATCCATGTTCCTCCTTGCAAGCATGGCCATATCAAAAGAGCCACCCGAAATGATAGCCGAAGCACTATCACAAGAAGTTGCAGCCATAGGACCAATCTCTTTCTCTTTAGGGGTTTCAACATTGTAGTCTTGTATAGCATCAACAACCCCTCCATTAGAGACATTCAAAGAGGATGCCCCAAGGCCTTGTGATTCCAAAGCAACCACCTTAGAAAAAATCCTAGGTTGCTCAACTTTCTTCTCAACCGTATAATGCTGCTGAGAAGTCCCTTTCCACCATGTAGCCTTCATGAATTTTTCCCAAAACCACATTGTGTAGCAACATGACCTGTTTTAAAACATCTTTTACATCAGAAGGGAATCCCTTCATAGTCCAAAGCTTGGACCCAAGAACTCTTAGAGGTTTTAAGTAAAATCTCGGCAGGAAACCCTTTAGAAACATCCATTTCAAGCAATATGCGGGCAAAGGTAGAGTGAAACATATCAAAGGAATCATCATCCACCAACAAAAAATAGTCAAGAGCCTCACCCACTTCCTCTAAAAGGGGATCAATCCATAAATGGAGAGGAAGATTAGGAAGCCAGACCCAAATATAGTTGCCAATAAAATTTTAGAAAGGTAGAGTGAAACATATCAAAGGAATCATCATCCACCAACAAAAAATCTCCAAGAGCCTCACCCACTTCCTCTAAAAGGGGATCAATCCATAAATGGAGAGGAAGATTAGGAAGCCGGACCCAAATATAGTTGCCAATGAAATGGTAGAAAAAACTAGCATTGAAAGATTATAACCCATATTAATCACTAAAAGTGTCATGATTACAAAAGGATCATCAATTAGTTGTGAATGCATAACTTGGCTTAATTTTGAGAAAATCCTAATGATGATGAAGTTTGGTGTGACATTATACCTGAAAATGCTAGTCACATTCCATTGGGAAAATATGGAAGGTTGAGAGGAAGGCCATGTATGATGGATACTCAACATTATCACTCTTAAGAAGTATGTGGAGAAGTTTTTAGTAAATATATTGAAGAGAGTAAATGGAGGATAAATCATATCTAGTAAAGTGATGTTGGAATCCAAAAATCGTAACTAGTCCATGGTACAATGGAATATTATAAATGCATTCATACATAACCCAAAAAAATGTATAAAAGTAGAGAAATAAGATCAAATACCAATAAAAGTGAAGGAGTTATGGAAATAATGAGGAGACTTTCCTATGATCTAATTCAATTTTTACTACCCATAGGGAGTCTTAGCCATCATATGGACCTAAAGCAAGTTTACTAGAAATAATATAGCCTTTAAGTTAACTCTAGGGAGAACGAGGATATAAATAAGAAAGTGAAAGAGTTTTAAATAGATTTTTAATACAAATCTAGTGAGTCCATATCTCAAACTTGTGTACTTGCACCAAATAAAAGTGAATTTAAAGGAGAACACATGTTGATTCTAGACCTAAACACAAGATCATAATTAATTAATTATAGGTTTCCAATACCTAGGATAGATGATTTGATGAATTGCTTGAGTGGGGATAACTACCTCGCAAAGGTAGACTTGGAAAGTAGGTTTCAGATCAAATAAGGATAGAAGAGGTGGAAGAATAGAAGAGTTCCATTAAAACTAAATATGGAATTTATGAGTGGTTGGTGATATAATTTTGGTTAGATAATGCCCTTGACACCTTCATGCGTGTTATGAACGAGATGTTGAAACTAGACCGGGGAAATTCATGGTTGCCTATGTAGATGAAATTATTATGCTTAGTTTATTTTAGAAGCATATGATCCATATAAATATGCCTTGAATATGTTGATATGGGATAATTTATTGAGAAAATTAGATAAGTGTACATTTATGCAAACTAGGTTGAAATGCTTTAAATTTGTGGTGTCTAAAGATGGCCCAAATATAGGCTGTAAAATGGTGAAGGTCATCTTGGAAGGGCCCAACCAAAATAATTGAATTTTCAAACAAAGAGATTTCATTTATTGGCTACTTTCTATGTTAAGAGTTTGAAATTTTAGTGGTAGCTTGTGCACCTACAAAAGTGCATATAGGGGAAAATAAATTTTAAGTGACAATGGTAGCAATGGGTGTTGTCCTTTCTTAACTTCAAAAATGTATCCTAAGTTGATAATAATAAAAATAAGGATACCATGAGAGTTGTTTTTAGTGAAGAGAGAAACCCAATTACCTATTTGAATGTGAAAGTGATTGATACAAGGAGGTATTCAATATACAACCAATGCTTTTACTTTAATGTACAAGATCTAAAGAAGTGGTCTAGAAATTAATAATTTATAAACGAAATCCATACATAGCTCATTGGTAATCAAGAATTGTAGTTTACTAATAGTCAAACAAATATGAACTATAGACACATCAAGTGGGTGCTATTTTTTCAAATCTACTCATTTGTGTTGCAACACATTAGTGGAAAGTTGAATATAATATAAGATGCATTAATAGTGTGGTATTGAGAGAAGTGGAAGTAAAATTTATTGAATTTGATTGAGTAAGCGTGTACTTAGATAATGTGTAAATTTTATCAACTTGGATGGAAGGCATGTAATGAGATTTAGAGTGTTAATAAGAACCTTTAGTAGGATTAATTTCTATAAGATGAGTCATTATTTAGAAATAAATAATTCTATGTACCTTTATGGTCCATAGGAAAACTTATGAAATAAATATATAGTATAGCATTAGTTGAAAATATTGACATAGATAAGATCCTAGATCAACTTGAAGAAAAGTGATATTCATGAATAATGGATTATGATGTAAAGAGATACGCAAAAATTTATATAATTTTAAAAATACCAAATGAAAAAAATATTTATGATGTTTATAATAGCCATTGATAGCTCAAGAAAAAATTATGAGAGTAAATAAGCATGGACTCTTGCTTGGATAGTTAAATAACCAAAGAGGTTATGCTTAAATTTAAGTTGAAGAAATATAATTGAATATGGAATGTTTCATAGCATTAAATGGAACCGATTATTGCAATAATGTTGCAAACGCATTGTTTAAAGATATGGTGAGACTATATGGACTACCAATGTTTTTGATAGGGAAATTTAGTTTGTTGGTAATTTTAGAGTAATTCTAATTTGTATATAATCTATAAACTTGTGGAAAAATGAAGATTTCCAACAAAATATTTGGGAATATGCACACACATGCTTTTTGAAGAAAAATAAGGTTAATGGAATTCAATCCTAACTAAAATCAAGTTTTTTATACAACAACTCAACAAGTAGACCCTTTAGGAACAATCCATTAACAATTATCTATGAAAATATTTAATATTTTTAATAGAGTTGGGAGAGATTCCAAAGCTAAATAAGAATAATCCTGTAGCATAATATTTTGATAATGAATAAAAAGGTTATCAATAAAATCTATGTATGTATATTTTTTTGGAGAAAAGTAAGGTCAATAGAATTTATTCCTAACTTAGGTCAAGTTTGTTATACAAACCAAAAAGTAAATCCACTAGGAATAATCTATTAAAAATTATCTATGGACATGCTCCAATATTTTAAATAGATTTAGGAGAGCTTCCAAAGATAAATACGAGTAGTGTTAGAGTAGAGTATTTTGCTAACTACATGATTGAATTGCACAAACAAGTGAGGGAATTCTCAAGTATAAGCAAAGGCTAAGGAAAGGAGACTAGAGGAGATATTTCACATGGAGATATTGTGTTAGCATGTTTTAGGAAAGAGAGAGCTCCATTGGAATCTATAACATGCTAAAGTGGAAGTAGATAGACTATGTTAGATCAAAATGAATTTTTCCAATAATGCTTATGAACTAGAACAACCTAAGAATCAAGAATAAGTTCAATATTCAATATTGAAGACATAATTTCCTTGAAGCTATGGAGAATTAGAGTGGCCTAGATCATGAGTAAACAATGATAAGTTATCAACCTAAAATATTCAAGAAGAAAAAAAGGAGATTATTCTATCTTTGTATCTATAATTGCAAGGAGAATTAGATTAGCTATAGAGGATAAATAATATCTAGTCAAATGAATTAGAAACCATCCAATCGATAGTATCAAAGAGATTGGTATAGATTGGATATTATATGTTGGTACTTCATTATTCAACTTTTATAAATTCCCTGAGTATGATGCTCACTTTGATAAATACAAGGTGTCAGATTTAGGACTTCTCCAAAAAATATTGAATTTTATATGTACATGGCATGCCTACAAAGAGAATATCCAGTTTTACTAAGTAATTTTATTATAGAATTATTGGAAGGAGATCTAGGGATATAAAATTTACTTTCTTATAAATAGGAAACAAGGCGTTTATGTGAAGAGTTGTAGGGTCTCTTCTTACTAAATGTTACTATATATTTGTATAGTAATTCTTATAGTTCTTGATTGTATTGAAAAATATATTTTTTTATTATATTCTATTATATTTGAAGTCCTTTTATTTATTTCAAATGATGAATTTGACTACCTATATGCTCTTTTGTTTTTGTGGGGGATTTTTGTTTGAGAGTTATTAGTAAGGTAGTGTTAATGATCATTGTAAAGATGAGATTTGAATAATTCTTTTACCTTACTTATTAGAGAAAATGAGAAGATCAACATAACATTAATTCATTATTGCCTTGTTTAGTACTAATGTTAGGATTAAATATATAACACTGTCACTTTTATAAAGGAAATGACCAACACTAACTTTTTTTTTTAACTTGAATCACTAGATTTCAAGTGACATACATGTTTTAAATTTTTAAATGATGCAAACTAGTAAAATGTAGAATTTGTTAGTGTGTTTTGTACTTTTATTTTTGTAGAAAAAATAAAAAATAATTTGAACGAAGATTTTTGCAAAATTTACATTATAATTTAGTTGTTGATAAAATATTGAAAAATGAGATTAAGTGGGATATCACTCTTTAAATAGTTTTTTTTGGGGGGTATTTATAACTTGAGATTTTAGTGCATGGACTACGTTCTTTCCTATTTCAATAAATATATAGTTTTAAATAAATCTTAAAATTTACATTTAGTGTTTCAATAAGAAGTCACTTTTTATCTTAACTATTTATCCAAAATAGAAAATAATATATTATCTTGGCATTGAATCTCTTCTTGAGTGCATTATATTTTTCCCACTTTTATAATAAACTTTTGTATTTCTTTATAAGACATTCAACCCTATATTTTGATGTTGATAACCTACTTTTAATAAAAATAACAAAAAATAATAAATAATAATTAAAATATTTAGAATACGTGTTTTTAAAAATTACACCTATAGACTTACAAAAAAAATATTTTTCATACTTTTAAAAAAATGTTATTTACATGAGGAATTGTGAAAATACTAATTTTATTTTTTTAAATTAATTGGCTTTAAGGTGATGGTACATATGTATATAGTGGAAACTTCTAGTTGGAAAGTTTTGGCTTGAATCAAATTTAAATAGAGTGAATCTAGCCAAACCATATATTTAACCAAAACTTACTATTAGTTAGAAATGCTTAAATTTAGATGTGTTAATAAATTGGCTTGAACTGTGAATTTTTTATTTTTACCTTTCACCCATCAAATAAAAAGTTACCGCATAGAATTCTAAAAAAATTATCTAGTTAAAAAGGTTATGTATGGTGGTCCAACCAATACATGGACTTAATTCAATTGAGTGAATTTCCAATGTTAGGTTAGTTAAATTTGAAACCTCGTCCCTTACTTGTCATTTGCTAGATGATATGTTTATTGAGGTAGAGAGATTTATAGGATAGTCTCCAAAATCAAATCATTAACCTACAAAAATATAATGTAAGGGAAATATTGATCCTCCTTTGACAAAAAATAAATAAATGAGGTTATGTGAGGAAATTGATTGTAAGGAATAGTGAATATTTTTTGTGACAAGCAAAGTGGTATTTAAATTTAGCTAAGAAATCCTAGAGAGCATATAGAGGTTGAGTAACATTTTTTGAAAGAAATGGAAGATATCAATACAGTAATATTAAGGAAATACAAGATAAATTAAAATTATTATTAATGTCCACAAACAATAATAGGTTTGAAGATAAAATCTAGTATAATTTATCAAGAGAGTGCCAAAAAGTGTCTAAATAAAATAAATTTCATATGTATATTAGTAAGATAAAACTAAGTTGTGATAGAAATATTAAATATGAGTACTTATATTAGGGAAAATATGTCATATTCTATACCTCCTTAGTTTTGGCATGTTATATTTCTTATTACCATTATATAAAAACCTCATTTTTGACTAGGCGTAGTATCAAAGGAACTATTAGATGTATGCTTTGCTCCAACAAGGGAGTTGGCTAGAATGAAGAAGAAGGTTGTTGTGTGGATGTTAGTATAACTATCTATTTATTTCCCCTTATTCAAGTGATGACATCTCAACATGTAGGCTTTTCTATTGCATATCACCAAGCACCTATGATCTTGATTTTGAATTTTTTTTTTGGAGATTGTCCAAGGCCCCTAAAGAGACACCAAAGTCTTTGCATATCATAGAAAAATATAAATTTATAAAGTAAAATGATCCCATATTTCTCTCTTCTCAAAGTAAAGTAAACAAGTTCATTCCTCTTCTAGAATTTGGTAAAATATCTCAATCCTCAACTTAATGAGAGTTGACTAGTATCTAGCCATGGTCAACTTGAAGCCAAAAAGAATATTGTTTTTGAAGATAGTTTGGAATGATAATGCCTCCATCACAAATTTGGAGAAATATAAAGCAATATTGATTCAATTTTGGAACTAATGACATAGAGGGAGAAATCAATGTATGTTGAATGTAGGATTTATAAATGTCCTCTTGTATTCATTTAAGAATCTCTTTTTGATCCATTCTAATATTAGGTGCCCTTTAAGAAAAATATTGAAAGGTGGGAAAATATCAATAAAGATACTAATACTTTGTAGAAGAGAGCTCACACAGTTCTTAACCAAAAAAATTCCTTTCTTTAAAGAGATCCAAAGAGGAAAAGTAAGTGAAATAAGGATACCTCAAAATACCTTTTAGACTATCTATAAATTTTTAGAGTCTCTTCTAATAACAATCTTGAAAATAGTGTCCAACTTAAGCAGATAGGCATCAAATTAAGCTTGTATGATACATCGAGGAACTGTGCTTTTATATTGAATAATTCTTTGAAGGAATAAATTTTTTAATCATTCCAAGATGGTTCCAAGTAAGCCCACTCAATCCAAGAGAGAAAGTCCATAAACCTCAAATCCATAAAGAGTTGTTTGAATAAGAGTGTCAAAAATATCTGTCTTGGTACATATGTCTTGGAATTAATGCTAGAAATAATAATTTTCTAATTATTTCCTAATACCATAGCCTTTAGAAAACCTTTCTTTGGCAAAAATATTGAAAGTTGGAAGGATAAGAGGAAAATTACTGGATTACATATCAACAAAGTCAATTATGAGGATGAGATGAAAAGCCTACAAACACATTATTAAAGTCAAGTTATGGGGATGAGCCTATGGACATATTAATAAAGTTAGTTATGGGGATGAGTTCCCTTATATAGGAATTAAATTTAACCGATTACTTTCTAAGTTAATCCATGATGCTATAACATGTTGTATATTTATATAATCTTCCATGAGTTTGTGTGTATGAATTTTGTAGGGGCTAATATCAAATATACAAAAAATAAAAAGATTTATATTTACGCCTATAAAAGGAACACAAAAATATATGTAGATTTAAATTTACATTGTGAAATATGGGCCTATAACCTTCTTTTCAACCACTTAAGTAACTATCAAATACTTGTTGGTAATCGAAGACTACTCAAAATATAAACTATTAACCACCAACTATTAAACTAACATAACATTAATATATAACCAAAAATTAACATTTTGGGTCATAGAACTAGTAAGCCTCCTTGATCCAAAGGAGACTAAAAGATGATCTAGAGCATACAACTTGAATCAACTTTCTAGTCTATAAACTTGGTCCCCTTTCTTCTAGTATTGATCAACTAGAGTTGCCACTTGTACACATCCTCTTCATGCCTAATTATTTGCTTCACATTCATGTATGGGCAATACTTGTTATTCTTGTACAGTAAATTGCTTACAACATTACCTCTTATAGTTTAAAGATCTAATACCTCTTCTTGACATAAGTTAATATGATCATTATAAAATTCCTCTACTAGTATGCCTTTGACCATTTATACCACATGTAGTATGAGCAACATTAAAAGTGGCCCTTCTTCACTATCTTGGCTATTAAAATTCTTATTATCTTGGTTACCAAAATTATTTATCATTCACTATCCTTGCTACTAAGAAATTCATTGTCTTGGTTACCAAATGCCTAACTACGATGACCATTGTCCTAGCAATTCATTGTGCCTATGATCCTCAAGTGTATCCTCAATTGATGACCAATTATTTTACCACATGTTAGTTGAATGTATCACTTTACCTTTGCCTCTTTGACATGTGCAATAATTATTGGAGGTATAAAACTACTTGTTGATTGATCATGAAGACCTACTTTCCCCAAGCTATCAATCAAGATATGAGAAACAAAATAACATAACTTTACTAGATCATTGCTCCTCATCAATGCTCAACAAAGGGAAAATAAAATTGAACACTACACACCAAATTGTAAAAAGTTGTAACTACCAAATTTAAAAAGAAATACATCTATTCCTACTAACACTAGCTCTCAAAGAATGTACCCAATATCTAAGTGAGAAGCTAACTAGAAATGAAATTATTCTTCTAGCCTTGTTTGTGTCCTCTAATCTCTATTTTGACACCTCTTGGATGTTAGCTTCAAAACACATCATGTAAAGCACTAAGAGCTCCTAAAATACAAGTATGAGTTGATGAAACTTCTTTATTTTGAAGGTGTCAAGTTCAACCAAAAATACACCTTATTAAACTATGATATGTTATGTCCTATTACAATGTACTTTTGCTAGGTCATATGCCCATCTAAGAACTTGTATTCATAGAGGAGATGCATAGGCAAGACGACATGATTAAAGCATTAAATTTTTGGCTTTAAACCTTGGGGCCTCCAAATTTAAAGTCTTTCCTCTCACCAACCATGCCATTCACTTATCTTAATCACTTTAGGCTCACACTTTATCTTTCAAATATTATTTCAAAAGATGCTTAATAAATAAAATATATTCTAAACTTTTACCCAGTAAACTTTAAATAGTGAAAAAAGTAGTTGATGTGGACCCTTTGGTATATTAAGGACATTAAAAGTCATAATTATCCCTATTCCACTCATTTCTTATAAATTCTTTAAAGCACATATAACAATATCGTCTTTTCATTCCATCACATCTATTTTTTCTAAAACACTTCAAAATATCCACATTATATCTCCTTTTTTTAACCATATATTATCCTCTATATCAAACCTTGAATTGTAAGAGGTATTTGGAAGAGATATAAAAACTACTTTCCCTTCTTTTTAGTACTAGATATTATATTTTTCTAAATATTACCAAAATCCACAAACCTCATGTATGAAAATAATGATAAATAATGATTTATACATGAAATGGTAAATTTTATTGGAGATTATATTTTAAAAATACTACCATAATTGACAAACCTCGCCTAATGCTAGCTATGGAGATAATGATTTTAACAATAAATGCATAGTAAAATTTATTGGAGATTATACGTTTAAAAACATTGTTGAACTTCACAAAAGCTCACATGATGCCAACTATGAAAATAATGATTTCGACAAGAAATGCCCAATGAAAGTTAGTGGAGATTATACCTGTAAAAACATTATCAAAATTCACAAACGTCATGTGATGCCAGCTATGGAAACAATGATTTTGATAAGAAATTCTGAATAAAATCTATTCACCCTCTTCAATAAGAAATACACGTCAAAATTTCTTTACTCCTATCATATTATTCTAGGATCTACAAACAAATCTATATATAAAAAAATTGATTTACAACTACAAAGAAAATATATGATGATTTAAATTTATATTGTCAAATATGAGTTTAAAAAACTTTCTTTTCAATCACTTACCCGACTAAAAACTATGTATAACCACTTTCTTTTCAATCACTTACCCGACTAAAAACTATGTATAACCACAAACTAACACTTCGGATCATGTATATATTAACAGCTAACACTCTATACTCCCACATATGGAGGAGGAACAGGGTTTGGGGGTATAAGCGATAGGGAGTTGGGGAAAGAGAAAGATACAAAAGTTGAGATGGGTTCTGGGCCAAAAGATTATACAAACCTCCTAAGAATTTTCCTTTCACCTTTACTAAGAGACATGATTGTGTAAGCCATCTTCAATTATAAAGGCAGTAAAATGTTCAAATTCAGCGAACTTTGATATGTCGAAGGAGAATATGACATGATAAAATTAAATAAAAACTATTTCTAGCATACAAATGAGGAATAAATGAGATTGGATACTCATCTTAATGATCTCCATAAAAAAAAGTCACTAGAGCTACAAATTTGGAATGAGAAGATTAAAAGATAAAGGCGAATTTTTAATCATAAAAGTTGTTTAAAAAGAACCCAAACAAGAGTGAGGAATGGTAAAACACAAACCAGAGAGACAACTCTGATTGGACAGGAAAAATGCAAATCAGACCAGTCATTAATGAAAAAAGAAAGTAGAGATAAATTGAAGCATCACATGAAAGAGATTTATTTCAATGCTAAGAGAGTTAATGGTAGCTATTTCTAATTGTTGGTGATAAAATTAAATTGAGAGTGAAAATATTGGAGATGTTGAGAGTATTCGTTCAGTCAATGTTGTTTATAATCTCTGCACAGAGACTGATACAGCTAATCAGTGAAGGAAGCAGTTCATAGGTTGTCAATTCCTTGAACCAGGACAAGAGATCGAGATATCTTTTTAACTCAGAGGCACGCATACTTTCAACTAAAAAGCCCTAATATGTGCTAACCGAAGAAGTAGCAGGTATAATGTTCTGTAATTAAATCTCAAATTTTGAAATATGCCAAGACGAAAATATAATTGCAGAGATTCACATTGTGACATATATTAACTCAACAGATACCCCAAAATTAGGGCACTAACTCAATACCCTGTCCATTTTGCATTTCATTCAACAAAGTTTAAACTAAAAGAGCACATAAATGGGGAAAACCGTAGCTAGTATTGACTAAAGCTCTTGTTTCAGCATTATTTCGTACTGTGCTTGGACCTGCCAAAACCAGCATCGTCACTTTTATTACTGATAGCTACTACCCACTGTATAATCATGGGCGTAATAACCACCGTCCAAGAACTGATAGGGAGGACTTGGAAAACAAGAAAGTGGACTGAAAGCCGCCAAGATACTAGACGACTGATGTTCTTCAAATTGCTTTAGACAAATATTTCTAGCATCCTCTACATGTATTTCTTTGTTAGAGGAAGACTGACCTTCACTTATGCATTCTAACCCAGCGTTGCAGCTGATTGAATTTGGCACTGAACATTGTGCACATGTAGGGGAGAGTGCAGATAATGGGAAAAACCCCTGTCCGAAATCCGGCGCAGATTTTTCTGATAAGATTGGTGGATTTGAGTATGAGAGTGATCCCATGGATTTTAGACTGCTTCCTTCCTGTTGACAAGTGGGGCAGTGAACAGTAGTCTGAAGTGAGCTTTGGATATCACTCTGCGGATGGATCAAAGATGAATGCGAACTTCTGCAACGTTTAGAATCTCCCAAAAGTGTCGAGTCCTGCACAAGAAAGGAGTTGTGGGCATTGCCATTGCCATTCTCACACACAATGTCAATGGAAGAAGCCAAACTTTTCTTCACAGGCCCAAATGATTGAGGAGGTTTGCAGTGATCACCTAATGGTTGGGACTGTTTGGCGCAGCTTTTTTCTCTGGTTCTCTGCCGAGCTCTTTCTCTGGCCTTGGTTCTATTAGCCTTTCGCTCGTTAGGGTTTGCTTTTGCCATTTCTCTGAGACTTGCTCGCTTCATGACAGTTCCCCCCTTTCGTGTGCCTGTGTTGCTGTTACTGTTGCTGTTGCTTGCTGTAGTAGATGCAGGGAAAGAAGTCGCTGCGAAAATACCTCCGTAGTGATCTAACTTCTGCGATGAAGTTAGGTTTTGGCACAGAACAAGCGATGGTTGCGCTGTGTTGGAATAAGCAGGAATTGCTAACTCACGAATTGCAGGCTGAGCTTTTAGAAGGAGCCATTCCACAGTCTGACTTGGGTGATCGAGGCCCAGATTATCTTGCAATTCATACAAGCTTATAGCGGTATCAACGGACAATCTCATCCGCCTGTCTCTTGGTCCTTTGGAAGTGATTACTTTACTGTGCCGATCCTTGCTGCCTCTAGGTTGAGAAATTCTGTATACATTGAAAGCCTTTGCAGTCAATTTAGAGGCAAAATCAGGATGAAGTGTCCTTCCCTTTGCTGTTTTCGCAGCCAATGCCTTCTTTCTAGGTTTTTTCTGAACTTTGTTGGTAACAACCGTGGACTTGACTGCCTTTCTCCGAGAGGAGTCATTGGATGCAACATGAGTTTGATCTGCATTAGGACTTGCGCCAAGCCTGCCGCTGTGCTTGTGCTCAACATATTCCGGCCTCTCATCAACCCTTGCTTTTTCTCCAAGGCTAGCATCTACACCCCAAGAATATATTTCGGGAAAATACATTAGTAACACACGGAGACCAGAACACAGTTTGGCTGAAAAAAAACTTGTTCTATTCGACTTCTAAACTTGCCAGATCTCCCCAGCTTCTTCTCATTCGTTCATCGGATTTTTTTATGCTGCTGTCATCATGAAACGCGTGTATAATTAGTTTCTGTAACATTTTCCACTTTTTAACACTTGCAGAAAGCTATGTCCCTGTCCCTAGACGCTTCTTACAACATAACCCTAAACCAGCTCTTATTTAGCCTCCCTCGCTCTATATCCCTGGATCACTTACCCCGAATTTCAGTATCCCTAAAAGATGCTTAAGAAGCAGAGATTAAAGATGTTCCATCATTGTTATATATGGAAATGATTTAAAATCCACAAAGACCTGTTAAATTTTTTTATTTTGTTTTTGGGGGGCTTGAAGTCTGAGAGACAGTCCAAAACTAATGTACCGCGCGCCTACGGAAAAAGAAAGGGTGTAGGTACTTCCCAGCGTTAATCACTGGTGCTATTGACTCGTCTACCTGTCAGTAAATCTTACTTACTCTTCAACTATCTATCAATTATATGCATTTATCACGGGGCATGTAAATTCCCCGTTGAAAGAAAATGGAATTATGTGGTTATGAAATTCAGAGAAATGAATTGATACAGACTCGCTACCTATGGATGTTAATGGTGATTTTCATGAAAACCGTAAAGTTTAAGCAACCCGGACAGTCTTGTACTTCAAAGGAATACTCCATTCAAACGACCAAATGTTGTAGCGGGCACCAAACACTCTGATAGCGTTTCTTCACCGTACATTAACCTACTCAAACCACACATTACGGCCAGTCGTTGCCGTTATCGGCGAAAAAAAGAAATAAAATAAACAACAATCATTAGAAATTCTGTGCGTAATCATCAGTTGTTATCTTCCATATTCATAGATTTTATTATTACACTTGATTCTCAGACTTGTATCCCCAGTCCCAGTCCCACCAAAAGACAATGAAGCAAAGCAGGCTGCGAAATAGACCGTATTCCAAACCAAATAATTAGACAAACGAGTGACGAGAAAACGTTACCTGTGTTAGTAAGACGTAAGTACACTTAAAAAGAGGCAAATTACAAAGGCGTTTGTTGGCCTTTAATGGCGAATACATGAAATGGGTAAGTAATTCAGGGAATCTGTACACCTCCTGGGATTTTACTGGAAGAAAAGCAGCATTTATAAGAGGAAGAAGAATGTGAAGGTTTTGAAAGTGCAAATATGTAAAGGCCTGATACCAGGAAAGGCTAAAAATAAACTGTAATCCTGTGATATGGATGGATGACAGGCTGAAATTTCCCACTTTGAACTCCCAACCAACCAATGGATCTCATAGCTGTCGTAGCCTCATTAAAGAATATGTACTTAAGTGGATGCCAAGCACTTCCCACTTTGATGGACCGTTGGGGTACTTTTCAATCATATTTCTATCTTTACAAGAGGTTGGGATAATGGAAGAGACACAAATGCTGCCGGGGCTTAACTGCCATTCACATCATTGCTTCGACCTCCCTCTCCTCTGAACTGCCATGTGATCGCCACATGCAACCAGGTTTTTGCCTTTGCCCATTTATTTTTATTCAAGTACTCGTGTAGCTGTGCACCTGGACAAGCAAACACGTGGATGTGGATGAAGCATTCAAGTACAGTGATGACAGTAGGGTTGTCAGGAGTGCTCCAAGAGCAAAGGACTGTACGTTGCCGGTACTCTTTGAAAGCATAGCGCATGCTCTTGACCCCATCCAAGTTAAAATCAATCCCCCTCAACCTTTTTCACTTTCATTAGTTCATACCTATCTCCGGCGATTGTTACTGATGGGACTTTGTCACGCTGCATCATCCACGCACCACCACTCCCCCTCTCCTTCTCAATCACCTATTATACTACTCTCCTCTCCTCCCTCACTCTGCCTTCTCCTCTCCTCTCCTCTCCCCCTACGCTCCCCCTCCCGCACCCTCCCCCATTTCTACCTGGTGCTTGGATAAGATTCATTCAACTCAACCGTACAACATATCATGTGTGCTCCTCCATAATAAAGTTGACATTTCTGTCATCATACTCACGCACTCCCCACAAACTTGTATTCTTATTCTCTCCATGAATTCATTGAACATTACAATGGCCTTTGACACTTTGAGAATTCCTTCAAACTCTTTTAGCATTTGCTTTTCATGTGTTCCCTTTCAAGCTTAAGATGCTTCAAAGACTAGGATTTAGAATCACAATTAATGCTGCACATGCATTCTAAGGTTTTATCTAGTAGATTAAAATAATATATAACTTTATGAATAATTAGTTGTACAAATAACATATTTTTACAATTTATACAATCAAAATTTTGAAAAAAATAGTTGTAAAAGATTTTTTATTTTTTTTAATCATAATGAAATATGAGAAAATTCTAAATAATATAAATTTTAAACATTTTAAATAAAATTTAAAATTAAATGATAAGTGGGTTAGTATTAAAACACTAGAGGGAACTAAATGTCTATAAAAGATAATTGACATGTAAAATTATATGAAATAAAATAAATGATAAAAAAATAGAAAGGGGTTGTTTCTAGTAAGTAGAGGGGTGTAAGGAGAATGAAATAAACAAAATAAAAAATGTAAAGGGAGAAAAATATTCAAAATTTTGAAAAAATTGCAAGGTGAGAATAAGATATTGAAAATAATAAACTAAAAGTTTGACAATGTCTCATTCATAAAATTAGAAAATTAAGACATTCATAAAATGTAAAAGGATGAGGTTAGGACCACTAACTTGAATAATAATAATACTTGTAAGTAAAAAAGTGGACCTAGGAAGACCGTTCTTTGTAAAAATAAAACAATAAAAAGGGAACAAATAAATATAAATAGTCAACAAGACAATAGCGACTTCTTGAAGAAACATAAGAGAAGGTGAAAAGTACAAAGAAAAGGTTAAGCAAAGGGATTGGAGGGAGAACCGGTTGAGAATAAACTAAAAAGATACAAATGAAAAGTAGTACAAGGGAATGGTGAATATAGACATTGATAAACATAAAAAGTAGAAGATACCCATAAAAGGAGTAAGATATAATTGGTTGGAGTAAAGGGAGTGAGGAAAAGTATTATAAGGACAAGAAAGATGAAAAAAGAGTGATTAAGTCTTGTGATTCTGAAGATATTTTATTAGATGACAATACGAGAAGCTCATTTCCTAACTCTTATCTTTATTAAGGTTTTTTGTTAGAAGTTTTGTTGATAGCAATATCATGATTCTTGTGAACCACTACTCATGAAACATGGGTCAATGAGTTTGACTCGTAAAACTACACAGTTGAATTCTAATAGAAAAATCATAATTTAATACATTGTGGAAAATACATCCTACTTATCAGTTTTGTTGATCTTAATGACTTAGCATAAACATCTTTTGTATTAGTTATCTTCAATACCTAAAATTTGTGAATCTTCAATACAAATATTTTGTTTATCCTTAGTGTATTTCTTAGCTTTAGTAGATTTATTTCTATAATAGCACTTAATATTAGTTGCATGTTCTCTAATCCTAGATAAATGGAGCAACTCATTTATAAAATACATATTAAATATCACATGAGCATATCACTTTTTAGACACTTGAGTTATGTAGAATGTCTTTATGATCCTTGGTGGATTTGATCAAGTGCATCAACTTACGTGATGGTCTAAAGAATGTTGGTATGCCTTTTCCTTTCAATGTTTTTAAAAATCCTATTCGATAAGATTTTTATGCATGGTGGGAAATCATTAGGGGTGCTTGAAGATTCATCCTCCTTATGAGATTTATTGATATGTGTTATACGTTGTTTTAAATTACTCTAAAGCTCTAAAATAAGTCTTCAATTACCATATAAAGAAAGTAAATCTTTTTCATATCATTCTTAATGTTTTTGAGATAGGGAAACTTAGGTTTGTCATTTTGAGGATAAAAATTTCTTTAAATTTATGGATGATGTAGAGAATTATATTAAATTAATATAAACAATAAAAAGAGGCCGAAATTTTAAAAATTGTATACAATTTGCTAGATTTTTTATGATAATTATCCCCTTTGTGAAGGATATACAACACCCTTCCAAGGTGTTTTCAACCTTTTCAAATATATAGAGGATTTTTGAAGTAAAAATATTTAAAAAGAAAAACTAAGTGTGCAATGAAATATGATATCCAAATAAAAACTAAGAAAATAGTGTACTATTTGTGTTCTTACATGCATTTGATTAATGTGTATGAAGGATGTTGATGGATACTTGTCCCTATTATTTTGCCTACAATGAGCAATCATAGAAACATAGCACCTATAATAGGGGAAGCTAAATTCCAACCCAAGTGATAAGAATCAAGTGAAATCATACAAAGAACATGACAATCTTGAATAATATAAAATATTAGGATGTAGTGGAAGAGACATGTGAATTGTTTAATGAATATAATCAATAAAATTTGGTGGGTGTGAGTCTTCCTTAATAGTTGTAAGGTATATATCATTTTCATTGATACTCCAATGGGATTATCCTCTATAATACCATGTTACATAGATGATGATGTATGATCATGAATAATTTAACCATATAAAAATGTGGTATACAATTTTTCATTGTGATACACGTGTTCTTTGAAATAATTACCATATATATTGAAACTTGACTTATTTTCTCATGTATTTCTCCTTTATTTTCATCATGTGTAATATCATTGTATGGTGTGTTAGGTGTATCATTCAAAGTGTCAACAAAATAAATATAATATACTTGTAATTACTAGCATTAAAAGGATCCTCATCATCTATTCTTATTTGAGTAGACTTATCATGGGGGGGATCCCACAATAGTGGTTTACAATTTTTGGCCAAATTGGACACTGAAATTATTATTTTTAACTAAATCTTCACATTCGGGCACCTATAGCGGCTAAACCGTGAGGAATTTGAAGATGATGCAAATTAGAGTCTCATCACATTTTATTTGTAGATTCTAAAAATATTTTTTTCAAAATTTTCTGAATCAGATTGCACTTCTTTTTCTATCTCCCACAAAAATTGGTTTTTTTTTCAGAAAACAACATTTATAAAAAGTGATGCACATTGCATAATGCATAACTTTTTTTCCATGAAGGATAAAATTCTAATTCTTTTGAATTTAGATTTGTAGCTTCAATATCTAGTGCTTCCACTTGGTTAGATAATTTTTAATTGAATATTTTTTCTTTAATCAAGTTTTGAAGTCAAACCAATTACAATTCAGACATATCACAACTGTATAATGCGTAACTTTTTTTTGTATATATTGAAAGTTCAAATTTTTTTTGTTGGATCAAGGACTTCAATATCTGTTGCACTCATATTTTTCAATTTTTTTTTGATAATCTGTTATTTTTCCTCATGTGCAGAACAAAGACCTTCATTTTCGACGAAAAACCTATGTTTAATAAAACTAAAAAACCAAATACATAATAAAACCAAAACATATCAAAATTATATTGGTTGGATAGCTCGTTCTGAGGACTACCTCATTATAGTTGTGTTTGTGAAGATTATGCCATTTTCATGTTCAAACCAAGCTTCAAAGTGAAAAAATGTGGAGTCTTTTTATGTCGGAGGGTGGGAAGGTGGGAAAAGGGGGGTTCGAGCAAACCTAAGGGGTTCGCTCGAACCAAGGTTCAAGTGAACCCCCTTTCCATAATGTGGAAACGCGAGTTCCACATGTAAAGGGGTTCGCTCGAACCTTGAGTTCGCTCGAACCCCTCAAAACTATTTTTTTTGCATGGGTGAGTTTTTTGGAAGTTTTCCTTCCTCACTCAAATTGTAAACCACTATTGTGGCTTCACCCTATGTTTAGGTGCTAAGTATTTATTTTGAATGTTGATGCATATTGTCTACTTGTATCAATTTTTGTTACTAAGATCTTTAATTTTATGTTTTAGTGTGATTGAACTATTTGTGGTATATCCATGTGCTAAATGGTAGTCACAATAATATCTATCTTTAAAGTGTAATGGGACATTTATCTAAGTATGATTAGATTGACAAAAAGTAAATAGATGAGGTTTTGTTATAAATTTTCTTTAATGTGATATATAGAGGATCTCTTAATATAGAAACTCTCTATTTTTTTTGGTTTTGTATGTGCATGTTTATGATGATTATAGTTTACATTTCCCTAGTTTTTTAACTTTTTAATTTAATACCAACTCACATGGGAATGAGGAATTCTAGAGACATTATGATGAAAATGACCATTTTATCACAAAAAAAGTTCATGTTTGCATTTATTAAAACACAACTCATAAAATTAATGATAATTATTAAAAGTATTTTCTCTTTGAGTATTGGAGTAGAATTTTCATAAACAAATCTTGAAGCTCAATAATTGGTAATTTGAGACTAATTTTAGCAAGCATACTATGAAATTTGATCAAATACTCATTGATTCTCTAATTTTTTCCTTATTTACCTTAGGCTACTTCATCAATTGTTACCTTAGGATCAATAGAAATTTTGGAATATATATAAGCATTATAGAACTTTTACACTATAAAAAAATTCCCAAAGTTCAAATAAACCTTACATATCTCTTTTTACCTCATTGATATTGACATACAATGAATTTTTATTAAGAATCTTTCAACTTCTACTTGAGGAAAAAACTTCTCATAAAGCATATTTTTCCTCAAACTTTGGATGATCTTAAGGGACTATGAGAATGTTATAGACTAGATCAAGTAATTATCTCCTACTCTCCTAGTTACTCTTCTTACTCTTGTTTCCTCCTTTACTCCTCATTAATCTTACACTTCTAAATATTCCAATAAAATATTCAAAAAGAACAACTTATTCTCTACTAAACCTACTATGAACTAGTAGATTCTATACCTTCTCCTTATAGCTCTTCTTTTACAATAATTTTAAACCTAAAAAATATTATCGCTTCATCTAGTTCGTGGATTCTCTTATATATATCCTCTAACAACTCTTGTCCAACAATCTTATTCAATTTCATCCCATATATCCTTTGAATAATTACCTTCCTATTGCAAAGGGTATATTTCATAACATCATGACCTTGATCATAACACTATTTGTGTATGTCACTAGGACATCATGTATATGATATGATCAATAACTTTAGTCTCTTATATTGATTATACTTCATAATATCCAACTATTGCTCCTTGAGGAAATTTATATGGGACTCCTTGCACTAATTTTGTAGCCCTTGCACCAACTTTATTTTGGTTAGTATATCATGCTTAATTTTATTTGGCATGGCCTAACTCATTTGTTTTCTTATCTATTTTTTATATATTCATGTCCCCTAATCGAGTGGTAAAATCCTTTTTCTTATCTACACGGTTCAATTATAACATAGACTATAGATAATGTACATTTTATTATTTATTTATTACAAGCTTTAGTTTTTTATGATGAACATCGACTTATTTTCCTTATGTGCTTTTCTTGCAGATAAGTAGTACATATTGGAAATAGAAACAAAGGCTAGGGGAAAGGTCCTCATACATTTACATATCTTTTTCTAGTATCCACAATAATCCTAATTATTTAAGAAATTTCAATTTATGCATTTCACTTGAAGCATTTTAATTTATGTATTTATTGTAGCGTAGCTATATAACTTAGTAACATGGGCTTGCTAAAATAAGGGAAAAATATAGAGTTGGAAATTACTTACTTTATAATTTCTATTCTATAAGTTGTATTTATTTCAATGTCTACCCCATATTATATTTAGGTATATTCTATCTCATTTCCTTATCAATTTCCAATTAACAAAGGTGTCAAACAATTCCTCTTTGGATCGTAATTTGTTTCCTATGTTTTTGTGGGTATAACTCTATTGGAATGCCACCACATTTGCACTATTGCATCTACATTTATAGTAGCATTCATGAAATTTAAAATGCATAGATTTATTTGAAAATCTAACCTTGTTTCCATTTATAGATTAGGTGACATTTTATGGTGGAATCTCATTATTTATTTTTTCTACATTCCTTCTTCAGATGTCCTCTTTTATCACAATTTTAAGACTGCACTCTAGTCTTTTTACCCAGAGTCTTAGATTTTTCCTTGGACTTGTCCTTAGGCCCCTTTTGATCTCCCTTAGATCCTCTTTACTTGGGCATTCCCTTAACATAGAGAGAATCCTTTGAACCCTCTTTAGTAGCTCTCTTCCTCATCTCCGTTGGACAAGAAACTTGCAATGATCATGCTCAAGTAGATATAAGAATCATGTTAGAGTATCTAGAAAGTTAGCACTAAATGTAAGAATCATGTTCTCTCATGACTCTAGTAAACAACATAGAAACATAATACACTTATCTTCTTCATCTATCTTTACATCACCAAAATCTATTCAACTCAAAAAAAGGAATTTGAATGATTTTCTATTGAATCACCCTCCTTTATTTCAAGAGAATTTTATTT
Organism: Sequoiadendron giganteum; assembly: GCA_007115665.2. Classification (NCBI taxonomy): domain Eukaryota; kingdom Viridiplantae; phylum Streptophyta; class Pinopsida; order Cupressales; family Cupressaceae; genus Sequoiadendron; species Sequoiadendron giganteum. The sequence goes on from CM021101.1 coordinate 358,919,107, forward strand.
TTAAAATATAACTAATTTACTAGAAATCTTACTTGCTAGATATCATCTAACTATTTTCATAGATCATAGGGTTGATTTTGTATCATCTTAATTTCTTGGAGGATATCCTCCTAAGAAAGAGTATCATATCACACTTTAGTTTGATAGGGCACAACCATCCTAGGGAGATCTTATTAGGGCTATACCCTAAATTCAACATAGTCACAACCAAAACATAGGTATCCTCTTGATGAACACATTTTCTTTCTTCTTCCCTAGGAAACTCTATCATGCCATTGGAATCCTCGTGAGGTTCCTCCACCAAACCTTTGTCCAACATAGTCCCAACCATCATATAGGTATCCTCCTAATCAACCCACTTATTCCTTCCTCCTTAATACAATTTATCACACCTTTGGAATCCTTTTGGGGTTCTTATACTAAACCTTTATTCTTAAAAATATTTGCTAAATGCTTTCATAATAATCCCCTTTATAAAGAGGCTTAGTAGATTCTTTAAGTCGCCACATATTTTCTCTCACTAAAGTCAAATCATTTGTAGCTCAATGATCGATTTTATTTCATTTAGAGTATATAAAAGGAGAGGACTCACACTCCATAATCTATTTCAAAACTCACAACTTGAATATCTTCTCCATAATCTACTTCAAAAATCATAACTTGAATGTTAAGAAGATACTTCTTAGAATTAAATGAGATATATTTGTCAATTTATAATAATCACAAGAATGATATTATTTTTGAATATATTTATAAGGAAATTAGATACAAAATTCATACTTATAATAACCCATTTATTCTATGGAACCTAATGAGAATATAACAACCCCCTTAGATGACTATGATTTTCCTTTACCCTTTGGCACTCAAGGAATTTTTCCACATAGTATAATACATATGCCTTCAATTTAGACTAAAAGACATAATTTCTTAGTTCATGCAATTTTTTTGATACATCTAGGTCTACGTAATAGAGAGCTTTATGTACCTCTTGAATTAATTTTGGCCTTAAATTTCCTATTAATGGTACTTGAATTCATGCCTTATATTATATAACTAAACTATTTTCAAAGGTATAACTATATTTCTTAGGGTTCTATCTAGTTTGTATAATCATTTCTACACACAAGGGGTCTAATATCTATTGGTCTAAGATCTCCATAATTTTAGAGTACAAGTTGGACATAGCTAATATATATTTTTACCCACGAAGAACGTCTATCACTTGTTTCCTTTAATTTTGTGTAAAACTATCTAAATCAAAACTAGTAAGGATTTTGGACCATTTTTCTTGGCACACATTCAACTTTCCTTAGGTGAAAGCATATTCTAGAGTCTTTTGACCCCTTTTAAGCTCAAAATATTTTACCATGAAGTGGCGCCCTTTTGTATCTTAAGTGTATGAATCATTATTGCAAGCCCTAAATCATGGGTTTAACATAATTCTTCTCATGTTCCTTAAGTTTCATGAAATATAAGCTACACTCATCCATTCCACACCATTATTTCTCCTAATCTAGTTGAATATGTATTAGGATCATTGTGGTAAAGGTAAATTCATAAATTTTGTGTTGAAATAAAAATTTACATTTAATAAAACAATAAAAAATTTTACCCTATGATTGTAGTGTACCAATTAGGTAGACTACTCTAGATTTTTATTTTTTATAAATATAATATTATTCTACAAAACCCATTAAAATTATAACCTCTTACCACATTTTAAGGGGCTATTCACTATAATATTTATCTATTTTTCTTAGAATATGTAGATAGCTATTTATTTAAATACCCTAACTAATGTAAATTTTCTTAAAAGAAAGATCATTAGAAAACTTCCCAAAAAATTTATGCTTTCATATATTATTCATGTTCTTTCATGTTCCTCAAGCATACCATGATGTCATCAATAATGACTAAGACAAAGTGATCTAAGTATTCCCTAAAGTGTTATTCATTAAACTTATGAATGTGTCAAGTGTATTTATTAGGCTAAAAGGTAATATGGTGAACTCATAATATTTGTAATTATTCCTAAATGCAATCTTGTATATGCCTTTATAATTTATTCTCAATTAGTGGTATCCCAATTGTATCCTTATATTTAAAAATATATCTTGTCCCTTTAGTTGAACATATATATCCTTCATTCTAGGAAAGGGATACTTGTTATTTATGGTGGATTTGTTGAGCATGCATTACTCAATGAATAATCTTATGGCCCATCCTTCTTCCTAATAAAGAGAAAAAGGGCTCCCTAAGGTGACATGCTAGGTTTGATCAAATATTTTCTAAGAGTTAATCTAGCTATATTTTAATTCTTGTGGGTCAATTATGTTCATTCTATTTCGGGCTCACAAAATAAGAGCTAAACCTTATATTATATCTATTGAGAAATCAAAATTTCATTTCGGGGTAGATCAAAGAGTTCTTTGAGGAAGAAATATTTAAATTAATTTAATAGAGATTGTTTGAAATCAAATGTTATATCTTATCATTAATGTTTTCTATTTGAATTAAGAATAGGGCACATCTTTTTCAAACTATTTCTTTAGTTGGAGGTTAGAATAAGTTTAACTTCAACCTTTTAATTTTGAACCCTAGAAACTATGTAATTATTTTCACCATCAAAATAATTTATCTTCCTTTTTGGGTAGTGTATTGTTCTTTGTGCCTATCTAACTAGTTCGTCCCCATGAGTAGGATGGATACATTTAGTATGGTTGGAATTTCTCTTACCTTAATCTTTATCCATTTTATAACTTTATGGATAGGTTATTTCCTACTTATACCTAGTTCCACATTGCCTCCTTTTAGGAGGATTTTAGTTTGAAACCATTATTATTTCAATAATTTAGTCATATATATTAGTGTTTCCAAGGAATTCCAATAAGGACAATTGCACATCCTTGGTTTGTTTTTTATATCAATGATGTTAGGTTCTTGTATTCTTATTGGTTGAGGGAAATTTTAGGAAAAGTGGTATTTTCCATAATTCAAATATTTTGTGTAAGGTCTTTTGTAGTGTAAAGGCGCAACATTTACCCCAAAGGAAGGATTAATAGTTGTTGGAGTGGTTCAATAATAGGGTTGATCTCTATTGTATATGGTTTAGGATTGTTGTGTGTAAGTACAAGATAATGGGTCCAATTTTTTTCCATTCTTTTCTAGTAGTCAAATATGTAATTTATTCTGATACCCAACTGATAAAATTTGGTTAAGTAAAGGATGTATAAAAGTGACTTATAAAAAATATGAGGTCAAAACATGCATGTGTTGAGCCACATAAAAATTAGTAAACGATTTTTTTTTTTTTTAAAATCCTTATGTGGATTTATGCATATGATGATAAATTTTGGTTTAGATTTTGTTTGGGTAAATTTTTAGAACATATTTCTTTATTATATTTTTACTGGGACTAAGATGTAAATTTTAAATTCCTCATGTACAACTCACATAATTTGATATAAAATAAATGTAACATGATGTTTTTAGTTAGTAGATAATGGTGTCATATTTAAAATAAAATAAAATAAAGAGTTATGAAAAATAATATGTCATTTCATGTTTATGAGATTTTCTATATAGAAATAAATAAATAAATAAAAACTAATAAGCTATATTTTTTTGTAATGGACACTTGTTACTAAGTGGGTGCTGATTTAGTAACGAGTATCCATTATTAGTAGGTATTTACTTAGATTCAATAGTTCAAATTATAATAGGCATTCATTTCTTGAAAGGGGGCACATGAGTTTTAGAGATGAGTACTTGTTCCATGTGGCAATTTTTGGCCTTATATTTTTCTCCTCAATGTGACCCATTATCTTGCAATTATCACTATCACTTATTTATTGTCTATGTTTTACTAAAGTTATTTTGAGAGGGTAGCTTGCCCCTTACTTTTCTACCATTTTCTAGTTCTTATTTTTGAATTCCCACCTTGTCCTCATTCAAGATTTTTCGTTCTTTTTTGTCAAACAAGCTAATTCCAAGGCCTCAACAAGAGTTTTAGCCTTGGAAATGTTTATATTTTTCATCAACACTTACATAAATTCTAATTTAAATTTTGTAAATATACTTTTATCATCTCACATGTAAAATATATAATAGATGAGGTTCATGAATTTACTTTTATATTCTATAATAGTGGTGTTCCATATTTTAATAGCTAAAATTAAACTCCTTTCTTTTCTCATTAAGAAGTAGAGACACTTCTCTCATAATTGTTTCTCAAATACTTATCAAGTAATTTTCTTAATACTAGACCCATTTAGGGTACTATAATGGTTCCAACACACTTTCGCTTCACTATCCAATTGGAATATTGGAACCTTTTTTTTTTTTATGAGATTTTGAAGCCCAAAATACTTTATAAGGTTCATCAATGAAGCTTGATGTAGATCTCCCAACTCTTAGTTGGTAAACTTAGGCATGCCATACTATTTTAGATTAGATACTAGTTTCATGAACACATCTACCATGTCAATTATTTATTCTACCACTCTAATATTCTTAGTGTTATTCTACCCCCCTTTATTCATTTAAGAAGATGTCATGGGATTATATGTTCTCTTTAATTAAATGTACAGTCTCAACCACCTTGTCACATAAGGCACCTACTTAGGTGGCAGGGGTGGTGGAGGTGAGAGAGGTGGGGTAGGATTTTGGGGTTTTCTCCTCCCTTGCTCTCATTCTTGAATCTCTTTGTAATAGAAAGTGTGTTTAATTTATATTTTTTAATATTTTTGAGTTTTTAATTTTTATCAAGCTCTTAAGTGTGTTTAAACCTAGGTTCTAATAGTAAAGTAATGAGTGACCTAAATTAGGGGTACTTTTTCTCCTTTTTGTTTTAGTGCTAGATTTAGATTAACCTTCATGAGTATCTCATCTTTAAGTGAAGACACTATAATATTATAATTCAACATGTTACTTTAATAAGTTGATATTTTAATTCATAATTTAAGAGAACATGTATACATAATTATTGGAAAAATAGTAGGATTAGGTTCTCTAACCATCAGATAAGTATTATTCTTTAAAGCATATAATGAATGGTTGTGTCTCACTAGTAATATGATGAATGCATAATTAATTATTATGGTTCTTCATCCCAACATAAATTACTTCCACATTTTGTGTTCCCTTAAGTTAACAAATAATAGTATATTACATTGATTAAAATTATTGCATTCTTGGTTTATTAAATATTTAAACTATATCCCATTCAATATTGATTATTAAGGTAATTAATTGTGTGAAGCATCATATGATTATGTTTTTTTTTTTTTAAGGTTACTTATAGTACCTTGCACACACACCCCACTTCTCCTTAGAAAAATGAAGACCCACTTTTTTATTTTCTTACTTTGGTAGGTTGAAGTACTTGTTTTATGCTTGCTAAAAATAGCTTTCCTTTTTGTATTTTGAGAATATTTTATTTTTATGACAAGATAATTTTTTCACCCTTAAGTATTTTCAAAGAGAGTCTCTTGTTCTAAAATTTAAGTCTCAAGGCTCATTTTGAGTAAATTATTCCATTTTAGGGTTTCAGACATTTCCTTATTAATATAATTGGTAGGGTGTTTCTCAAAACCCTACTTTTTTGATGTTGATACATATTGAGATTCAATAATTTGTTGTATATAGACTAATTATTAAGTTCCTCACAACCCTAGTTTCTTATCCTTTTTATTTAGTTTATAATTTTTTCTTTGTCTTGCTACTTTTAGTCATAGAGGTATTTGGACTTAAAGTGTCCCAAAGAGTGGAATTTAGTTAGGGGTCTTGTATTTATTTACTTGTCAAATATGCTAATTTCATGAGACAAAGAAAAACCTCGATCAGTAGTGTTTAGTATTCCTTTTATGTAATCTTGAACTACCTCCTTTGTTATGCATTTGTGTCTTGTTTTCATACATATCTAATTTAAAATTCTTGATAATTCTTAATTCACTCATATTTCCATTATGATTTAACTTATAGATCTTTATCCATGTTCAAACCATCACCTATTGCTTCATAATTGTGATTTCCTTTGTGATTGATTGGTTTATGTAGTAACGGAAAAAGTATCCCTTTTTCCTTACTTAATTTGGGAATAATAAATAATAAATGAGCTTAATGTTGCTTTGGTTTAGTGTTGTAATATGTTTTACATATTCACATTAATTTAGGACCATTTTTTATTAAATGGACTTAATTATGCCTTATTTAGGGTGTTGTAAAGTGTATCTTCATACTTTCACACTAATCTAGGGCTTTATTGATTAATTGAGCTTTATTTTCCTTAATTGGCCCCTTTAATTTAAATCCAAGCCTAACTAAATGCAAATTTTGAGGGATAAAACCTGACATTCATAAATTCCATTACACAACACTTAATTTTAGGTGCATGTCCTAGGTTAGTGACCTAGGACCCATTCACCACCTGGTGAATGGGTCCTCACTAGGTTTAAGGACCCTATTTTACACGATCTTTCAAATTTCCCAGAGTGTGCCCTAAGTGAGTGACCTAGGACCCATTTACCACATGGTGAATGGGTCCTCACTTAGACGTAGGACCCCTCTTTGTAATATGTTTTTGGTGGTATTTTAATTATTTGAAATCCATGATTTGATGTTGGCTTGCAATATTTGAATTTCGAGAATTAATGTTAAGATATGTATAAATAAGAGGCCATTTCTCTAAGTTCATCCTAGAAGATTTCAAGCATCCTAGAATTTTTATGCAAGCATTCTAATAGAAAAATTATGATCAAGAGAGCATTCAAAAGGTATTTTCAACGCATGTAAGGGAAGATTTGTAGAAGATTATTGCAGTAATCAAGATTCTTATTGTTTTGTCAAAGTTTTAGTGCATTATGCCAGTTGTTTGAGCTAATATATTGATGTAGTGTTCAAGATCAATTCAAGCATCCAAAGGAATTATTTCAAGACAAGTTTCACGATCAAGATCCACATACATTGAGGCCACTTCATGCTAGTTTGCATATTTTCAATCCAAGGTTTCAACTAAGAGGTGGTGAGTTGCGACATTGCATTTTGTTCATTCATCATTCCTTCATGCATTTACATTTCATTTCAAAGTTTAATTACAAAAACGGGGTTTGACCAAGGAAAGCCCTTATTCTGTAACAATTTTTTTTTTCTCTCATTTGATGTGTGATTGTAGGTTTTAGGTTGAAGATGATTTGGAGAGAAAAATTGCAAAAGTTGTCAAAGTTGCTAAGAAAGTTGCCAAATCATGGAAACTGAGCTACACGATTTATTTTTGGATTTTCGACAATTTTTTACTAGAATCTGGGAGTGTAGATTGCGAGGAACAAAACCGAGAAATAATTTTTTTGGGGCCCTAGCTAAGACCCATTCACCATAGGGTGAATGATTCCTCAATGAGGTTTGAAAAATATCTTTTTGCAATAGGTACACAACATTTAACTATCTTAAAACTTTCCTTTTTACTGGTATTTGGGTTATACTTGATTTTTGTATCTCATTTACATATTAAATGAAATAGAGTGGAAATTGGGTTCACCATTTTGTTTCATTTTGATAAACCACATTTTCCCCCTTTTTATTTTGGTGAATCTAACCTTTTGATCATTGAATTTTTTGATTTTGGAGTCCTTTCCATTCTAGATTTCGATCTTGCATTCATTTGCATCCATTTACATTGAATTATGTGTTATTTAGTGTGTATAATTTGCTTTCAAATTTGCATCTCATCAAAGGTTTTAGGATTGCATAGTTTGCATTCTTTAACTCTAAAAAATACAAAACAATTAGTCTCTTTCATATCATTTACATCATATTAACTTCCATTTGAAAATTGAAACAAAATTGCATATCAAACTAGGTCTTTTAGGTCATCATTTTATCACATTTTGCACTTGCATTTCACATTGCATTCTACAGAAAATCAAACTAAAACTTTTTGTAACCACCTAAATCTAAAAAACCATTGGAAAACACTTAAAAACCTGTAAAAATTAGTTTAAAAAACCTCATCTAGGACCCATTCACCCTAGGGTGAATGAGTCCCTGATCAGGCCATAACTTGAATTTTTGGGCATTAAAATATTCATTTTTTTTCTTCGGTTTGCTGCTTTCAGATTTCTATTACAGTTTGTTGAGTTTTTGTTTCATCAATTTCATTATATCTAGCTTAATTTAGTACATTTAGTCCAATTTGAAATTTCAAAATTGTATTTACAAGATTTCATTTTCAGATTATTGCATAGTGTAATAAAAAAATTACCTTTTTTAGAATATGAAAATTGCATTACATTTTAGGTCATTACATTGCATTTTAAGCCTCTTTCCATTTTGGGTTTGTACAATAAGTTTGTGAAACTTGTATGAGATTTAAAACTTGGTGTCCTATTAGCAATACTATTATGAGACGTAGCTCGAGACTCATGTGATCCCACGATACACCATTCACCATGGATATTGGGCTTTCTAACCCTATTTCTAATAGTTTTGATAATCAACCCCCTATGGATCATAACATGCATACCTTATTTCCCATCACTTCACTTCTTACAACCAATGTGCATGATGTTAACAACACCATCACTACCATGGCTAGTTGTACTCAAGCTTTGGGGCATACCCAAAGCCAAGGTGGAACTTCAATTCCTCCTTCTACAATACCCATTTCCATTCCTACATACACTAGTACTCAAGCTACCACAACCATTTAACCTACTAGCAATGTCAACACTTCCTTAGGTATTTCCATGAGGAATCCGTCTAGCTTTGTGCATTCACATACCATATCTCCTCCACCATCCTCCTTCACAAATTTACAATTCACTTGCCCTCTGCATACATACACCACCCCACTTTATTCCCCTCCACATTACACTAATAAAAATAATGTCATCCTTAACACACGTATGCAAAACATGACATCCATTCAACAAGTCACAATCCTAACTCAAAACAACAATGGTCAACCTTGACAATACATCAAAACCAGCTCGTTATCCCTAGAGATATTGAGAACACCAATGCCACAAGGTATAGAAATTCCAAGATTTGAGAAATATGGTGCGAAAGGAGATCTTGTTAGCCATTTTTCCACTTACACAACCCTATGTAGTGATTTCATCTTTTGAAGATAAACTTTTGGCTAAACTATTCACTAGGTCTTTGAAGAATACTACTTTAGAGTGATTTTCTTCCTTACTGAATAATTCAATTTATTTATTCAATGAGCTTTTTGATGCCTTTTACAACCACTTCCACATTCACATAAGTCCCAAGATAACCCTAGCTAATTTAATGACATGCAAGAAAAATGATGATGAGAAAGTGATTGATTTCATAGCAAGATATCAAATGCTTTATTCAAAAATAAGCATCAAGATTCCTGATGTCGACCTTCAATGATGTTTATTACCAATTTACAAAGAAAAATCCAAACCAAACTTGAGATGTTGAAATTCCCATCCTTTATAAAGTTATGTACAACCCTTTGTGATTATCAAAATTCCATTTAGTCGTGATGTGAAAAATCCTTCTAATTGTCCTGAAAAGTCTCAATTTGTACCTCAAACCAACTATCAACCTTTCAAGAAAAAAATAGGGGCTTCTTACAACTTAATTCCCCTCAACCAAATCAACAAGTTGATAACTAGGTGGCTGATATAAAGATAACAAATTCATTTTCTTTTGTGGACAGGAATATAAAATTTACCCCTTACCCGATACCCTTCATAGTATCATGCTATAGCTCATAGAAAAGAGTATGCTTTGCTTACCTCCTATTAGAGCTCCAAATCCTAATAAACCATTACCCATAAACTATAGACCAAACTCTTACTGCCATTATCACCGATGAAATGGACATGATACAAAATATTGTAAGCATCTTAAACATCTTGTGCAAGACCTCACTGGGTTTAATCATCTTCTAGTTGGAGGTGTGAACAATCAAGGTAATAATTCCATAACTGCTCCTAACCAAAACTTACAAATCTTTACAAACCCCATGTCGAAACATACTATTTCATTTGTCAAAGCTAGTAAAACAAATAATGGTGTGATGAATGTTGACACATATGATGAAACTACAAAAGATGAAAATGGGAACAAAATGGTTAAAATGGTGTAATTTATTGAAGCTAAACCTTGTAAAGGCTCAACCAAAATGCCCCTTGATATTGCTTTCTTACAGAACGAAATACTTAAACATGCACCTGATGGTCCTCTTTACATAGCTGGAAGAATCAATGACAAGCCTACTAATGGGATATTAATTGATCTCGTTTGTGTAGAGAACATGACCACTAAAGAATTTTTATTTGTGCATGAACTTTATCAAAATACATATGAAAAATCAAAATCATGGATCAAAACACATAATTTTTTTGCTTGCCCTATGATAGGCTCGATAAATCTCCCTCTAAAAGTCAGACCGACAACAATAAGTGTCTTGTTCACCATCATCCCATTATCAAACCAATTTCGTGTGAAGTTAGGCTACCCATGGATTTGCTCCATGAATACCGTCCTGTCAATTTTCCATAAATGATTAAAGTTTCACTTTGGCAATGAAATATTTACTGTGCATCATAGTGGCTTTAATCTTATGCCTTCCTGAGGGAACATTTCATTGGATTTCTTTTCGCCTGAGCCTATTGAACCTATTAGACTTTATGAGGACTATTTTTTCAAATAATATCAAAAGTTTAAGGAAAAGCACATAGGAAAATTATCCCTTAGAATTATGTCACAACTTGTGATTGAGCCATCTATCCTTGACGAGACTATGATTGAACCAAAAGCCCTTCCAATTACCCAACAGTAACTTATGAAAAATCCTCATGCCATTTCCTATAAGAGACCATGAGACAATAAAAAAAATCCCATTGTGCCTCCTAAGATCAAACAAGTTTACAAAGCCAAAGAGAAAGTGGTTGAACAACCTCCTATGGTTCCTTTTGTTCCTCACCTAGTGGAAGAAAACAAGCCTATGATTAACAAACCCGCTCATACATAAATCTAAATTGATAAACAAATTGAAAAGAAATCGAAATGCTAGAGAGCATAGGCATTGACATCATGTTATTGCTTGTATGTTACAAGATAAAGAAGAAAATAACAACATAAAAAATCAAAATCTGAACTTTCCTAAAGCAATGCATGTTGATTCTATACCCTCACTACAACGTAAACAAGAACCTTCTAGAGACATTATCATTCAACCTCCTATTGCGATTAATTTAGACGATGACATTAATATTGCTAAGATTGATGAACAAGTGCATAATGAGTTGAATTCATTGTTCTCTTCTATGAGCTTAAATGACAGTTCTCCTAAAAAGAGTGTTGAACTTGGAATGTGTCCTAATTCAACACTTGTTGTTGTCCCTTTTGGCTAGTTGTCCACCTTCCGTGTATAACGATTAAGATTGGGATGTGGACAACCTACTATAGGTTGTCTCACATTTGACTTTCTTATTTATTGCCACTTTTTTTTAACTTTATTATTTATTATCTTTATTATGTGTTCATTCATTTGTATACTCAGACACTTCTATCCATACGAGATAGGCATCCTTCCATCTGGAACAAGAATCTAACCATATGGGTTAGGAATCTTGTCCATACGAGACAAGGTTTCATCTATCCATCTAGGATAGGCATCTGCCCAAATAAGGTATGCATCTATCCATAAAGGATAGGAATGTGCTCTGGCCGGAGACTTGGACTCATCGGGACCATCTGGGTCCTAAATCACTCTCTAAAGACTACACTCCCATATTGGGAGTGTACTGAGGTCATCATCCTTAGGAGTCTATATAAAATAAATAATTAGCTTTTGTCTTGCCTCAAAATTTGTCCTAAAGCCTTGGGGAGTCAAGCAAATCCATTTGGGATTCCTTCCAAGTATACAAATAACATATTTTAACTTAATCTTTATGATAAATATTTTTAGACCTTCTCAAGTAATTCACTTATATTATTATATCTATTAATTATTAATAAAGTTAACATAATCCTTCTTACACATGCCTTAAGCTCCATCCCCAAACACCTGAGTGCTGGGAGCATCCTTCGTTTCCCTAACTCCCTTCAAACCCTGCTTCCAAATGGGATCAAGACATTAAATATGCAATTTTGTTTTCTACTTTAAGTTTGATGTGAATTGTTATGAATAAATCAAATTTTCATATTATTTTAATTATGAAATTACTCAAATAAATAGTGTACTTCCGAAACTCATAAAAAAATTACAAAAGTAAAATTAAATTATAGTATTTAAAGGGTTTTTCTATTATATTACTAGTAATAACATATCCAAAAATTAGACAAATCGAGATGATAAAATAAAATTTATAAATGAATTAAATTCATCTATCTTTCCTTTTCAAACTGTAAAATTTATTCAACTAAAGAAACTCAATTTTTATAAATAACTTAAAGATAATATTTAAATAATTTTTCTCTAATATAATGTAGAATAATAATCTAACAATTAAATAAACCCATATTTAAAATAAAATTTATAATTAAACTAATTTCATTTGCCATCAACAAATTATTCAAATAAAATAAATTGAATATTCATTACTTGAAATGCTTGATATTTGATGTAGAAGATACTACCTTCAAGTTTGAATAGTTGAAGATATCTAAAATTATTCTCTTTCTTTTTCATTCTTGATGAATATCTTCAAAACTTTTTTGTTTTCCTTCTTAGCTATTCCTCTCATTTTCTTGCAAGCTTGATTTGAATCCAACTTTCTTCTTCATATGATTTTTTGCAAAATTTCAAAGAGAGAAAAATTCCAAACATGCCAAATGCATAAAACGTTCTCAATTTATAGAAGATAGAGGGTAATTTTTTTGTTTTTCCAAAGAAATAAAAGCAATATCTATTATTTAAAATATTCTTCTTACTCCACTATTTTAATTCCAAATAAACATGTAACTACCATGCCATAGAATTTTCTTGAAATAAACTTATTCCCTATCATAAAATCTGTCATAAAGCATGTCATAAATTTGTCATAGAATATTCTTTGTAACTCTCATAGAGTAATATGTCATGTGTTATAGCCGTCCTCCATATTTTTTCCAAAATATATCAAGTCAAAATGAATTTTCGTCCAACTTCATAAATGGATAAAAATGATCCATTAAATAATAAAATATTAACTCTTTTTGTCAAAATAAGATACCCACTTCTTACCTATAGTCAAAGATGCTTTCTTACACCTTTTACACTCTCATAAATCCTTCTTACACCACTATAAATGGTGATATTCTCTTCCACCTCATGTCAAGTGTCTTATCTTCCACCAAAATATGCATTCAAATTATTAATATAATGCTTGCTCCATAAATTCACTAGAATAAAATTTATAATATTTATTCAATTTCCCTTTTATGTTATATTTTAATTTTACATATTTTATTAGATGGTATAAATATTTTATATTTTTGAATTTCTAATACCTTAGTCATTTTTTAATTAATTTATTAACTATAAAATATTAACTGAAAATTAATTATTTTTGAATAACTTAAATATTAAATTCATACTATTTATCATATTAAACTAATAAATGTAAAAACTAATTATTCACTATAAACAATAAAGTCTAAGAAGTGGGTTATGACAACCTCCCCCCTAAGACTTTGCATCGTCCCGATGCATCAATATGTTTATAAATAAAAACTTAAAGTACAAAGTTAAGCTATGTATTCTAAATTAATATCCATCTATAAATATTGAACCCACTACATATATATTTTTTAATAGGTCTCATTCTCTAGATACTATCATTTCAATTTGATTATTGGTATATCATGTTATACTCATCATTTATCAAATTTGTTTTTATCCAAGGATACCTGGTGTAAATTAAAACATTCAAACATAATCATCTAAAAAATGAAAATAACATCAATTAAAATAAATATTTGTTTAAAAAATAAGACATAAATATATCCACTCCAAAATAAGTCATAAAATGTATAAAATCATATTCATTCCAACATAAGTTAAAAATATGTATTTTCTTCATCAATAAGCCATAACATATATTTCATTCAAACACTAAATCATCAATATATATGTATCCCAACAATAAATCATATTATATATATATTCTAATAATAAGTTATGAAATATATCTATTACAAAATTAAGGCACAAAATGTTTCTTTCTAACAATAAGTCATAAAATGTATCCATTTCAACAATACAGTGTAAATTTTTTCTCGCTCCCCTCTCCTCTGTCCGCATTCAAACAACTTGAGCGCATGGTGGATTCTGCCCTGGGGGTACCCCATGGTCCTCCTTCATCCCCTCTTGACCCGAGTCTCACCTTGTCACATGCAAAATCATGTCCCTCGGGATCCACTCCTAGAGGGTCTGCGCCTTTGATTTCGGGTCTTTCAAAGTCACCCGTGATTCTGGTCTTATCTGGTGAGAAAGTCCTGGTGGTGGAGATTCTTTTGGAAACCTTGGGGTGGAAGGATGTGTTGACCAATGGCAAACAGAGTTCAAATCCTTTACCTCCTCTTGAAGAGGAATTCAAAGCTTCTGGGATGGATTTCACTATTTCTGATATTGTCAATGATAGGATTCTCTCCTCCATGGAGAATGTGGTTGTGGGTCAGTTTCTCTCCTTCCGTCCTACTGTGGACATGGTTCGAAAGTGGGTTGTTAGTAAATGGTGCCTCAAAGGAAGCGTGGAGATTTGTACAATGTTAGGTGGTCTCTTCCTGTTCAAGTTTACAGCTTCAGATGACTTGGTTGCGGTCCTCTCTTTTGGCCCTAGGGTGTATGGAAAGCACAGTCTAGCATTATGTCATTGGAAGCCAGGTTTTGATCCTACTGTGGACCTAAAAAATCAACACCAGTCTGGGTTCATCTACCTAGGTTTCCCTTAGAATACTGGGATGAATCCATCTTCAAGAGCATTGGGGACTCCTTGGGGAAATTTATTACTTTTGATTCCATCAGTAGATTGAAATCTAGGTTAGTTTTTGCCCGCTTTTGCATGAATATTAGTGTGAACAGGACACTTCCTAACTCTATGAAGTTGTGTTCTAAGTTTGGCAACTGGGTCAAACTAGTGTGCTATGAAAATGTTGTTTTTTTATTGTCAGAAGTGTGCTAAAGCTCTCCACCTTGTCTCTAACTGTAAATCATCGTTTAATCGAGAGTCTAACTCAGGATTTTCTATTGTAAGTTCTCGACCTCTTGTGGAAAATGAGTTGTTGAAGGAAGGTGATTCTCTGGCTAAGTCTGCCTCGCCAAGTTTGGTTAAATCACCTTCCTCCGAGGATCCTCTTAGTGGGTTAGTGATTCCCAAGGAAGATATGAATTTGATCCTTGCCACTCTAACTTTGAATGAAGTTGCTGATAAATCTTTGGATGTCGATGCTCTATCATCTGGATTTGCTTTTGGGGGGGATGGAGTAATGGGAGGCTCCCTATTGAAGGTGGGTTCTATTGGTAAAAGTGAGACTATGGGTGAAGAAGGTGAAATTTGGGAGGATGAGAGCATTGGAGTTATTGATGAAGTTGTAGATAATACAAAGGGTTTGATGTTGGAGAAATTTGTTGAAGAAGAGAACTGGACAAATCCAAAGAAAAGAGGGAGGAAAAAGAAGGCAGATGTGGGAGGTGACTCCCAACCTGGTAGACCCAGCCAGGGACATACTAGGCTAAGAGAGACTACAAATGAGATTGCCTTGGGTAAATAGAGGACATTGGATGTGTCCTCTAAAAAAGGTAAAAAATGAAGGTCATGTCATAGAATGTGCATGGGCTAAACAACTCCCACAAGAAGCTAGCTTTGAAGAACTATATTTTAGAATATAAGATCAATGTGTTAATTTTATAAGAAACAAGATGAAGAAAGCAAATTTTGATAATATTGAATTTTTTCTATAGTTGTGAGCCTCTTACTCCTATAGTGATGCTGAAGGGGCATTAGGTGGTCTTGTTGTTCTTTGGAACCCTTCTAGGTGAAAGAGAATTGACCTATTTTGCTACAGGTGTAGTCTGGGAGTTTCATTTTCCTACTCGGGTGGATCTTCGTCTCTTATCAATGTCTACGCGCCTAACCAGAGAAATGCTAGGAATGCCTTGTGGTAGGTTCTTTCTAGTTGGATTAAGAAAAATAATGGCTTTCGTTGGATGGTGGCTAGGGATTTCAACTACCCCTTATATCCTTCGGAGAAAAGTAGTGGTCTGGTGGATTACTCTAACAACATGACTAATCTGGCTAACTTTCTGAGTTCTACTAGCCTGATTGACATTGAGTTATCAGGCCAAGCCTTTACTTGGACCAACAGGCATCTTGGAGAGGACTTAATACAAGTGAGATTGGATAGATTCCTTTGTTCTAGTAATTGGACTAGCCTGCTCAGTGCTAACCTTAGGGCTCTACCCAAAATGAGGTCGAACCACAATCATTTATTGCTGATCTCAAATGACCTATCTACTGTGGGACCTTTCTGTTTCCCATTCGAGATAATGTAGAATTCCCACCCTGACTTGAAGAACAAAATTGTTGAATGGTGGAAAATTCCTATTCGTGCCTCTCCCATGTTCAAGATCTTTTTAAAACTTAAACATATTAAATGTATGGTGAAAGGCTAGAACAAATGTGTCTTTGGAGATGTTTTCCAAAAGAAAAGAGTTATTGGGGAAAAAATGAAAACTATACAAAAGAAAATAGAGGAGGGGGATGTCAGTCTACCTACTTACAACTAGGAAAAAGACAGTCAGAGGGAGTGGGAGAAAATTCTAAGGAAAAAGGAAATTTTCTAGAAGAAAAATTCCAAGGTCCAATGGCTGAAAGAGGGTGATAGGAATACCTCTTTCTTTCATGTTTCAGCTATTAAACATAAGAAAAGGAATAAAATCTCTAAATTGATAAATGAGCAGGGTGAGGTGATCTCTATGCCCACCTAGATTGGCCTCTTGGCTGCTAATTATTTTCAGAAGGCTTATTTGGCTCCTACTAAGGAACTTAATCTGACTCTAGATAGTTTGTTGTTAAACCCTCTCCTAACCATCATTACCCAGAATGATAACCTTGGGATCCTCAGTGTTGTCACTTGTGAGGAGGTCTGGTTGGCTACTTTCAGTATAGGGGATTTCAAAGCACCTGGCCTTGATGGTTTTCCACCAACTTTCTTTCAAATATTTTAGGAGATTATTGGTGAGGACCTTGTCTTAGTTGCTCATGATTTTTTTTAATCTGGTAAGATTTTCAAACAACTAAACCATACTTTCCTAGCCTTAATCCCTAAGATCGATGCTGCCCAATCAATGACTGATTTTCAGCCCATTAGCCTCTACAATACCTTTTATAAAATCCTCTCTAAAATTTTAGTGAATCGCATCAAACCTCTCCTTGACAAAATCATCAGTCCCACTCAAAAAGGTTTTGTGCCTGGTTGTCATATCCTTGATGCAACCATAACCACCCATGAACTACTCCATTCTATGGATGGATGCAACTATGCTGGTATGGCCCTTAAATTAAATATATCAAAAGCCTATGATAAGGTTATTTGGGACTTCATCCATAAATTTTTAATCAAGTTTGGTTTTGATCAATTTATGGTCAAACTCATAATTGAATGTGTTACAACGGTCAAGTACTTTGTTCTGGTTAATGGGGCTCCTTTCGGGTTCTTCTTTGCTGGGAGAGGTATCAGATAGGGTGATCCCCTTTCACCCTATTTATTTATCATGATTGTGGATGTGTTGAGCAAGAAATTTTCTAGTCTGTTGTCAGATGGGTCTATAAAGGAAATCAAATTTTCCTCTTCTTTAGATCCGATTTTGATCCAATAATTTATGGATCATACTTTCCTATTTGGGAAAGCCTTTGTGATTGAAGCTAGGAAATGGAAAAATTGTCTTAACAACTATGCTGCTTGCTTTGGTTAGTGCATTAACTACAATAAAATTATGATTTACTTCTTTAAAAACACTCCTAACCTACAAACTAGGGTGACTGTTGTTATGGGTTGTATGAGCGGCTCTCTTCCTTCAATTTACCTTGGTCTCCCCCTCACTGTCAAGGAGGTCACTCCTGACTTTTGGAATTCAGTACTTGGAAGGATCCAAATAAAAATGGCTGGGTGGAAAGGCTCCATCCTTAGCCATGTTGGTAAACTTCAACTCATTTCTACTACTCTTCAAGGTATCCTAATCTAATTCCTTTCTATATTCAAGATCCCCAGATATATAGCTGAGAAATTTGAGAAAATTCAAAGAAATTTCCTTTGGTCTGGGACCAAAGACAAGAAGAAATTTGCTCTGGTTAAATGGGAAAAAGCCTGTCAACCTAAAAATTGTGGTGGTTTTGGGATCAGGATTGTCTCTTATACTAATAAGGCTTTGATGGCCAGATTTGGCTAAGATCAACTGAGGAATATAAAGGATTGGTGTAAAATTATGAATGCTAAATATCTTAAAAAAAAACCTTTAGTTAACTGCCTATCGAGGGTTCATCCTCTGGGTTCCTTAGCCTGGAGGAGAATTTGCAACCTATATGGTCACCTCAGGAGTGGAATGAAATGGAAGATTGGTAATGGTAATAATATTAGATTATGGGAAGATCCCTAGTTACTAGACACCCCACTTGAAAATTTTGAATTCAGAAATCTTAAGAGGCTGGCTCAATGGTTCTTTGATGTCCATATCAGTGACTATATCATTGGGCCACTTGGTTCTAGGAAGTGGAATGTTTTGGCTATGTGCTTCCCTTTATCCCCTAAGCTATGCCTCCTAGCTAAGTATCTGCAAGATCTACTCTCACTTACTAGACTTCCCTCAACCTCCTTGGGGCACGAATTCTTTTGGACTCATGATAAGCAAGGTGATTCTTCAATCAAATCGGCTTACAATTTGTTGATGGATCAGGGTGTTGCCATTGACCTTTGGAAGACAGTTTAGAACCAATACATGATCCTAAAAGTTAAATTCTTTTGGTACCACCTATCACAAAAGAATTCTTACCCAAGACAACTTGAGAAAAAAGGAATTCCAAATCCCCTATAGATGTTTTTTATGTAAATGCAATGAAGAATTATTTGACCACTTGTTGTTACACTGCCCATTTGTTGTTGATGTGTGGGGAATGGCTATTGAAAGATTTAACAAAAAATGGACCATGTGTAATGATATTAAATCCTTTATATTGAGCTTGATTGGACTGTATATTCACCCCTTACCTGGGGAAATTTGGAACTAGGTTCCTCCCATTATATGTTGGTTCTTATGGAAGGAGAGAAATAATAGTATCTTCAGGAATACTGAGAGGTATGCGTTGGAGGTCTTTGGTATAGGTTTTGAACTCATTGAGGAAAACATTTCTCTCTTCAAAGGGAGAACTTCGAATAAGTGACCAACTATGAGAGAAATTTTAATGGCCAAGGGTTGGCATCAAAACTTTGATGCAAGTTCCTATGACAACTCTAGATCCCTGGCTAGGAGTAACACTATTTGGAAGCCTCTGGATAAGGGTTGGTTTAAACTTAATTTTGATGGGGCAGCCAAAGGTAACTGGGCAGAACTAGTATAGGAGGTGTTATCAAAGATTCCATAGGAAATTTTTTGGTTGGTAATATTGGGGGAATAGGTTTCCAATATTCTATGATTGTGGAAGCCCGTGCGTTGCTTAAGGGCTTACAAATTGTTGCTTCTATGGGGATTGAGAACCTTCACATCGAAGATGACTCTAAGTCCATTATTGAATCTGCTAACTTTGGCAAATTATTGGGGTGGGGCACTAAGGATATCCTATTAGACATAAGGCTTTTTGTGTCTAAGTTAATTTTAAAGAATATTACCCATATTTATCGGGAGGGCAATCAAGTGGCTGATGCCTTAGCCAACTTTGCCACTCTTTGGAATTTCTCTAAGTGTTGGTGCAATTTGAAGAACTTACCACCAGGTATTCAAGGTATAATCTTGAAAGAACAAAGCCCTTACTTAATATGATGATAACTAAACATGAGATTTTTGGAGTTTTATGGGAGGTCCAAATGCTCATATTTTGGGCCATGTGGATGAGTGTTAATGTTGAGGTGGTCTACAAGTAGCAGAATTTCAAAAATGAGGTTAATTCTATTTTTGAAAAAAAGAGCATCATGAGGAAGTATGGTGGGTACTTTGTGAACAAGGCTTGGCAGTGTCATACCTTACATTATCTCCTTTTGGGGATTGTGCTAACCTATCATATTTTCATTAATTCCTTTGATTTAAATAATGATGTGACTACTCATTATGAGGAAAAGCTACTTTTTTGCTCTATCCATTCCATTATTTTATCTGCTCTTCTAAAATTCGGACTCCTTGTTATTACTAAATTTGGCCCCGTGACCATCCTGTCTAGCTTTTTGTGTAAGAACAATGTGGCTAGAAAAACTTGCTTTCCCATCATGTCCTGCCTACCTAGCTACAATCACTTGAATATTCCCATAAACGATACCGCCAAGATTGTGTTAAGATATTTAACTCCTCATGCGTGTGTCTTGCACATTGCTTTTATTCACCAACGTTGCTCTATTCGGCTAAAAATCCTTTGTGTGCGAGTGAACCTTCTCCTAACCATTTTATCTAACCTTTTACTCTCATAGGTTCTCTGGTTTTTCTTGTGTAGAGAGGCATTATGGGTGGTGATCGTGTGTGACCTGAGCTTGACAACTATGGTGAATTTTATGAAAATCCGCTGGTGTGACATATATGTGTTGAAGGAGGTTTGGTTCCCCTGATGGAGAGTCTAGTGGGTCATGACCCTAATTTATCTATGCAATTTTCCAACTCTTGGAAAGACTGAAGAGTGACTCTGGGCGATATTTCTTTTGAAGTGAATGAAGATGTGATCGTGTAGGTGACAGGGCTGTAGAGTAATGGTAGGAAGTATTGGAAGCATACCAAGACCCAGGATAATGATAGCATGAATGCATTCTTTATGGGGAATGAGAAGCCGATCTGTAACTAGTGAGGATTTGAGAGAGAGGCCCTTTCACAACCATGGGACCAAGTCTTCTTGGCCCTTATGAAGTATGCGACTCTTGAAGGTATACAAAACCTTCTTCTTCTACCATTTCCCTCTTTTAATTCACCTTAGGCATAAAGTTTTGTTAAGATTTCCTTTCTTCCTTCTTAAGGATTTAGAGAGCTCTGTGGAAAAATGCATTGAAGTCACTGCACCAAGGTCTCATTATGAGTCTCTACCATTAACATCTTGTGTTATGCCCACCCAAACCCATATTTTTTGTCCATGTGGAGGAAATCAAACCTCTTTTTGTGACCAATATTTCCCCGGCCGAGGCCAAAGGTCCCATTCAAAAAACCCATCCACTTGCTGCTAATAATCATAAGCCTAAGCCTGGTTCTAAAAAGCTCATGGGGAATGCGAAAATTCCTAGACTAGTGTTGCGACTAGTCTCTATGATCTCAAGTTGACTCCTACCAAGACTGCTAGCAAACCCACCCTGAAGAAGAAATGAAAAGATGATGTGAAGAGTTTGATGGAGCCTCCAATGAAGGAAAAAAAAGGGTAAAAATGTGGTGGATAAGGATTATAAGGGTGACACCATGGTTGAGGTGACGATTGTGACTGGTGGGGAGACCATCGTCAGAAGGTCTAGTAGATTGGCTAAGAACAACAAAAAAAATTAGGTGGATTTGGACTCGGAGGAGGAGCGGTATGAAAACAAAGATTACAAGGGTGAAGAGGTGTGTGGGGATGAGGAGGAGTATGCTAGAGGGCCCCATACCATTCTTGATAATAGTAAAGTACAAAAAAGAGAACTCAACTTCCTAGTCCTCTCACCTGTTGGATGTGGAGCGTGCTAATACTATGAAGACTGTTGATGATGGGGAGGAGCATCATGTGCTACAGGATAGAATGGATAAGTTGGACAAGAGATTTCATGGCTTGACCCATTTTACTATTAAGTTGGTCCACTTTGTTACCAATACTCTATTTGTGGTTATAAAAGATGAATGGGATGAGAAGAATGCTAATGATGACCAGGAATGGGTTGAGGATGATGTTGTTGATCTCCTATCAAAGAACTAGGATAATGCCAGTTAGTTGTTGTTTTATCTGTGTTTTGTCTATTTGTTGTTGATGCATATTCTGTGTTTTTTTGGCTTAGTTTCTATGTTTTTTGGACTTGAAATTTTTGGCCCTTGTACATCTATGTGTTAAGGGTACAACACCCTGTAAATTTTTCTTACCTTCTAAAAAAAATAAGGTTTAAAAGTTTTTGATTTACAATAAAAAATCATAAAAGATATGAATTCCAACAATAAGTTATATCAATACCAACAATATGGTATAAAAGGTGTCTTATTTAAATAATAAGGCATAAAGTTTAATGTATATAATTCCAACAATAAATTCAAAGTCATAAGGTAAATATATATCAAAATTGGTGGCTAAAATATTCAAAAATAAATCAAAGAAAACCCTCATAAATATTCAAGAATCCATCAAGATCAATCAAAACTTTAAGGTTTCCATACACAATATAAATAATTTTACTTATAAGTAGGAGAATAAAATACAATAAGGTGAGTAAGAAAATAATTAACAATAAAAATAAGTTTCACAAAAGTTTAATTTGTAGTTCAAAAATATTATGCACTTTTAACTTATGCAAGTCGTAGTAGGCTCAAGGCTAGCTTCTTAACCTTGCTTTGATAACACATGTAACAACCCATTATGTATTCCAAAAATTGTCACTGTTGTTTTTAATTTTTTGATTTATTATCTTTATTATGTGTTTATTCATTTGTATACTTAGGTACTTCTATCCATATCAGATAGGCATCCATCCATCCGAGACAGATATCCAACCATATGGGTTAGGAATCTTATCCATAGATGACAAGGTTTCATCTATCCATCTAAGATAAGAATACATCCAAATGGGGTATGCATCTATTCATAAAGGATAGGAATATGCTCTAGCCAAAGACTTAGACTCATTGGGACCATCCGAGTCTTGAGTCACTCTCTAAAGACTACGCTCGCCTATTGGGAGTGCATCGAGGTCATCATCCTTAGGAGTATATATAAAATTAATTATTAGCTTGAGTCCCGCCTCAAAATTCATCTTAAAGCCTCGAGGAGTCAAGCGAAGTCCATTTGGGATTCCTTTCAAGTATACAAAGAACATATTTTAACTTAATCTTTATGATAAATATTTTTAGCCCTTCTCAAAGAATTGACTTGAATTATTATATCTATTAATTATTAATAAAGTTAACATAATCCTTCTTTGACATGCCCTAAGCCCCATCCCCAAATGCCTGATTATTGGGAGCATCATTTAGTTCTGAGACTACCTGCATACCCTGCTTCCAAACAGAATCAAGGCATAAAATATGTATCTTTGTTTTCTACTCTAAGTTTGATGTGAACTATTATGAATAAATTAAATTTGCACATTATTTTAAATATGAAATTATTCAAATAAAATAGTCTATTTCTAAAACTCATAAAAATTTACAAAAATAAAATAAAAATATAATATATTTAAATGGTTTTTCTATTAAATTACTAGTAATAACATATCCAAATATTTAACAAATCCAGATGATAAAATAAAATTTATAAATGAATTAAATTCATCTACTTTCTCTTTTCAAACTCTAAAAATTATTCAACTAAAGAAAAATTATTTCTAATAAATGACTAAAAGATAATATTTAAATAACTCTTCTCTAATAAATGTACAATAATATATCTAACAATTAAATAAATTCATATTTTAAAATAAAATTTATAATTAGATTAGTTTGATCTACCATCAACAAATTGTTCAAATAAAATAAATTCAATATTCATTATTTGAATTGCTTTATATTTGATGTAGAAGATCCTACCTTCAGTTTTGAAGAGTTAAAGATATTTAAAATTATTCTATTTCTTTTTCATTCTTGATGAATATCTTCAAAACTCTATATTTTCTTTCTTAGCTCTTACTCTCATTTTCTTGGAAGATTGACTTGAATCCAAGTTTCTTCTTCAAATGATTTCATACAAAATTTCAAAGACAAAGGAAAATTCCAAACATGCCAAATGCATAAAACATTCTCAATTTATAAGAGATAGAGGGTAATTTTTTTTTTCCAAGGAAATAAAAGCAATATCTATTATTTAAAAAGTTCTTTTTACTCCACTATTTCAATTCCAAATAAAACATGCAACTCCCATGTCATAGAATTGGCTTGAAATAAACTTTCCCTATCATAAAATCTATCATAGGTATGCTATAAAGTTGTCATAGAATATTTCTTGTGATCTCATAGAGTAATATGACATGTGTTATAGCCTTCCTCTATATTTTCTTCAAAATATATTAAATTAAATTGGATTTTCGATCAACTTCATAAGTGATTAAAATGACCTACCTCTTACCTATAGTCAAAGATGCTTTCTTACACCTCTTAGACTCTAATAAATCCTTCTTGCACCACTATTAATGGTGAGATTGTCTTCCACCTCATACCAAGTGTCTTATCTTCCACCAAAATATGCATTCAAATTATTAATATAATTTTTGCTCCATAAATTAATTAAAATAAAATTTATTCAATTTCCCTTTTTTAATTCTACATAATTATTAGATGGTATAAATATTTTATTTTTTTGAATTTTTAATACTTCAGTCATTTTTTTATCAATTTATTAACCATATAATATTAACTGGAATAGTTATTTTTGAATAACTTAAATATTTTCCAGACTTACTATTTATCATATTACCCTAATAAAAGTAAAAATTAATTATTCATTAAAAACAATAGTCTGAAAAGTGGGTTATGACATTCAAAATGAAATATGCAAAAAAAATACAAATGTTCCTAGGTAACAATGCAATAATAGAAGAAGCACATTTGAGGAATTTCATTAATGTCACATATGAGTGTGAGATTAATAGTGAAAATGTGATGATGAAGTTATTTATACAATCATTGGAGGAAAGTGTAAAACAATGATATAGAAGCATCCTAGATTGTTGTATTGATTTATGAGAAGAGTTCATAATGGTTTTTAGATTACAATATGGGGATAGAGTAGATAAAAAAATTTCTATACATGAACTTAGAAGCATCAAGAAAGGGATAAATGAGATAGTGGTTGATTTCAATAGTAGGTTCATCATAAATATGAGGAAATTACCACTAAATCTTATAAAAAATAAGTCCTTGTTCCTAGTAATCTAGTATGGTTCTTGTGATGGAAAATTCGGATATTTCTTACAAGACAAAAATCCATAAACCTTGAGAGAATATCATCCTACAACTATCAATAATGAAATAAATTTCTTAAAAACATCAAGA
This sequence comes from Sequoiadendron giganteum, assembly GCA_007115665.2. Classification (NCBI taxonomy): domain Eukaryota; kingdom Viridiplantae; phylum Streptophyta; class Pinopsida; order Cupressales; family Cupressaceae; genus Sequoiadendron; species Sequoiadendron giganteum. Next base: position 358,944,467 of record CM021101.1, read on the forward strand.
GATTAGATGTCAAAATCTCACATCTAGGTAGAGGAGTCTCAAGGAAGCCACTCACTACCAAAGAGAAGTGGTATAGTGAAAATATATACTATAAGGCAGTAATAAATAAAAAGGGATACTACTTCATAATGTTGCATCACATTTTAATGAGGTTTAATGTTTGGATAATATATTATATAATATATGGGTTCAAGAGACCACAATAATATGATATGTGAATGAATCACAATAAAATTTTAAGAAAAAAAGAGAAGGAAACCCTAGTTTTATGCCTTGCATAACCACCCCATTTTGTTTTTGGTCAAAATGGGTCCCCCTTTGTTGTTTTTTATTTTTGGTATTTTTATTCGGGCTTTAGGAGTTTTCTTTTTCTCCTAAGTCCTTGTTTTCCCTTTTTTTTGGGTTTGAGTTTTAGACTATCACTGAGACTTTGTACTTTTCTAAGATGCAAGTTTTTGTTTTCATCCCAATCCCGATCTCCACGCTTTGCCTTGTTTTTTCTTTGTTCTTTTGGATTCGTGTATCAGATTGGAATCATCACCTTACACCCTTAAAAGTGTAAATTCCTATTTTGGTTTCGATCCCAACCTCTTCTTTTCTTCATTGTGTGTTTTTTGTTTATGTTAGACTCATACATCAGACCGAAATTGAAACTAAGAAATTTTCCAAAGGTCTTGTTCCAATCTTCATCTTGATTCTAATTTTAAACACCCTTTGTGTGTTTTAGAATCAGACATTAGACCAGAATCGGAACTAAAAACTTTTCCAAAGTTCTTGTTCTGTGTTCCATCCCGATCTTGATTCCCATGTCTGTCTTTATTTGTCTGGGTTTGGATTTTAGAACTTTGTTGGAACTTTGAACTTACTAAAGGTTCTTGTGCCGTGTCGCTTCCCGATATCGACTCCCACTTACCTTCTATTCTTGAGATGGCTCATTTAGGACCACCACCCTGATCCTGAGGCCTGACCTAACTGCATTAATGAACAATTGTTCGCATGTGTGAACAAGTTTTTATTCCTTTCGCTCCTCATTTTTCGCTCATTTTGGCTTATACACTTCTATAGAGAAAACTAGACCATTGATAGGGGTTGGAGTTTGAGGTTGTACTCAGATTTCTTGTCATGTTGTTGGATTTCCTATCGTTTTTGTGAGGTAGGTGTCTTTTTCCTGTGTTTTCCTTTCATTTTTAGTTTTCCTGTGTTTGTGTTTGTTCGTATTTCTCATTTCTTGTTTCTTGTTTTCTTTTCCATTTCCTTGGCACCCTTTTTAATGAATTTTCATTTTTCCTCGAACCCTCTGGTTAGTTTTCCTTTCTTTGGTTTTGGGTTTTCTCCATTTTCATTTTTTGTGTGTTTGATTTTGTGTTTCTTGCACAAGTTTTATGTTCCTCCTGTGCCCTAGTTTACCTATGGTTTTCGTACTTCCCGATCAAGTTTTTTTCAAATTTGATAAACTTTAAAATTATGACCATTACAAATTGAGAGTCTAAATTTTTTATTTTCCCACATCCAATTCCTAAATGAGTTTAAAATATGGATAACTTTTGAATTGGTCCATGTTGTGGTTTTGAAACTCTCTTGACCTCAATTTTGAAGGAATATTTAAAGATACTATTAGATTTATTTAATTTCCTTCTTATTTGTTGATTGTCTCCATCCCGATTTTCACATCTCTTTCAGAATCGGGATTCAAAACTACACTGTGGCCTTTTACCACCACCTTGGTCCAAATATTTTCTTTGTCCCAATTGCAACTTCCAATGTTTCTTCAAGATTGAGATTTAGGTTGTTACCTAAGTATGTTAATTCTGGCCCAAACTCAAAACTCAAAAACACTGGATTAACTTGTAAAATGCAATTTTTATTGAATGAATTGGGATTTAAGATGAATTCTTGTTCTAATCTATCCCTTCACATTTCTTCTTTTTTTTGATGAAGGTCACTATTGTAGGTACTTACCAATTTCTAATTCAGAGGAAGAAGTAATTGGTGAAGGAACATCAAAGGGAGCAAGGGTTAAAAAGATAAAACCAAAAAAGGTTCCTGTTACTATGAAGTAAAAGTTCTAGGGGACCCCAGTACCATCCAAATTTGGTTTTGTGGTCATGAAAATTATTGATACACTTGTAGGTCATATTGATTTGAAGCAGTTTTGTGAGGATACTTTTTTAGAAGATGCTTCCCCAAGGGCAAAGAGGATTGCGGATTCTGGGTTGTCACATCTAGCTACATTTCCTATTGTTGTGCAATGCCCAAAATTTACACTAATTGCTTCACAAGCTTACAATCCAACTTAGAGGAAGTGTATTAATTCATAAAGGAATGAGATCATTAATTTAACTCTAGGGATGATTAGACTTTTGTTTGATCCTCCTCATGCCAACCCTAGGATTATGTCTATATTTGACACACTAAAACAGTGGGTAGAAGATGAGGATGAGAACAAAAGGTTTATTAACAAGAGGTGGCTAAAAATAGAGCATAAATCACTGAAGAAGTTGACACCTAAGCCCAAGATGTCTAATTTTTCTAAGGATATTGGAGACTTGATTACTTTGCTAGCTAGGAAATTTGGAAAAGAAGATCCTTGTGCTTCTGAGAACTGGATGTTTGCATTTATCCAACTGATTCTAGATGGATTATAACACTTGGGTTGGAGAAAAATAATTTTAGAAAACATCCATGATCAAATTGGGACAGTTTTTGGGCTTAACTATTGTGGGATCAATGGATGATTTTCCATATCAGAAGAAAGTGTGGGAACACTATGATCAACTAGAGCTGAAGGAAACAAAGAGACACTTTAAAAGAGTCAATGATGCATTTTTGTATCTTAACATTAATTGGCTCATAGGAGATGTTGGCTTTAGGTTGTCATGGGAAGTAATGGAATTTATCAAAGAGTGGGGATATTGGTTTATCTAATACCCAAAATCTACTTATATCATATTGTTTGGGTATGACAAGCACCTTTCAAACTACTAAGGTGTTTTGGTGATAGGTGGATCTTGATGGAGTTTAATAGTCAAGAAACTGAGGTGAATACCAAGTTTTCTACAATACACAAGGCCAACTACCATTCATTCCCAATGCAATTGGGGTTTTATTCTTATTCCTCTTCTATAACAACTAAGTTAGGAATAAAGGAATTTCAGGAAATGAATTTTAAGCTTCATACATCCAAGAATGGTTTTGATCCTAAGGGGAAGATGAATGGTCTATATGCTTCATAGTTTCCCTTCTATCAACCACTTCTTGAGAAATTTTGGGAAAATTTGCAAGATCAGTTTGAAGTCAGAGGAAAGAGGGTATGAGAGGTTGACTATTCCCCAAATGAAGGACTTCGAGGTTAAACAAGACATACTAGAAGGATCTTCTAATGATGGGATCACTCTTGATCCCCGATATGAAATGGTTAAAGTGGCCACCAAGTATTTGGAGCCAATAAATTGGATGGAGAAGGAGGAAACCAATATCCATAAAGTCTCACATATAGTTATTGATAAAATCTTGAAACTGCTTAGTGTTCATCTCAAGCAGCCAATAGTTAAGGCCTCGAGGAAGAAGGATTCCAGTAGTGATCCAACTGCCTCCACTAAAACAAGACAATATACGAGGTTGAAGAAGACTACTACACAAATAGGAGTACTTGTCCCAGTAGAGGAAGAAATTTTAATGAAGAAGGTCAGTAAAAATTTAGAAAAGGCTAAGGTTACTTATCAAGGTGCGGCTATAGGTTATTTTAGGTCTTGGTGTTACACCCCTATCTTCTATGTACCCTAGAGAAGAAACTACTGAGGAAGGTCCTTCTATTGTGCCTTTGTAAACTGAGGATACCCCTCCCACTACACCATTAACTATGGAAACAACAGTTGTTAAATACGAAAGGCCTTTGGAAATTGATGTGATAGAGTCACCTATGCCCTCAGACTACAAGAAAACTATATTTCATGAAGAAAAAGAAGAATGGGAAGAATATCTTGAGAGGAATGAAGAAGAAGTTGGAGAAGAGGACTCTAGGTTCTAGGAAGGAAGTCTTTGGAATTAGGCCCAAATGAGAGATTTTTTGACTAAGGAAGAGAAAAAAGAAATATTGGAAAGTGCTCAAAGATAAGTTTCCAAAGAGCTAGCTAAGGAGGACAAGGAACCAAAAAGGAAGGATGAAGAGCTAGCTTGGGAAAAAGAGGCCACATAACCACAAAAGAAAAATGAATTGAAAGAAGATGTAGAAGCCCAAAAGAGAGTTGAAGAAGAGGTCCGTGCATGAGAGGTTGAACAATAAGAGAAATTTGAATAAGATAAGACAATAGAAGAGGAAACTCATGCAATGGAGTTGGAGTAGTAGAGATTAAGGGATGAAGAAGAAGCTGCACATAAATAAGAGATAAAAATGATATCAAAAATAAAAGATCAGAATGAGAAGATGGAGCAAGAGAGATTGCAAAAAGAGCAAGAAGAGAAACAAAGGATTTCTATTGAGAAAACAGTGGTAATAGTTTCTTCAACATATCCTTTGTCAATGCCTCCTAGTGCTCAATAGGTAACAACTCAACTAACTGCCCCTACATGGATTAAGTTAAACTTGGAGAAAAGACAATAGGTTTAGCCTAGCCAGTAACATGGGATGGCATGATATAAGAAGTGGATAGAGTGAAGCCTAAGAATCATCCTCAAGACATTAATTCTATGAGGCTCAATGATGATGGAGAATTGGTAGCTGACATTGAAACCCTAGTGGCTGATAAAGATGACATGGAGCTATAGGCTTTGGATTATGAAGTAAGCACTGTGAATCTAGGTAAGCAGACAAGAAATCAATAGATAAATCTCATTGACATTATGGATACCACTACCAAATCAAGATTGATCAAGGACAGGCAGGAAAAGGATGAGATCAAGGGTCGGGTGGGGAAAATGATTTTTTTTTTCTGAAATAATTGATTACATCCACTTCCGAACAACCAAAACCATCAAAAGTTCCTATCTTAATGAGTTGCAAAGAGGTGGATGAGCTGAATGAAATGAAGAGAAAATATCAAATAATGGATAAGTGGGCTGACCTTCTTAAGAAGGAGATTGAGGAGTGTTTCATCATTGGTTCTAAAATTTATAAAGAGGTAAATGAGCTGGTCAAATATTTGGAAAAATATGTTAAGCAACTTGGAGCAGAAGAAGATAATTATGCAAACTATATGTAGAAGTTGAGAATTCTGAAAAGGGTGCCCAAACTAGATATAATTGAATATGATATTTTGGAAGATCAAGATGTTATTTATCTTGATAAATGTATGAATATATTGATCTTCAAGACATAAGTTATTTTGGAGCGTAGAAGAATATTGCAACATGCCCAGTAGGACTTGTCTGATGAAATAAAGGTTATTAAGGGGATTATTGCTAAAGTAATTAGTAAGGAGGTTTCATTGATTTTGATTTGATTTCCTTACAAGAAATGAAGGATCAATGGACTAGTAGATTGGAGAAAATCATTAAGGAAGAATATGATGAAGGTCCTCTTCTGGACATCAAATTTTATGTACAAGACGCTGCCGAGAATGTTGCCTAGCTACAAGATATGTATACTACCACCACCAAAGAGTTCAAAAGAGAAATATTCAGGGTGGAATGAGTAGATTTTCTTGAAGATGAGACCTTGCAATAGATATTCAACAATACTAATGATTATTTTAAACAAATTAAAGCTTCCAAAGTAGCTAAAAGTGGCTATGTGAGAAAATAAAAACTTTATTTTAAAAAAAATGGATATAGTTATAAATGTCAACTAGTTCCAAGCGCCCTATGGAAAACAACACCTCCAAATCAATTTTTGATGAACAAAAATATCCAAATCAATTTTGGCGGGAAAAATATTGGGCACAATAATCAACAACATGCAAAGTAGTAACTCCTAGTCAAATTTTTACCAAATTGGCATAAGGTGTACTTCCTAGCTTGAACAATTTCAGCAAGAAAAAGACTTAGAATCAATTGGAGGTGCCCCCTATAATTTTCGATCTGTGCCTCGAATTCATGGATCGTGATTTTGATAAGATAAATTAATGTTAATTCTTTCTATAAGTTAGAAATTTATCTTCATTATAAAGGTCAAAAAATTGAAGTCAGATTTGCTACCTAAGACTAAATACTTTCATTTTTATAGCTTTATGCAAACAATTAAATTTTTTACAAATTTTAATATAAATAGTTAGTTTCCAAATTTTTTTTAGTTTAATGATAATATTGATAGACAATGGTTTTTTGTATGCCAATGGATTTTTTGTGTATAAATGTCTCTTAATTGATGAAAATCAATAGAAGTTCCAAATTTAAAACCATCTATTATGTTATTTGTGGATGATGTTTCTTTCTGTTTATTGATCAGTTAATTTTGGTGATGAGCTTGGGATATTTTATGGTTGAAAATTGACTCTAAAAAAAAGTGTTGATGAATGGTGTTTCGTATCTTAAATCTAAACTTTAGATGTTTGCAACTGCATGATATTTTTGTGAATTACTTCATTCTATAGTTTTAGTTAATTAGGAAATACTCATTATGAAAATTGCATGTGTAGATTTAAAGAAATTTGTGTTCATATCTTTCTATTCTAAAACTCTAATCGATCTTTTATTTAAAACCCCATGTTAGATTACTTTATATTACCCAATTTTTATCATTTTACTAGCAAAGGCCCCTTGAACATTAGAGTTGCATGAACCACTGAATGATGATAGCATAGTTGAGAACCAAATACAAAGACCTTGGAAGATAGATGATTTTAGATCAATTGTCTTTTTCAAGAAAAATAGAGTAGAAATATTATGTTTAAACATTGCTATGTTATTTTGACCATCAACAAAACTGGTGCTAGAAAGAGGGCCCAAAAGAAAAAATTGGAGCGAATTGGGTCCTTTTCACCAAATAGGTTTGAAAGAGTTTTGAGATATGCTATCAATCAAGAACCATTAGTTGGAATCCTTTCTCCTACTAGATCCAGAACACATGTGACTCTAATCCCGCCATCATTAAGTCCACCTAGATTTCCATTGATACCATAGCCGACATAGCCCAACCCATCACAACTAATAGCGTTCTTTGTGAATAATCCCTCACCACTATGAACCATTCTCGATGGAATACATGAGATACCTAAAAATCTAACGTTTTTTCCTAGGTATGCCCATGGAGAGTCTCAAAGTATTGAAAAGAACATTCAGGTATTTTGAACCACCAAAAATGAATGCTATAGGGAAAGAGGATTCCCTAATGTGCCCCTAAGGTTTTCCACCTAGGAGCAAGGTGGAAGAATAACTCTCTTTCACACTAATAGTATTCTTGGCAAGTACATTCAAAGATTTGGGGTTTTTGGAATAGGTGTGATGTGTGTGGAATGTATCTAAGTGTTGCAATGTAATGGAATAAATTAGCTATGAAATGTAAACTAATGTAAATGTAAACTATATGCAATATCCTAAGAATGACCTAAAATGTATGCAAGCTGTAAAGAAACTGGGAGAGACAAAAATGGTGCACCTAGAAACTAAAGGTTGAAGAAGAGGAGCTTTAAAATATTCTGGAATTTGTTGAAAATTCTCATTGGGACACTTACGCTAGAATGGGCGACTTATTCCTCTTCCCGGGAGACTTTGTCGAAATAGGTTTATAGAAAAAAGGGTATCCAGAAACATAGAAACCATTTTTCAAGCCTAGTATAGAGACTAATTTTCCAATGAGGGTTACTTAGTTCTCTTGGATCTTTCAAGAGTTTCGAGGTTGGAATATGTAGGTGCCCACTTGTACTTTTGTTTCTGACAGAGACTCGTGTCCGAATCTTCAAAAAATGACTTGCAAGTTGTCTTTTAGCTCCTCCTAGGGTTTTGTTGACTTTGAATGTTGTGGATGGAATGATGAAACCTTTTGAGCACTTTACTCTTTGACTAATTTGCATACAACCTATAAAGCACACCTGCAAAGAGAAGGAAAATGTTAGGGTTAGAGAATAGGGGTTTTCCTTAATCAAACCCAAATGAAACATAATGTAAATGGAAAGATGATTGAACAACATGCAAATGTAAACACTCACCAAATATTTGTTAAATAATTTTGAAGATATTCAAGAAGCAACTCCAATGGATGTTGCTTGAAGTGTTTAGTGCCTGAATGCTTGCTTGATAAGATTGAATGTTTGAGTTGTGAATGCAAGAGTGTAGGAGAGAAAGAGAAAGAGATAAAATGAGGAGAAAAATGTTGGATGTTGTGGTTGCACTTCTGATATGTGGTTGTCATTGATGTCAACACTATTAGTATTGGTGATTCGAAAGACTGTATATGTCGAGGATATTGAGAAAATTGTAATAAATATATTGTAGGCAACCAATGAAGTTGAGAAGATTAGAATGTTGGAAAGTTGTGAACGTTGAGTTTCTGGTGGTGCACACTAAAGGGTTTGTTTCTCAATCTATCTAGTATGTTGTCCAAAAGTCTCAGTGGTATGCATCAAGATTTTAGGAAGTTATGAAGTTTTATGTTCCTATAGTAATTCTATTTCTATAGCTAGTGTTCTTGGAAGAAGAGGATGAAATTTGGGTAATTTCAGTTGTTGCACATGTACCTGTGACATTCATGGATAAGTCTAGATCATTCTCTATCCTTTTTGTACATTCGCATTGATCAGAGTGTTCATGATCGGATATTTTTCCGATGTGTGCTCGAATTTTCATGTTCTTGGCTGACATGATGGTGGTAGCATGTTGTGGATCCATGAGGATTAATATTTTATTGTTTAGCATGTTCGAAGCTGATTGTTTGGGTCCTCACTATGTTGTGATTGACTTGTGTTGGTGTGCATTAATATTTATTCATGTATTGAGGCTGACAGTTGTAATTCATTATTTATTTGTGGTCAACAGAGTAGTGTTTGGAAATCTGTGTGGCAGATATATAAGAGCGATTGTTTACTCATTTTGAAGTTTTCTCAAGGTATGTTCAGTGTGTGCAAGTGATGTACATGTGTGAATAAATTTCAAATCATTCAAGAGTAGAGAAGAGTATGAAAGAGATTGAGCAGAGTGTGGAAAAGTGTGTAGAAGTTTTTGTGTGCCTAATTGGAACTGTAATCAAGATTTTTTAGTACTTAATTTCTCAGTTCAAAATCATCAGATGGATTTCATCTTATTATCGTATGTAAGGAAATGAGCCTTCCTCTAAGCAATAAGCTCTAGGCAATGTGCCTAAACGCAAGTGTATTCCTTTTTCATTCTTCATTATACTTGTAACAGGGTATAATCTTGTGGACTAACATCCACCATGGTTTTTCCCCTAACAGAGTTTCCATGTATAAAGTATTGGTGTTCATGTGTCTCTGATGTGCTATTTATTTCTTCTTACATTGTTAATTACCAGATCTAAGATTAAAGGTTGATTAAAGTTGAATAAGTTTGATTTTAGTAACAATTGATTAACCCCCCTCTCAGTTGTCTATCCTTGTTTTGCCAACAATTGGTATTAGAGAAAGTTCCTCTGAAGAAGCCTAAAAACTTGAGGTGATTTGAGATGGCATCATACAAGAAGGATAGCCCTAGATTCGATGGTACAAATTATGATTTATGGAAAGTCAGAATGGAGTGTCATTTGAAGTGCATTGGGGAACCTTTATGGAAGATCACATAGAGTGCATATACTATTCCTTAGAATGGTCCATCCTCTGAAGATGAGATCAAGCAAGCAAAAGCTAATACCATGGCTATTGAAGTATTGTTGAGTGCTTTGACAAATTCAGAGATGACAAATGTGATAGGATTGAAGACTGCACATGAGATCTGGAAAAAGTTGGAGACATTGTATGAAGGAGATGCACTAGTGAAAAGTGATAAGCTACAAAGTTTAAAAGGCAAGTGGGAAGAAATGAAGATGAGTGAAGATGAGAACATCCTCTCTTTTTCTCAAAAGATAAATGAACTGGTGATGAGAATTAGATGTGTCGGTGGAACCTTGGATGAAGAAGAGATTATGGATAAGATACTTAGATCTGTGCCTCCCTCCTACAAAAGAAGAGCTCATGCTATTGATGAACTCAAGACAATGACAAATGTGACAAGAGACATGTTGATTGGAAAACTTGTTGCCTTTGAGTTAATATAATTTGGTGAATCTATTCCTAAGACCGAGTCTGCATTCAAAGCTATTCTATCTGGAAAAAGGAAACAAAGATACAATCTAGGAGAGAGTTCCAAAAGGACATTCAAATATGAAGATGAGAGGAAAAATATTTAAGATGAAAAAAAAGAATTAGAAGAACTAAAATAATTGATTGTGTAAAGAGAAGCCAGAGGTCATGGTAAGTACAAAGGAAAGTTACCTATCAAATGTTTTTCTTGCAGTAAAATAGGTCATTTTGCATCTAGATGTCCTGAAAGAGTTTCTAAGTACAAACTTGAGAAGACTAGATTTCAAAGGAAATGCTATTATATTGAAGAAGGTGTAACTGATGAAGAATCTAATAAAGAAACTAGAAATGAAGATGAATGTGTATTCATTTCTATGAAATAAAATGGTCAGATGTCCATTGAATCTACTAGTAATGTGAATGTTGAGAAATCTTTTACAGAAAAAATTGAAAATAAAGGTGAGTAGGTAATTGACATCAGATGCTCACATCATATGACTGGTGAAAAAATAAAGTTTATAAGCTTGGAAAACTTTGATGGTGGTGTTGTAAGATTTGGAGACAACACTTCTGGTGTGATTCGTGGAAGAGGAACTATTTTTTTTTGTTGTAAGAACAATACTAATAATGTTCTTCACATAGAAGGATTAAAGCGTAACTTGTTAAGTGTTGGACATATGGTAGACAAGGGCTACAATATTTAATTCAATGATGGTAAGTGCAGGATAAGGGGAGGTTCTAGAAATATGATTTCTTCAAGTACAAATACAAAAGGTAATATATTTCATTTGAGTGCTATTAGTGAAAGTTGATTAATTGCTCAAATTGATGTAAGATGGTTATGGCATAGGAGGTTGTGTCATGTGACCTTTGATAACATTGTCAAGATAAGCTCTACTCAAGCAATCAGAGATCTTCGTAAGTTAGTGAAGCCTACTAACACTATGTGCAAGGAATGTCAAATGGGAAAGCAGACAAGAAATTCTTTTCAGAGCAGAAAATATAGCTCTAAGGGAGTAATGGATTTGATACATACTGATTTATGTGGTCCATCTAGAATCATAAGTATACAAGGTGAAAGGTATTTTATATTGCTCATTGATGATTATTCTAGAATGATATGGGTTGCTTTCTTAAGAGAAAAACATGAAGCATTAGAAAAGTTCAAAAGTTTCAAAGCTATGGCAAAAAATGAGATAGGTCAAAAAGATTGAATGCCTAAGGTCAAATAGAGGTGGTGAATTCACTTCCCAAGAATTCAATTCTTTCTGTGAAGAGCATGGAATCAAAAGACAATTATCTTCTCCCTAGACCCCTCAACAAAATGGAGTTGTTGAAAGAAAGAACATAACCATTCTAGACACTGCTAGAACCATGATGCTGGAAGCAAATGTTCCTCATTTCTACTAGAGAGAAGCCTTAAGTACTATTGTGTACACCATTAACAAGGTGAATTCCAACAATAATTCTAGTAAGACACCTTTTGAGCTATGGTTTGGTTATAAACCTACTTTAAAATATTTCATTTTTTTTGGAAGCAAATCTTACATCAAGAGAGATGATGATATAGGAAAGTTTGATGCTAGAAGTGATGAAGGAATATTTTTAGGTTACTCCACTAAAAGAAAACCTTACTGGTTCTTTAATAAGAGGTTAAAGAAAATGGTTGAAAGTGAAAATGTTAAAGTTGATGAAGATATTGGTAGACCATCCAAATGTAATGGATATGATTCAAATGATCAATATGATAGTGCTAAAAATGGGAATGATGTTGAGGCATAAAATTAACTTCAAATTATTCCGATGAACCAAGGGAATCAAGAGGCAGAGTCTAGTAGAAGTGCAGAATAAATAACACAAGAACAAGAAGTTGGAGAAAATCCTAAAAATCCCAATTATGTAAGGTGAAATCACTCTGACAGTCAGATCATAGGAGATAAGAGAAAAGGTGTGTAAACTAGAAGAAGAATTTTGGAAAAGTACCATCTAATTTCCAAAGTTGAGCCTTGTAATATCAATGAAGCATGCAAAGATGAATATTGGATGGAAGTCATGAAAGAAGAACTAATACAAATAGAGAAAAATGATACATGGGATCTTGTTCCCAGACCTAAGAACAAAAATGTGATTGGAACCAAATGGGTGTTTTGGAATATGCTGAATGAACAAGGTGAAGTGGTCAGAAACAAAGAAAGACTGGTTTGGAAAGGGTACTCATAGATGGAAGGTATTTATTTTGAACAAACTTTTTCCCTTGTTGCTAGAATTGAAGCTGTAAGATTATTTATTTCTTATTCTTCTTTCAAGAATTACAAAGTCTATCAGATGGATGTAAAGTCAACATTTCTAAATGGTGAGCTAGAAGAAGAAGTCTATGTTGAATAGCCATATGGATTTCAACTGACTGATGAAGAAAATATGGTATGTCGATTGAAGAAAGCTCTATATGGACTCAAGCAAGCTCCTAGAGCTTGGTATGCTAGATTGGATAAATACTTGTTGAAACTTGGATTGAATAAAGGTACTACTGACAACAATCTATATTTCAAGTTGGATTAGAATAAATAATTGATCATTGAAGTCTTTGTTGATGACATTATTTTTGAAGGTGATGATGATTTGTGTATGAAGTTTGCTGATGAAATGAAAAGTGAATTTGAAATGTCAATGATAGGAGAGCTGATTTTTTTTTTAGGATTGCAAATCACTCAGTTAGATGATGAAATTTTCATATCTCAGTCTAATTATGTGAAAGAACTACTAAAAGAGTTTGGCATAGAAGATTCAAATAAATTTGGTACAACTATGGTAACCGGATGGAAACTTATATAGAATGATGATTCTCCTAAAGAAAATCAAACAAGATACATGTCAATGATTGGTGGATTAATCTATTTGACTCAAACTAGGCCAGATATAATGAATGTCGTATGCATGGTTGCTACATATCAAGCTGAGCCTAAAGAGTCTCATGCAACTGCTATGAAAATAATTTTTAGATACCTGAAAGGGACAATTGATCTTAGTCTTTATTATCCTAGGGATGATGATCTTATCTTGAGCACTTTCACTATTGTCGATTGGATAGGAGATGTGGATGACATGAAGAGAACTAGTGGCAGTGCATTCTTCTTAGGGAAGAAGTTGGTATCTTGGCTAAGAAAAAAGAAGAATTCCATTTCATTGTCTACTACTAAGGCATAATATATTGTTGCTGCAAACAGTTGTACTCAAGTATTGTGGATGAAGAAAATGTTGAGAGATGTCAAAATTGAGTATGAAGAACCCATTACCATATTCTGTGACAATTGAGGTTCCATAAACATTTCCAAGAATCTTGTGCTGCATTCAAAGACAAGCATATATCCATCAAATATCACTTCCTACGAGATAAATTAAGTGACAAAGAAGTTAAACCAAAGCATATACCAACCAGGGATCAAATTGCATACATATTTACTAAGCCATTCCCTAAGGATACTTTTGAGTATCTTAGAGGAAAGTTAGGGGTTATTTCCCTTCATGATTAGAACTAAGAGATGCAGGTCTTTGCATCAGTTCGTGAATTCATAGCCACATCCTATTCTAGATTGATGTTGTGGTGGCTACTACTCAAGGGGAGTAGTAAGATGATTCAAATATGTGATCAAAGAATGTGTACATTTTCCACCTATGTCAAAGGGGGAGAAGAACAATGTGAAAAATATAGGAGAAGAAGGAAACAAGAAAAGAGTGCACAATCTAAGGGGGAGATTGTTGCAAAAGAGCTAGTTGGGTTGATGGCATTATTTTTCACATCATGTGTTTCCATCAATGCCAAAGGGGGAGATTGCTGGATGTTGTGGTTGCATTGATGATATGTGGTTGTCATTGATGTTAACACTTTTAGCATTGGTGATTATGAAGGATGTATATGTCGAGGATATTAAGAAAATTGTAATAAATATATTGCAGGCAACCAGTGAAACTGAGAAGATCAGAATGTTGGAAAGTTGTGAACGTTGAGTTTTTGGTCACACACACTAAAGGGTTTGTTTCTTAGTCTATCTAGTATGTTGTCCAAAATTCTTAGTGGTAAAAATCAAGATTTGAGGAAGTTATGAAGTTCTATGTTCCTATAGTCATTTTGTTTCTATAGTTGGTGTTCTTGGAAGAAGAGGATGAAATTCTGGTAATTTTTGTTGTTGGGCATGTACCTGTGATGTTCATGGATAAGTCTAGATCATAATCTAGCCTTGTTGTATATCTGTATTGATCGAAGTGTTTGTGATCGAAGATTTTTCCAGTGTGTGCTCAATTTTTCATGTTCTTGGTCGACATGATGGTAGTAGCGTGTTGTGGATCCATGAGGATTAATATTTTATTGTTTAGCATGTTCGAAGGTGATTTTTTGAGTCCTCACTATGTTGTGACCAACTTGTGTTGGTGTGAATTAATAACTATTCATGTTTTGAGGCCAATAGTTTTAATTCATTATTTATTTGCGGTCGACAGAGTAGTTGATGCAAATCCATGTGGCGGATATATAAGAATGATTTTTTAGTCATTTTGAAGTGTACTCAAGGTATGCTCAGTTTGTGCAAGTGATGTACATGTGTGAATAAAGGTCAAATCATTCAAGAGCAGATCAAAGTGTGAAAGAGATTGAGCAGAGTGAGGAAAAGTGTGTAGAAGTTTTTGTGTGCCTAATCGGAACTATAATCAAGATTTTTTAGAAACTAATTTCTTAGTTCAAACTCATCAGATGGATTTAATTTGATTATTGTATGTAAGACAGTGAGCGTTCCTCTGAGCAGTAAGCTCTAGGCAATGTGCCCGAATGCAAGTTCATTCCTTTTTCATTCTTCATTATGCTTCTAATAGGGTATAATCTTGTGGACTAACATCCACCATGTTTTTTCATTGAATAGGGTTTCCATGTATACAATCTTGGTTTTTATGTGTCTTTGATGTGTTATTGATTTATGCTTGCACTGTTAATTATCATATTTGAGATTGAAGGTTGATTAAAGTTGTATTAGTTTTATTTTATTAACAACTGATTCACCCCCCTCTCATTTGTCTATCATTGTTTTGCCAACAATTGGTATTAGAACTAGTTCCTCTAAAGAATATTAACAGCTTTAGGTGATCCAAGATGGCATCATATGAGAAAGATAGTCCTAGATTCGATGCTACAAGTTACTCTCTATGAAAATTTAGAATGGAGTGTCATTTGAAGTGCATTGGATAACCTTTCTGGAAGATCACACAGAGTGCATATACTATTCCTCAGAATGGTCTGTTGTCTAAAGATGAGATCAAGCAAGAAAAATATAATACCAAGGCTATTGAAGTATTATTTATTTCTTTGACAGATTTAGAGATGAAAAATGTGATAGGATTGAAGACTGCACATGAGATTTGGAAAAAGCTAGATACATTGCATGAAGGATATGCACTAGTGAAAAGTGATAAGCTACAAATTTTAAAAGGCAAGTGGGAAGAAATGAAGATGAATGAAGATGAGAACATCCTCTCTTTTTCTAAAAAGATAAATGAACTGGTGATGAGCATTAGATGTGCTGGTGGAACCTTGGATGAAGAAGAAATTGTGGCTAAGATACTTAGATCTGTGCCTCCCTCCTACAAAACAAGAGTTCATGCAATTGATGAACTCAAGACAGTGAAAAATTTGACAAGAGACATGCTGATTGGAAAAATTGCTACCTTTAGTTAAGAAAATTTGGTGAATCTACTCCTAAGACCGAGTCTAAATTCAAAGCTATTTTATCTGGAAAAATCTAACAAAGATATAATCCAGGAGAGAGTTCCAAAAGGACATTCAAATATGAAGATGAGATGAAAAAGATTGAAGATGAATACAAATAATTAGAAGAACTGGAAGCATTGATTGTGAAAAGAGAAGTAAAAGGTCATGGTAAGTACAAAGGAAAGTTACCTATCAAAAGTTTTTCTTGCAGTAAAATAGGTCATTTTGCATCTAGATGTCCTGAAAGAGTTTCTAGGTACAAATTTGAGAAGACTAGATTTCAGAGGAAATGTTATTATGCTGAAGATGGTGTAATTGATGAAGAATCTGATAAAGAAATTGGAAATAAAGATGAATGGGTATTCATTGCTATCAAATAAAATGGTCAGGTGTCCACTGAATCTACTAGTAATGTGAATGTTGAGAAAGCTCTTGTAGAAAATATTGAAGAAAAAGATGAGTGGATAATTGACATCAGATGCTCACATCATATGAATGGTGACAAAAGAAAGTTTGTAATCTTGAAAAGCTATGATGGTGGTGTTGTAAGATTTGGAGACAACACTTCTGGTGTGATTTGTGGAAGAGGCACTATTTCTTTTGGTGTTAAGCACAATACTAATAATGTTCTTCATGTAGAAGGCTTGTTAAGTGTTGGATAGATGGTGGACAAGGGCTACAATCTTCAATTCAAGGATGGTAAGTGCAGAATAAGGGGAAGTTTTGGAAAAAAGATTGCTCTAGGTACAAAGAAAAAAGGCAATATCTTTCATTTGAGTGTTGCTAGTGAAAGTTGTTTGATTACCCAGATTGATGTAAGTTGGTTATGGCATAAGAGTTTATGTCATGAAAAATTTGATAACATTGTCAATATAATATCTACTCAAGCAGTCATAGATCTTCCTAAGTTAGTGAAGCCTATTGACATTAAGTGCAAGGAATGTCAAATGGGAAAGCAGACAAGAAATTATTTTTGAAGAAAACAATATAGCTCTAATGGAGTACTGGATTTGATACATACTAATTTATGTGGTCCATCCAGAATCATTAGTCTACAAGGTGAAAGGTATTTTATATTGCTCGTTGACGATTATTCTAGAATGATATGGGTTGCTTTCTTAAGAGAAAAACATGAAGCATTAGAAAAGTTCAAAAGTTTCAAAGCTATGGCAGAAAATGAGATAGGTCAAGAGATAAAATTCCTACGGTCAGACAAAGGTGGTGAATTCACTTCCTGAGAATTCAATTCTTTTTGTGAAGAGAATGGAATCCAAAGACAACTATTTGCTCCCCGGACCCCTCAACAAAATGGAATTGTTGAAAGAAAGAACATAATCATTCTAGAAATTGCTAGAACCATGATTCTAGAAGCAAATGTTCCTCATTTCTACCAGAGAGAAGCTGTAAGTATTATTTTGTACACCATTAACAGGGTGAATGTCAACAATAATTCTAGTAAGACACCTGTTTAGCTATGGTTTGGTTATAAGCCTACTGCCAAATATTTCATTTTTTTTTGGAATGAAATGTTACATCAAGAGAGATGATGATATAGGAAAGTTTGATGCTAGAAGTGATGAAGAAATATTTTTGGGTTATTCTACTAAAAGAAAAGCTTACAGATGCTTTAATAAGATGTTAAAGAAAATGGTTGAAAGTGAAAATGTCAAAGTTGATGAGGATATTGGTAGACCATCCAGATGTAATGGATATGATTCAGATGATCACTATGAAAGTGCTAACAATGGGAATGATGTTCAAGCACAAAATAAAATTTAGATTGTTCCCGTGAACCAAGGGAATCAAGAGGCAGAGACTAGCAGAAGTGCAGAAGAAAGAACACAAGAACAAGAATTCAGAGAAAATCCTAAACTCCCAAGTATATAAGGTGAAATCACTCTGACAGTTAGATCATAGGAGATAAGAGAAAAGGTCTACAAAATAGAAGAAGAATTTTGGAAGAGTATTGTCTAATTTCTAAAGCTTAGCCTTGCAATATCGATGAAGCATGCAAAGATGAATATTGGATGGAAGCCATGAAAGAAGAACTAATGTAGATAGAGAAAAATGATACATGGGATCTTGTTCCCAGACCTCAAAATAAAAATGTGTATGGAGCCAAATGGGTGTTGCAAAATAACCTGAATGAATAAGGTGAAGTGGTGGATTAGTTGATACTTCCATGGCCTTTGAAACATAGGATGAAGAATATCAATTTCTCATGCAAGGAAAAAATGAACTGGAAGCAAATACATATGATGCCTAGGCTTTTGAGGCCAACGGAGGTCAATTTCTAAGAAATCAGAATATGGGGCCATTCATCACATCTTCCCCTCCCAAAAATATGGTCCCCCCTAATAAGAAAGAGTATAATAATCCACCTCCACCAGAAGATAACTCTGCTTTCATTCCTAGACAATAGTATAATAGTAGTAAAGAGTAAGATCTGATTTCAAAAATGCAGAAAAAGATGACTTAATTATCATTCTTTGACATTCTGAAGTGGTGTCCCACTCAATGCAAACTTGTGCTGAAGGCTTTGGTTGAGGCAGATCAATCAATGGAATATAAAATGAAACTCCATCTATAGACATGAATGCAACTCTGTATAGAGGAAAGATGGGAAGGCCCTGTTCTTGTTGACTAAGAATTTTTTGGAAGAATTTACATAACTACCTATTATATTCTAGAGCCTCAGGTAATGTTATGCCATTTTCTATTTGTAAAAATTTGGGCCTAACTCCAGTTAAAACTCATAAGAAAGTTAAACAGTTGGATAAAAATGAGGTCAATATCATAGGGGAATTGAAAAATGTGCATGTACAAATTGGATTAGACCCACATATTCAAAGCTATATGGATATTTAGATTGCTAATATTCCTAAAATGTATGGCGTATTGTTAAGAAGTGACTTGATGAAGGCCAGAGGAGGTTAACTCTCGCACATTTGGCTGCCTTGGAGGGGTGTAGCAACTCAGATTAGGATAGAAAGTGAACCCTTCTTAAAACACATGATCTCAAAGTATGACCATCCTAACAAAGTAGTTTATTTTAAAACCGAAATAGGTATCTATAGGAGAGAAGAAGTTATGACCTTATCAATGCATGATATAGATATCTCATAGCCTTTAGAAGACCATGATCCTATGACTATTGTTAACCAACACGTGTTAATCCAAAAGCTACAACAAGACAAGCTAGTCCTTAGAGAAGAGGTTGACTTGTGGAGTTTGTTACTCCCGAATTGGTGTTGGGTCCATTACTAGAATCATTATGTGTTGACATGTTAGCCCTGTTTGGAAATTTTTAACCATGTTTGTCAACTAGGAGAGGCTTGTAACAACAATCCTAGAACATCCCCAAATCGGTTTCCATTCGAAGATAATGCCATGACTGTTTTGACAAGAACAAACAACATATGAGAATGAACCTTATCACTTTTTGATTAGGCTGATACCTCATCTTTTGATTTACATATTGAGATTACAAAACCCAAAAGGTTACTAGGTACCTCTACCCTTGCTAATCTTCTAATTCCCAAGGAATTACACAAAGGAAAGGTGAGTTGTATAACTTTTGATCATGATGAGTTGTAGGAAATAGTTTTTGCATGTATGTTTATAATCTGAGTGAAGTACCTAACAAGCCTTAGTTACGACAACTCCTCGACCTTAACATCTCAATCTAGTTTGAGTCGCCATCTATTTCTTTTAAGAAATCATTTGAGATTGTCTTGAAGAAAGAAACCACAACCCAAGATCAATTGTGGACCCTCAAATTTGATGGTTCTAAATCTTAATTCGGGAGTGGAGCTGGAGTAGAACTAATCAACCCAAAAGGAAAAAATTACTTTGCTTCTTATAGGTGACAGTTTAGATGTACTAATAACATTTCAGAGTGTGAGGAACTTGTTAGGGGATTGATGTTTGTGCATTAGAAGAAAGTATCATCTCTGAAAGTAATGGGAGATTGTGAAGTGATCGTGAAACAAGTTTGTAGCCAATACATGTGGCACAATAAAAGATTGGATGCATACAGGAACAATGTATGCAATTTAATAGAATATTTTAATGCTTTTGACAATAGATTGATTCCTGAGAAGAAAATCAGATTGCATATGTACTAGTTGTAGCAGCTAGTACCTTGGAACCCATACAAGATTCCAAACTAAAATGGTTTTTTGTGGAGTTAGTGTCGATTCTAGCCATTCCCTACAATGTTCAGAACTTCAAGGTTTTTCATGACGATAAGCACATCCTTGCCATTTTGAAAACTTGAGATGTGTTTGAAGGAAAAAAAATTGATGCGTCCATTAGGGATCAGGGAGAATAGGATCTAGAGGATTTTGATATAGAGGATATAATTAATTTGAACACCAACAAAATTCCTAAGGGAATGGTAGCACTAGAGAGGATTTTTGATTATGATCCTTGGATCTATGAGAAACTAACTACCGATGTTGAGAGAGGAAAGTATGACAAAAAAAACGTGGTAGATTCAAGGCTAGAGAGAAACATATTCATTAGCAAGACTTGTCTGAAGGACATCTGAGATAAAATTTTGAAGGTGTTGAAAGAAGATATTGTAGCAATTGCTTGGGGGTATGAAGATTTGAAAAACCTTTAATACTTTGGTGATAAATCACACCATAGCTCTGAAACCCCAAGAAAGGACATTCCATCAGAAGCAACATCTAGTTAATGCCTTGATTGAACCTTTGATTCTCAAAGAGGTTCATAAACTATTGTTAGCAAATTTTTCTAGTGAGGCATTCGACTTGGGTTACAAATTTGGTGCCGATCCAGAAAAGGAACAGGGAGATCAGGCTATGAGTTGACTTTAGAAACCTCAATAAAGATTCAGTGAAGGATAAATACCCACTTCCTTCTTTTGATGAAGTACTATAGATAGTTAATGGCTCAAAAATGATGTCATTCCTATATGGCTATTCAGGATACAACCAATTGTTGGTTAACTACGAGGATAGAATGAAGACCACTTTCACTACCAAGTGGGGAACATTTTCCTATCAAAGAATTCAATTTGGCCTCATTAATGTTGGATCCACCTTTCAACATGTGATGGATATTGGATTTAAAGATCTGGTAGGTAAATGTAATCTTATTTACATGGATAATCTAACCCTGTTTTCCAAGAATAGGGAGGACCACACTATTCATTTGTCAAAACTTCTTGGAAAATGTATAAAGCATGGTGTCTCATTGAAACCAAAGAAATTTATGTGTGAGTTCTTAAAAGTAAAAATCTGGTGTCATATAATATTAAACAAAGAGGGATTTCATTCGACCCTAACAAGGTAGAATCCATCCTAAAACTGACAATGTTGGGTAGTAAAAAGGAGATGAGGTCTTTCTTCAGAAAGATAAACTTCGTAAAGAACTTCATAATCAGATTCATAGAAATTTTTAAACCCCTCAATGAGATGATGAAGAAAGATGAAAATATTGAATGGAGTAATGAGGCCAAGGTTGCCTTCTCGCAAATCAAACAGTTTATCTCAGAGGTGCCTATCTTAACAAGTCTTGACTATTTAATACCTTTTTATATTTTTTATTTCGTATCTCTTCATTCATGTACTGTTTTTGTGACACAACAGAAAGGTGAAGGGATGAATGAATGATAAATTTTATGAGTTACCCCTTCAATAATGCTGAGATCAAATACCCACCATTAGAGAAGCAAGCCTTCACACTAGAAAGAGCAGTTAAGAAATTATGACATTACATTTTACATAGTCAAATTATAGCCATAGTTCTCGACTTTGCAGTGAATTCCCTTCTTAGGTAGAGTGAGCTGGGAGAAAGAAGGCGAAAGTGGATGGAAATATTATTGGTATTCAACCTCAAAATTCACCCTATAAAGCTAGTCTAAGGACAAGGCCTATCCAAAGAATTTTTTGATATTGATTCCAAGATCACTTGTCTGTAGTATATGGTACAATCATTCACAGACGATCCTATTGGAAAAACAAGGATAGACAACTAAGAGGGGGGGTGAATCAATTGTTACCAAAATCAAACTTATTCAACATTAATCAACCTTTAATCTTAGATCTAATAATTAATAGTTCAAGCATAAATCAATAAAACATCAAAGACACATGAACACCAAGATTTTATACATGGAAACCCTGTTAGGGGAAAAACTATGGTGGATGTTAGTCCACAAGATTATACCCTGTTAAAATTATAATGAAGAATGAATAAAGAATGCACTTGCATTTAGGCACACTTCTTAGAGCTCACTTGTCAAAGGGAAGGCTCACTTCCTTACATAATAAAATTAGATTAAATCCATTTGATGAACATGAACTGAGAAATTAGCTTCTTCACAAGCCTGATTACAGTTCCGGTTAGGCACAAATATACTTCGCTTAACCTTCTTCACACTCTTCTATGTATTTAGATGATCTGATCTTTATTTGAACATACATACACCTACACCAAGCATATTTTGAGTACACATACACTTAAAATGAAGAGACAATCACTCTTATATATCTGCTACACAGATTTACATCAACAACTCTGTTGGCCACAAAATAAATGAATTACAACTTGTCGGCCTCAATAAATGAACAATTCTTAATGTGTACCAACCTAAGTTAGTTACAACTTATCAA
The DNA here is from genome assembly GCA_007115665.2 of Sequoiadendron giganteum. NCBI lineage: Eukaryota > Viridiplantae > Streptophyta > Pinopsida > Cupressales > Cupressaceae > Sequoiadendron > Sequoiadendron giganteum. The sequence goes on from CM021101.1 coordinate 358,967,026, forward strand.
AGACCTAAATCAACATCCTCGAGTATGCTAAATAATAAAATATTAATCCATAGGGATCTACAACACGCTATCACCATCATGTCAACCAAGAACATGAAAATATTGAACACACAAGGAAAAATATTCAATCACGAACATGTCAATCAATGCAGATGTACTAAAATGATAGAGCACGATCTAGAAATATTACTGAGCATCTCAGAAACATACACAATAACCAAATTCACCAGAATTGCAATGTCATCTTCTAGAAACACTTGCTATAGTAACTGAATATGTGTAGGAACATAAATCTTCATAACTTTCTCAATTCTTGATGCGTACCACTGAAACTTTCAGACAACATACTAGATAAGCTTAGAAAAAACTGTTTAGTGAATGCCACCTGATAATCTAGGAGTAAAAATTTCCATCACTCTGACCTTCATAGCTTCACTGACTACCTGCAATATATTTATTTCAATTTTCTCAATCTCCTCAACATATACAGTCTTCAGAATCACCAATGCTAATAGTGTTGACATCAATGACAACCACATATCAGAAATATAACTTAAACATCTAACAATTTCCCCTTTTGGCATTGATGGAAATACATGATGTGAAAAATACCATCAACCCAACTAGCTCTTCAACAATCTCCCCCTTAGATTGTGCTTTCTTTTCTTGTTTTCTTCTTCCACTTTATTCTTCTCCCACATTTTTCAAATTGCTCCTCTCCCCCTTTGACATCAATGGCAAAGGTACACATGATCTAAACCACATATTTGAATCATCTGACTACTCCCCCTGAGTAGCATCGACCATAACATCAATCCAAAAAAAGATCTGACTGTGAGTCCACGAATTGATGTAAAGACTTGCATCTTAGTTCAGATTAGGAGGGGAAATTACCCCTAACTTTCCTCTAAGGTACTCAAAGGTATCCTTAGGCAATGGTTTAGTGAAAATATCTACAAGTTTTTCCTTTGTAGGAACATAATCCAGTCTAACCTCTTTCTCACTCACTTTGTCTCTCAAAAAGTGATACTTAATAGATATATGCTTTGTTTTAGAGTGTAGCACGAGATTCTTAGAAATTTTTATGGCACTTGAGTTGTCACAAAATATAGAAATAGGCTCATCATATTCAATTATGATATCTCTCAGCATCTTCTTCATCCACAACACTTGGGTACAATTATTTGCAACAACAATATATTCTACCTCAACAGTAGATAAGGAAATGGAATTCTAATTTTTTCTTAGCCAAGACACCAACTTCTTCCCTAAGAAGAATGCACCACCACTTATACTTTTCTTGTCATTAACATCACCTACCCAATCTACATATGTAAAGGAATTTAGAGTAAGATCATAATCCTTTGGATACCATAACCCAAAGTCAACTGTTCCTTTCAAGTATCTGAATATTCTCTTTATTGCAGTCACATGTGATTATTTTGGATCTGCTTGATATCTAGAAACCATGCACACAACATTCATAATTTCTGGCCTTGTCTGAGTTAAATATAGCAAGCCACCAATCATTGACCTATATCTTGTTTGATTAGATTTAGGAGAATGATAATTTTGTGTTAGCTTACATCCAGTTACCATGGGTGTAGGAACTGGCTTTGAATCTTCCATACCAAAAAAATTTAGTAACTCTTTCACATACTTGGACTGAGATATAAATTCCATCATCTAACTGAGTAATTTGCAATCCTAAAAATAATTTCAGCTCTCCTATCATTGACATCTCAAGTTCACTTTTCATTTCATTAGAAAATTTCATGCATAAGTCATCATCACCTTCAAAAATAATTACATCAACAAAGACTTCAATGATCAACTCTTTATCTTGATCTAACTTGAAATACAAATTGTTGTCAATAATACCTTTATTGAATCCAAGCTTTAGCAAGTATTTATCTAGTATAGCATACCAAGCTCTATTGATTTCATTTGATAGAATTTATAATTCTTGAATGTAGCATAAGAAAGAAATAACCTTATAGCTTAAATTCTAGCAACAGGGGCAAAGGTTTCTTCAAAATCAATACCTTCCATCTGTGAGTATCCTTTACATACTAGTATTGCTTTGTTCCTGATCACTTCACCTTGTTCAATTAGCTTATTTCAAAAGACCCATTTAGTTCCAATCACATTTTTGTCTTGAGGTCTAGTAAGAAGAATCCATGTTTCATTCTTTTCTATCTACACTAGTTCTTCCTTCATTGCTGCCATCCAATATTCATCTTTACATGCTTCACTGATATTTCTAGGTTTAGTCTTGGATATCAAACAATATTCTTCTACAATTATTCTTCTATTTTGTACACCTTTGTTCTTGTCTCCTATGATCTAAATTTCAAAATGAATTCTCTTTACATATTTTGGAGTTTTGAGTTATTTTGTTTTTCTTTATGCATTTCCACTATCTTCTTCTTCTTGATTTTCTTGATTCATCGGAACAATTTGAACTTGATTATGTGTTTGCACATCCTTTCCACTTTCTCTATTATCTTGTTGGTCATCTGAATCATATCCACAATACCTAAATGATTTTTCAATATCATCATCAACTCTGGCATTTTCACTTTCAACCATCTTCTTCAATATTTTATTGTAGCACTGGTAGGCTTTGCTCTTAGTAGAGTAAACCAAAAAGATTCCTTCATCACTTCTAGCTTCAAAATTTCCAACATCTTCATCTCTTTTGATATAACATCTACTTCCCAAGATTTTGAAATACTTAATAGTAGGCTTATAACCAAACCATAGCTCGAAAGGAGTCTTACTAGAATTGCCATTTAGATTCACCTAGTTGATAGTGTATAATGCAGTGCTTACAAATTCTCTCCTGAGGGAATAAGGAAAATTTCCTTACATCATAGTTCTAGCAGCATCCAATTTTTTTTTGTTCTTTCTCTCAACAACTTCATTCTGTTTTGGGGTCTGGGGGCAGATAATTATCTTTTTATTCCATGCTCTTCACAAAATGAGTTGAACTCTCAAGAAGTTAATTCACCACTTCTGTTTGATCTCAAACATTTGATCTTCAAACTTGTCTTAGATTCTTCCATAGACTTAAATATTTTTAATTTCTCTAATGCCTCATGATTTTATCTTAAGAAAGTAACCCAAACCATTCTAGAATAATCATCAGTAAACAACATAAAGTACCTTTCTCCTTGTAGAATTATGATTTTGGATGGACCACATAAATCAATATGTACCAAATCCAGTACTTCATTTGAATGATACTATTTTCTCCAAAATGAAATTCTTGTTTGTTTTCCCATTTGACATTCCTTGCATATAATATTAGTAGGCTTGACTAACTTAGGTAGATCTCTAACTGCTTGTGTGGAGCTTATTTTGACAATGTTATCAAAGTTCACATGACACAACCTTCTATGCCACAACCAACTTATATCAACCTGATCAATCAAACAAATTTGACTAGCAACATTTAAGTGAAAAATATTACCACTTGTCTTTGTTCCTGAAGCAATCACATTTCTTGAGCTTCCCAAAATTATGCACTTACCATCCTTGAACTGAATATTGTAACCTTTGCCAACCATATGTCCAACACTCAAAAATTTTTGTTTCAAACCTTCAATATATAGAACATCATCAATATTGCATTTACCTCCAAGAGAAATAGTGCCTATGCCACAAATCACACCAACATTGTTATCTCCAAATCTTACAATACCACCATCATATTTTTCCAGACTTAGAAATTTTATTTTGTCACAAGTCATATGATGTGAGCATCCATTTTCAATCACCCACTCATCTTTCTCATCAATCTTGGCTGCAAGAGCTTTCTCAATATTCTAAATATTAGTTGATTTAGTGGACAACGAACTATTTTCCTTGATAGCAATGAATATGAATACCCATTCATCTTCATTTCTAGTTTCTTTATTAGATTCATCATCAGTTACACCTTCTTCAACATAATAACATTTCTTTTAAAATCTAGTCTTCTCAGGTTTGTACTTAGAAACTCTTTTAGGACATCTTGATGCAAAATGACCTATCTTACTACAAGAGAAAAATTTAATAGGTAGCTTTCCTTTGTACTTACCTTGTCCTTTGGCTTCTCTTTTCATAATCAATGCTTCCAGTTCTTCTAGATATATTTCTTCATCTTCAATCAGTTTCATTTCTTTTTCATACTTGAATGTCTTCTTGGAACTCTCTCCCGGATTATATATCTGATGGTTTTTTTTGGATACAGTAGGTTTGAATGCAAACTCTATCTTAGGTGAAGATTCACCAAATTCACTCAACTTAAAGGCAGCTAATTTTCCAATCAACATGTCGCTTGTTACATTTGTTACTGTCTAGAGTTTGTCAATAGCATGAATTTTTTTTTTGTAAGAAGTAGGCATAGATGTGAGTATCTTAGCCACAATATCTTCTTCATCCAAGTTTCCACCGACACATATAATGTCCATCACTAATTCATTTACCTTTTGTGAGAAAGAGAAGATGTTTCATCTTTACTCATCTTCATTTTCTCCCACTTGCCTTTCAGACTTTGTAGTTTATCACTTTTCACTAGTGCATCTCCTTCATACAATGTTTCTAACTTTTCCAGATCTCATGTACAGTCTTCAACACGAGCAGACATCTGACAGTCATTACTTTTGAATGGAGGCAATTTTTCTCTCTCCTTGGTAGCTATAAATTTGGGGTGGCAATAGAAGAAGAGGGTTCCTAAAGTTTTCCTTTTGGAAAAAAGTTTCTTTAGTTTTTCATTGGTATACGAAGTTTTTTTAAAAACGTTTATAGAACAGTGCTTCTGTCTAGCATGCTATATCTATTTTTTTAACTCAAACTATCAATGGATTGGAATCCGACCTCTTTTTAAAAGTTTAATTAATATTTGAAGTATGATCTATTTGGGATAAATATTTGAAACTATGCATGATATGGCATCTATCAATGTTTCCTTCTTTTTATCTTCATCTAAAATCGAACACCGTGTCTAGCTTAATTTGAATAGTTTGATTATTTGATTTCCATGTTGTATGTTTGCATGATAAAGTTGTAACCTATAGAAGTTGGATTATGTCATTGGACTTCTCTATTTTCTTTAAAGGTTATTATTTCTTCATTTCATGTTATATTAAGAGGAAGAGTTTATGTGGCTTTTTAATTTTTTATGTTAACTCTTGAAACTTCTATGTTTGGTCAGATCTTAATGAACACTTCCCGCAGGTAGATTGAATGATTGCACTATGTTTATATCTAGCCTTTGATACTCTTTCTCTTCCCAAAAATGAAGGGTTGTGGTGTTATGTTTCTATCATATCATTCATAGAAAAGAACTTGAGATTTTAAAATGTTGTAAAATCATTGGGACATCACAACTTTCATGTTTTATGTTTACATTTCTTTCTATCCCTTTTCCTAATTTCAGAGAAGAGCTTAATTTCTATAAAAATCCTAGAAGTATTCAGTAAGGCACATATTGTTCCCCCACTCATTGAATTTCCCATAAGACTGTTGAAGAGGTGCAATATTTGATGATCATTACTAAATAATAAGTGTTCTGATGGAATGAATACCACACAAAGAAGAGAACTAAGACTGAAGAGTGCTCATTATATGATCAAAGGAGGAGTCTTATACACGAATAATTTTGAAGGTGTCTATTTGTGTTTTTTATATCAACAACAGGTGAAGTAGGCCATTGTTGAGTTTCATGGAAGACATGGTACTAAACACAATTCAGTCGATGCCATGACACATCAGATTTTGAGATCACAATATTTTTAGCCTCATGTGTTCCAATATGCTCATCAACATGTTAGGAAATGCCACACATGTCAAACCTCAGAATCTAGAGAGCACAACCCAATGATGCCACTAAAACCCATATATGAGGTAAGACCATTTGCCCAATGAGTATTAGACTTTATCAGGGTAATTAATCCAAATTATTTTGTAAGTCACAAGTTTATTTTGAATGATAAGGATTATTGCGCAAAGTGAACTGAAGCTCAACCTTGCAAGAACTGCACCATCGATGTCGTTATCAAATTCCTCAATGAACATCTTATTACCAGGTTTGGGGTGTCATTTTCTCTAGTATGTGATAACAACCCAACCTTTTCTTCTATGCAATTTATTCAATGGGCATATGAATATAAAATTGTTTTGAAGTATTCATCTGATTACTATACAAAAGTGAATGGGGTAGTAGAGTCTACCAATATGATTTTGTTGTAGGTAATCAAGAGGTTTTTAGAAAGTAATCCTAGGGACTGGCACACACAACTGAATTTTTCCTTATGGGTAGATAGGACTAGAATCAAAGCCACCTTAGGAAAATCACCATTTAAGTTAGTCTATGGCCAAGACAAAGTGTTCCCTATTCATCTATTGATACCTATTATGTGATTTATGCAAGAGTTCTATTCTAATGATGATAGGATAGAGGTCCGACTAACTAATTTTATCAATCTAGAAGAAAAAAGGGATGTTGCTTTCCAGTAGTTTTCCAAGAATTAGGTTGTGGTCAAACACTGGTTTGACAAGAGAGACAAAATCAAGGCCTTCAAAATATCAAACATTGAGCTACTATGGGATAAATCCATAGAGAGGAAGGGTGATCATAAATTTTTTGATATACTTTGGTTAGGTCCATATTAAATCACTGATATCCTTGCTGAGAATTCTTTTTGCCTTAGCACCTTAATAGGAGAACCTGTTCCATTGCTAGTGAATTGACAATTTCTCAAAAATTAGTTTGGCCCATGAAGATCGAATCGTGTGTTCATTGTATATATGTAGTTTTATTATTTTCTTGTTTTTGATTTGTTTTTTTGTTTATTTTCCTTTGTTTTATGTTTTGCTGTTGTTCGTTTGTTTGTTTTCTTTTGTTGTTTTCATTCTATTTTTGGGGACTTTCATTTTCTTCATTTCAAAATAATGGGTAGTTGTTCAAAGCATACTAAAGGTACTATGATCGAGAAATTGATTTAGGTATTTTCAGGTATGTCTATTGAGCTCTTTCATTTTGAAACTTATGTTTTATGTATATCTTAATGACAGTTTGAAAGGTTAAGAACAAACACTATAATTTAAGTTATTCTCATAAACCACAGTTAAATCTGATATGAATTAGGTAGACTTATTTATTTCCTTAAGGGCCTAGCTATCTTAGGATGATCGTATTCTTGATTCAGGTGAAAAATCCAAGTCCCGATGATGTCATGAGGTCCACTATAGTTCCCAACCCAATTTTCAGAGAAGTACGTCTGAGTATTGAGGAAAAAGATAAGAAAATTATTGCTTCAAACAAAGCCAATAAAAAAGAAAAGAAAAGGAGAAAAGAAGAAAATTTAAAAATAATCTCAATATTATAAGGGTGATTCAAGTATCTCTACTGGGGCTATACACATTTGGCTGACAATAGAGAAATTCTTTGAGGGAACTAGAGGTATCTCAAAAAGGGCTATAGATGCCTTGGTGGTAGTGGAGCAATGCCCAGGATATCATTGCATGATAGTTAAAGTGACTCACTTCATGAAGATTGAATTTCAATATAGTTGTTTCAAAGATAGGTAATGTCTTTAAGGAAAGGATGCCTCATGCATGCATACACTCAAATTCGAAGTTATTATTTTTTATTTACATTTTGAGATTCCTACTCAACCTTGTGTGCTGTAACTGATCATGCTCAAGTTAAAAGGTTCATAAACCAGAGGTTCTGGGTGACTAAATTCTTCAGTATCTTGAAAATGGTTAAACCATTTTCCCAATTGAGTCACCAATTGCTATGCCTTGCATAACCGCCCCATTTTCCTTTTGGTCAAAATGGGTCCCCCTTGTTGTTTTTGGTTTTGGTGTTCTTGTTCAAGATTTGAGAGTTGTATTTTTATCCTAAGTTTTTGTTTTCCTTTGTGTTTCAGGTTTGGGTTTCAGACTGTCATTAATATTTGGTACTTTTTGTAATGTAGGATTTCTGCAAAATAGATTGTTAGTCTAATAAAGCATGCATATTAATTAATCCAACAAACAATGAAATACATTAGAGACAAAATGAGAAAATGAATGAAACTAGAACAATCTCACCCAATCTTCTCTCCTCCATGATTCACTTCCATTGTACCTCCTTAAGCTTGCTGTGATAATGGATGCCCTCAGATTTGTGAGAAAACTCTCTATGCCTAGTCCTAAACAAAGCCTTTGAAGGTTTTCTCAATAAACCAAATGCAAACTAGAAATTTAATTCTATTATGCAAGTAATTAATAAGCCTAAATATGATAATGAGAAGATGATATTATGAGATTGCAAGAGATAATAATAAGAAATTACGAGGTCAAGAGATGTCGAAAATGAGATCACGATTGTCATTTTATAGAAAATGCTATCTTAAATGGAAAGACAAGATGAGAATTTTGAGAAATACCCTAGAATCAATGGTTAAGATTCAAAATGGCAACTCTCAATCAGGGTTAGAGTAAAATCCCAAATGAGTGAATAAGATTTTATTTAAGAAATTAAATCAATGGTGGAGAATAAATGTGACATTGAGATGAAATTAGTAAAAATTAGAAGATAAGGAGATGAGATTTTAGCAAATTAGTAATTTTAGAAATTATTTGATTTGTAGAAGAATATTTCCATTTTGAATTAAAATTAATTCAAAATATAGATTTAGTGACATAGTAAATAATTGATTTAAGATTATTTACTAAAAGAAGAACTAGTTAACTATGTGAAGTTATTTTAAATAAATTATTTTATTTAAAACGAAGGAAATGCCACATAAGATATTTAAATAATTATAAATAATTATTTAATTTAGAAGAGGTAGTTAGTTAATTAAATAAATTAATAAATCTATTTAATTAAAAGAGGATTTTGGGGATTAGTGACATATTAAATAAATATATTAAAATATATTGATTTAACAATCAAGAAGACATTAGTGATAGAGATTAATTAAATAAAACGAGAACTTTATTTAATTATGAGTCGACTTTACATAGTTAGTGACACATTAAATAAATAAATAAGATTTATTTATTTAATAATTAGGAAGAATAAAAGATCATGAATTAATTAAATAATTATGAATTATTTAATTAATAGTTGAAGGTGGGTTAGGAACATAATTAAAATGTCATAATTATGCTAGGACGAAAAGTGGTAAAATAGTGCTTGCAGGCCTTGGTCATTTTTATGTGTCTAAATTTGACCCTCTTTGTCATAATGCAGCTTGCTGCATTGTGGCAAAGAAAACAAGTCAAGAATATGCCCCAATGCAAAATAGGATGAGGAAGAATGACGAGGAGGGTTGCGGTATGCCCCCTCGAGAGGACAGTTGGGTTTAAAGGACACGAGTGTGCTCTCAAAATGGATGAGAAGACTAGAAGATGAAAGACAAAAGTATATAGGAAAGATAGATAAGGATGATAATGATGCAGAATAGAAGAAATGTTAGAGAGAAAAAGATGAATGTTCGGATGGAAGGAAATGCGAGTTAGTGTGAAAAATGAAATGCATGTTAGAATCCTTGAACATTTTGCTATAGTGCTATCCTAGTTGTTGTTGTTTAATCATCATTGGGTAAAAATGTCATGATGGTCGACAAACACTATGATATGACATAGATCAATAGTGTGCAAGGTTGAACCATCACGTTGATCAACCGTCGCAAACAAAGATGATCACGACTCATACGAGGAACATAATAGCCCCTAGTCCTTTTGTCATGACCAACTGCCAGAAAAACCAAACCAATCATGAGACGTCGCTGCTTCTCTAAATCCTGATGTTAGGAAATCCTTGAGAAACTAGCCATATGATAGTCAAAACAGACAGAAAAACCATCGTACTACGTTGTTGCTTCTCTAAATCCTGAAGTCAGGACATCCTAGAGAAACTAATATTAGAGTGATAAGAAGACAAGGATAATCATCATGATATGTCATGGTTCCTAGGACATAAGGAACTAATATCATGATAATCATCAAAACACAAATTTTTTTTGCCAAGTGTTTTAATGTCAAGTGTTTTTAATGTCAAGCGATATCAAATTCAGGAAGGACACATCCTGAATGGCGATGATATCTAGGAGATAGATTCTCAAAGTTAGGAGAATCCATCAAGAGGCTAGATGATGATGGCAATTCTTAGGAAGGACACATCCACAAGCATAGAGAAATGATGAGAGTTTCTTTTCAGAAGGGCATATCTGAAGAAGAACCCAAAATTTTGCCATGGTAAATTGTCTTGATAGGATTTTGACTACATGTTCATTGCTGACATGCTGAATTGACTGAATTTGTTGATGAAATAGATTTCTGATAGATTGATAGCTCGAGATTGACATAAGATTTGCTTGATTTGAAGATAGTTTGACTTGTGTGAAAATTTTGTGCCACGAACCCTAATGGACTGACCTAGTGCGGCCTCGGGGGTTCGTCGATTGATGGCCTTGCCTACATTGTGCAATTAGAGACCTTGTAGTTCGACACGACCAATGACATTGTCCAAGGGAAAAAAGTTTGAATCATGATTTTATTTTGACCAACCTAGAAAGAGTGACCTAATGTCTCGGGGATTCAAAGATGAATCTTGCCTACGTAGCAAATGTGTAGAGACAATGTAGTTTAGACATGGACAAAAGATTGATTGACATGATCGATTAAATTGATCAGATTAACTTTGACTTTGTTTTGGATTTTCTTAGGGCATTTTCAAAATTTTAAGACTTTTTCAAATTTTTAGGATTTTTTCAAGACTTTTTCAAATTTTTACGATTTTTCAAGACTTTTTAAGGATGTAGGATCATGCACGATACCCACTGCAGTTGCACAATAAAGGTCTTTCCCCCAAATAGATACGGGATTATTCGAGTCTAATGATATGGAAATAGGTAGACAAAGGGAAAATGCAAGGATATGCAAGGGATGATGTCAATGAAATGCTAACCATGGTCAAAATCGACAAGACTTAGGACAAATGTCGTGAATGTGTCAGGCCTTTGTTATTGTTGGAAGTGGATAAAGGTTGATTTGAGTAACAATAGATGGCGAAGCAATGATCGACTATGCATGGTGCCTGTTTGCCAGATTTTCACCGTGGTACTTATCCAAAGCGCTTGTTTGCCAGGTTTTCACTATGGTACTTATCCAAAGTGCCTGTTTGCTAGGTTTTCACTATTGGATGATTTCATTTATTTTTACTATTTTTGCCATTTTTTTATTTTTTTGATGTCACCAAGACGCATGTTTGCCAGGTTTTCATCAAGGGATGATTTTTTTCTATTTTTCAATTTTTTTGTATTTCATAGGTTTTCAGCCCAACTCTCTTATGCTATGTGTAGAATTTTTTCAGATGTAAGTTGTTGATGGGTTCTGTTAATTGTTCTCCATCAAGTGTGGCCAATTGATAAGCTCTAGAACTGAATGCGATAGTAATGATATAAGGACCCGACCAATTAGCCTCAAAATTGCTAGGCTTTCACGGTCCACCTAATGTCTTGGGTTCTGCATGAGAACCAAGTCACTAATTTCAAATTTTCACACCATTACTCTTTTATTATAGCTCTGACATAGACAATTTTGATATGCCTGCAAATGATTTAAAGAATTTTGTCATCTTTCTTGTAACATTTCTAGCTCATGTAGGCGAGACTGTCTGTACTCTTCATCATCAATCATTCCTTTCAAGGAGACTCAGAGAGAAGGAATTTAGACCTTGATGGGAAATATGGCCTCCAATTCGTAGACCAAGGAAAATGGAGTGGCTCCAGTGGGGGTACAGATGTTGGTACAATAGGCCCATGAAGCAGGATTAAGTTGTAGGTGCCAATCTCGACCAGTATCATTGACGGTCTTCTTGAGTATGCGAAGAATTGTTTTATTTGACGCCTCAACTTGGCCATTACCTTGTGGGTAATATGGGGTGGAGAAATTATGTTGGATGTGGAATTGCTCACAGAGCTCATGAACGTCCTGATTTTTGAATGGACTACCATTATCTGTGATGATGGATTGTGGGACACCACATGGGAAAATGATATAATTTAGGATAAACTTGGATATTTGCTTACTGGTGATGTAAGTGAGAGGGACAACTTCAATCCACTTAGTAAAATACTCAGTGGTGGTGATTATGAATTTATGGCCATTAGAAGAGGATGGATAGATCTTATCCACGAGGTCGAGTCCCCATTATGTGAAAGGCCATGGAGAAGTGATCAGTCTCAATTCCTATGCAGGTGCATGAATTAGGTCACTATGCACTTGGCATTTTTGACATGTTCTGACAAAATGAGGAGCATCTTTTTCTAATGTTGGCCAATAGTATCCTAGTCTAGTGACTTTTCGAGCTAACTTTGGACCACTCGAATGAGATCCACATATACCCTCATGCACTTCGCGTAAAGTTGTTTGGGCTTCATCAGTATCGAGACAACAAAGAAGGGTGTTATCAAAGCCACAATGGTATAGGGTGTCACTGACGATGGTATGTCTAGCCGTTTTTTGGATAAAGGAATTCCTTTGGTTGTTGGAAAGGTTGGGTGGGAGGATTTGGGATTTAAGATAGTCATAGATGTCCTGATACCAAGGCAAATTGGGAACAACAATCTCGCACACCATTTCTGACTTTGGAATATCGTATGCAGGCATCAACAACTGTTCCAATGAGAATTCAAATTGTGACACATTCTTAGGGATGTCTAACAAAGATCCAATGGTAGCCATTGCATCAACTGCCTTATTTTGTGTCCTTTGGATTTGTTCAAATGCAATCATTTTGAAATACATCAGGAAGCTATCCACCATGCATTTTTAAGGAAGCAACTTTTCATCCTTTGTGTCATAATTATCATTCACTTGGTTGATGACTAACTGAGAATCCTTGAATACGAGCAATGTCTAAATTTTCCATTGAGTTGCTATCTTGAGACTTGTGACCAATGCCTCATATTCTGCAATATTATTTATGCAAGGGAAGGCGATCCAAAATGATTTGGGAATTGAATGCCCTTGTGGTGTGATAAATATTATGCTAGCTCCTAAGCCGTAACCAGTGTGGGACCCATCAAATTATAGTTTCCGCGATAAAGCTGGTTCCGTGTAAAAAATAGACTCATCAGGAAAATTAGTTATTAACGGATGAGTGGCTTGGATTGGTGCATCTTCCAGTTGATCTGCTATTACTTGAAATTTTATTGCCTTGCACTCCACATATTGTATGTCATACTCGCTTAATATCATGACCCACTTCGCCAAGTGACCTGTCAATGTTGCTCAACTTAGGAGATATTTTAGTGGGTCAATCTTAGCTACCAAGTGTGTTTGATGGCTCAGCATATCGTGTCTTATTTTTTGTGCCACAAAGACAACTGCAAGGCATGCCCATTCAATGGTTGTGTAGTTGAGCTCATATCCTATCAGTGTGTGACTGATGTAGTATATTGCTCGTTCTTTTTCCTCATTGTCATTTTGTGCCAATAATGCCCCCAATGCATTTATAGTTGCAGAGACCTATAGGATCAATTTATTACCTTCAATGGGCAGCATTAGGACTAGTGGTGTCAATAGGTATTCCTTAATTTGTTCAAATGCTATGTGACATTTATCCATCCATACAAAAGGAATGCTTTTGCGTAACAAATACTGAAACGGTTGACACTTGTCTGCCAACTGTCTGATGAAGCGGCGAATAGACTACAATCTACCCTGAAGTGTTCGCAACTCACTGATTCCTTTTGGTGGAGGTATGTTCAAAATTGCTTTTACTTTTGTGGGATCAACCTCAATGCCTCATCGCGAAACTATGTATCCCAACAGCTTGCCTGAAGTGACTCCAAAGACACATTTTTTTGGGTTCAAACGAACCTTGTAATCCTCAATCCGTCTAAAGATTTTGTCCAGGACTTTGAGATGATCTTTTTCCTTGTCAAATATTTTTCCAATAGGTCATCCACATAATATTCAATTAGAATATGCATCATGCCATGAAAGATTGTTTTCATAGCCCTGTGGTATGTGGCGCTTGCATTCTTTAAGCCAAAAGGCATGACATTCCAATAGTATGTTCCCCATGGATAGGTGAATGTCATTTTATGTTGATCGTCTATTGCAATTTGAATTTGGTTATAGCCTAAGAAACCATCCATGAGAGATAGCATCTCATACCCTGCTGTGAGATCAAGAATCATATCTATATTTTGTAAGGGGAAGTCATCCTTTGGGAAAGCCTTATTCAAATCTCTGAAATCCATGCAGATATGAATTTGTCCATTTTGCTTTGTAACAGGGACAATGTTGGATATCCAATCAACATAGTCTATTGACCTTATGAACTCAACATCTAGTAACTTCTTTAATTCAACTTTTACAAGTAGTGCAATCTGTGGATGCATTTTGTGCAACTTTTGTTTGACTGGCTTGATTCCTGGGATTAGAGGAAGATGATGTAATACCAATTCAGGATCAAGGCCTGGCATGCTAGCATATGACCATGCAAAGTTAACTTTCCTATCTATAAAGAATTGTTGAAATTTGGGTTTTTCTTCCTTTGACAATGATGTGGCCAAAAGAATCATTTTGGGATTCTCTGGTGTGGCTATGTTAACTTTCATTGTGTCTTCAATAAGCATAGCTGATTTTTCCTATGTTATGAGAAGTAAGTCCAATCCTCCATCCTTAGCTGGATCAGAGAGGTTTTCACCTTTGGATACGTCCTTTGTTTTTACTATTTTACTATCAGAAGGTGGCTTGCGGTTTTCACCTAAAGAAATTTATTTTTCTTTTTTATTCTTTGTATTTTTGCGATTGGAGGATTGCAAAATCTCCCCGAAAAAAGCTACATAATCTAGATCAATGGAAAACCCTATTTTGTGATCACCCCACAGAATACCTTCACGAAGCCCCATGAATTATGTGATTGTCTCATCATTCTGAAAAATGTCCATCACCGGTGGATCTTGTTGGTCCCAGTCGATCAGTTGTGGGTAAACAAGGGGGATCCCATCGTTAATGTTGGTGAAGGATGGGGAGGATTCAGAAAGTGTGCAAATTGAAGCCTCAAGTGTAAAGGAAAAGTTGTCAATTTCAACTTCCCTGTTAGATATGATAGATGGACCATAGTCCAAGTTAGATGAATCGAATTCAAAATCATAATATGGGATAAAATTATCAACATCGTGACTAGTGGTTGGCATTTCAGAAGTATGCATAGTGGGCTCAGATAAGTTAGGCTGATGGGTGGGCTAAGGAATGGGGTGGGATGATTCAGGTGTTGCCGACGACACCTTATGTTCTTCCAAATTCCAAGGAATGCTTTCCCATTCCTTATTTTTGGAACGTCGGTCAATAGGGTCAATATTATATTCCTGGCAGAATCGTTCTTCAAAAGGGAGTTGACCAGGATCCAGGAATAGTTCGTTAATATCATAGTCACTTAGGGTTTTTTCAGATCCCCATGCCCATTCATTTGAGTCAGTTTTGGTAAGGTATTCTTCACATGTCTCGACACTTTCTGTAGCCGTTACGTCCTTACTTGAAATTTGATGGGTACATTGATCGTCAATTCTGAATTGGTCAAACCCTAGGCCTATGTACCTTGGTCTTGCAGTCATGATGATAGGTTCCCTCCTTCCATTTCCATCCTTTCCAAGACCGCTTGTGCTGTCAAAACCTAGGGCTTTGCATATATCATAGCTTTTTCCATAGAGGTGCACTGGTAGTGGAGGTAATTCCTCAGGGTCTTTGTAGATCCAGTTAGCTATGTCGTCGATGACCTCATTACCCATATCGCCCCACAATGTGAAAACACTTTTTCATGGAACCATGAATTTTTTTTTGGAATTGACTGCAAAAGATGGTCTACCAAAGACTTTAGCTGGCTTCGATATTGTGGTGATACAGTAATCCATATTGAATTCAAATTCTCCACAGCCAAGGTCCTAGATCTAGAAGTCTTTACTTGGTATGGAGGCCGAGGAAGACATTGTGGTAGAAGGTGATGGGATGGATGATTTGGTAAGTGTAGATGAGTCAATATATTTGGATGAAGTGGAGGTTGAGGCTTCCTGATTGATGGGTACCTAGTGCTCAATAGTACCTCAAAGATTGGTACAGTATTGAAATGGATCAGGATCCCCTAGGATAGTGATTTCAATACCATCAAAAGGGAATTTCAGGCATTGGTGGTATGTGGATGGAATGGCCTTTAGAGAATGAATCCATGGGCGACCAAGTAAGATATTATAATGTATATCATGATCCAGGACCTGGCATGTTGTATTTATGATAACTAGTCCTACCCGAAGTGGAATTGTAATGACACCTTTAGAAGTGCGTTCTTCATCATCGTATGCCTTTATGACAATGCTCTTGCTAGCATCTACACATGCATCAAAGAAATCAAGAGCTTTAACCAATTTTAGAGAGAAAATGTTGAATCTTGCTCCGTCATCTACTAAGACTCATCTAACCTTATTCTTGTGGACAAAAACCTCGATGTGAAGGGCATCATTATTGGATGGTTTGGGCAAGGAATAGTCATAGTCCGAAAAGGTGATGTGATGAGGAAAATTTAGATATCCAACCATAGTCTCAAAGTGGTTGACATAAATGTTGGCTGGGATGGATGACTCTTGCAGGACTTTATCCAAGATGGTCTTATGCACAGGTGAGATACGAAGCAGTTCAAGAATGGATAATTGAGCTGGTGTTTTATTCAATTGCTCAATAATGTTGAACTCCAGTTTTGGGTTTGACTGTTTGGTGGACGGACTAGGTTTGGTGATTATAGGTTGACATGTAGAAGGACCTAGGACAGTGACCTTGCCTTTACGCATGGTGACATTGCATTCTGAGGCCTTTTTAAGGGTAATGGTATTAAGAAATTTATCTTCATCAGCTACACGAAGATTGTTAATAATGGTACCACCGAGATAATTGTATGCAGGACGAACAGTATTGTAGGCCGAACGGATGTGGTTGGCTTGATTGTTGGTATTCTTTGTGCTAGATGAAGAAGATTTACCATGATCTTGCAGTGGGTTTTTGTGGATAGTATGATCCACATTAGATGTAAATAATTGACCACCTAACTCAATGGTGTGGTTCTCAATGAGGTCTTGTACCAGATTTCGCAACTAACGACAAGAGGAATTTTTGTGCCCTTTGGCACGGTGGTAATCAAAAAATGCACTGTCATCCCACCATGATGGCTTGAACTAACCAGGGTCATACGTTTTTGGCTCTTCCGGGGTTATGACACTGTTTTGAAGAAGTTTCTTCAAAAAAATTTCAATAGGTTCACCCAAAGGGGTGTATGTGCATTTTTGGAATTGTTGGGGTTGACGTAGCTACCTTTGATTAGTTTTTGCATGATTTCTTTGGATAGTATTGGCAGTTGGTGTCGGTGTAGTTACATGTGTGTTTTGATTTTTTACTCCTTTGATTGTGATTACATGACTTGTTGCATTGATGGTTTTTGCATCAACCACACCGTCGTTTGTGATATGATTGTTCTTAACCTAGTATTTGGTTTTTTCATTTGAGCTACTTGGGTTATTATTTGTGTTGGTGCTGATGGTTTTTTCACCATATTTTAATTCTCCTTTGGCGATCAAGGCTTTCTCAAGTTGAACACCCTTTTCAACAAGGTCAACAAAGGTGGTGCAACAATGGACTTGTAAGCCATACCTTAGCGGTCCTAGTTTGTACAAACATGGCGAATTTCTCCTTTTCAGGTATTTCTACTAGACATATGCTTGCTAAGGTTCCCCATCTTTGAAAGAATGGAATAAAAGTCTCTCCTACATCCTCTTGGGTAAGTTTGCGTAAGAAGGCAATTTCGATATCCATGTCAATGTTATAGGCATAGTTTTTAATAAACTTGTTTGCCAATTCATCCCATGTTTTGATTCCCTTAGGCAATATCGAGAACCATTCTAGTGCATGACCTGCGAGAATTCTAGAAAACATTCTCATGAGATAAGTTTTCTCATATGCAATATCCGTGCAACTAGTGGTGAATTCTCTTATGTGTTCAATGGGGTTTGTTTTGCCTTTATATTTGTGAAAATGAGGTACCACATATCCATGAGGAAAGGGTGGCATATACAAGGTTGTGTCAAATGGATATGCACACAAGTCATGTGACATGTATAATTTTTTGTTGGATTATTGCAAGGTCTCCACTTGTGTTTGAAGAGCAGCAAGTTGGTGTGTGAGTGCTTCCACCATGGGATTGTTGGTAGCATCACTCATGTTGGTGATAGGGACAACTTGAGTCCCCAGCTATTGTGATGAGATTTGTTGATTTGGAATTGGTTGTCGGTGAGAAAAATGAGTGTTTTGATTATGCATTTTTTGGAAATGAGTGTTTTGATGAGGGATGTGTTGCTATGTATGAACTTGAGAGGCATAAGTGGGGATGTGAGATCTTGCCATGCTGGATTGAATTTGAGGGCCTTGTTGATTTTGAGCATGCTAATGCCCAAATGGAGTGAAGGATTGAGGGCCTTGTTGATTTTGAGATTGTTGATGCCCAAATGGGGTGAAGGATTGAGGGCCTTGTTGATTTTGAGCTTGTTGATGCCCAAATGGGGTGAAGGATTGAGGGCCTTGATTGCCTTGCCTAGATAATAAAATGTGGCCATGAGGAATGTTGGTGTTTTGGCCCATAGGAATATTGGTATTAACCTATGAGGGATTAGGTTGGGTGCCTTGTATGAAAAATCTTTGTTTATTTCTCCCAAAAGGGTTGGATGAGTTGGTTGCCATAGCATTTGAAGAACCTAATAACAGGTTTGCTGATGTACTCATGGAACTAGATGTAGTTCCAAAGAGGTTTGAGGTGGTTGTACCCATTGTTTGTGAAGGGATGGTGGATGTTTGTTGGGAGAATTATTGTGATGTGGTGTTGGCTTGGGAAGATGATCCCCCAATATATGTTGTGTTGGTTGTGGTGGTAGTATGACTAAGGGAGGTAGCATTGATGGTGTTGATGAAATTTTCTGAAGAGACTCCCATGGAAGGATTGTGTGATGAGGGATTTGGAGATGTTGCTCTAAGAGTTTCAAGATCAAATCCCTTTGGTAACTTAGCCCCTTGGTCAAGGAGCATAGCTAGGAATCTGGAAGAGTCATTTAAGACTACTTCTTCCACAAAAGCAACAACTTCTAGGTGTTGGGCAACAGCTAATAAGTCTTCTTCAAAGACTTCCCCATTTTGATCTCGTCGGATAAATGGTTCAAAAATATGTGATGGAGATGGTGGAATGTTCATTTCATTGAAAGGATTGATGTTGGAATTTCCCATGTCATAAAAAGTATTGATCATGGCATTAGGGAAGGAATCCATGCCGATTGTGAAATCAAGAAAGTTGGTGTCTTGTCCAAAGGAATCCATGAGTCTTTTCTTTTTCTGTGATCTAGTTTCAACCATAAAAGTTTTTCTCAACTTTGGGATGGTGGAGAGAATGATCTAAGTATGACACTATGTTTTTGGTTTTTATTTATTTATTTTTATTTTTAAGGAATGCTATGAAATGCAAGTGAGACCAAAAATAAGGCTAAAGACTTGTGAATGCAAATGGTGTGAGACTAAGATGGAGATGCTCAATGGTATGCCACTAAAGGAGACTAAAATGTACTTACTATTGAGGGATCTAAGGAGGACAACTTGAGAAAACAAATTTTTTGTAATGATTCAAGTTTGGAATACCAATGGACCTTAAAAGAACTAAAAGAGGACAAAGTGAAGTTTCCACACTAGACTATTGAGTGGGAAATAATTCACAAAATTTTTGACTAATGACAAAGGGTAATTGTGTCCAATGATAACCTACTATTGAATGCAAGGTTTTGAAAATGAATGGTAAGATTCAACTCCTAAAATCTGCAAAAGTAAGTGTCTAAAGAGATGGTGAAGTTACCAATGCAATCTAATGGACTAGAAATGGAAATGGACTCCTATTGTGATCCTAAAAAATGATACCTATAATGCAATTTTGAAGGGAATTTGAGCAATTCATAGTCTGGTTTGAATTGTAAAAGTGAAGGAAGACTTGATTGAATTAAATAAAACCTGTGGAGTTTCAGTTTTGACAGTGAGAAGGTGATTTGAAATTCTTCACAAATGCATCGCAACGAATGCAACACGACAGAGAAAATGCATATGAGACCAACCAATGCGGTTTTTGGACTAGCATATGCGGCTTAGTATAGCGAATGTGGTTTGATACTGGAAAATGTGGCGCGGTATAGCAAATGTGGTTTAGAGTGTTTCAATTGTGGCTCATCAGAGCGAATGCGGCTCAGGAGGTTTCAAATGTGACCCATCAGAGCGAATGTGGCTCAAAATATGGCGATTGCGGTTTGACAGAGCGTTTGCTTCGCAAGATGCAAATTTTTGGAAAAATAAAATAGTTTTACAAATTTGACAAGTTGGACCCAGATTGCTGATGTTCAGTTTGTTGAGGTTTATTGATTTTGGCAAGACATAGAATCTAAAACATTGAGTGCATGTTCAAAGATCGAGCATGACCCTTTTTTGTTTTCACTAGTATTTGAACAAAAAGACACTTCAAGAAGACTCACTCTTAATAGTCAAAGGTTCATCATAGAAATCACAACCCACAACTTAAAATCACGTCGACTCACATAGCCGTGTCATCCCCTAAAGGGCGCCCTTGTTTTTGTCTTTTCCAAGTGCGTACTCAAGGTTAGATTTCTCGATCCCCTGAGCAAACAATCTGTGGTGATTATATGGTGAGTGTCTTGGGGGTAGATTCTTCCCTCCCCTTGCTCTATGATTGAAATAATGTCTGGATACTGACACGATTGGATTTCTACACTATGGTTCATAGTAAAGGTTTTCGTTCGGTGTGGCAATAGATAAAATCCCTTAGGAGACCTCCCAATCTTTAGAACAAATATTTTGGGGATGGTTATCTTGCCACTTCCATTGATTATGGGTTTCCCCAAAATTCACTTTTGATTATAGTGGGTTGGAAAACCTGACTTTGGTTGTTCCCACTTAGGTCGTTCCCGTAGGGTGAGTACATTTTGCCACTATGATAGGCCTTCTAAAGGATTTAATAGAACATACAATGCATAAAGATAAAATGGGTAGGTCCTCTTTTTTTGATCACCTAGTAAAGGGGAGAGCATATACCTATTATTGAGCAAGAACAACAAACAAATGGTTCAATTTTAAACTCAAATGATGATTTTCTACACTAAGTGAAGATGTTGCTTCACAACAAGCATTAGATCCATTTTAACCAAAAAAAATATTTTTGGTGACTATCCTAGGATTGATAAATTCCAAATTAAAATTTTTATCCTAGGATTGATAAATTTCATATTAAAGTTCCTATCCTAGGATTGGTTCATTTTAATCTCCATACATCAATAAAATAACTAGCCATAGTCACGTCAGATCTAGATAACAATTTAAAAATGAAAATAACCAGTAATTTGCGGCGCGAAATAGCAGATGCAGCTCGACAAAGCAAATGCTGTTTGGGTTCTATCAAATGTGTTGCATCATGTTGAATGCATCATTTGCAAGATTGTATACATTGTGACAGGTCATATGCATTATTCGCAAGTGCAAATGTGACGCAACGAAGCACTTCTGTCGCGTAGGCTAGCAGTTTAAACGTTCTGTACTCTATACCTACAAAACAAAATTCGAGGCCGTACGAGAACTTGCAAAAAATGTGTTAATGTATTAATGTATCAGGTTCACCAATGTAATGTAGGATTTCTACAAAACAGATTGTGAGTCTAATAAAGCATGCATATTAATTAATCCAACAAACAATGAAATACATTAGAGATAAAATGAGAAAATGAATGAAACTAGGACAATATCACCCAATCTTCTCTCCTCCATGATTCACTTCCATTGTACCTCCTTAAGCTTGCTGTGATAATGGATGCCCTCAGATTTATGAGCAAACTCTCTATGCCTAGTCCTAAACAAAGCCTTTGAAGGTTTTCTCAATAAACCAAATGCAAACTAGAAATTTAATTCTATTTTGTAGGTAATTAATAAGCCTAAATATGATAATGAGAAGATGATATTATGAGATTTCAAGAGATAATAATAATAAATTACGAGGTCAAGAGATGTCGAAAATTAGATCACGATTGTCATTTTATAGAAAATGCCATCTTAAATGGATGGGCAAGATGAGAATTTTGAGAAATGCCCTAGAATCAATGGTTAAGATTCAAAATGGCAACTATCAATTAGGGTTAGGGTAAAATCCCAAATGAGTGAATAAGATTTTATTTAAGAAATTAAATCAATGGTGGAGAATAAATGTGACATTGAGATGAAATTAGTAAAAATTAGAAGATAAGGAGATGAGATTTTAGAAAATTAGTAATTTTAGAAATTACTTGATTTGTAGAAGAATATTTGCATTTTGAATTAAAATTAATTCAAAATATGGATTTAGTGACATAGTAAATAATTGATTTAAGATTATTTACTAAAAGAAGAACTAGTTAACTATGTGAAGTTATTTTAAATAAATTATTTTATTTAAAATGAGGGAAATGTCACATAAGATAATTAGAAATAATTATTTAATTTAGAAGAGGTAGTTAGTTAATTAAATAAATTAATAAATCTATTTAAGTAAAAGAGGATTTTGGGGGATAAGTGACATATTAAATAAATATATTAAAATATATTGACTTAACAATCAAGAAGACATTAGTGATAGAGATTAATTAAATAAAATGAGAACTTTATTTAATTATGAGCTGAATTTACATAAATAGTGACACATTAAATAAATAAATAAGATTTATTTATTTAATAATCAGGAAGAATAAAAGATCATGAATTAATTAAATAATTATGAATTATTTAATTAATAGTTGAAGGTGGGTTAGGAACATAATTAAAATGTCATAATTATGCTAGGACGAAAAGTGGTAAAATAGTGCTTGTAGGCCTTGGTCATTTTTATGTGTCTATACTTTTCTAAGGCACAAGTTTATGTTTTCATCCCGATCCCAATCTCTATGCTTTGTCTTATGTTTTCTTTGTTCTATAGGATTCAGGTATCGGATTGGAATCATAACCTTACACCCTTAAAGTGTAAGTTCCTATTTTTGTTCTGATCTCAACCTCCACTTTTCTTCCCTGTGTGTTTTTCCTTGTGTCGAACTCGAACATCGAACTAGAACTGGAACTAAGAACTTTTCCAATGTTCTTGTTCCAATCTTCATCCCAATTTTGATTTTTCAATTCCTTTATGTGATTCAAAATCGAACATCAGACTAGAACAAGAACTAAGAACTTTTCCAAAGCTCTTGTTTGTTGGTCCATCCTGATCCCGATTCCTACATCTGTCACTGTTTTTCAAGGTTCATATTTTGTAACTTTGCTAGAACTTTGCACTCACTAAAGGTTTTGGTGTCATTTATGTTCCCGATCCCGACTCTTGCGTACCTTCTATTCTTGTGATGGCTCATTTAGGACCTTTGCCTTGATCGTGAGACCTGACCTACCTGCATTAATGAATAGTTTTTCGCATGTGTGAACGTGTTTTTATTCTAGCCGCTCCTCAGTTTTTATTCATTTTGGCTTATACACTTTGACGAAGTGAACTAGAGTGGAGCTAGGGGTTGGAGTTTGAGGTTGCACTCAAATTTCTTGTTGTGTTGTTGGATTTTGTGTAACATTTGTGAGGTAGGTATCTTTTTCCTATGTTTTCCTTTCATTTTTGGTTTTCCTGTGTTTGTTTTTGTTTGCATTTCTCATTTCTTGTTTCTTTTTATTTTTGGTTTCTTTTCCATTTCCTTGGCACACTTTTTGGTGTGTTTTAATTTTTTGTCAAACCCGCTAGTTCATTTACCTTTCTTTGGTTTTGGGTTTTCTTCGTTTTCATTTTTTGTCATGTTTAATTTTTTGTTTCTTGCGTGGGTTTTATGTTCCTCTCATGCCCTAGTTTACCTAGGTTTTCCGTACTGCCTGGTCAGTTTTTTCTCAAATTTGATAAACTTTAAAATTTCCACCATTTCAAACTGAGAGTCCAAACGTTTTTGTTTCCCGTGTCTGATTACCAAATAAGTTTAAAATATGGCTCTTTTGAATTTGTCCATGTGGTTTTGAAATTTCCTTGACCCTGATTTTAGAGGCATGTTTAAAGATAGTGTTAGATGTATTTAATTTGCTTCATATTTGTTGATTGTCTCAATCTTGATTGTCGCATCTCTTTCAACATCAAGACTCAAAACTACATTATGTCCTTTTAACACTGCCTAGTTACGAGTCTTTTCTTTTTCCCAATTTTGACTTTTGATGTTTCATCGAGATTAGGGTTCAGGTCATTACCTAAGTATGTTAAAGGGTTTTCATCATAGTACAAACTCATGCCCCAATTTTGATCCCCACTTTGTCATCAAGATCAGATTTCAGATGGGTACCAAACCCTTGACATAGTTCTAAGTTCCATCATTTTGTGTCATCTCTATTTGATTTCCAACACAACATCGGGATCAAAACTTAGAGTTTAACCATATCCACTTATATTCTAAAGGTTTAGTTTCAAAAATTTTCATTTTGAATCCTAATATATTATCGGGGTCGAGACTCAAGATGTTACTCAAACTTGTTCCCCCTTTTGGAGTCCAGTCTTAAACAATTTTCCCAATCTGATGTCCAATAACTCATTGGGATTGGAACATAGAGTGATCCATCAACTGATCACATTCATAGAATATCAATACCAAGCCTGATCCCGATCCCGATCTCCAAACACATTACAGGATCAGATTACATAATGAAATTGAACCCTTTTCACCACTATTGGTATAGGTGCTAAGTTAAGGCCCAACCTCGATTTCCGATAGCATTGAAGGGTTGTTATACTAGGCTCATGTTCAAGGTATTCCCCGATCCAGAATTCTAACACTATTCAGTGTTAGGCTTTAAATGTTCAAGTTCTTGGTTTTGGCCCGAACCCGAAACTTGAAAACATTAGATTAACTTGTAAAATGGATTTTTTTTTGAATGAATGGGGATTTAATATGAATTCTTGTGTTACTGTATCCCCTCACATTTCTTCTCTTTGTGTGATGAAGGTCACTATTGTAGGTACTTACCAATGTTTGATTCAGAGGAAGAAGTAGCTGGTGAAGGAACATTGAAGGGAGCAAGGGTTAAAAAGCTAAAACCAAAAAAAGTTCCTATTACTATGAAGTACAAGTTCCAGGGAATGCTAGTACCAGAATTTTTTTGTTTTGACGTCATGAAAATTACTGTTACACTTGTAGATCATATTGATTTGAAGCAATTTTTTGAGGATAATTTTTTAGAAGATGCTTGCTCAAGGGAAAAGAGGATTACATATTTTGGGTTGGCACATGTAGCTACATTTCCTATTGTTGTGCAATGTCCAAAATTTATACTAAATGTTGCACAAGCTTACAATATAACTTAGAGGAAGTGTATTGATTCATAAGTGAATGAGATCATTGATTTAACTCTAGGGATTATTAGAATTGTGTTTGATCCTCTTCACACCAAACCTAGGATTATGTTGTTGAGAAAATGTGTCTCAACTTCCAGCTTGAAGCCCCTATTTTCATGACTTGGCAAAAATCTAGTGTTTCTTCAATTTACCGCCGTACCGTGCCTGACATTATTCCAGCCTCAACCACTTTACCATGACGATATTTTCTTACCCTGGCAGTACCGCGGTGGAAGGGTAGTGGTCACCTCTTTATCGCCCATAGTCTCATCCCTAACCACGGTGACTACGGTTGGCTTCATTCGGCCTGTCATGTCGGTCACTGCTATACTGTGGGCGATTAAGTCCTTGACCATGGTGAGACCGCCTACGATTCGGCTGACAGTTACCGCCCTATCGCAGGGATGCCTATCGGCCCCCACAATAGCGCAATTTAACCGCTAACAGTTATGCTCGGCGGTCACTTCCATACCGTGGGTCTTCACTAACCGAGCAACCGTAGTACGGTGTAGGAAAAGGGGCAAGCTTGGTGATGGTCACCACCTTATTGCGGGGTTTCTTTGGCAATCTCGGTGGAGTTGAAGGGTGAGCTCAGTCAAGCTCACCGCATTACTATGGGTCGATTTAGATGCAACTACAGTAGCACGGGCATGTTAAGGATGAGCTTAGTTGGCCATACTGCCACACCGCAAATGGGTTGGTTGAACTTGGTAGTTTCACATGGAAGCTTGGGTGAGCTCGGCAGAGCTCACCGCATTACCATGGGTGGATCATCTCAGCTCGACGTTAGAGCGGTAGAGACTCAGTTGGGTCAGATGGGCTCAGACCAGTCTTTGACCGAGTTGGACTCAAAGTCAAAGAGCGACAATGAATGCAAATTGGACCCGTGGAAGTTTGACTATTTTTTGGTTGGCCAAAGTCATTTTTGGAAACAACAATAATTGCAAGCTAACTTAGGCTACTGAACAGGACCCGATTTGGGTGGTGGCATTAATGATTGGGTGGCTTGATGTAGGGAGATTGGCATGGGAAGATTGATTGTCTGATTGTATGTTTGATTCATGAACATGATGGTTGAAACCTAGCAGATGAGATTGATTGCATCATATGACTTTATAAGTCGAGTACAACATTGCATGAAATAACTTTGAACTATATGTTAGAAAATTAACATTTTTTTTGTAACAGTGAGAGAAAAACTTGAACGAAGTTGCTGTGAGCTGATCAGAGAAGATTGAACATTATATGTAATTGATTTATTACTGGAATATAATTTTCTTGACTTTGTGTGGTGGGTTTTTTACCTGAAAAGGTTTTACCACGTATATCTTGTGTCATTCTGTGAATGCTATTTTCTGTTATCTATTTTACTGGTTGTATTTATCTCAAGTAGTTTTAGAAGCTATTAGAACCTATTTATGCTCTTCTCCCCTATTACATTAGTGTTAAGGGAATGTATTATGCACTGTTGGGTCATTAGATCCACCCGCCTTTTCCCTTCAAGTGGTATTAGAGCCTGGCCCGTTGTGTTATCCTTGAGAGAAAGCTCATTTTTTGTGCTAATACTATTTTAGTGGGAGTATTACATTGTTAAAACTTGTTTTTTTTTGAGATGGTGAGTACATCAGGTAGAGTAGATATTGAAAAGTTTAATGGCATAAATTTTGAGTTATGGAAACTCAAAATGGAAGACTTGCTGGTCGATAGAGACCTCTGGTTGGCAGCTAGAAAATATGAAGCAAGAGGATTGGGATCTTGCTGATAGAAAAGAAAGAGGTCTGATAAGACTAAGTCTAGCTGATTATGTACTCATGAACATCCATGAGGAGCATTCTACAGCTTCTTTGTGGAAGAAGCTTGGTGATATTTATCAGGGAAAGTCTCTGGTAAATAAGTTATTCCTCAAGAAGAAGTTGTACTCCTTCAAAATGGAAGAAGGTGCATCTATTGTAGAATCTGAACTCATTTAATATGTGTGTTACTCAACTGGCTTTTGTAGGTGTAAAGACTGAGGAGGAAGATCGCTGCATGCTCCTGTTGTGTTCATTACCTGACAGTTGGGATCATTTGGTGATGGCTATTGGAAGCACAACCATTGCATTCAAGATGGATGACATGGTTGGTTCGATCTTGTCTGAAGAAATGCGAAGGAATTCTTCAGAGATGGCCAAAGAGGCTCTTGCTATTTGAGGTAGACCAAAGGATAAAAGCATGAAGAAGGATAAGAAGTCAAAATCCAAATTTGCAGGGAGACCAAAGTCTCCTGGTAAAAAGTTTAAGGTGAGATGTTGGAACTATGGGCAACTTGGTCATATCCAGAAGGAATGCAAGGAGAAGAAAAAGAAGAATGTCACTGAAAATGAATCTTCTCAAAGTGATGCAGATGCCTTCATTGCAGCAGCCTTGAAAAATTAGGCATTAGATGATGTCTACTTGGTTGAATCAGGTGTGTCCTTTCACATGACGTCCAATAGAGAATTGTTCTCTAAATATGAGGAGTATGATGATGGAAAGGTGTACTTGGAAAATGATTCAATGCTAAAGATATTTGGTAGAGGAAGAGTCAAAATTCAGTTTCTTGATGAAAGAGTCAAAGGGATTGGTGGTGTCTTGCACATTCTAGGTCTGGCTCAAAATCTTCTTTCTGTCAGTAAGTTAAATGATGTTGGTGTAGATGTTTCATTCTTTATTAAAGGATGTAAAATGGCTAGAGGTACAATGGTTCTAGCTAAGGGTGTTCGTATTGGCACTCTGTACAAGCTGGATGCACATCCTGTTCATTGTAACAGTGCCTCTGAAAAGTCAAGCAATGCTGCTCCTATAGAGAAAGATGAAGACACTTCTCTATCTGTAAATGCTTTGGAGATAAGACTCCCAACTAAGAAGACTATGCTATGGAGTCATAGAATTGGTCACATAGGTGAGAAAGGTTTAAAAAACTTGAAGAATAAAAATCCTATAGAAGGGCTTGATGATTGTAATCTTGAGTTCTATTTTTGTGAACATTGTATCTATGGAAAACAACACCGTGTTCCTTTTTTATTCTAGTGCTCATAAATATTCTGGTATACTAGATTATGTTCATTCTGATGTGTTTGGTCGAGTTAATTTTCCTTCGTTATCGAAGTCTAGATATTATGTTTCTTTTATTGATGAATATTCGAGAAGGGATTTTGTATACTTTCTTAAAAGTAAATTACAAGTGTTTAACTAGTTTAAAGAATTTAAAACCTTGGCAGAGAATTAGACTGGAAGGAAAATTAAATGTTTGAGGATAGACAATGGTGGTGAATTTTGTTCTATAGATTTTGAAAGGTATTGCACTGATCATGGAATTAAAAGGTATAAGACAATACCTTACACTCCATAGCAAAATGGAGTTGTTGAAAGGTTGAACATGACACTGATGGAAAAAGCAAGGAGTATGTTGAGTGGTGCTAGTCTGGAGCAGAATTTCTGGGCTGAGGTATTGGCTACAACATGTTATCTAATGAATAGATCTCCTTGCTATGATCTTATTAACAAGACACCTTTGGAAGCATGGTATGGTAATAAGCCATTTCTGAGGCATGTCCATGTGTTTGGCTGTGAGACATATGTTTATGTGCCAAATGAAAAGAGATGTAAATTTGATAAAAAGGCTGTCAAATGTATTCTCATCGGCTATGGAGTTGGTGTGAAAGGATACAAGCTTTGGAACCCTGTTACTAAGAAGGTTTTGTACAACAAAAGCATGATATTTCATGTGCTAAAGCCTTCAATAAGTGATCAAAAACTTGAGATAGATCACAGTGACAAGAAGAAGGATGCAGTTGAGATTCCCCAAACTCCAGAAAGGGAAGAGCTTCATGGTGTACCTGAGACTGAGGAGAGCTCAAGCAGCTCTGGAAGTTTTGATGACGAAGAACAACCTCAGCCTGTAAGAAGATCTACACAAGAGAAAAGGCAACCTGAAAGGTATGGTTTCTCATCGTTAAATTAGAACTATGCCTATGCTTTAATTACTAGCACTAATGAGCCTAGGACTATGAAAGAATCAATCAACATGGTTGATTCGAATTCTTGGCTACAAGCCATGAATGAAGAGATGGATTATTTGAAAAATAATGAAACATGGAATTTGGCACCACTGCCTAAAGGGAAAAATCTTGCTGGCTATAAGTGGATATTCAAAAAGAAAATAGGCCTTGATGATAGTGTCAAAAATTATAAGGCAAGGTTGGTTGCAAAGGGATTTTCTCAAATTGAGGGAATTGATTATGGAGAGATTTTTTCCCCTGTAGAAAAGCTAACATCCATAAGGTTTTTATTGTCATTGGAAACTATGTATGATTTTGAAATTGAACAAATGGATGTGAAGAAAATGTTTCTCCATGGTGAGCTAGTAGAAGAAATCTACATGTCCCAGCCTAAGCATTTTATTGAAAGAGGTAAACAAAATCTGGTCTATAAGCTAAATAAATCTCTCTATGGTTTAAAGAAATCTCCTAGAACGTGGTACCATAAATTTGAAACATTTGTGTTGTCAATTGGATTTGTGAGATCAAAATCTAATCACTCAATTTATTATAAATCTAAGAATGATCATGTGCTCATTATTACCCTGTACGTGGATGATATGTTATTCATTGGGAATAGCAAGTCTATGATTTTTGATCTTATATCTCAGTTATCTACAAAGTTTTAAATGAAAGATCTTGGTGCAGCTAGGTACATTCTTGGAATGGAGATAACCAGGGATAAAACAAGCAAAAAGCTTTGGGCTAGTCAGAGTAAGTATGTGAAAACAATTTTGGAGAGGTTTAACATGGATGATTGCAAAGAATAGTTGTTCTAGTCATGTAGAGAACAAAGCTATCTTTTGAAGACTGTCTAAAGTCTGCCACTAAGATGGAGGACATGACCAGTGTGACTTATGCAAGTGTTATTGGTAGTTTGATGTATGCCATGGTTTGTACAAGACCAAACATTGCCCAAGTAGTGGGAGTTCTAAGACGATTTATGGAAAATTCGGGAAGATCACATTGGGATGATGTGAAGAGAGTGTTTAGGTATTTGAAGGGAACTTCTGACTACGCCTTGTGTTACCATGGTAGTGTGGTTGCATCACAAATGACTCTCAACATTCATGGGTATGTTGATTCAGATTGGGCAGGGGACATTGGCACCAGGCGATCCACCAGTGGATACACTTTCATGCTTAATGGTGGAGCAATCAGTTGGATGAGTAAGTGACAGACTGTAGTTGCTCTATCCACGAAAGAGGCAGAGTACATGGTTAAAACTCATGCCTATGAGGAAGCTGTTTGGCTGAGGTGTTTATGCTCAAACATAGGATTTAATGCTGAACATATGACTATTTTGTGTGACATTCAAAGTGCCATTTGTTTGGAAAAGAATTCAACCTTTCATGCAAGGACCAAGCACATTGATGTGCAATTTCACTTTGTGAGGGATATGGTTGAAGATGGAAAGGTTAGTCTGGAAAAGGTGGACACCTTGAAGAATGTTGTAAATTCTTTAACAAAACTGATCAGCACAGTCAAGTTCATATGGTGCACATAATCGATGGGCCTTGGGGCCTAGGATAGACAATAATTTTTTCCAATATCATGGGGAAGCTGGAAGTGTTTTCCAAGTGGGAGCTTGTTGAGAAAATGTGTCTCAACTTCCATCTTGAAGCCCCTATTTTCATGACTTGGCAAAAATTTGGTGTTTATGCAATAAACCACCGTACCATGCCTGACATTATTCCAACCTCAACCGATTTACCAAGGCGGTCTTTTCTTACCCTGGCGGTATCATGGTGGAAGGGTAGCAGTCACCTCTTTACCACTTGTAGTCTCATCCCTAACCGCAGTGACTATGGTTGGCTTCATTCAGCCTGTCTTGTTGATCACTGCCATACCATGGATGTTTAAGTCCTTGACCGTGGTGATCGCGGTGAGACTGCCTATGATTCAGCTGGCAGTTACCACCCTATCGTGAGGTGGCCTTTCGGCCCCCACGGTAGTGCGGTGTAACTGCTAATGGTTATGCTCGGCGGTCACCTCCATACTGTGGGTATTTAGTAACTGTGCAACAGTAGTGCGATGTAGGAAAAGGGGCGAGCTCGGTCATGGTCAATGCCTTACCGTGGATGAGTCAGTTGGAGTCAGTGGTAGCGCGGGGTTTCTTTGGCGAGCTTGGTGGAGTCAAAGGGTGAGCTCGGCCAAGCTCACCGCATTACCATGGGTCAACTCAGAGGCAGCTGTAGTAGCATGAACATATTAAGGACGAGCTCAGTTGGCCATACCACCACATTGTGAATGGGTTGGTTGAACTCAGCAGTTACACGAGGAAACTTGGGTGAGCTCGACAGAGCTCATTGCATTATCTTAGGTGGGTCGTCTTTGCTCAGCATTAGAGTGGTAGAGACTCGGTTGGGTTGGATGGGCTCAAATCAATCTTTGACTGAGTTGGACTCAGAGTCAAAGAGCGATAGTGAATGCAAATTGGACCCGCAACAGTTTGACTATTTTTTGGTTGGCCAAAGGCATTTGTGGCAATAACAGTAATTGGACACTAACTTAGGCTTGAGAACAGGACCCGATTTGGGTGGTGACATTAATGCCTGGGTGGCTCCATGTAGGGAGATCAACATGGGCAGATTATTTTTGTGATTGTATGTTTGATTCATGAACTTGATGGTCGGCACCTGACTGATGAGATTGATTGCATCATATGACCTAGTGTGCAACCCAATCTTTTATACCTGAATAAACATGAAAACAAACACATAATTAGATTAAATATGAAAGTTAAGACAAGGATTCCCCATGAAATCCATTTACAATGCTCAAAATAGGAAAATATGAAGAACAACATGAAAGATAAATGAAATCCTAATTTAAACAAAGCAAACTCTTGATCCCATGGGGGAGTTGGTGCCAATGAGATGTTGCAATTAGCCCTTTCCCAACTCCTTAGTTGCAAATGTTGATGATTTGATGAGTGATCCACCTTGATGAAGATTCAATCAAGCTTCATGATAAAAATCTGCATAACCTAGCTAAGAATGTGAAGAAATGGATGAAACTAGATATGCTTGAGAAAAAAGTTGAGTATAGTAAGTTTACTCAAATTGTGGATGATCAAATGAGAGAAAGAGTCTCTCATTTATAGATTTCAATCTTGGAAGAATGAGTCAAAATAAGCAATGTGGGATAAAAGATAATCCAATGGAATTATGTCACTTGTCCACATGTGATTGGAGGAGGAATGAGCACATTTTGGTCAATCTGCATGATAAATGCCATGAGATTCAAATTTGAATTTTGAATGTG
This sequence comes from Sequoiadendron giganteum, assembly GCA_007115665.2. Taxonomy (NCBI): domain Eukaryota; kingdom Viridiplantae; phylum Streptophyta; class Pinopsida; order Cupressales; family Cupressaceae; genus Sequoiadendron; species Sequoiadendron giganteum. The sequence goes on from CM021101.1 coordinate 358,999,846, forward strand.
ACATGTAAGAGGGAAAGAGGAATGAAGTTAATGTCACTTGGATCAATGGACAAGGACATGTAAGAGGCATTGAATGCCTTGTTGGAAGGACCAAGTCCACTTGGCCTTTTTGAATTCAAATGAGGGAATATTCCCTTTTGATGCTTTGTGAGGGAAAATAGATGAATTAATAAATCAAAGTAATTGATTTATTGTGCAAGTTGCATTCTCTAGAGAATTTTAGTGATTGAGATTAATTTAATCAGGATTTTGATCAATTTAATGAGGAATTAAGAGATGTGACAATTTAGACTTAAATTTATGAATTGATTTAAATCAAATTGAGAGGAAGGGTTTAATTAAATAAATGATTTTGATTTATTTAACTAAGGAGGAATATGTTAGATTAAATTAAATAATGTTTAATTTAATAAGAGGACTTTAGAGAATTTAATCAAATAAAATGATTCATTTAATTAAACAGAGATGTAAGGTTAATTAAATTAAATTGATTATTTAATCAGAGGAGGTGATAGACTTAATTAGATAAATAATGATTCATTAGATTAAGGGATAGAATTACGATGAAATGCTGAGAGTGTGATTTTGGAGGAAATGTCATTATTAATCAGGATCAAGTGTGTCAGATCGAGAATGTACATTTTTCATGTCTACATTTTCCTCCTCTTTGAAGCAATGTACTTGTTGCACTGATTCAAAGAATAAACTATTATGATCAAAAGTTCAAAATTTTCTTGATTTTTCAGATGCCCCACTATTGCCCCAGTGAAAAGATTACACTGGTATACTGCCCCCTCGAGAGATCGAGCGGGAATGTATGATTTTCTAATCAAGATCGTGATAAAATGCGAGAGGAGTGGTTCTATTGATCAAAGGACGAAAGATAATTATTTGATGTAGAAAATTCTAATGATGTATAGATAGTCATCGGTCGTGGGTAGCCTCATGTATGTTTTGATACAACACACCGATTTTAGATAGAAATGTTAGTAAAGATAGAAGAATAAAAAGAAAAAGATGGATGGAAGGAGGATCCACACAAGTTCACATTATTACCGATGATGATGATTTGCATTGCTAGGAGTTGGGATTTTCAAAGGGCCAATTGCTTTATGTTTGATAACACACATAGGTATGATGCATCAAGGTATAAAGGACCAAGATGGCATTGTGCCTAGTGTGATGGACTTTGACTCGACAATTAGATAGGAATATTATTGTTCACACTTAGCATATATACTTCGTTCAGGATATAGTTCAGACATTCTTAATATCTCGGGTCAAAACACAAGAAAGCAAGCTTTCCTATGTGGTCAACAAGATACCTAAAATATCCTCCCTACAAACCGAACAAAACATGCACAACTAAGTTATTTTACAAGTGTATCCCACAAGCATAGAAGATAAAAAGATAATGATCATTGCCGCATTCCTTTCTCTCTAAACCTATTTTGTCTAGGCATCCTCGAGAGGTCCTTGAAATGAGTGCAACATAAGATAAGTCTAAAAGACCAAGATAAAGTAAACAAACAAGCTAATGTTCTTCGTACCGCTAGCCAAGGATAAACTAATGTGGGGTACCTGATGCTTATGTCCATCATAGGAAAGTTTCATCCTAGGAAATGTAGTGATCAGGGTTTTGGTGAGACTGATTTGGGTGATAAGCTATTGATACTCCGAGTTGACCAACTTGCTTGCTTACTAATCTAGACTTAAGAATTTGACGATTAGGTTCACACTTTTGGAACTGCTAGACTTGCTTTTGATTGCTTCATCAAAAGATGAAGGTGACGATTGATTTATTATGAGTGATGAAAATCACGGGTGAAAGCGAGATGAAATGGATGCACCATTTTAGTTTTTTTCGATATTTTGAGGCTATTTTTGGATTTTTTGAGATGTATGACAAACAGACTAACTAAAAGACCTATCCTAGGGGTCTCGGGAGCTGATCCATAGATGAGCTTTGCCTACATTATATATGCACAGACCACATAGTTTGATTGACGATAGACTGACTTGATGACAAGATAGACAAACGAATTGTCATTTTATTGCTTAAAGGACTGACTTAAGATGCAGACTAGATGGGCAAACGGATTGCCAATGCGACAGAAGCCTAAAGGACTGACCTAGATATCTTGGGGGATGATCAAAGATCAACCTTGCCTATGTTCAAGCTCAGAGACAACGTAGTTCGACAAGGTGAAAGATTGACAAGACTCAATGATCAATTGGGAAGATTTTTTGACATTTCGACATGTTTTTGGATTTTTGATGATTTGGATGTTTTTGATTTTCAAATTGATATTTGAATGTTTTTGATTTTTGACTTTTTGAATGTTTTTTATTTTTGATTAATTTTTGAATGTTTTTGATTTTTCGCATGATTTTGACGATTTGGATATGGATACATGATGATTGCAGTGCTCTCTCTTGGGATTTTGTTGAAAACCAAACTTAATGTTGATCAATTAGATTGATGGATGGATAGTTTGACTAAGTGTGTTAAGTCAAATGAAAGTGATAATGCACTAGTAAAATCCAGGAAGTTGTGTTATCCTAGAATAAATTTGTACAAAAAGGATAATTTGGCTAGGTGTGTTAAGCCAAACAAGGCAATTATGGATTTGATAATTTGGCTAAGTGTGTTAATCAAAACAAAGTTATGATAATGAAATTGTCAACCCAAGGAAGTTTTGTTATCCTAGAGTAAACTCGTACGCAAGATGATAGTTTGACTAAGTGTGTTAAGTCAAACAAGGTGATAATTGATTGCATTCGATTGATCAAGATTGATGAAGCTTGATTTGGAACAAAATTGCTTTGATGATTTGATGTGATATTGATGTACACATTAGATGCAACTGATATTGATTGTTTGGATTGATGTTCGATGAAAGATAAAACATGATAAGGAACATCTTCTTGTAAAAATATGCCATGGGCTAGTGACTTGGATTTTGGATCACAAATGCCTTAACCAATTTGATTTCATGTTTACCAAATGTTCGGGTCACCACATAAGTAGGAGGATATAGATCAAGATTTATTCCCAAAGCAAGATGCAAATATCTGCCCCCAGTGCCTAGCAATGTTTGAAAGGCCATGGGTGGATGCTTGGATAGAATGAATATTAATTATCTTGTGATAAGATAAGGGTGTTCAAATAGAGAAACACTCATTCGAATAATGCTTCAAGGCTTAGATAGCGTTGGGTAGGATGGGATCAATGAAAATGACCCATGTCAAAATGTCTACCATAAATAAGTGTAAAGCGTTTTACCAAACCTTCATCAAGATCTAGATAAGGTAGATAAATGGCAATGTGTTGGATAATGGTTCATGGATGAACAAATTTATGTTGGCTTTATTATGGATGTGATAAGATGCTTTCTTTTGAACTGGAGCACGTAGATGCTTGATTCTAAACATGATGCCTGTTTGCCAGGTTTTCATCATGGTACCTATCCAAAGCGACACCAAAGCAGTTTTCGCTAGAGGATGGTTTTTCTCTTTATTGTTTTCAATCCTTTTTCTAATTTTTTTGGATTTTTATATTTTTTGATTTTTTTGTATTTCTGAGAGATTTTAAGCTAATGTTGATGCTTATGTCATAATGTGCCATTGATATCCTTCTTGAAGAAGTTGCTTTGCCAAGATACATGCACTTGAACGCAACTTTTGAGATCCCTGATCTGTTTTGCTGATACCAGAGTTAACTCTGTCTTTGTGCGCACATCGTGATAGAGTGCCTTTTGAATCCTTATGATGAAGGGTCGTTGCCAATGCATGGTTAATATGAGAATTGGATATCATGTGTGGAGGCGTGGATGAAGTGTGTTTAGGAATAAAAGATGGATTGGTTGACAATTTGGAACCTTTGACTCTCCAAACTTGGGAAGATGAGCAGTAATGGATGGATATGGAAGTGTGCATGGACTTAGGACCAACTGCTTGATACACTTTGCACGTTGCTTTAGAAGCATGTTTTCGCTTTTCTAGACATCTTTGATGGATACTTTTAACTTTTTGATTTTTCCCCATAGTTTCTTTGACTGATGGAGTTTGATAGGGATAATCTTTCTTTGTATTTTTTGGTATCCATAGGTATTTGATTTTTCTTTCGTGCTTCTTAGCTTCTTTTGCTTTGATAACATTCTTCATGTTTTGATTCAAGTCTTTCTTTTGATGTTGGTCCCAATTTGTGGATGGGGTGATGGGTGGATGAAGATTCATGACATGGCAGGTTGTAGTATTGGCATTGGTTTCATCATAAGGATTGTTCGTGCTCCCTATGTTGAAGTTTGCTTGAGACGAAGTTGCCCCCAGTTTTGTAAAAGTTTTATTGATATGTTGAGATCCCTTTATTGTCGAATAACCAAGGCCTTGACGCTTATGATTGACAACAATCTGCACTGGTTCTAGGATACCTTGTTCATGTAGGCCTAATCCTCTACCTTGATAATTCATCTGTTGAAAAAAATTCTCTGCAATAGGATATGATTTACCTTGGAAACAAGGTGCTAATCCTTCTCTGCTCTATGCTGGATCTTCAAAGGTCATAGCTCTTTCATTGATAAGATGATTTTCCCTTACAAAGGTGAGTGTTCAAAGTTTATAAGTGATAAGATCCTCTGCATAGGGGATGACCTCTTGATTGATATCTTTATCTTGATCTTGTGAGATATCAGATTGTAGTGCTTCTTCAAGAAGTGTTGATGCTTCACTATCCACACAAAATTCTTCCTCATGACTCACTTCACAGGATGTTTCTGATTCATGACTTATGTAGAAACCTTCTTCATGATTTTTTTCTGCTATATCTTCAAAATTTTCCATATTTTGACCATGTGTACAAATGTTAAGAGTAGGAGACTCTTGTACCTTGGTAATGATGTCAAGAGTACGAGACTCTTGTTTTCAATGAAGATCATCTACATGTCCATCCAATGAAAGCATCTTGTGGGTAGATGGAGGAATATGTGCTAGATGGATGTGGTCATCTTGTATGGATAGGAGAGTGTCGATTATATCATTGTAGTAGCTTGGAGATGCAAATTCTTGATCTTGAATGATTTTAGAATTGCTTTCGACATGCTTTGGATCAAGTTCTTGACATGGGTCAATTTCAAAGAATGAATTGATTTCTTGGATATCTTCAGTAGGCATAGGAAGTTTCTCAAATGTTATGAGGTCAAAAGATGTCCATATTTTTTGGAAAGGATCATTGCTAGACCTTGGTGAAAGATGTTCATAATGATCTGGAGTGAATTCTTGAGATATGTCCTCTAACTCATTAGGTGATGTAGAGACATTTTCAACATTATCATTGGTCGAAGGATCTTGATCATCATTTTTAATGATTGTGATGGGAATTTGTTGCAAGGTCCATTGTGGGAGTAAGGCATGTGTTTGCTACTGAGTCAACAACACTTGTTGGTTGTGCTGTTGTTGTGCCAACAATGCTTGTTGTTGGGCTTGCTATTGAGCTACTTCTTAATGGATTGCTTGCAATAATGCCCTGAATTGTGTTTGCTCCTGTGCTTGTGCTTGTGCTTGTGCTTGGGCTTGAGCTTGTGCGGCTTGTGTGGCTTGTTGGGCTTGGAGTGCCTTTTGGCAGGCAGCTTGTTGTGCGGCTTGCAACATGCCATGGAGAATGAATTTTTCATGTTTTGTTTTGGCGGGGACAGCGGCGGCAGCGGTGGGTTGGGGATGATTTTCATTGTTGGGATTGCTTGGATGGTTGCCACCTATTGTTGTGATACCAATGGAAAAATGGGATGATTTGGTATGATGTTTTGATTTGGCATTATAGGTTCACTTTGAACATTGTTGTGGTTGAGAATCATATTTCCTTGATTTAGGTAACTTGGATTTTGCATGGTGTTACCTTCACTTGGATCAATACCTAGAGTCATCAACATATTGCTTGGATTTTGAACAACATTAAGGGGATTTGCAAACATATCTATCCCAAAGTTCACCAAGTACGGATTCAAAATGGTCATGTTTGACAAACTTGTCTTTGGAATGTATGGATTTGGTGGGATAATGTTGTCTGGAAAACTCATGCATTGAGTGTTTGGTTGATAGATTTGCAGATTTGGACTTGGATTTAAATCTATCATTGGGAAAGGTGTTCCAAACTTTAGATTGGGCATACTCACATTTGTTATACTTTTCAGGTTTGGACAAGATAATGATGCCATGTCTAAATGTGAGTTTCGATAATCAATTGGAATTGCGAGACTTGGATAGTTTGGTTGAATTGGATTACTCATGATGGATGGATCAAGTTTATATTCCATGTCCCTCTTGTATTGAGATCGTGTTTGAACCAAAAAATGAAGATCAATTTTCAAGAATGTAAGAGATGAACCTCTAATCCTTTAGATCGGTCTAAACCTTAGGTTCAAAGAGGCCAAGAACTAGGATAATTGAAGGATCAAACCGATGATGAGGATGAGATAAACGAAAGATGAGTGATATGGATGAATGGAACTCTTAAAGAAACTTTGAAGGAAATCCTAAACTTTTAGGACTTGATTTGATTGATTCGTGATTGGATTGATGGTTGGACTAGGTGTGTTAAGTCAACCAAGAGTGATGAATGTAATCGTAAAGCTCTAGGAAGTTGTGTTAGCCATAGAGTGAACTCCTACAAGATGGTAGTTTGACTAAGTGCATTAAGTCAAACAAGGTGATGATTTGATAATTTGGATAAGTGTGTTAAGCCAAACAAGGTGAACTCGTAAACCCTAGGAAGTTGTATTATCCAAGAGAGAACTCGTGTATAGGATGATGGTTTGACTAATTGTGTTAAGTCAAACAAAGTGATTTGATTTCGCCTACAAGTTTAGCATAACAGATGTTTACAAAGTTTCCAAGAGCTATTGGTGAGGTGACTTTTGAGTGATTTAATGGTTGAGAGATGGATGAAGTGACAATTTTGATCCTAGATGACCCTAAGAGGACTTACTTACAAGACCAAGGTGATGAAGAACATGATTTTCCCAAGAAGTAATTCAAACCAAAAGACCAATGTTTGCATAAAAACCATAAGACTCAAAAGAGAACAAGCACATGTGTGGTTCAATTTTTTTGTTTATCTTGTTTAGATTCAGTTCTTTTTACCATAAACACTTTCTTGATTATGTTTCAAACTAAATGTCCAATACCCTAATTTTTTTCTATCCCACAAAGTGTATTATGTGGAAATGAAGGAAATCAAAGGCAAAGGTTACCTATTGTTTTACCTTATCAAAAATGAATAATGATAGAATCTGAGCACTTAGAAACCTCTAAGGATAGAATCCCTAGGGAAAGCAAGAGTGCTTAAATTCGTCAAAGGTATTTGTCTCCTCAAAGGGGTTTGAAATTTGAAGGTCTTGTGAATGTTTGTTTTGCAAAAGTTTTCAAGATCAAAAAATGTATTTCTTCCAAGCACTTTTTACACTCGTAGGATGATGAGGCAATATCTTGTTGGGTTCCCACTTGGATAAATCCAACTGCGCATATCTTGTGTGAATGGCTAAATGCTTGACCACACTGGCTCCCTTCCACGACACTCACTTATTCGGGTCAGCCAAGCATTAGTACCCATGAATCTCCCATGGCATACTTTCCATTTCCACAACAAGACCACATGTATAATGTGGGGCGGCTTCAAAGGACATAACCTTTTGCACCAACAAGATAGACAAGGTTTTGACCTTTTTCTAAACAAGGGGTTCTAATTCAGGCGTTTCCTTCTTAGGGGATTATCCAACATCGGTGAGAGTCCATTGTTGTCCATCTCGTCAGAATAATCCTCGTGATATTGGCCTTTGTTCCAATATCCACAATTATATCCTAGGTGGAGGTCGCTTGGCTTTAGCGTGTTCCCGGTTGGGTCGTTCCCTTGGGTTATTACTTTTTCCCACAAGGCAGGCCCTCTAAGATAAACAATAGCGAGCTAACATATCCCATCATTTACACAACCTTTGTTGAAAAACAAAGGGGAAAATCTCCACAATATGTTGTGCTCACACTCGCATGCTTTGTTCAATTTTAAGTGCCCAAATCAAAATGTGGAGGCAATCTTTTTGACAAGTTAATATCACCAAAATGCTTTTGATTCTCAAGATCGCTATAAAGTGCGAGAGAAGCGCATATGCATTTTAATGATGTTAATTTGTGAAAAAGTTTGCAAAACATAAAAGACACTTGTTCATTTTAATCCTCAAAGCAATAATGACTTCTTTTTAAGCACCAAATGAAGTGTGAGTTTGCCTTGTTCAATTTTTTAATCCTTTAAACAAAATCTAGTGTGTTTGTCTAAAGTTCTTTTTAAGCCTTTTGTTTGCAAAATTTGAAAGCAACATTTGTATTGTTCTTTTTAAATCCCAAAAGAAATTTTAGTTTCTTAAGAGCATGAAACTAAACAAATCCTTGGAAAGGGATTATAATTTCTCCCAAAGTGTTAAAAAACACTTGTTACAATCATGTGATAATTTTTTATTCTTTCATTTCCATGCTCCATGATCCTTTAAAACCTGCAATACAAGCTTCAAATGTTATATAAAATCAAGAAATAAGAAGATATGAGGATTAGATAAAATATTAAGCATATAAACCCTAAAACGTAGACCAAGTTTCATGGTGTTTTGACATTAGGTGAAAGTTTGAAAATTTTAACTCTATCAAAGTTGAGAAAAACCTACACCATTGGATATCTTAAGAAATTTTACCCCATTTCAAAAAAAAAATCTTCGAAAAAGACTAAATAATGACCAAGATATGACCATTTTAGAATCGGGTGAAAAAACAAAAAATCATATGCGATGTTGTTTGCAATTGCGGTGCTGTTTGGAACAGATGTGGTGCTAAACAACACCGTGTGGTGCTGTTTGGAACATGTGCGGTGCTAAACAGTGCCGCATAGTTCTCTGGGTGCGGTGGAGTTTGCGAGTGCGGCGGAGTTTGAGTTTTAGGTGTTAAAATATAGCGCGGCACCTCTGTAAGCGGTGCAATATAGCGCCGTAGACCTTTAACCTACAAAAAAAAGAAGAAAATAGCGAAATTTTCAATAAAAAACTTGATTTGAACTCGAGATTTTCCCTCCTTCTAGCACCAAAATGTGAACCCCAATCTTTTATACCTGCATAAACATGAGAAACAAACACATAATTAGATTAAATATGCAAGTTAAGACAAGGATTACCCATGAAATCCATTTACAATGCTCAAAATAGGAAAATATGAAGAACAACATGAAAGATAAATGAAATCCTAATTTAAACAAAGCAAACTCTTGATCCCATGGGGGAGTTGGTGCCAATGAGATGTTGCAATTAGCCCATTCCCAACTCCTTAGTTGCAAATGTCGATGATTTGATGAGTGATCCACCTTGATGAAGATTCAATCAAGCTTCATGATAAAAATATGCATAACCTAGCGAAGAATGTGAAGAAATGGATGAAACTAGATATGCTTGAGAAAAAAGTTGAGTATAGTAAGTTTACTCAAATTGTGGATGATCAAATGAGAGGAAGAGTCTCTCATTTATAGATTTCAATCTTGGAAGAATGAGTGAAAATAAGCAACGTGGGATAAAAGATAATCCAATGGCATTGTGTCACTTGTCCACATGTGATTGGAGGAGGAATGAGCAAATTTTGGTCAATGTGCATGATAAATGCCATGAGATTCAAATTTGAATTTTGAATGTGACATGTAAGAGGGAAAGATAAATGAAGTTAATGTCACTTGGATCAATGGACAAGGACATGTAAGAGGCATTGAATGCCTTGTTGGAAGGACCAAGTCCACTTGGCCTTTTTGAATTCAAATGAGGGAATATTCCCTTTTGATGCTTTGTGAGGGAAAATAGATGAATTAATAAATCAAAGTAATCGATTTATTGTGCAAGTTGCATTCTCTAGAGAATTTTAGTGATTGAGATTAATTTAATCAGGATTTTGATCAATTTAATGAGGAATTAAGAGATGTGAAAATTTAGACTTAAATTTATGAATTGATTTAAATCAAATTGAGAGGAAGGGTTTAATTAAATAAATGATTTTGATTTATTTAACTAAGGAGGAATATGTTAGATTAAATTAAATAATGTTTAATTTAATAAGAGGACTTTAGAGAATTTAATCAAATAAAATGATTTATTTAATTAAACAGAGATGTAAGGTTAATTAAATTAAATCGATTAATTTAATCAGAGGAGGTGATAGAATTAATCAAATAAATAATGATTCATTAGATTAAGGGATAGAATTACGATGAAATGTTGAGAGTGTGATTCTACAGGAAATGTCGTTATTAATCAGGATCAAGTGTGTCAGATCGAGAATGTACATTTTCCATGTCTACAGTTCTAAATTTGTGTTAATGGATGAAGACTTCAATGTGTAGAGCATCACTGTGAGATGGTTTAGGTGAGGAATAATCTTGGTTCGAAAAGGTAATGTGATGGGGAGTAGTCAAGTATCCTGTTGGGTCTCAAAAACATTGGTCTTGAATGAACCATGAGAGGTTGTCAATCTCTCACTATGTTATTGGTCAACTAACAAGGCCAACCAGTATGGTTGAACCCTCTACTCTTAAGGCTCTGCTAGACCTAGGCGGGTACACCTATATGAGCAGCACAAATTTTGAATTTATGTTTCCTACTTGATCTAACTATCCACAAATGGAAATTTAATAGTGGAAATATGTGATCCTAATTTGGTATAACTTGTATATGCAATATCAAGGTATGAATTAATATGTTCAATTAAGAAATTTCAAAATGAGATGAATAAAACTAATGCAATGAAAATAAGGGAGACTAGTGCCTTATTGGGTAAAATGGAGTCAAATGAAAATCGATGATGAGTGGTTTTATCTAGAAAGTTTTCTAATTGTTTGGCATACAATTATGAGTTTACAACTGGTATAAACATGCAAGATATAATTGATAAACCCTACTTGAGGCAGAATATCAAATCTAATTATTTGATTCTTCTTATTGATCCAAATAACATTCCAAGATTACTGTAATCGATTGAAAGGAATTTAATTCTTCATTAAAGAATCCAATAAATCACATCACACAGAAACAAAAAATGTGCACTGATAAATTGAAAATATACTTGATACTTAAACTTAAACAATCCAAGAACATCAGACTAGAGATAATCAAATAATTGCTAGAAACCAACAAACAATTGATACCATAATGAAATCACCAAATCAACAGTCTTTCATTATCATCCTTGAAATTCATATATGCAACATACTCTCCATGAATACCATCATTCTGAAAATGAAGTGCTTACAACAGTTTGTCCTATTCTAATTCTACTTTTTTTTATCATCCAACAACAGATACTTATACATTTAGTTTGCAAAAGGACGTGCCTTTTCTAAAATTCTTAAGCATAAAATGTTAACAAGTTCATTAACTAATTTTTGTTAAGCTACAAATGAACTACGGACATGTGCTTTGTATAATCCTGGCACTTATGAGTGTTTCCATGTCAAAGAACATCACGAATCATGATCTCCATCATTATCATTTGTTCATTTTGCTCACATGCTTCACCTAATGATATGTCCTTTGCAGTGGTTGTGTTCAATATCTCTTGGAGTATCGAGTCGCATTTTCCTTTCCATGTAGTTGCTTCTTTCAGTTCGCCTTCATCATCATAGAATTTAGTCAATCTATCATTAGCAGCTTCAATCAATCCCTGCACATCCCCTTGTAATTCCTTAAACAAATCCCTATGCTTATCCATGATACGATTGGCATTTTCAATTCCTGCAACATCAGGAGTACCCCTTTTCATTTCCTCAATTATTTCTTGGATTCTATCATCCACTCTCTTATGCTCTTTTATAGCATCCATGTACTGTGAATGTTTTCCCCAAAGCTTATTTATCCAATTGTTCAAAACAACTTGCCTCTTTTTTCTTATTGCAGTGAGTGTGTCTACTTTCCCTTGTGAGTATGCACTTGACCCCTCCCAATGGTCCCTTTTTTGTGAGCTCTCACCTTGGGTGAGCATCTTTTTTGGCCCTATTACAACACCTACCAATTCCTTTAATCGTTCATTCTCTCTCAGCATTCTCTCATTATTGGTTTTATACATTTTCCTCTCTCTAATCAATGCTTGGATCTAGGCTTTATTCAACTTTTCTATATTGATCCCAATTTATGCAGTTGCAATAGGATCAACCTCTCCAACCTTTAGAGTCATGAAATGTATGAATGCCTTCCCAGTATCAATAACAATTTACTTCTTGTGAGGGGGATACAAAGCCCAAATCATCAAGGTTTCATCATCAGGATTGTATCTTGACCCTGTATATACCTTTGTCACCTTCTCTATGTTGAGCTTGTGAGTAGCATTGTTGTCTTTCAAGAAACTGTCAAAAACTAATGCAAAATTTAGATCCAAACCAGGGAAAGTCATAACACCTACCTTTTCCAACATCTCTCTTCCTTTTTCAGGGGTCATGTGTATCATCTCTTTATCCACCTCATCCTTTAAGCTCTTCAAAAATTGGTCCTCATTTCCTGGTGTGACATTGTCAACCAGTCCTCTTATTTCCTTTCCTTTTTGCTCGTATAAGAATGTTTTAAACTCCAAGATCTTCACAAATTCATCATCTGCTATAAAAGACATATAATCTTCATGCCTCGCATCCACATCTATAGTTTCCTCAACATTTTTTTCTCTGGCAACATAGGCATAATCCTGAGTCCTTATTCTTGATACCTTCCCAGATGAGCCTTGTGGCCTGTCAGCTTCTGATATTCCTCTAATGGAGGACAACAACTCAACATCCACAACCTCCTAATAATTTTTTCTCAATCACTATTTATGCTTCCTCTACCTCCAAGTTTCTGATTAGGTCATCAGATTGATAGGACACATGCTGGTACCCTCCAAAATTTATTCTTTGCCTAGTAGAATGGATATATCCCTCCAGATCAAAGTTCTTTCTTGATGGTTCTCTTCTCATGTTGTAGTGCAATAACTTATCTAGAATCATATTGTAGCCCTCATTTTCCAATACAATAAAATCACCAAAACATAGTGTATTGGGCATAAAGGCTTGTTTCCCATATGAACTCAAGTTCATGACACTGGAGAAATCCATTTGCCTAACAATTTCTAAGTATGCAATTCTATCTGGGACTGTTCTAGGCAAACTGAATGATGTATCCTCAAAACCATAAACCCTAATCATTGTGGCATTCTCTAAGCAATACCAATCCCCCCAGTTATGGTTGATTAGTTAATTATAATCCTTAGGCCTAAGAGACCCCTTTAATTCTTCAGATAAGGAATAATCACAAGGATGATTAAAAAATCTATATAAAGACTTCACAAAGAATTCTTCAAAATGCAAAAAATTGGAATTTGCAAATTTTTTGTCCCAAACTGTAGTCCATAACTGAACATGCAATGGCCTACCTTCCTTGTCAGATTGTGAAATCCTCAACTCTTGGGGCCATAATCCTAACTCTTGTCCAAAATACAACACCAAGTGCATCAACAATGAATAATTCCTAAGATGCAAGAGAGAGGCACAATTCTTTATTGCCATCAACCCTACAACTAGTTCCTTAAATATCTGTGAAGCATAGTGAAAAGATCTAGAATTATGATACTGAATATCTGCAGCAATAACCATTGGCACAACCACCATATGCTCAGGTACCTCCATCCGCAATACTTGTCCCACTGAAAAATAAGTGTATTTTAGGTAGGGTTCGAAGAGATCTACATGAAATGGTGGTCCCTCACTGTCTTCCATTGGAGTAGGTTTTCCGTGACACCTAATTCTATGTAGGGGTAATCTCCACCCTTTATAAATGGTGTCCATCCTTCTGAACTCACTATCGAGCTCCTCATTTATTATTTTCTCACTGGATATTCCTTCCATCCTGAAAACCTCAGCTATTGCATTCTCAGATATATGTATCAACGGATTCCCTGACAAATCACATATAGCTTTATTCTTCGGGTTATAATGACCATCTAGTAATTTAACCAATTCAACATCAATAAAGACATTAGGGCACACTAGTTTTCCCAAATTGAGCCTCCATGGATTACATACTGGCTAAGAACAATTTCTCCTATGATAATGGAAATTGAACAACTCATACCCTCTAATTGGAGTCCAAACATCCCCTTTGAATTTGCATTTGTCGTCTAATTTGTCAATTTCCACTTTGAGTTGCATAGAACACCTAGCTTTAGGCCTAGACCCAGGTAACTATTCTATGAGGTCTTCGTTTAATTTTATTTCAGTGCCCTCTAGTTGCAATTCATTTTTTTTTCTTCGCCTTTGATTGACTACCCTCCCCGTGTTTTCTTCCCTTTACTTTCCCTGAACTAGGACCTTCTATATTCAAAATTTATGAATTTTGAGAGGATGAGAAACTTACTATAATTTTCTTGCAAATCAAAAGCCAGATGAATGCCTTAATTCCTCTATTGGTGCCCCTACACTCCTTCGCTGCCAATTCCATGAAACAGTAGTTTCAATTGAGCATACCCTAATATGCAAAATCTTGTATGCTTCGTGGTGCCATTAATGTCTTTACTGAAACATGAATGCTGCAAGTTTTTTGAAATTCTCATTGTCACATCAAGGATCGTATCGGCAAGAAATTTCAAATCTCTGACCGATCCTCTTATTCAACATTCACCCATCCGCTAAGACGTCTTGTAGTTTCCTCGACATCACAAGTCTCCTTGATAGTTTATTTCCTTTTGCCTTTTATATCGCCATGACCTTCACCGAAGCAAATATCCCCTAGACTTAATGAATCGGGCTAATGGTTCTTCACCTTACTCTGAAAGCTCTTCGTTTCACCGAGATGTTCACTCTATCGATTTATGTCGCTGAGACCAAGTATTTGTCTTGTCGATAGAATGATACTTGTCGTAATGTCTCTTAGATATCCCCACTGAGACATATCTCACTGATACGGTTTTTCTTTGGCAAGACCACACACATTGTCTTCTCAACACCCTTTATTTCTGCATGCTTAGTTCTTTTGGTGTAACCCGAGGGATTGGTAAGACTCTCTGAACTCTCCCCAACATCATTTGTCTTACCAAGTGGGTCCTCTTGTTTTAGCGGCAAGATTAGTAATGCTTCAGGCAGTGCTTTGAAATCTCTCTGATGACCATAGTCTCTCTGATAGACTTTATTTTACTCCAATCGGTAAAAGGTAACCCAGCTCAATATGACCTTACATCGTCATCCCAATACCTTTTTTCTTGCGGATAAGAAATAAAAACCCACATTCTCTTGGTGTATAACTTTATTGGTATGACCCTTTTGATGTCTTGTCGATATGTTGAGGATATGTACATTATCATCAATGCAACCTACATCAACTTATGTCGATATTTTCATATGTTAAAGATTTAATGCCAGATGAAATTTATGGGGCTTTATGGCCAAATTTAATTCAGATTTTGTTAAAAAATGCTATGTGAGGATTTTGATGTCTGTAATATGAACCTTTTTGGGGGACTAATAATCATGAAGGGTTAATGAGATTATAAAAATTTCATAGTTCCAATAGTGGCTCCGTCTTGGGATGAATGATTGTGAGATCATTTCAAGAATCCAGGTCTATTGGAGAGCAAACCAAGAGTTTTATTTACTGAGCAGCATATTGGAATTCTTTTTTGTCATGAAATGATATGGTTTCTTAAAAAAAACCTCACCCAATTGATGGCACAAGGCCACCGAAAAAGGAATGCCAATATCTTCCCCTGTCATACACCTTGTTTTTTTGTGATCTTATCCAATGCCTCTTGAGAATATTTATGTAATCTACCATGCTACTATTATTGAAGATTTTTAGAAATTCATTATGTTCAACTTGTCTTATCTTCATTTCACCCTTATGCAGTTCATCATATGATAAAAATTTGTTACCTACATGATACAAAATGTATCTACATCCAATGGAACATTCATAAGATTTCTCATTATCATAAGTTATTGAATGATCCTGCAACTATACTGGAACCTGAAAATCTGAATGCTTTCCATGGAATTTTTTTTTTTATGTCTCATCAACATTTTTTGAAACAATCAAATCACTTTCTATTTCTCTCTTATCACCAGTTGGCACTGACACACACTTTTGATTCACACATTTTCCTTTATACATACTTGAATAAAAAAATGTTGAATATTCATCATCAATGATGTGCAAATCAATATCTTTCTCTTGGAGACAAAAATTATTCAAGTCACATACCTCTTCCTAGATAGACAAGGATTCTTGATCAGCTTCAAGGATCTCTTCACCAGTCTAAGAAATACTCATGGAGTCATATGAATTTTTACCCATAGTACCTTCACTGTCAAAGAAAATGTAGGCTGGACCCAAAACCTGAGCAACATCTTTGTGTGCATATTTCTAATATTCCAAACTTAACAAATCTGAAACCTGCTCACTGTTGAGTGAACATGTTTGATCAAAATCTTCTACCATTTCTCCAGCTTCTTGATCTTCAAAAGAACTGAAAATATCCACTTGATGCAAATCAAGATCCTCATGTTGGTCCTCATGGTTATCAGTTACAAGTGAATATGCCATATGTTCCTTTTCAAGTGGACTTTCTTCTTCATTGACCTCTTCTATTTCATCATCTTGGCCCTCAGAAAATCTTCCTCCCATGAATTATTCTTCATCGTCAGTTGTGTCATCATGAAATTGATCTGAAATTGAAGGTGAAATTTTCTCATCTTTGCTTTCTTTATCACTAATATATTCCTTATGAAGTGTATCTTCAAGAACATCTTCATCATTGTAGTCCTCCTCCAAGATGCATGATTGACCTTCCATATTATCACCATCTTCCAAATCTGAAAAATTGTCATTAGAAATCCCAGTGGCACATACTTCCTCTATTTGTTGAATTGTTTGACCATCCATGATATCCCTATTAGATTCCTTATCCATATACTTTGTCCCAGGTGTGGAATCAGTAAATTTGTTCACTACATCAAAGGTACGTTGTTTTGATGACTCTGCCAATAAACTGACTCAGGATCCCATACTCTTGCAAATTGTGCAACAAACGTGGGCCTTGTAGGCCTATAACAAAGAGGTAATTGCATACAAATGTCTTACATCCTGTTGTACAAAGAACTTACAGATTCTCCCTTATATTTCTTTATGTCAAAAAATATCTAAGGAAATTCCATATTCTGATTTTGTAGTGGAGTCTTGGCTTTGCATATGTACATCATCTTCTTCTTCTTGATTATGGAAATACTCATCATCTCTGTCCTCATACTAGCTCAAGAATATTTCTTTCAGATCCTCCCATGAAGATATAATTTGCATAGGAAAAAGTTTAAACCATTCCCTTGCACTATCCCCCAAAGATCTTGAAAAACATTTCATAATGACATCCTTTGGATAAACTTGAAAGCTGACAATGACATCCCAGAATCATTCCATATGCTCTTAAGCCGATTCATTTTATTCTCCATGAAATTTAGGGATATGCATTAGCAGTTTTGTCTCATCGCATTGGTAACTATTTGGGTAGCCTTGGGCATTACTAAAGTTAAATGGTTTATCAATAACTGGGACAAAGTTTGGAGGGCCATATGGGTTTTGGTAGATCATTGATCCTTTTTCAAGAAATGGAGGATAATTCATTTGAGGTAATGGCTATGGTGTATAAGTGTTTTGATGTGAATAACACATATTACCTTAATTGTCGAATTCAAGTCCCAATTGCAGCATTTTTTGTCTCAATTGTAGTTTTTTATGTTTCTAGTATAACCTTTTTTGTTTCATTTCTTCTAGTTCTTTCATTGTCCGATGTCTTTTTTCTACTCCTGACATCTTGACAAAATGTTACTGCTCCACAATATCTATGCATAATTTATCAATGTTAAACAAAGTCGCCACCTAATTTTCCAAAAGTAGGAAAATGAAATGGATTGCTTTGGTTTTCCCCCAACGGAATCTCCAAACAAAATGTAAAATCTTGTTGACTCTATAAATGGAAAGGATGAAAATCTGCCTGAGTAATTCCCCATCGGAGTTGCCAATTTTTTGGGTCTCAAAAACACTGGTTTGAATGAACCGCGAGAGGTTGCTAATCTCTCACTACGTTATTGGTCAACTAACAAGGCCAACTAGTATGGTTGAACCCTCTACTCTTAAGACTTTGCTAGACCTAGGCAGGTGCACCTATATGAGTAGCACATATTTTGAATTTATGTTTCCTACTTGATCTAACTATCCACAAATGGCAATTTGATAGTGGAAAGATATGATCCTAATTTGGTATAACTTGTATATGCAATATCAAGGTATGAATTAATATGTTCAATTAAGAAATGTCAAATGAGATGAATAAAACTAATGTTATGAAAATAAGGGAGACCAGTGCCTTATTGGGTAAAACAGAGTCAAATGAAAGCCTATGATGAGTGGTTTCTATCTGCAAATTCTCTAATTGTTTGGCATATAATTATGAGTTTACAACTGGTATAAACATGCAAGGATGTAATTGATAAACCCTACTTGCGGCAGAATATCAAATCTAATTATCTGATTCTTCTTACTGATCCAAATAACATTCCAAGATTACTGTAATCAATTGAAAGGAATTTAATTCTTCATTAAAGAATTCAATAAATCACATCACACAGAAACATAAAATATGCACTGATAAATTGAAAATATACTTGATACTTCAACTTAAACAATCAAGGAACATCAGACTGGAGACAATCAAATAATTACAGGAAACCAAACAACAATTGATACCAGAATGAAATCGCCAAATCAATAGTCTTTCATTATCTTCCTTGAAATTCATACATGCAACACAGTCTCCTTGAATGCCATCATTCTAAAAATAAAGTACTTACAACAATCTGTCCTATTCTAATTCTACTTTTTTTTTATCATCCAACAACATATACTTATACATTTAGTTTGCAAAAGGACATGCCTTTTCGTAAAGTCTTAAGCATAAAATGTTAACAAGCTCATTTACTAATTTATGTTAAGCCACAAATGAACTATGGACATGTGCTCTGTATAATCCTGGTGCTTATGAGTGTTTGCATCTCCAAGCACATCATGAATCACGATCTTCATCATCATCATTTGTTCATTTTTCTCACATGATTCATCCAATGTTATGTCCTTTACAGTGAGTGTGTTCAATATCTCTTGGAGTATCGAGTCACATTCGCCTTTCCATGTAGTCGCTTCCTTCAGTTTTCCTTCATCATCACAAAATTTAGTCAATCTGTCATTAGAAGCTTCAATCAATCCCTTCACATCCCCTTGTAATTCCTCAAATAAATCCCTATGCTTATCCATGATATGACTGGTATTTTCAATTCCTGCAGCACCAGGAGTACCCCTTTTCATTTCCTCAATTATTTCTTGGATTGTGTCATCCACTCTCTTATGCTCTTTTATAGAATCCATGTACTGTGAATGTTTTCCCCAAAGTTTATTTATCCAAGTGTTCAAAATAGCCTGCCTCTTTTTGATTATTGCAGTGAGTGTGTCTACTTTCCCTTGTGACTATGCACTTGAGCCCTCCCAATGGTCCCTTTTCTGTGAGCTCTCACCTTGGGTGAGCATCTTTTTTGGGCCTATTATAGCACCTAAAAATTCCTTTAATTGTTCATTCTCTCTTTGCATTATCTCATTATTGGTCTTATACATTTTCCTCTCTTTGATCAATGCTTGGATCTGGGCTTTATTCAACTTTTCTATATTGATCCCAATTTCTATAGTTGCAACAGGATCAGCCTCTCCAGCCTTTAGATTCATGACATGCTTGAATGCCTTCTCAATATCAATAACAATTGACTTCTTGTGGGGGGGATACAAATCCCAAATCATCAAGGTTTCATCATCAGGATTGTATCTTGACCCTATATATACCTTTGTCACCTTCTCTATGCTGAGCTTGTGAGTAGCATTGTTGTCTTTCAAGAAACTGTCAAAAACTAATGCAAAATTTAGATCCAAACCAGGGAAAATCATAACACCTGCCTTTTCTAACATCTCTCTTCCCTTTTTAGGGGACATGTTTATCATCTCTTTATCCACCTCATCCTTTAAGCTCTTCAACAATTGGTCCTCATTTCTTGGTGTGACATTGTCAACCAGTCCTCTTATTTCCTTTCCTTTTTGCTTATATAAGAATGTTTTAAACGTCTGAGGTCTTCACAAATTCATCATCTACTATAAAAGACCTATAATCTTCATGCCTCACATCCACATCTATATTTTCCTAAACATTTGTTTCTCTGGCAACATAGGTATAATCTTGAGTCCTTATTCTTGATACCTTCCTAGATGAGCCTTGTGGCCTATCAACGTTTGATATTCCTCTAATGGAGGATAACAACTCAACATCCACCAACTCCTGATCATGTTTCTCAATCACCATTTATGCTTCCTCTGCCTCCAAGTTTCTGATTATGTCATCAGATTGATAGGGCACATGCTGGTACCCTCCAAAATTTATTCTTTGCCTAGCAGAATGGATATGTCCCTCCAGATCAAAGTTCTTGCTTGATGGTGCTCTTCTCATGTTGTAGTGCAATAACTTATCCAAAATCATATTGTAGCCCTCCTTTGCCAATATAGTAAAATCACCAAAACACAGTGTACTAGGCATAAAGTCTTGTTATCCATATGAACTCAAGTTCATGACACTGGAGAAATCCATTTGCCTAACAATTTCCAAGTATGCAATTCTATCTGGGACTGTTCTAGGAAAAATGAATGGTGTATCCTCAAAACCATAAACCCTAATCATTGTGGCATTCTCTAAGAAATACCAATCCCCCCAGTTGTGGTTGATTGGTCCATTATAATCCTTCGGCCTAAGAAACCCCTTTAATTCTTTAGATAAGGAATAATCACAAGGATGATTGAAAAATCTATATAAAGGCTTCGCAAAGAATTCTTCAAAATGTGTTAGGAATAAGGTGTCTCAACCTTGGATAATTCCTATTCTTATTATTTGTTTTGTAAAATGTATTTCTTGCAAATAATGTAATTAAGTGTGAGTGTACATGTCTAGTTTGCATGTTGATGTGTCACTCCACTTAATGTGTCGGCATCTTGAATTGTGTGTAAGGAGATCATGGCTGAAATGGTTATGACGGATTCCTATGACACGTAAGAGCTATGTCTGGAAGCGTTTTTTAGGGTTGCGAAGATTTGTGATGTGAGTGTATTGTTGGAACGTTTTTTCATGCTGCCGCATTTTGTCTTCAAGAGTTGGAAATCTCCTGAAAGAACTTGCATTGCAAGTGTGTTGTAACCGTTGTGTTGAAGATAATACATTGTGCAGGTTTTGGAGTGCTGGGGTTTTTTACCGAAAGGTTTTCCCCAGGGTAAATCATTGTGTCATTCTTCATTTTCTGTATGTATGGTATATTGCTGCAATATCTTTGTTAAGTAGATTAACGAATCTGAAATTGTAAGGGTTTAAAATGAATTTGCACCAAACTTTCCTTAAGAGATTAGTGTAGGAAGCTGTTTCCGCACCTGAGTTTCCTTACAAAATGCAAAAAATTGGAATCACCAAATCTGTTGTCCCAAACAACAGTCCATAACTGAATAAGAAATGGCCTACCTTCCTTGTCAGATTGTGAAATCCTCAACTCCTAGGGCCATAATCCTAACTCTTGTCCAAAATACAACACCAAGTGCATCAACAATGAATAATTCCTAAGATGCACGACAGAGGCACCATTCTTTATTGCCATCAACCCTGCATCCAATTCCTTAAATATATGTGAAGCATATTCAAATGATTTGGAATTTTGATACTAAATATCTGCAACAATCACCATTGGCACAACCACCATATGCTCAGGTACATCCATCCCCAATACTTGTCCCACTAAAAAAAAGTGTATTTTAGGTAGGGTTCGAAGAGATCTACATGAAATGGTGGTCCCTCACTGTGTTCCACTGGAGTAGGTTTTCCATGACACCTAATTCTATGTAGGGGTAATCTCCACCCTTTATAAATGGTGTCCATCCTTTTGAACTCACTATCGAGCTCCTCACTTATTATTTTCTCACTGGATATTCCTTCCATCTTGAAAACCTCAACTATTGCATTCTCAGATATATGTATCAACGGATTCCCTGGCAAATCACATATAGCTTTATTCTTTGGGTTATAATGACCAGTGAGTAATTTAACCAGTTTGACATCAATAAAGATATTAGGGCACACCAATTTCCCAAATTGAGCCTCCATGGATTACATACTGGCTCAAAACAATTTCTCCTATGATAATGGAAATTGAACAACTCATACCCTCTAATTGGAGTCCAAACATCCCCTATGAATTTTCATTTGTCATCTAATTTATCAATTTCCACTTTGAGCTACGCAGAATGCCTAGCTTTAGGCCCAGAACTAGGTAACTATTCTATGAGGTTTTCATTTAATTTTATTTCAGTGCCCTCTGGTTGCAATTCAGTTTTTTCTTCTTCGCCTTTGATTGACTACCCTCCCCGGGTTTTGTTCCCTTTACTTTCCTTGAACTAGTGCCTTCCATATTCAAAATTTATGAACTCTGAGAGGATGAGAAACTTACTATTATTTTCTTGTAAATGAAAGCCAGATGAATGCCTTATTTTCTTTGCTGGTGCCCCTACTCTCCTTTGCTGCCAATTCCATGAAACAATGATTTCAATTGAGCACACCCTGATATGCAAACTCTTTTATGCTTTGTGGCACCATTAATGTCTTTACTAAAACATGAATGCTGCAAGTTTTTCAAAATTCTTGTTGTCACATCAGGGATCGTATCGGTGAGATATTTCAAATATTTGAATGATCCTCCTATTCAACGTTCACCCATCCGCTAAGACGTCTTGCAGTTTCCCGAACATCACAAGTCTCCCCGATAGTTTCTTTTCTTTTTCCTTCTATATTGACATGACCTTCACTGAAACAACTATCGCCCAGACTTAATGAATCAGGCCAATGGTTCTTCACCTTACTCTGAAAGCTCTTGATTTCACCAAGATGTTCACTTGATCAATTTATATTGTTGAGACCAAATATTTGTCTTGCCGACAAAATGATACTCACCGTAATGTCTCTTAGATCTCCATGATGAGACATATCTCACTGATACACTTTTTCTTCGGCTAGACCATGCGCATTGTCTTCTTGAAACCTTTTATTTTTGCATGCTCAGTTCTGTCGGTGTAACCCGAGGGGTCGGTAAGACTCTCTGAACTCTCCTTGGCATCATTTTTCTTACCGAGTGGGTCCGCCTCTTTTTTTATCGGCAAGACTAGTAAAACTTTGAGCAGTGTGTTGAAATCTCTCTTCGATGACCATAGTCTCTCCGATAGACTTTATTTTACTCTAATCAGTAAAAGGTAACCCAGCTCGATTTGACCTTACATCGTCATGCTGACACCTTTTGTCTTTCCAATAAGAAATACAAACCCGTATTCTCTTGGTGTATAACTTTATCAATATGACCCTTATGATGTCTTGTTGATATATTAAGGATATGTACATTATCATCGATGAGACCTGCATCAACTTATGCCGATATTTTCATATGTTAAAGATTTAATGCCAGATGAAATTTATGGGGCTTTATGGCCAAATTTAATCCGGATTTTGGTAAAAAATGCTATGTGAGGATTTTGATGTCTATAATATGAATCTTTTTGGGGTACTAATAATCATGAAGGGTTAATGAGATTGTCAAAATTTAATAGTTCCAACATATCCAACCATGGCTTCAAAGTGATTGAAATCAATGTTGTTAGGTACAAAGACTTCTGTGAGACCCTATCAAGTATGGATTTGTTTTCCGGAGAGATAGACAGCAGCTTGAGTATGGAGATTTGAGTCGCTATTTTACCAAGTTGGTCAATAAGATTGAATTGTCATTTTGGTTGTGACTATTTGGCAGAGGGACTGGGTATCGTGATCTTTGACTGTCTAGGAGGAGGACTAGCTATTGTGAGCTTTCCTTGATGAGTAGTGATATTAAATTCTGGAGTCTTCTTAATGGTAATAGTATTGACATACTCATCAGTAGCTTGGAGATGATTAATTATAGGTCCACCAGAATAATCAAAAGCAATGCAAGCATAATTATCCCTATTATTAGTCTTTGAAACTGGCATAAAGGGATTATTTGAACCATGATCCTATAGTGGGTTTTTGTGAATTGTATGGTCCGATTTTGAAGAAAATTATTGACCATCAAGTTCAATGGTACAATTTTCAATAAGATCTTGTACAAGATTTCTTAATTGTTGACAAGAGGAAGTCTTATGCCCTTTTATGTGGTGGTAATCACAGAATGCATTGTCATCCCACCATGATGGCTTGAACTAGCTAGGGTCATATGGTTTAGGATCCTGTAATGTAATGACACCATTTTGGATGAGCTTTTTGAGAACAACTTCAATTGGTTCACCCAAAGGGGTGTATGTTCATCTCTTTGGAAATTATCTAGTTTGTCTTGGTTTCCCTTGGTATTGGTTGTTCTAGATGGTGTTTGGTGTGGGTGTTGGTGTGGCCACAACTGCATTTTGGGGTTGAGGTACTCCCAGAGTAATTGCAGGACTTGTCGTTTTTACTGCTTTTGCATCCACAATGCCATCAATGGTGATATGTTCTTTTTTAACCCAATACTTTCTTTTCTCACTAGGTGGGTTTGAACTTGGGATGTTTGTATTATTTTTGCCATATCTTAGTTCTCCTTTAGCAATAAGGGATTTTTCAGGTTGGATTAATTTTTTGAAAAGTGTCAAAACAATGATCTTGTAAATTGTATTTCAAGAGGCCTACCAGGTTTTGGACAAACATGTTTACCTTTTCTTTCTCTAGTATCTTGATAGGGCATCGACTACCCAAACCTCTCCATATTTGAAAGAATGGAATGAAGTTCTTTCTAGTGTTTTATTGGGTAGTTGTACATAAACTGGCAATGGTAATGTTGGTGTCGATGTTATAAGAATAATTGTCTACAAATTTTTTAGCAAGTTCATCCAATGACTTTATTTCTTTAGATAAGGTGGAAAACCATTCTAGTGCAAGACCTGTGAGGCTCCTAGGAAAGAGTCTCATCAAATAGGTATGTTTGTATGCAATATCCATGCAACTAGTTATAAATTCCCTTATGTGCTCAATGGGGTTAGTCTTTCCTTTGTATTTGGAAAATTTCGGTACCACATACCCTGGAGGGAATGGTGGCATGTGTAAGTTCATGTCAAATGGTTATGGACATAAATCATAAGATGTGTGTGTCTTCTTGTTGGACAATTGCATGTTCTCCACTTGTTTTTGTAGGACAATGAGTTGAGCTGTGAGCGCATCCATTATAGGATTTTTTTGGTGTCACACATGTTGGTGATTGGTATCATATGACTCCCCACTTGTTGAGAAGGTATATTCTGACTTGGAATATGTTGATTTAAAGTGTACTACACATTTTGGTTTGGAATATATTGGTATTGAGTGTTTTGAGTGGGGGAATTCTGATGCGTGTTGATATGAGATGCATATGTAGGAATGTGTATGCCACCAATGTTAGATTATATCTATGAATTTTTTTCCCTGGCATGTTTTGATAACCAAATGGAGTCATGTGTTGACTTAATTGGTTGCCTTGTCTAGGTTGGTAAATGTGGCCATGTGGTATAGTCGTGTTTTTCCTTAGGGGAACATTAGTGTTCATATTGATTTGTGATGAGCTAGGGACATTGGATTAAGGCCCTTGAATTAAAACTCATCTTTTCTTCCTCCCAAATGGGTTTGATGAGTTTGTTCCCATGGAATTAGTTGAGGACCCAAATAAAAGATTCAATTATTTTTTTCCCATGGCACTAGATGAAGCTCCAAATAAAAGGTTTGATGAATTTGATCTCATTGTATTTATTGAATCCCCAAATGTAGTCCCAACAGTTAGTGATGGAATGGTTGATATTTGTGGGACCGATTGAGATATGGTATGTGCAATGGTTTATGTTCCCACAATGGATATTGTGTTGACTATGTTAGATGTGTTTTGAGGGGTGGTGCCACTGGAGGTAGTATTGATGGTGTTTGTTGCATTTTGTATTGCAGCACCATTGGAGGAATTGCATGTATTATGTTGTTGTGTTGATTGGGGTTGACTGGTTTGTGTATTAGGATCAGGAGAGGCTACCCTCAAGGTATTATTTTCAAATCCACGTGGAAGTTTATCCCCTTAGTCTAGAAGGATGGATAAGTATCTTTCTCTATCTTGCGAGAGTAATTCCTCTAGAAAGGAGTTCACTTCAAGATTTTGGTTGTCAACTTCTATTTCTTCCATAAATACTTGTTTGTTTTCATCTCTTGGTATAAATTGTTCAAAGGGATTGTGAGATGAGGAAGTTTCAAAGTTCATGCCATTGAAAGGATTGGTGAAAGATGCCCCCATGTCTATGTTTTTTTTCATGTCATTTGGAAAGTTGTAGGGGTTATTTCCTTGTCCAAAAGGGCCCATTTGTCTTCTTTTCCTTTGGATTCTAGTTTCAACCATAAAATTTTTGCTCAAATGAGGGAGGATGAAAATGATATGACACTATGTTTTTTGGATTTCTGGATAATAAGGAATGCAATAATGGAAATGGAAAGTGATAATGAAGACTAAAATGGATGAAGGAAGACTAAAGTGTTATAAGGTATGTAATGCAAAATTCAAGATCTAAAGAGACTTGAAGGTGCAATAAATTTTGGGTAGACTTAGGAAAGGTTTACTAACCATTCAAATCTTGGTCAATATCTCAATTTGGATTATCAAAGGACTTGTTTGGTAGGATTAAATAAAAATGACCAAATGGTAAAGTGAGGTTTCCTAACTAGACTTTTCAGTTGGAAAGGTCCCACAAAAGGACAATGACTAAAGGAAATTATTTTGACTTAGTCCAATGATAAACTAATTTTGAAGGCAAATATTTTGCAAGGTTTGGAAAATTTTCCTATTCCAAAGACTGCAAAAATGAGGACCTAAAAACAGGTTTTTGAAAAATGATGGCTTCTAAAAATGAAACTAACAATTAGCAAAAATGGGCCTATAATGAAATGCAAGCTAAAAGATGCAAGAAACAAAAGATTTGAGAAATTCCTTATCTGGTTTTGAATAGTGGACGCTAGAAAAAGATGTTTGACAATAGATTGGAAAAGTTTGGTTTCAAGTTTTAAATAGTAACAATGTTTTTCCAAAGGATAGGCAATTGCTTTGTTTCAGGTAATAAATACATTGCAGGAAACAAATGCATCTCAATTTTAGAAAATGTGTTGTTTTAGGTAACAAATGTGTTTCAAAAAATCAAATGCGTTGCAGAATAGACAAATGTGTTGTTTTAATTAGAAAATTCAATTTAGCAGAGTGATTGCAGCTCACAAAGTCTCGAATGCGGTTCAAGATGTCGAATGCGTTGTGTAGAATTGAAAATGTGTTGCAGAGTGAACAAAAGTCTGATTTCTTGCAATTTTGGTAGATTTTTAGGATTGTTTCAGTTTCAGAGCATTTTTCCAGATTTGTGAAGGATTTTTATTTACATTAATTATTTCAGAAAACACTTGGAAAATACATGGTTTTGTCTTTGTTTGAAACAAGCACAATGAATAAAAGCACAATCCTAGGTTAGGAAAAAACTATATTCATTAGATTCCATGCAGATTTTACTCCAATCGCACTTATTCATAGTGAGTAACTTAGAAGCTTGGCCACACTGGCTCCCCCAACATGACACTCACTTCTTAGATCAACCAAGCTTCAAACCCTTATGAATCTCCCATGAAAGGATTTTCACCTCTACTAAGAACTGGGAGAACGTGGATGCCTTGGCAATGATCATTGCTACACCAATGAATAGAAAAGGTTTTTGGCAACTATACAAAAGGTTTTTAGTTCAAGCACCCATTTGAGTGGCCATGCATGAGGCAATATTAGCTCTGATGAGGAGGAATTTAAGCTTGAAGAGGTTACACTCAACAGGGTTTTGAGAAATTCACTTGTGTTTGTGACATATCCGCACTTGTAATTCTAAGTTTTCCATTAAGATTTGAATTTGTATACTGGTCGGGAGTAGTTGAGCTAAAGAGCTTCATTGCTAGCTTGAGTCACCTTGGGGTGATTGATTTTTCCCAACAAGGAAGGTCTAATTCCCAGAGTCAATAACAGTTTCTCTTGCATCCAAGATCGCACAAGTGTGTAAGGGGAGAGGATACTTCTATTATTGAATCGGTGTTACATAATTTGGAGATATTTGTTCATTTTAATTATCCAAATGGTAATGTGAGGCAAACACATGAAACTCGTTGTTCATTTTAAACCCAACTAAGTGTGATACAAATAATGTTCATTTTAAGCCCATGTCATGAAAATGCATGTAATTTTAGCCTCAATGATTTTCAATGCAAGATTTTGTTCATTTTAAGCCCATGTCATGAAAATACATGTAAATTTTAGCCTCAATGAGTTTCAATGCAAGATTGTGTTCATCTTAGGCCAATGTCATGAAAATGAATGTAAATTTTAGCCTCAATGAGTTTTAATGCAAGATTGTGTTCATTTTAGGCCCATGAGTGTGTATGCATGTTCATTTTAACCAATGAAATGTGAATGCAAGTTTTTGTTTGATTGGTTTAAGATTGTAAAATGAATTAAAAACAAATCAAGAAACAAAGGTTAGACTCCTTTTCCAGCTTGCCACATGTTCCAAATAGAGTATTCATAACCCCAAAAATCTCTAAGCTACTTAAACAATCAAGAGAAAATATGGAAATTGAGAAAATATCAAATGTGGCTCTATGTACCTGTACCTACAAAAAACATGAAAAAACTATATGGAAATCTTCAAAAATGAGCGTTTTGACATCGAGTTCACCAATGTAACTTAGGGAAAATATCAAGTTAACATAATCAAGCATAAACAACATAAACCCAAGTAAAACAATGAAGAACAAAGGAGTTAGAATGCATGAAAATAAATAACAATGTTATCAAATGTCTTCAACCTCCATGAATCACCTTCATTGTACCTTCTCCATTTTTTGCAAGTAGATAATTGCCCTCAAATTTTATTTTGAGCAACGTATGACTATGACAATGTCCGAAAAGATACACAATGCAAGTATCCAACTATGGAGCAAGCTTAAAGTATGTATAAATTAGCCAAAACACGAAAATATCTAAAGCATGAAGTCAAGAGATTAAGAGATGTCAAAATGAGGCCAAATTTGCCTTTTTATAGAATAAGCCAATTTTGGATTAACAATCAAGATTGTTATTTGAGAAATGCCCTAAGATCAATGGCTGAGATTAAATGTGACAATTAGCAATTAGGGTTAGGGAAACATTAGGGTAAAATTTTAAATGAAGGACTGAGATTTATTTTTAGAAAAATAAAATCTAGAGAATCAAATAATGATTTAAAATTATTTGATTTAGAGATTGAGTTTTCTTTTTGAATTAAAAATTAATTTAACTCAAAAGTGGTGGGGTCATGTGATAGTAAATAATGATCTTTAATTATTTACTTGGAGAAAAATTAGAAAGTGGACAATTTTAAATAAATGATTTTATTTAAAATTAGAAAAAGCCAAAGTGAATAATAATTAAACAAATTAGAGAGATGTATTTAATTATAGAAAGACATGAGTAATTAATAACACATTTAAATAAATAAAGAAAAAATATTTATATAAATAATCAAGTGGACAATTTTAAATAAATGATTTTATTTAAAATTAGAAAAAATCAAAGTGGATAATAATTAAATAAATCAAAGAGATTTATTTAATTATAGAAAGACATGGGAAATTAATGACGTATATAAATAAATAAAGTTTATTTATTTAAATAATCAAACCGATAATTTTAAATAAATGATTTTATTTAAAATTAGAAAAAACCAAAGTGGATAATAATTAAATAAATCAAAGAGATTTATTTAATTATAGAAAGACATTGGAAATTAATGATGTATTTAAATAAAAAAATAAATTTATTTATTTAAATAATCAAGTGGACAATTTTAAATAAATGATTTTATTTAAAATTAGAAAAATCCAAAGTGGATAATAATTAAATAAATCAAAGAGATTTATTTAATTATAAGAGGACATGAGAAATTAATGGCGTATTTAAATAAATAATCTAGTGGAAAATTTTAATTAAATAATTTTATTTAAAATTAGAAAAAGTCAAAGTGATTAATAATTAAATAAATCAAAGAGATTTATTTAATTATAAGAGGACATGAGAAATCAATGACATATTTAAATAAATAAATAAATTTTATTTATTTAAATAATTAGGAAGAAATAATGGACAAATAATAATTATATAAATTTAAGAATTTATTTAATTATGGAGGGAAATAGGAAATTAGCAATGTATTTAAATAAAATAAATATAATTTATTTATTTAAATAGTCATGAGGAATAAAAGACGTGAATTAATTAAATAATTAAGAATTATTTAATTAATGGTTGAATTTGGACCATAGGACATAATTAAATAAAGATGTTTGACATAGAAGAATGTGGTTCATGGGTCTATACCATTTTTTATGTCTCTACAAATGGATTTTTGTTAATTAGTTTATTAAATTAAATTATTATGCTATAATAAACCAAATGAGGAAAATAATATAATTCAAAAAGTTAAATATTTAAAAAGTTGATATTTTTGAGCAATTGTTAAAGCAATTAAAAATATAGAAAAATTTGAGTTTGATCACATGCATGACTCTGAACTATTTGCTAAATGGAAACTTGTCATTTTAAGTGGATATTGCTTGATTTTTACTTTCGAAAAAGGAATGGCTTTTCGAATTTTTAATAATGTGAAGTTTGAGAAGAAAAGAGGGATTTGATTTTTGGTTTTGGAACGAAAATTTCTATCTCTAACAATTTTCATCAAAATACAAATATTCAATTGAAAGTGGTTTTGGTAGTGAATTTTTTTTTGAAGGTTGTTCAAGGATTTGGAGAAAAGGTTTGTTGCTGCGATAGAGTTATTCTTGGCACTTCTCTTCCATCTTCGAAGCGTTGGATCTCAGGTTGGCATCGTTTTTACTCTTGTTTCATTTATCCATTTATTGCAAACAATCTCTCTTTCTCTTTTCTATTGAAAATGATTGTTTTCTACATGATATTTTACTTCTAATTGCAACCAATCACCATTACATGCTTGCTTCGAAACATCCCTACATTTGTTTCTTTATTGATTTGTGAAGGAATGTGTGGGAGTCGAATCCCCTATAATGTGTGTTTGCTTTAATGTTTTTATAACATTTAGTTATACCATATTATACTTGTAACATTCTAATTAACGAGTCTAAGTTATTCTCTTCCCATAATCATTTCCTTAGCTTCACTTTAAACTGCCATTTGCTTGGGTCGAAATAATGAGGAAGCTAGTATTGGTCGTAAGTTAAGTATTTTACATATATATCCTGTGATCATTGCATCCTTTAGAGCGCACCTCATGGCAGCATTTTCTTCAAATAGTCTTCTTCTCATTATGGTGATTTGATTCCAATAGATCTAGCTTATTACTTGTGTTAATAGTGATAGCTATGATAATTGCTTGTAATATTATTCACTCATTGAGTTTGTGTTCATTGAAACTGGTGTTAGGCTGTAAATTGATTTCCCTAATTCATAGCATGTACTTTTTGGCCGCATTCCTCCTCTTGAGTTATTGGTGGTGCTGCTATTATCTTTGAATCGGTACCATGTATACATGGTATTTGTGTTACCAATCGATTCTCTCTCTCTAAATTGATGTATTTAAGTATCATATGTTTTATGATTGCTAGGAGTTTATTGCATTTGTTTCATTGAATGGAAACTGTGCAAGTTTAACCCTTTATCGGCTTTGCCTAGCCATGACTTGTATTAGCCTATTCATTGTTTTTATTTTGGAATATATATATATTATATATTTATATTAGTGGGTATAGTTGTTGTTTGATGATTTTCTAATATGGCGTTTGATTGTCTATGATTTATGTTATGCTCGCCATTCAATGGAAATTAGCTTACATGTTTTATATTGTGGCATTCGATTCTTTTATTACAATATATATATATATATATAAATATACATATATATGTAAGAGAGGGGGACCAACCACTGCAAGGCTCTAGGTCAGGAAAGAATGAGAGTAGTATGGATGTCCTAACTTACCTCATTTTAAATAAGTGTTAGGATAGGCGGGATGAGAATGATGAGGACTGTGGGGTCCTTCGATCACTCTGCAAACCCGAGAGTTGAAAGGAGACTAGGCGAGTTGGTTTTTAGGGTCGAATCTATATCTCAGATAGCTCTCTCTGAGTGGAAAAAAGTGTGGTTCTAGGATAATAGTGTGGCGCATTGGCATCTCTCAGGTGCATTGGCATCCATATGGCCAGAAAAATAGGGAGACAAGGTCTAACCTCTAAGCAATGGACTTGACAGCCTAGTTAAGAGTCCATAAAGGTGCATAATAATACTATGAAATATGAAACATAAAGATGAATGTGATAAAGGAAATATATTACCACAAGTGTGACAAAGATGATCTCACACAATAACATTTTTTGCCAGCTTACTCCAAGATCTCTCCGCCTATACACATAAAAGAGGGAAAATGGTGGGGTTTTGTTTTTCCTCAGTCAGACCCCTATTTTTGTGTTTCCACCTCCACGGACAATCAAGTTTGTAATGATATGGAAATAATGTGATAAAGAAGGATATACAAGAAAAGTACACAAAACACTACAAAATAGTAATGTGATAACTCAATCAAGTAATAAAGAAGATGAATGATGAGATTACCACCTCTGCCCAAAGCACTCAAGGCTAGTGGAGGAGAAAATGAGAGGAAATAAAGCCTCTGTTACAATGGATTAATCCTACACTTTCTTTATTGAAGTGATGGAGTGAAGTAATTATTGCTATGGAATGTGAAATGTTTTTGTAATTCTTGAGGATGAGTGAATGAATGGTCAAGAGATGGTGTAAGCTTCGACTAGAGATGAAAATGAATGAATGAAAAGTGAATATGAAGAAAGGAGGTCAATAAATGGCCATATTTAGGTTAGCCAAGTGAAGGGAGGTGTTACACTTGGACTTCTAGTATGAAGTGTAACATCTCTGCAAACTCCAATTGTAGGAATCTACCAGGGATGTAAGCACATCGTGCGAACTTCTACACATTGCACAAGTGTCCCTGATAGAAATGCCTCCACCAACATGAAAAATAGGTGCCAAGTGGAAGAAGAACAGTGGGCTTATGTGGAATTAAGTCTCTGAATTTGGTTTTCTAAAGTGGAGAGGGGTAAAAGGGGAATTTGCATTAGGGGTGAAAATTCACCCCTATACATTTTCCCCCCACTTTAGCGAGCATGAATACTGATGAGTGTTTTAGTAAAGTAGGTCAAAGAAGTAGTAAGGTTATAAAAGTATACTTGAACCATCGAGGAAGCAGAGCATGGTCTGGTGAACCTAAAAGTGTAAGATAGGCAAAGGACTTCATAGCTCCGTAGAACTATAAAGTTCAAGAAAGAAAGTGCCTTACATGCTTATAGACCTACAAGGGAGGTATCCTTAAAGATATCTCACATGAAGAAAACTATGAAGAATAGCTTATAGACCCACAAATTTGCAAGGAAGAGGTATTCCCCAAGAAATATCACATGAGGGAGACTGAGCAAAGGGGATTCCATAGAGTCAAGAACGGAAACATATTTAGCCACAGATAGAACATGCCAGCAAGTGGTCGCGCAAGCAAGTGAACGGATAGTTACACAGACCATCACCAAGTTGTAAGAATTTCAAAGGGCTCCCTCAGGAACCCTTCAAAAGGAAGAGGGGTCCACTCAAGGGACGTTATATTTGAAAATAAAATTCTAGTCAAGCTACCCCCAAGCTAGACACAAGGATGTGAAGTGGGTCTAGTCAGGATGCCCCCAGGCTAGACACAAAGACAATAAATAGGTCTAGTCGAGCTGCCCCTAGGCTATACTTTAAGATGTGAAACCGGTCTATTCAAACTACCCCTGAACTAGACACCAAGATGTAAAGGATTTTTGAGGGGATCCCTTGGGAACCCAAATCGAAAAGAAAAGATCCACTCAAGGGAAGCACCATTTAAAAGCCAATGCATTCTTTCTCAAATTGATTTATCATCAATGAATCCTTTTGAAATATGTTCACTTCATCAATACCCCCACACGAGGGGAAGACCAAAAGTGTTCCCATTTTAGAGGAAGGTTTCTAAGTCCTTTCTTTATGAACCCGTGATGAAGCAAACTTGTTCCATTAGGGTTTCAAGTTGAGAATGCAATTCTAGGAAAGAAGTGTGTGGAGGGTCTTTTAAGAAAATATTTGTTGGCAATGAATGCATTTTCTAAAGATCATGTAATGTAGAAGTGGCGTTGTCACATATAAGAGGGACAACTCAAGCAAAGAAGATAGAAAGATAAAGAGAAATAAAAAGAAAAGAGAACATGAATAAAGGACACAAGGGGATCTGGTTTTGCGGGGTCAGATGTACCTTTATTTATGAAGAGTAGGTAACTGCAGTGTGAGGTGAAAGATCATCAATCCCCAACCAGATCAGGAATAATGTACATAAGACAAAGTAAAAATAAAAATTGGCTCAACATGGAAGGAGGCCTAAATGCCCCTAAGGCTTTGCATCATCCCCAATTTGTCGAGTCAATAAAAAACATGGAAGAAAGATGATACAAATTAAAGAAGGTTTACAACACAAATGCCACACCTATGTACAAGCACCAAAAAGGGTGATGAGGTTCATCCAGGCACATATAGCATGATCATGGGGGAAGCGTATCACAACACACACACACACATCTAATCTAAAATTCAAGAAGAGGGTCTCCCCCTAACATTGTTCAACCAAGAGGTCATCAACTTTCCAATCTAGATCATCATAGGGGGAAGGATGATGAGCTTGAAATGGTGTAATATTAAGGGGAGGACCTTTCGACCCTCCCACAACAAGGGATAAGGAAGAAGGACCTATGAGGTCTCTGTTGCTCAACTATTGTGGGTCTAATGTCAACAACCTTGCAAAGATCGCTGACAAGGTTGAAACTTCATCCACCAAGTTAAACATACACTTAATATGAGTTTCATGTTTTATCTCTATAGACAGAGGGGTTTGCACTTGAAGTTCACCGTTAGGCTCACCGAGACATTCAGAAGTGGTGACAAACTCAAGAGAGGCTCAGACTGTTTTCGTTACTAGGATAGAACAAGTCAACATGGGACCACCTTTTAGAGAAGGTGGACTCCTCTTACATCCTATATTGTAGGAGGAGCCACTCTCTACCTTTTTCTTCATTGGATTAGGTGAACTCCTCACAAAAAAAGTGAGAAGGGAAGAGGGAGAGGAGGAAAGAACCACAACAGATACAAATGAAGTGATAATCATATCTACGGGTTTCAAAAAAGGCCAGACATCTGGAATGGATTTCAACAAAGGAAGCTTTATAGAAGGAGTAATGAACACTAGCACCTTTCCAGGTGCATGCATGCTCGCAACTAAATCTGGAAGCAATACAGAGCTGGTTTGGATAGCCATAGAAGGGAAGATAGAGGATGACATGGCAAGAGGTCCTAATATAGGAGTAGTGGTGCAGGAGCAGGCATAGGATACCTTAGGTAGCCTAGAAGGTCATGACTTGGCAATTTGTTTAGGCCAAACTCAGAAATATTTTCCTATTTCTTTATGTTTGTGCCTTAGTGGCATTTGAGTTCATGTATTGTGTTGGTAAAGGTCTTGTTGACCATTTGATAGGTTGAGGTTTTGGCTACAAGAAAGGCTTAAGACCTTTTTTTAGACCTATTTAGGTATTAAGTTTCCTAAATTTTGAAATAAGACTTATAGGAAGCCACAAGCGGCCAAGGAAGGGTTAAGGCCGAGCTTAACTACTTTTTTGACCCTATATAAGGGTGACCTCGACATGGAATTGAGGTTGGGAGATTTTACATTGGTTTGTAATTTTGAATTCAAAGTAAAAACAGTGGGTTCTTAATGTGAATTTCTGGTTTTGGTTCAAAAGAGAGCTTGAATGGATTGAATTTGATTCCTTAGGTGGTGTAGGATGTAATGTGAGTGTTAACTAAGCATTGTTTGGTAGTAGCTCAGATTCTTGATTCGGTTTCAAATTTTGTTTGTAGATAGTTTTGTTTTCTTTCATAGTTGCTGATCTGATAGACTGTTAGTTGAAAATGGAGGTTTAGATCACATTCCCTCTGTACATAATGTACGGCCTCTTGGGAATTGTGACTAGACTCCATGATTGTATATATGGTAGGTGTAGGAGTCTTTAACAGTTCAGGAAACACCATGGAAGTCTTCTCCTAGGCAAGGCAAGAAGTGTCCGGCTAGGAAAGACAAGGAGTGCATGGCACTTGATTTGTAGGGATGATCATTCCCTGTCAAGTCATGATGTGGAGAGGAAAACCAAATGCCTTGCAAATAACTAGCATGAAGGAGGAAGCTTCATCAATCAATTTGGTGAGAGAAACTCATGACAGTCTGTTGTGTGGTTAGGGAAAGGGCTCAAAAAGGCCAAATTTGCTAAATTGAAGGTCCAACTGGTGTACGGACAGTTGAGAGGTCAAGACCACCAAAATATTAAAGTGGTAGGCATGAGGACTAGGAACCCCCAAGAAAGATTTTGTGTTCTTTGGAAGACTTTGGAGTACTATCTTGTTTTCTCGGAGGAGGGCTAATTGGAGCTCCTAGGGCTAGTAGCCTTTTTAACCCTAAATGAGGGTTTGATGGAAGCAATGGGAAAATGAAGGAAGGTGGACCCTCAAGAAACATAATGTGATGGTGTGAACCTGTTAGAGACATCTCCACACCCCTGCAAGCTAAAATCTAGTATTGGGAGTAGGTTAGCCTTTAGGGTGGATTAAGGGCTAAGGGAAGAATTGCAAAGAAAGCACCAAGGCTGACTTGGTTGGAAGAATATGTGTTGGTAGATGGATTGGCAAGGAGAACCAGGGGAGCCTAGTCAAGAGGTAGGTCCTATAGGTTAAGGTGGTGAAGTGAGACACCA
The DNA here is from genome assembly GCA_007115665.2 of Sequoiadendron giganteum. Classification (NCBI taxonomy): domain Eukaryota; kingdom Viridiplantae; phylum Streptophyta; class Pinopsida; order Cupressales; family Cupressaceae; genus Sequoiadendron; species Sequoiadendron giganteum. The sequence goes on from CM021101.1 coordinate 359,036,993, forward strand.
TAGGGGTCTTCCAAGTAAGACCTAGAGCAGGAATCATGGAGTGATTCCTCCAACCCTCCCTATTAAGTAGTCTTCTCCTCTTCTTTCTTCTGTAAGGCGGATTGCTCAGCTAGAAGATCCTTTCACTGGCACTTATGCTCACACACAATGTGGTTTTTATGACTCTTCAAACTGGAAACCAATGGTTGTGAAGGAATAGAGGGTTCCTACTTAGCCATGGGAGTATCCTCCACAACTATTTCCAATAGAGAGACAAAATCCTAGATGGGATCAAGAGGGATAGGTAAGGAAATGGCAGGGGGAATATAATTCAGCACCTCGATAGCAGGCCTTTCTCATTCACTACTTTAGGAGCAGTGATGGTGGGAGGCCGCGAAGGCTAAGACATAGAGGATTCTCCTCAGGGGGATTTTTTCTACCATACAAAACATGCCTAGGCTCTGTGGGTAAGACATTAAGCTGAAATGTAGGACACTTAGCCTTTCACCAAATGAGCACCATGGTATCCTCTCACAGATGTGAGACAAAACTAGATGGTACCACAGTAGAGTGAGAAGAACCATTTCGTGGAACTGTAGAAGAGGAAGAAGGAGGATCTCAAGAATGAATCTCTTCTCTTCTACTTGCCTTGGTAGTATCACTGTCAACTTTTAGGCAAGCTCTATGCGAAACAACATAAGGAAAAGGAGGGTATCTTACTTTCAGCCTATAACATCCCTTCTTATAATTTTGATATGTGTAATATAGGAGGTCCTTCCTAGGTGGAAGATTAGCAATAAGTGTAGGCCAAAAGTAATCTAAGGTATAACTGCCACATGCAATCGGTGATCTATAACTAGTGTCATGGATAGTGTGTACCGAACCTCCATGAACGAATTTCAAACACATGTGCACAACTGAGGGAACTACACTCATAGCTACTAGCTAGGGGATACCTAGCTTCGCTCTGAAGAATTCAAAACCGAGTATGATGTCAAACTTAAGGTTCACAGATTTAGGTCCAACAAGGACCGATAGGACAATACTCCCTATAGGAGGTATGAAATTTTTTTCATGTGTGCAGACGGTACTCTCTAGTGCATCATATCCATCCTTATGCATTAATTTTATTAGCATGATCTCCTCAGTTATGATATTCACTTGAGATTTCAGATTAATGAGAACACCTACTACAGTATTCCCATTTATCCTTGCATGAATGTAAAGAGGATATGGTTCCCTATTAAAGCCCATCAGTAGGTCCTGTGAAGTGAAGGTTATACTAGTACCACTACTCACAGGTTGTGCAGAGGGGATAGGTTGATTCAAGAAAGAAGCCATCACACACATCAATAAGCACTTCTACAGAGCCTCCTAAAGGTTACAAGATAAGACAATGACCCAATTAAGGTTTCATTACACAATGCTTTCAGAACCTTCCAACTACGCCTACTAGGGGTCGTAGGCTGGGTTGCACGGTGAAAGCCTCACAACAATCACACCTACAATGCTCCTAGGATACAAGGAAAGGGACTTTTAGTATTGAAAAATGGAACCAAAATGGTTGACGTTAGGCTCACCAAAAATGTAAGAGGGGAACCAACCACTGCAAGGCCCCAGGTCATGAAAGGCTGAGAGTAGTATGGATGCCCTAACTTACCTCAATTTAAGGGAGTGTTTGGATAGGAAAGATGAGAATGATGAGGACTATGGGGTCCTTTGATCACTCTTCAAACCCAAGAGTTGAAAGGAGACTAGGCGAGTCGATTTTTAGGGTTGACTCTATATTTCAGATAGCTCACTGTCAAAGGACAAAAGCACAATTTTGGGATGACAACATGATGTGTTGGCATCTCTTAGGTGTGATGATGTCCTTAAGGACAAAAAACCAAGGAGACAAGGTCTGACTATTGGCTTATGTCTTTTTAGTGTTTTCATTGATGGCAACCTAAATCATACATCTATTCTATAGTATAATTTTGGTTTACACCTATAGAATAGAGTGAAGAATAGGGCATCCAGTTAAAGGCATAAATTTTGATTTGAATACCTCACCGGACTATTATTTTGAGTTGTGGATCTCTTAAGAAGGTTTGTTAATGTTTCTAATACCTTATTCAAGAAGTATATTTATGTTCATTCACTAGTATGTGATCTAAGAGATATGGTGCACTAATTTGTTTGTTATATGTACTAGAAGGCCGACTTGGAAAATATAGTAATTGCAGATGTAAAAGGAGTAATTAATTAATTTTTTTCATGCTTGATTATATTTTTTTGGGTCCTCTCTATGTCTTAACTGACTTTGGAAGATATGCATACAGAATTAGTGGTGGATCTAGTCGATATTTGAAAAGAACTTAATGTTTTATGAAGCCAGCATATGAATGATCAAATTCCTGATAGCGTATATATATGAGATTAGTTTTATCATTTTGAAGAAGAAAGAGGATGGAAAAGATATTGAATGTGTGGAATGTGAATTATATCAGCGTGTGGTGTAAAATTCAGTAGAGTAATGGTGTGAATTTATCTATGTGTGGTGCAAAGAGTAGAAAAGTGCAGAGCAAAGCAAAGTGAAGTGAAAAATCAGAAGAAGGATCCAGAATCTAATCTATGAGCTTCACCAAAACTGTAACCTGGCATGAATAGATGCTACTATCTAAGTTCATCCTTTGGATTGTTTTAATCTGAATTTTTTTAAGGTAGTGAGCCTTCCCTTTTGAGCAATGAGCTCTAGGCAGTGTGCCTGAATGCAAGTGCATTCTCTTTTGTAAAACTTTCATTTGAGTACTCAAATTGTTGATTAACCTCCACTGTGGTTTTTCCCCTAACAATTTTTCCACACAAAAATCCTTGTGTTATGGTGTTATGAATGTTTCCTTTGAATTCTTTCATCTTTCCTTTAAATGTAATGTCAAAATGATTTAAGTTTCAGATTAATAAAGTTAAGATTTTTTGAACACTGATTCACCCCCCCTCTAAGTGTTCCAGAGATTCCAACAATTGGTATCAGAGCATCTGGTTCCTCAGAAGAAGTTTAGTAGCTTGAGGTGGATCTTTGAATATGATGGACTCTGGTAGTCTTCAACAACAAATTTTAGTGGCACTTGATGATCTTGATCAGTCTAAAGAAGAAGTCCAAGAATTGAAAGAAAATCTTAGGGATGCTAATAAATTCATTCAAACATTGAAAGATCAAATTTTTAAATCCAGGGAGAAGAGAAAATATGAATGTGACTAGATACAACAACAAGAGAGTGAGAAAATGAGTGATTCTCACCTGAATCAAACCTTAAAGGAAATATCTTAATAATGTGAAAAGCTAGCCAAGGACAATGCTACCCTAAAGCATGAAATGGAATCTATGGTAATGAAGTTGACTAAAGAGATTGAAGAAAGGAAGAAGAATGAGGAGAATCTTGCTCAATCCTTAAAAGATAAATTTGATGAACACAAAAGAATAAATGAAGAGTTCACTCCATTGGAAAGAGAACTTTAATGATCCAAAAATAATGAAGAAGAATTTAGTAAAAAAATTGTTATTCTCAGAAATGAACTTACTACTACAAATGAATACAAGGAGAAGTTTAAGATCAATTCAGTTAAGCTTGATGAGATAACTCAAGGACAAAAGAGTGGAAATGATAAGAGGTCTTGGATATAAAAAAGGAGAAAGTTCCAGATTCAGGCAAAAGTATTTCAGACAAGGAAACTAGATGAATTAAGGTGGAAGGTATCCGATAAGACAACCTAATGCTCAAAAATTTAATGGATACTATTTATATTGTAATAAATTCAGCCATATGGCTACTTAGTGTAGAAGTAAAATGAAATCAAGAGATTCGTCATTTTCTGGTTAGTGTTTCAAATGCAAAAAGTTTGGTCATAAATCAATCAAATGCAAAAATGCGTCAAACTAGTCTATCAATAGAAAGAATGTTGAATGTTACACATGTGGATTTAGAAATATTACTAATCAATGCAGATCAAGAAGAAATCAATGGAATGATTGGTCTGGACAAGGAAATAATGTGTGCTTAAATTATGATAAATATGGTCACATTGCAAGATTCTATAGAAAAAAAAATGTGGATAGAAGAGGTCTGGTATAAAAGGCAGAAATATATAGGAAGATGACAAAGGAAAATGAAAAGTGACCACAGATGAGATGAAGAAGACATGGGTAATGAAGAATGAGTCTGATGCTGGAAATGGTTCTACACCATAACCTTCTTTTGGTAATTCTTCCAGTAATTGATTTCAGGCCATTGGCCTAACGAGAGTTTTTCAAGAAAATATTTCCTCCCCTGTCCATAGATGGTATCGGAACATGAAGGATGGTCACGAAGATGTATTTATGATATGCAGAGGTTTTGGAGAACTTTCACAAGAAAATTTAGAGAATTCATAGGTCCGCAAAAGAATTTTCTTGTCGTTGTCTGAGAAAACAGAGCACCCAAAAAACTTAGGGAAAACGCATTTATTACAAGTGTGTGAGCTATAAAATTCAAGTTGGAACCATCATTTGTCACTTGGCATCGAAGAAGGGAAGAAGGAGAGCACTTGGTAGAATAATTTTGAAGCAGTATAATCGATTCGTCAACAATTCTCAAAATGTATTAGGTATTTTAGTTTTTTACAAAATTTTCATATAATTTGGTGTGCGGTTGTTAAAACTAAGTGTGAAAGGAAAATGGAAAAAATCAAAGGTTAAATCATTTTGGATGAATACAACAGTGGAAAGATTAGGTCCATGAGAAATCTGTTATTGCCCAATGAATTGAAGCAATTAAGAGAAGCCAAACACATGAACCTGGATATTTAGAATGGGTTTATGTACTTTGAGAATGTGGAATTTGTTAAATTCATCTTGAGAAGATTGCATGGTGAGACTTTGACTCTGGAAAAACCCTAAATCATTTCGAAGGAAGAAATTGAGAATTTGACTGGATTATGCAAAGTTAGAGATATACCAAGGAAGAAATCCATCCAAACAAAGAAGTTGAAACCCTAACCAGAATAATCGGAGATCAAAGGGTATTGATAATTGCGAAAATCAAGAATCCTGTTACAAAGTACATTGCCAAGGGAATTTCACATAGTCTTTTTCAGAAACTGAAGAGAAACCTCGGTTGGCTTAGTCTACATTTCTCACAAGATGATAATTGAAGGTTAGGACTTTGACCTATGCAGATTGATAAAGGATCAGCTAATGGAGAATGTGCAACTAACAAAAGAGATAGGCTACCCTTTCAGGTTTGGTACTCTGATTATATGTTTAGTAATGTATTTCTTGAATTGTTTGACAAAGGTCGACAATGTGGTGTTGAAATAAAACGAATCGGTATGCAAATAAGTATACTCATATTCTAAGAGCTTGGCTAATTGGGATCAAGAATTTTAAAATTTCTTTAAGAATGGGCTTGGAGAGTGTGGCTTAGTCAATATTTCCCTTTTGGTAAGAACAATTGAAATTGTTTCCTCTTCTAGTGGCATGGAGAAAAAGCAGAAAAGAGAAAAAGAAATAGTTGAACATAGCCCTCTAGAATGCTAAATTCCTAGAATTGAAGGAAAAGGAAAAGAAAAGGAAATTGTGGATATTCCAGATGAAGAATCTTATGAAGAAACTAAGGAACCATAGGGAAATGAATCGAAACCATAAAAATATAGTGAGGAAGAAGATGGCCTGACAAAGGAGAAGCTACAACATCTTATTTAGGAAGAAGGTGGAATGCATAAAATCACTAAGTTATGGTTTGTTAGACCACCATATGATCAAGATATGATTTTGAGTGTACTAAATGTTCATGTTGAGCACTGCAAGATCAAATTGGAAAGTTTGCAGAAAATTCTACCCGAAGAAATGATTGAATGCAGTAAAGTAATAATGATCTCTGAGGATAAAGACAAAGAATAATGTGAAGTTATCTCTCATTTGAAGGAGCAGTTTAGGCTATCACTTACCAAAATGAAGAAGAAAATGAATGAGTTGAGGCAATGCATAAATTAAGCCAATAACATCTACAACTATTCCATCTGCTGGCTTCATGTTGTTGGTAAATACAAAGAGAAATTGGAGCAGATTGAAACAGAGTTGAATGACATTGGAAAAATCTTTTATATGTTTCAGGATCAGGATAAAACCATCAAGAAAAATATTTGGGAGCTATAGTCTGAACACACCAAAGATCAATTCACCAAGAACACACTTGTGGATACTTATTGGAAGGTAAAGGATCTAACCAAATGCAAATTGGAGCAAATGGTGGAGATACTAAGGAAAGGTGAGAAACTAGAGGAAGCAATTACAATTCCAGAATCTCTAACTAAAATTGTTAACAAAACATCCAAGAACAACAACTTGATCATTATCATTGGGATTATAATAGATGCTTGGAAGAATTTCCTTCCAAAAATGAAGAAAAAACATAAGATAATTTTCTAAAGTAACAGTTGCTTGTTTTCAAAACTGATTCAAAGTTTTGAAGTTTTGGTCAAAGGGGGAGAATTGTCGGTATATATATATTTTGAAGTTTTCGAGATTTTGAACACATGTTTTTTCTTTTTGACATATGGTTTCTATGCTTTGTCATTGATTTCAAAGGGGGAGACAGTGCAGTAAAAAATGTCTCATCAATCTTAGGGGGGGCTATGTTTTGAAATCTTTTGAAGCATGGGGAGAGATGGAGCAATAAATTTTGGTAGCGTACTTAAATGATTTTGACACTTAGTCATTTTTCACTGAGTGTTCCCATCAATGCCAAAGTGGGAGATTTTTGGATTATGGCTTGTAAGTGTTGTGATTGATGGAAACCTAAGTCATACATCCCATCTATAGTATAATTTTGGTTTACACCAGCATAATAGAGTGAAGAACAGGGCATCCGGTTAAAGGCATAAATGTTGATCTAAATACCTCACCAGACTATTATTTTGAGTTGTGGATCTCTTAGGAAGTTTTTTTAATGTTTCTAATACCTTACTCAAGAATTATATTGATGTGCATTCATTGGTATATGATCTAAGAGATTCGGTGCACTAATTTGTTGGTTATTTGTGCTAGAAGACCGACCTAGTGAATATAGTAATTGTGAATGTGTAAGGAGTAATTAATTAAATTTTTTCATGCTTGATTATGTTTGTTTGGGTCCTCTCTATGTATTAACCAAATTTGGAGGATATGAATAGATAATTAGTGGTGGATCTAGGCGACATTTCAAAAGAACTTAATGTTTTATGAAGCCGACATATGAATGATCAAATCCCTGGTAGCAGATATATATATGAGATCGGTTTTAGCATTTTGAAGAAGATTGAGGATAGCAAAGATAGTGAAAGTGTGGAATGTGAAGTATATTAGTGTGTGGTGTGAAATTCAGTAGAGTAATAGTGAAAATTAATTTATGTGTGATGTGAAGAGGAAAAAAGTGTAGAGTAGAGTGAAGTGAAAAATTAAAAGAAGCATCCAGAATCTAATCTATGAGCTTCACTGGAACTGTAACTTGGCATGAATAGATGCTACTATCTTAGTTCATCCTTTAGATGGTTTTAATCTAAAATTTTGTAAGGTAGTGAGCCTTCTCTTTTGAGCAGTGAGCTCAAGGTATTGTGGATGAATGCAAGCAAAACTTTTATTTGAGTGCTCAAATTATGGATTAACCTCCACCGTGGTTTTTCCCCTAACAGGGTTTCCACACAAAAATCATTGTGTTATGGTTTTATGAATGTTTCCTTTGAATGCTTGCATCTTTCCTTTAAATATAATGTTAGCATTGTTTAAGTTTCAGACTAATAAGGTTAAGATTTGTTGAACACCGATTCACCCCCCCCCTCTCTTTGTGTTCCATTGAGTCCATACTAACCTATAAGAAAAAACTTGACAACCTAGTTAAGAGTTCCTAAAGGTGTAGAATAACACTATGAAATATAAAAAATAAAGATGAATGTGATAAAGGAAGTATATTATTGCAAGTGTGAGTAAGACAATCTCACAAAATAACCTTTTCGCTAGCTTGCTCCAAGATCTCTCCACCTACACATAGAGAAGAGGGAAAATGTTGGGGGACTGTTTAGGGTCTACCTTAGTCAGACCCATGTTTTGGTGTTTCCACCTCCAGGAATAAATTTTTTTGGAACGATATGGAAATAATGCAATAAAGGAATTACAAGAAAACTACACAAAACATTACAAAATAGTAATGTGCTAACTCAACCAATTAATGGAGAAGATGAATGAGTACCTTACCACCTCTCTCCGAAATTCTCAAGGCTAGTGGAGGATAAAATAAGAGGAACTCAATCCTCTGCTACAATAGATTCATCCTACACTTTCTCTATTGAAGTGATGGAGTGAAGATATTGCTTCTATGGATTGCAAAATTTTGTTGTAATGCTTGAGGATGAGTAGATGAATGGTCAAGAGATGGTGTAAGCTTCAAGTAGAGATTAAAATGGATGAATTAAAAGTGAATATGAAGAAATGAGGTCAAGAAATGGCCATATTCAGGTCGGACAACTGAAGGGAGGTGTTACACTTTGACTTCCAGTAGGAAGTGTAACGTCTCTACAGACTCCAACCACAGGAATTTGCTAGAGATGTAAGCACACCGCATAGACATTTGTGCACCATGTGGGAATCCCTGATAGAAATGCCTCCACTGACATGCAAAATAGGTTCCAAGTGGATGAAGAATAGTGGGCTTATGTGGAATTAAGCCTCTCAATTTGGTTTTCTAAAGTGGAGAGGGGTAAAAGGGTAATTTGCATTAGGGGTGAAAATTTGCCCCTATACAATATATATGTGATAAGTTGTATTTTAAATTAGAAATGAAGGCTACTAATAGCACCAGCCAGTTAGCATAATAAATTAGAAATTTATATATATAAATATATATATAGTTACATATATATATAAGTATAGATATATATACATATATATATAAACATAAATAGATGTATGTAAATATATGTATATACCGATTTAGGTACATATGTATATTTGTATTTATAGACATATATATGTATATATATTCTTATATATATATTATATATATAGTGTAATATAATTGTGTATTATTAATATTTCATTCCAAATGAGTAATGAATTAATTAAGGTAGCTTTATAATTGTATTTACTTGTTATCACATAGATCCTTGTATATCAAGTATGCTAATTAAATTTGAAAGAAAGGATATTGAAGCGATTACATGAAGAAATTATTAGAATGGATTAAATTAATGTGTTTTTAACACAATGGCTATCTTACACTTGCATGTTCAATGTTTTTTCTTTTACATATTATGTTGAGATTATTGTTGCATTGTGAAATTGATTTGTATTATGTAAGTAAAAGTTGTGAGTAATATTATTGTTTAAGTGGGAATATTAATGTAAGTTGTCAAGGTAGCTTCTAGAGGCTTAGGGGGTCTTTGATTGACTTGGTTTTTTGTTTGTCCCTTTACATGGTTGGAATTCGTCTTGAGATGTCTTTGGGAGGGTTTAGCTAAGAACCGTGTATTCATCATTATGGTTGTTTTTTATGTGTGGGAGGGTTCATGCCTCGCCTTATGTGAACATTCTTGTGGTTTTATGACCTATACAAGTGGGCTTACCTATATGATGTGTGAGTCTTCTAGTGCTAGAAGGGGGAGTGGCTTTCAATGGGGGCCAAAACCCAAAGTGCTTAACCAGGATAACCTATTGGGAGTTTCTTAATCTACTCATAACATAATTAATGTATTAGGGGGTTGGGTAGATTCTCTCACTAATCAAGATAATATTTCCTCACTCATGGCTCAAGTGATTGTCTAGGATTGAGATGAGATGGGAAGTCCTAGAATGGCATTATCAACTACCTTGTCCTCATGAAAGGTGTGTTGATCCCGCATGATTTTGTATGGGGCCGATAATCAATAGAGGTGGCTAGGGTAACGTAAAATGGGGATTCGATAACCTAGGAAGGTTTGATAAGATAATCCATAACAAAATATGTGATGACACTCCTCCCAATAGCAACCTAGCATACCCTTTTCTTGTATTTTCCCCTTTATTGATTGCATACATTTGGAAGCTAAGTCACTAGTTTTGTGAAGTTCTGTGGTATTTTGTATGTTGTGTTGTGTTATCCTTTTTGTGTCATACTATTTTTCTCTTGACTACTTTGGTGGTGGGGCCTTATTTTCATCTCCTAGCACAAGGGGTGGACCTTAGGGTTCCACATGATTAGGTACAACGTGCTATGAACCTCATTGGGTTCTCAATTGATATTTGTGAGCATGGATGTTTTACCATATGCGGGGATTCCAAATCTTGTACTAGACTTGAAGATAGCATCGATGTTATGTAATGCAAGAATTTTATTTATATCTTATCATGTATTTAATGTATCATTCACGTTGTTATAAGGGAAGCTTGATGTAAACTTGTAAACTATGTAATGGTCTACCCCATGTATGGGAAGTTGTATATGTATTCATTGGTTCATTTTCTATGCTCTTAGATGTTGTTATATTTGTGGAAATATGTAAATATAATTCTTTTAATGTAGTGGATGTAAATGAATTCTTGTTATTAGCTATTTTACGATGTATGTTTGGATTGGACAGTTGTTATATTCATAATGCAGTCATGACACCCTAAAGGAGTGGCTTTCAATGGGGGTTGGAACCCAAACTGATTGGCTGGGATAACCCTTTGGGAGTTTCTTAATCTAGTGATAATATAATTAATGTATTAGGGGATTGGGTAGATTCTCTTACTAACCAGGATAATGTTGCCTCACTCATGGCTCAAATTTCCGTCTAGGCTTGAGATAAGATGGGAAGGCCTTTAATAGCATGTTCAACTACCTTGTCCTCATGAAAGGTATATTTACCTCACATGAGTTTGTATGTGGGTCGATAATCAGTAGAGGTGGCCAAGGTAACCCAAAATGAGGGTTTGGTAACCAAGGAAGGTTTGTCAGGATAACCCATAGAAAACTATGTGATGACACTCCTCTCGATAGTAACCTACCATACCATTGTCTTGTATTTTCCCCTTTGTTGATTGCATACCTCTTGAAGCTAAGTCACTAATTTTGTGAAGTCTTATGGTATTTTGTATGTCGCGTCATGTTAGCCTTTATTGTGTCATGCTACTGTTCACTTGAATGCTTTTATGGTGGGACCTTATTGTCATCTCCTAGCATAGGGGGTGGACCTTAGGGTTCCACATGGTTGGGTGGAACATGTTATGGACCCCATTTGGTTCCTAGTTGATGTTCGTGAGCATGTATGTTGTACCGCATGTAGATATTCAAGAGCTTGTACTAGACTTGAAGATAGCATTGATGTTATGTAATGCAAGAATTTTAGTTGTATCATATCATGCATTTAATGTATCATTCCTATTGTTATAAGGGAAGCTTGATGTAAAATTGGAAACAGTTTAATGATCTACCCCATGTATGGGAAATTGTATATGTATTCATTGGTTGGTATTATATGCTCTTGGATGGTGTATATGTGGAAATATCTAAATATAATTCTTTTAATGTACTAAAAGTAAATGAATTCTTGTTATTATCTATTTTACGATGTATGTTTGGTTTGGATAGTTGTTATATTCATAATGCAGTAATGACACCCTAAAGGACATAATTAGAGTATATGCATGTGAGTAGTTTGCATTCTATGTAATTGATAGTATAATTTGTATGTTGATGTATTCCTTTAAAAAAAATGTCATATTTGTTAGTTTATGTGTTGTCCTTTGGGGTTCCATGATGGGGCATTACATTATTTGTTAGTTACTTAATTGGATGAAAATTACAATTGAAGATAATAAATAATGGTAACAATAATTAATTAATAACTAAACAAAAAATAATAATTTTAAGATATTTGTAAAAATAATAATTAGTTTTTGAAAATTTTAATTAAAATAAACTAAAAATATCGAAACATCATCTTAACACTTTGAAAATAAAATAAATTAAATTAAAGGATAAATAATTTTTTAGTAGATAAAAATTAATTATTTTCTTTCAGCTTTATCTATTAAGAAAATAGACTAATAAAGTGACAAAATTATCTTTATTTTTAAAATAGATTTTTCAATCTCTATTTTTAACATAGTTTTTGAAATTATCTTGAATCAAATTTAAATAGTTATTTTTACTTTAAATATGATGTTTTATCCTTATATAACAATATTTTAATTAATCTAGCACTATTTTAAAAAATAAATATTGAAATGAAAGGAATAAAATAATATTTAATTAATTATCTATTTATCTTCAAACTTGTTTTAAATACTTAATATAAAGTTTTAAAACAAAAATTAATAATAAAATATTTAAAAGAAAACATTAAGGAATATTATAAATAGAGGAGAGAACAAAGAGAAAATGTAATAGATTTTTTTAGAGATTACAAGAGTTACTAAGAAGAATTGGTGAAAATACTATGGGGAATTGGAAAAGAAATTAGGAGCAAGAGAAAAATTAGACCATATCAAGAAGTAGCATTTTCTAGGTAAGTGGATTATATCTTACTATGGTGGTTATTATAAAATTTAAATGAGAAATCAATTAGATCTAAATAAAATTGGAGAGTTATAGATGTTTATTTATAATTTGATTTATTAGATTTTAATCTCAGTTTTATAATTTTATGAGCTTTTAATTAAAATATAATAGTCAAATATAATTAAAAATAAATAAACTAGAGTTAATTTTTTAATAGAATATTTTTTTTTGTGTAATTATATGAAACTTACATCTAATTTTTTATTTATATAAAAGTTGCAAATTTTAATAAATTTTATGTAAGAAAATAATTAAACATTTATTTAAGATTCTATAAATTTTTAATAAATTTTTGAAATAATAAAATTAGAAGAAATCAATATATAATTACATAAATATTGATTTGAATTTTTTATTTAAAAGAAATGAAAATGTTGTTTTTTAAAATCTATAATAAGTTTTTTATTTTACTTTAGTTAGTTTTATAAATTCTTATTCTATTGGATGGATAGATAATTACCTAAGTATACAATTGAATGGGCACTCAATAAGCTAAGAAAAATAACAACAAAAACTAGTAGTGATATTTTTAAGATATAATGGATGGATTGATACAAATATGACCTGTAGTGCCTAAATATTAAAACCTTGTTTGATTGGCTATTTGATAAATATTTGTACTTAAAGTTGTGGTTCTATTTCTAATTTATGTGTGGAATACAGTAATTAGTAATAATTTTCACCTTATCATTATTGGAACTCCCTTTGAATATTGCACACTTGGTATGAATGATTGAGTTAAACTAATCTTAATACTACAATTAATAGACTTCTTGAGTTTTGAGTTAAGTAAATATTTGAGCAAATAATTGTCATCATTGTCTTCCATTTCCTTAAAAACTTTTGATATTTCTTCACCTTTGAAGTAGAGTAGGATTTAGATTATAATTTGATATATTATGAATCAATAAAAACCAAACCCCTTGCATAAATATTCCACCTTGATCACTCAACTAGACAACATGTTTGTGACCCAACCACTAGGACCCTGGAAGCTGATTGATTATGAAATCAATTCTTTTTTAGGAGAGGTGAGGTGAGCTTCACCCTAATTTTCACTAGGAAGACAAAGTGTGATTTTGCTACAATAAACATCCTTGCCTTATAATTCTTCCTTCTCTTTTTCTACATATTATTCTTCTTGTGGGTGTGAAAAAACTATCTATGCCTCAATATTTGGATTTACCCTTATCAAATAGCTATAAAAAATTGATGGTAAATCATGTCCATGATTTTTAATCATACATTTCTTCTGAACTATTTACAGGTGTATTAGGTTCTTCTTCATTGCCCTTTTTACAACAATATTATTCTATCTTATTTTTTAGTCTTTCTCTCCTCCTTGTCATTGTTCATGTCAAATATATTTGATCTAGAAATAGTAGTATCACTTATTTCTTATTACATGCACTTTTCTATCTCTTAACAAATATCTATTTAAAACTTTCACTATTGTTTTATCTATAAGGGTTGTTGTGTTTTTGTTGAAGGTTACAAATTCTGGTAGCTTTGCGTCATCGATTTCCTTAAGTGTTCAAAATTATAAGTGTTAAATTCACTTTTTTTGGTCTATCCTATGATCATGTTAAAGGATTCAATTAGATAGATAATTTTTAGAAAATTCAATTTCTTCTTTCATTAATTCATATTCAACTACATTAAGCTAGTCAATTTCATCTTCCTAGTACTCCACAACACCTTCCTCATTAGAAAACTATTCCTCCTTTTCGATTGATAAGGAGAGTACACATTTAAGTAGATCATGTGGGAGATAAAAATATTGACACAATAATGAGATTTCCTATAATCATTATCACTTTGTAAATGATCTAGGTGTTGATGGTCAAAATAACACAATGACGTTTAAACATAATATTTCTACTGTATTTATCCTGAAAAAGACAATTGATCTAAAATCACCTATATTCAAAGGTCTTTGCACTTGGTCCTCAACTATGTTGTCATCATTCAGTGGTTCATGCAACTATAATGTTCAAGTGGCATTTTCTAGTAGAACAATACAAAATGGGTAATACAAAGTAATTTAACATGGGGGTTTTAAATAAACAGAAAAAGATTAATCAAATTTTTAGAACAAGAAGATATGAACAAAAATTTCTTTAAATATAGACATGCAATTCCTATCATGAGAATTTCATAATTAACTAAAACTGTAGAATGAAGTAATTCACAAAAAGATCATCAACTTACATCCATCCACAGTGCAGATTTAAGATACAAAACATCATTCCTCATAGCTTTTTTTTAGAATCAATTTTCAACCATAAAATATCTCAAGCTCATCACCAAAATTCATAGATCAATAAAAAAAACAAACATCATCCACAAATAACATAATAGATGGTTTTAAATTTGGTATCTTCTATTGATTTTCATTAATTAAGAGATATTTATACACAAAAAAATCCACTGGAATATGGAAAACCATTGTCTATCAACATTATCGTTAAACTAACAAACTTTTGGAAACTAACTATTTCTATTAAAAACTATAAAATGTTCAACTATTTGCATAAAGTTGTAAAAATGAAAGTATCTAGTATCAGGAAGAAAATATGACTTCAATTTTTTGGCCTTTACAATGAAGATAAATTTCTAACTTATAAAAATAATTAACATTAATTTATCCTACCAAAATCATGATCCACAAATTTGGGGCCCAAATCTACAATTATAGGGGGCACCTCTAGTTGAGTTTGAGTCTTTTCTTTGCTGAAATTCCTGAAGTTGGGAAGTATGCCTTATGCCAATTTGGTCAAAATTTGACTGGGAGTTACTACTTCATATGTTTTTTATTACTACGCCCAATATTTTGCTTGCCAAAATTGATTTGGAGCTATCTGTTCGTGGAAAAGTGATCTAGAGGTGTTTCTATCCACAAGGCACCTGGAACTGATTGAAATTTTTAACTTAATCCCTTTTCAAAAAATAGAACATTCATTTTCTCACTTAGATGATTTTAGCTACTTTATATGCTTTAACTTGTTTAAAATAATCATTAGCATTGTAGAAGATCTACTACAAGGTCTCATCTTCAAGCACATCTACCCACTCCACCCTGAACATCTCTCTTGCAAACTCTTTGGTGGTGGTAGTGTAAATATCATGCAACTGGGTAATATTCTAAGTAGTGTCTCGTACATAAAATTTGATGCCCATCATCTTGTCAAGAAGAGGCCCTTCATGATCATCTCCTTCCATAATCATTTTCTCCAACATGTTGTTCCATTAATCCTTCATTTCTTGTAAGGAAATCAAATAAGCATCTAGTGAAACCTCCTTACCAATTACTTTAGCAATAATCCCCTTAATCACCTTTCATTCGTCAGACAAGTCTTGTTGGGAATGTTGCAAAATTCTTCTATTCTCCATCATAAATTTTGTCTTGAAGATCAATATACTCATACATTTATCAAGATAACTAACATCTCGATCTTCCAAAATAGCATATTCAATTATATGTGGTTTGGATACCCTTTTCAGAATTGTCAACATTTGCATATAGTTTGCATATATATCTTCTTCTGCTCCAAGCTTCTTAACATATTTTTCCAAAGATTTGACTAGCTCATTTACCTCTTTATAAATTTTAGAACTAGTTATGAAAAGTTCCTCAATCTCCTTCTAAAGAAGGTCAACCCACTTATCCATCATTTGATATTTTCTCTTCATTTCAATAAGCTCATCCAACTCTTTACAGGTCATTAAAATATGAACTTCTAATGGTGTTGGTTATTTGGAAGTGGATGTAATCAATTCTTTCAAAAAAAAAATCATTTTCCATACCTGATCCTTGAGCTCATCCCTGGATTACTTGTCCTTGATCAATCTTCATTTGGTAATGTTAGCCACAATTTCAATGAATTTATCTATTGATTTCTTGTCTGCTTACCCAGATTAACAATGGTTACTTGATAATTTGAATCCTACAACTCCCTTTCATCTTTATTAGCCACTAGGGTTGCAATGTTAGCTACCAACTCTCCATCATCAATGAGCCTCATGCAATGAATGGATCAGGGCTTCATCTTAGGCTTCACTCTATCCACTTATTTTATCATGTCAACCCATGTTACTGATTGGGCCTGAAAATGTTGTCTTTTCCACAAATTTAATTTAAGACATGTAGGAGTAGTTGGCTAATTTGTTACCTGTTGAACACTAGGATACATTGACGAAGGAGATGTTGAAGAAATTGTTACCATTATTTGCTCAATAGAAATATTTTGTTTCTCTTTAGGTTCTTTTTGCAATCTCTCTTGCTCCATCTTCTCATTCTAAGATTTTGTTTTTGCTATCCTTTTCATCTCTTCATCTTTCTATGTAACTTCCTCTTTATCCCTTAATCTATGCTACTCCAACTCCATTGCATGATCTTCCTCTTTAGTTTCCTTGTCTTTTTCAGCTTTCTCTTGTTGTTCAAGCTCTTGTGCACAGACCTCTTCTTCAACTCACTTTTGGGCTCTTGTAACTTATTTTAGTTTAGTTTGTTTCTATGCTTCTATGACCTCTTTTTCCCAAGCTAGCTCTTCATCCTTCATTCTTTGTTGCTCTTCCTCCTCAGCTAGCTCTTTGACAGCTTGTCTTTGAGGACTTTCCAGTATTTATTTTTTCTCTTCCTTAGTCAAAGCATCTCTCATTTGGGCCTCATCCCAAAGACTTCCTTCCTAGAACCTAGTGCCCTCTTCTCCAACTTCTTCTTCATCCATCTCAAGATATTCTTCTCTTTCTTATTTTTCTTCATGAATTGGAGTTTCCATAGAGTTTTAGGGCATAGGTGACTCTGTCACATCAATTATAGAAGGCCTTTATTTTCAAATAGTTTTTGTTTTAGTAGTTAATGGTGCAGTGGGACGGGTATCCTCAATTTGCAAATGCACAGTAGAAGGACCTTTCTTAGTATTTTCTTCTCCAGGGTACACAACACGTAGGGGTGTAGCACCAAGACTTGAAATAACCCCTATAGCAGCAGCTCGATAAGTAACCTTAGCCTTTTCTAAAGCTTTATTGACCTTATTCATTAAAATTTCTTCCTCTATTAGGATAGGTTTTCCTATCTGTGTAGTAGTCTTCTTCAACCTCTTATATTCTTTTATTTCAGTGGTGGAAGTGGGTTCACTAATGGAATCCTTATTCATCGACGCCTTGACTCTTGGTTGCTTGAGATGAACACTAAGGGATTTAGGCTTCTATCAATAACTACCTATGAAACTTTATAGATATGGGTTTTCTCCTTCTCCATCCAATTTATTGGATCCAAATCCTTGGTGGCCACTTTATCCATTTCATACCGGGGATCAAGAGTGGTCCCGTCATCAGAATTATCTTCTGGTATTTCTTCTTTAACCGCAAATTCCTTCATTTGGGGAATATTCAACCTCTTGTACCCTCTTCTTCTGACTTCAAACTGATCTTGCAAATTTTCCCAAAAGTCATCAAGAAGTGACTGATGGAAGGGAAACTATGAACCAATAGACCTTTCATCTTCCCCTTAGGATCAAAATCATTCCTGGATGTATGAAGCTTAAAATTCATTTCCTAAAATTCCTTTTTTGTTGACTTGGCTATTATAGGAGAGGAACAAGAATAAAACCCCAATTGCATTCGGAATGAATGACATACAACCTTGTGCATTTCAAAAAACTTGGCATTCACCTCGGTTGCTTGATGAGAAAACTCCATGAAGATCCACCTATCACCACAACACCTTGGTAGTTTGAAAGGGTGATTTTCATACCCAAACAAACTGATATAAGTGGATTAGGGGTATTGGATAGACCGATATCCCCACTCTTCATTAAATTTCATTGCTTCCCATGACAACCTGAAGCCTTCAACTCCAGTTGATCATAGTTTTCCCACACTTTCTTCTGATATGGACCATAATCCATTGATCCCACAATAGTTAAGCTCATAAAATTTCCCATTCTTGTAGCACAATAGATTACATTTGAAGACAAATAAAATGTCTTGGTTTCCCTTACTGTAATCTTTTGATCATGGATGTTGTTTGAAATTATTTGTCCCAAATCCAAGTGTTGTGATCCATCTAGGATTAGTTGGATAAATGGAAACATCTAGTTCTCAAAGGCACAAGAATCTTCTTTTCCCAATTCCGTAGCTAGAAACGTCATCAGGTCTCCAATATCATCAAAAAAATTAGACCTCTTGGGATTAGGTGGAAACTTCTTCAATGATTTCTTCACTATTTTTAGCCATCTCTTATTAATAAGCCTTTTGTTCCCATCCTCATCTGCTTCCCACCATTTTAGTGCATCAAATTCAGACATATGAAGGGAAAAGGAGGATGGATCTAATGACCCAATAGTGTGGAATACATTCCCTTGACACTAATGCAATAGGGGAGAAGAGCATAAACAGGTTCCAATAGCTTCAAAAACTACTTGAGATGAATACACCTAGTAAAATAGATAACATAAAATAGCATTCACAGATTGACACAAGATATACGTGGGGAAACATTTTCAGGTTAAAAACCCACCACACAAAGTCAAGACAATTGTATTCAAGTAATAAACCAATTACATACAATGTTCAGTCTTCTCTGATCAACTCACAAAAAATTCGTTCAAGTTTTTTTCTCACTATTACAAAAAAAATGTTAATTTTCTAACATACAATTTGAAGTTATTTCATGCAATGCTATAGTCGACTTACTAAGTGTAGACATGGAAAATGTACATTCTCGATCCGACACACTTGATCCTAATTACTAATGACATTTCCTCCTAAATCATACTCTCACCATTTCATCATATTTTGTCTCTTAAATTAATAAATCATTATTTATTAAGTCTTTCACCTCTGTTGATTAAATTAATCAGTGTAATTTAATTAACCTTACATCCCTGTTTAATTAAATAAAAGTTTATTTATTAAAATCCCTAAAGTCTTCTTGTTAAATTAAATAAATTAAACCTTATTTGATTTAATCTAATACTTCCCTCCTCAGTTAAATAAATCAAATCATTTATTTAATAAACCATTTCCTCTCAATTCTGATTTAAATTAATTCATCTATTTAAGTCTAAATTGTCACATCACCTAATTCTTCATTAAATTAATCAAAACATTGATTAAGTTAATCCTTCTCACTAAAATCCTCTAGAGAATGCAAGTTGCACAATAAATCAATTACTTTGATTTATTTAATTCTCTATTTTCTCTCAACATAGCATCAAAAGGGAATATTCTCTCTTTTGAATTCAAAAATACAAGTGGATGGGTACTTCCAACAAAGCATTCACTCCTCTTACATGTCCCTGTGCATTGAGCCAAGTGACATTAACTCCATTTCTTTTTCCCTCTCACATGTCACATTCAAAATTCAAATTTGAATCCAATGGCATTTATCATGCACATTGACCAAAATGTACTCATTCCTCAACCATTCACATCTTGACAAGTGGCACTTGGCCATTGGATGTTGAATGATCCCACATTCATCCAAATCCCTCATTCTTCAAATTTGAGAATCTATAAATGAGAGACTCTTCCTCTCATTCAAACATCCACATCTTGAGTAAACTTACTCTACTCAACTTCATCCTCAAAGCAAGATATTAGATAGGTTATTGCAGGTTTTCTCAAGAACACATCTTGGTCTTCATCAACAAAGTGGATCAATCGCTCATCAAATCATCAAAGCTTACAAAGGATTTTGGAAAGGGCCAATTGCAACACTTCATTGGCACCAACTCTCCTATGGGATCTCTAGTTTGCTCACTTAATTAGGATTTACATGCTTTTTTCGTATTTTATTCTTCATTTTTTCCTATTTTAAGTTTTGTAAATGGATTTCATGGGGAATCCTTGTTTTACCTTGCATATGATCTAATAACATGATTTTTGCTTTGTTTATGCAGGTATCAAATTGGGGTTCACATTTTGGCGCTAGAAGGAGGGAAAATCTCGAGTTCAAATCATGTTTTTTGTCAAAAATTTTGTTGTTTTTTTTTTGCAGGCTACAAGTATGCGACACTGTATTGCATCGCTTACACAGGTGCGACGCTATATTGCACTACCTAAAACTCAAACTCTGCCGCACCCACAAACTACACCCACCCAGAGAACCATGCGGCACTATTTAGCACTGCATCTATTCCAAATAGCACCACGCGGTGCTATTTAGCACTACATCTGTTCCAAACAACGTTGCAATTGCAAACAGCACCACATATGATTTTTTATTTTTTCACCCAATTTTAAAATGGCCGTATCTTGGTCATTTTTTAGTCTTTTTTCGAAGATTTTTTTTCGAAATGGGGTATAATTTCATAAGCTATCCAATGGTGTAGGTGTTTCTCAACTTTCATACAGTTAAAATTTTCAAACTTTCACCTAATGTCAAAACACCATGAAACTTGGTCTAAGTTTTAGGGTTTATATGCTTAATATTTTATCTAACCCTCATATCTTCTTATTTATTGATTTTATATAAAATTTCAAGCTTGTATTGAAAGTTTTAAAGGATCATGGAGCATGGAAATGAAAGAATAAAAAATTATCACATGATTGTAACAAGTGTTTTTTAACACTTTAGGAGAAATTATAATCCCTTTCCAAGGATTTGTTTACTTTCATGCTCTTAGGACACTAAAATTTCTTTTGGATTTAAAAAGAACAATACAAATTTTGTTTTCAAATTTTGCAAACAAAAGGGTTAAAAAGAACCTTAGACAAACATACTAGATTTTGTTTAAAAGGTAACAATTGAACAAAGCAAACTCACACTTCATTTTGGTGCTTAAAAAGAAGTCATCATTTCTTTGAGGTTAAAATGAACAAATGTTTTCCATGTTTTTCAATCCTTTTCACAAGTTAATATTATCTAAAATTTGTATGCGCTTCTCTCGCGCTTCATTGTGATTTTGAGAATCAAAAACATTTTAGTAATATTAGGTTGTTAAAAAGATTGCCTCCATATTTCAATTTGCGCACTAAAAATTGAACAAAACATGCGAGTGTGAGCACGACATATTGCGGAGGTTCTCCCCTTTGTTTTTCAATGAAGGTTGTGTGAACGATGAAATATGTTAGCTCGCTTCTTTTTATCTTAGAGGGCCTGCCTTGTGGGAAAAATTAATCACCCAAGGGAATGACCCAACCGGGAACATGCTAAAGCCAAGCGACTTCCACCCGGGATATAAGTGTGGATATTGGAACAAAGGCCAATATCATGAGGATTATTCCGATGAGATGGACAACAATGGACTCTTGCCGATGTTGGATAATCCCCTATGAATAGAATGCCTGAATTAGAACCCTTTGTTTAGAAAAAGGCCAAAACCTTGTCTCTCTTGTTGGTGCAAAATGTCATGTCCTTTGAAGCCGCCCCATGTTATATATGTGGTCTTGTTGTGGAAATGGAAATAATGCCATGGGAGATTCATGGGTACTAATGCTTGGATGACCTGAATAAGTGAGTGTCGTGGAGGGGAGCCAGTGTGGTCAAGCATTTATCCATTCACACAAGATATGCGCAGCTAGATTTATCCAAGTGGGAACCTAACAAGATATTACCTCATCATCCTAGGATTGTAAAAATGCTTGAAAGAAAGGAACACATTGCTTGGCTCTCAAGAAACGCTTGAAACAAACATTCACAAAACCTTCAAATTTCAAACCCCTTGTGAGAAACAAATACTCTTGATGAATTTAGACAATCTTGCTTTCCCTAGGGATCACATTCCTAGAGGTTTCTAAGTGCACAAATTCTACCATCATTTGTTTCCAACAAGGTTAAACATAAGGAACTTTTGCCCTATTTTTCTCGATTTCCACACAATGGACCTTATGGGATGAAAATGAAAATGGGACATTAGACACAGTTTGAAAAGAATAATCAAGAAAGTGCTTGTGGTAAAAAGAACCAAATCTAAAAAAGATAATAGACAATTGAACCACACATGTGTTTGGTCCCTTTTGAGTCATTTGGTTTTCATTCAAATATTCATCTTTTGGTTTGAATTACTCCTAGGGAAAAACACGTTCTTCATTACCTTGGTCTTGTAAGTAAGTCCTCATAGGGTCATTTAGGATCAAAATCATCACTTCACCCATATCTCAAACATCAATCAAATTTCCATCTCACCAGCAACTTTTGGAACCCTGGAAACATCACTTATGCTAGACTTTTGGAAAATCAAAATCACCTTGTTTGACTTAGTGCACCTAGTCAAGTTATCAATCTTCTTGAACAAATTTTCCTCTAGCATAATGCAACTTCCTGAGGTCTACTAGTTCATGATCACTTTCATTGGCTTAACACACTTAGCCAATTCATTCTCTTATGCGATTTTTCCCTAGGATAACACAACTTCCTAGGGTTCACAAGTTTACCATCATCTTGTTTGGCTTAACACACCTAGTCAAACAAATTCCTAAAGTCTAGCATTGATCCAAAGTTCCTAAACGTTCAAACACCCATATCATAATTCCCTTTCATCCTTCATCTCATCTTTGGTCCTAAACACCTTAGAGTTTCACTCTCGCAACAAGGTCAAAACACAAAAGGAACATGGAATATAAACTTGATCCATTCATCATGAGTAATCCAATTCAACCAAACTATCCAAGTCTTGCAATGCCAATTGATTATCAAAACTTACATTTATACATGGCATCATCATTGTGTCCAAACATCAATGGTACAATGAATGTGAGTATGCCCAATCCAAAGTTTGGAACACCTTTCCCAATGGTAGATTTCAATATAAGTCCAAATTTGCAAATCTATCAACCAAATGCTCAATGCATGAGTTTTCCAAACAAAATTATCCCACCAAATCCATACATGCCAAGTACAACTTTACCAAACATGACCATTTCAAATCCACATCTTGAGTAAACTTACTCTACTCAACTTCATCCTCAAAGCAAGATATTAGATAGGTTATTGCAGGTTTTCTCAAGAACACATCTTGTTCTTCATCAATAAAGTGGATCAATCACTCATCAAATTATCAAAGCTTACAAAGGAGTTGGGAAAGGGCCAATTGCAACACTTCATTGGCACCAACTCCCCCATGGGATCTCTAGTTTTCTCACTTAATTAGGATTTACATGATTTTTTGTATTTTATTCTTCATTTTTCTTATTTTAAATTTTGTAAATGGATTTCATGGGGAATCCTTGTTTTACCTTGCATATGATCTAATAACATGTTTGTTTGCTTTGTTTATGCAGGTATCAAATTGGGGTTCATATTTTTGGGGTTCACATTTTGGTGCTAGAAGGAGGGAAAATCTCGAATTCAAATCATATTTTTTTGAAAAATTTCGCTGTTTTTCTATTTTTTTTGCAAGTTACAGGTCCGTGACGCTATATTGCACCGCATTTGTAGGTGTGGTGCTATATTGCACCGCCATAGTTCAAACTCTGTCACACTTGCGCTCACTATTTTTTGCAGAGCGCCGCACTCAGAGAACCACATGGTGCTATATTGCACCGCACCTATTCCAAAGAGCACCATGCGGTGCTATATAGCACCACACTTGCAAACAGCGCTGCTCCCAAAGGGTGCCGCATATGATTTTTTATTTTTTCACCCGATTTTAAAATGGTTGTATTTTGGTCATTTTTTAGTCTTTTTCGAATCTTTTTTTTTTGAAATGGGGTAGAATTTCATAATATATCTAATGGTGTAGGTTTTTCTCAACTTTGATAGAGTTAAAATTTTCAAACTTTCACCTAATGTCAAAACACCATGAAACTTGGTCTAAGTTTTAGGGTTTATATGCTTAATATTTTATCTAACCCTCATATCTTCTTATTTCTTGATTTTATATAACATTTGAAGCTTTTATTGCAGGTTTTAAAGGATCATGGAGCATGGAAATGAAAGAATAAAAAATTATCACATGATTGTAACAAGTGTTTTTTAACACTTTGGGAGAAATTATAATCCCTTTCCAAGGATTTGTTTACTTTCATGCTCTTAGGACACTAAAATTTCTTTTGGGATTTAAAAAGAACAATACAAATGTTGCTTTCAAATTTTTCAAACAAAAAGATTAAAAAGAACTTTAGACAAATACACTAGATTTTGTTTAAAGGATTAAAAAATTGAACAAGGCAAACTCACACTTCATTTGGTGCTTAAAAAGAAGTCATTATTGCTTTGAGGATTAAAATGAACAAGTGTCTTTTATGTTTTGCAAACTTTTTCACAAATTAACATCATTAAAATGTGTATGTGCTTCTCTCACGCTTTATAGCGATCTTGAGAATCAAAAGCATTTTAGTGATATTAACTTGTCAAAAAGATTGCCTCCACATTTCGATTTGGGCACTTAAAATTGAACAAAGCATGCAAGTGTGAGCACAACATATTGTGGAGGTTTTCCCCTTTTTTTTTCAACAAAGGTTGTGTAAACGATGTTATATGTTAGCTCGCTATTGTTTATTTTAGAGGGTCTGCCTTGTGGGAAAAAGTAATCACCCAAGGGAACGACCCAATCGAGAACGCGCTAAAGCCAAGCGACTTCCACCCAGGATATAAGTGTGGATATTGGAAAAAAGGCCAATATCATGAGGATTATTCTGACGAGATGGATAGTAATGGACTCTCACCAATGTTGGATAATCCCCCATGAATGGAATGCCCGAATTAGAACCCCTTGTTTAGAAAAAGGTCAAAACCTTGTCTATCTTGTTGGTGCAAAAGGTTATGTCCTTTGAAGCCGCCCCACATTATACATGTGGTCTTGTTGTGGAAATGGAAAGTATGCCATGGGAGATTCATGGATACTAATGCTTGGCTGACCTGAATAAGTGAGTGTCGTGGAGGGGAGTTAGTGTGGTCAAGCATTTAGCCATTCACACAAGATATGCACAACTAGATTTATCCAAGTGGGAACCCAACAAGATATTGCCTCATCATCCTAGGAGTGTAAAAAGTGCTTGGAAGAAATACATTTTTCGATCTTGAAAACTTTTGCAAAAGAAACATTCACAAGACCTTCAAATTTCAAACCCCTTTGAGGAGACAAATACCTTTGATGAATTTAAGCACTCTTGCTTTCCCTAGGGATTCTATCCTTAGAGGTTTCTAAGTGCTTGGATTCTATCATTATTTATTTTCAATAATGTTAAACAATAGGTAACCTTTGCCTTTGATTTCCTTGATTTCCACATAATACACTTTGTGGGATAGAAGAAAATTAGGGTATTGGACATTTAGTTTGAAACATAATCAAGAAAGTGTTTATGGTAAAAATTACCGAATCTAAACAAGATAAACAAATAATTGAACCACACATGTGCTTGTTCTCTTTTGAGTCTTATGGTTTTTATTCAAACATTGGTCTTTTGGTTTGAATTACTTCTAGGGAAAAGCATGTTCTTCATGACCTTGGTCTTGTAAGTAAGTCCTCTTAGGGTCATCTAGGATCAAAATCATCACTTCATCCATCTCTCAACCATTAAATCATTCAAAAGTCACCTCACCAACAGCTCTTGGAAACTTTGTAAACACCTGTTATGCTAAACTTGTAGGAAAAATCAAATCACTTTGTTTGACTTAACACAACTAGTCAAACCATCATCCTATACACAAGTTCTCTCTTGGATAATACAACTTCCTAGGGTTTACGAGTTCATCTTGTTTGGCTTAACACACTTAGCTAAATTATCAAATCATCACCTCATTTGACTTAACACACTTAGTCAAACTACCATCTTGTAGGAGTTCACTCTATGGATAACACAACTTCCTAGAGCTTTACGATTACATTCATCACTCCTGGTTGACTTAACACACCTAATCGAACCATCAATCCAATCAGGAATCAATCAAATCAAGTCCTAAAAGTTTAGCATTTCCTTCAAAGTTTCTTTAAGAGTTCCATTCATCCATATCGCTCATCTTTCGTTTATCTCATCCTCATCATCAGTTTGATCCTTCAATTATCCTAGTTCTTCACCTCTTTGAACCTAAGGTTTAGACTGATCTAAAGGATTAGAGGTTCATCTCTTACATTATTGAAAATTGATCTTCATTTTTTTGTTCAAACTCGATCTCAATACAAGAGGGACATGGAATATAAACTTGATCCATCCATCATGAGTAATCCAATTCAACCAAACTATCCAAGTCTCGCAATTCCAACTGATTATCAAAACTCACATTTAGACATGGCATCATTATCTTGTCCAAACTTGAAAAGTATAATGAATGTGAGTATGCCCAATGTAAAGTTTGAAACACCTTTCCCAATGATAGATTTAAATCCAAGTCCAAATTTGCAAATCTATCAACCAAACACTCAATGCATGAATTTTCCAAAAAACATTATCCCACCAAATCCATACATTCCAAAGACAAGTTTGTCAAACATGACCATTTCAAATCTGCACTTGGTGAACTTTGGGATAGATATGTTTGCAAATCCCCTTAATGTTGTTCAAAATCCAAGCAATATGTTGACGACTCTAGGTATTGATCCAAGTGAAGGTAACACCATGCAAAATCAAAGTTACCTAAATCAAGGCAATATGATTCTCAACCGCAACAATGTTGAAAGTCAACTTGTAATGCCAAATCAAAAAATCATACCAAATCATCCCATTTTTCCATTGGTATCACAACAGCAGGTGGCAACCATCCAAGCAATCCCAACAATGAAAATCATCCCCAACCCACCACCACCGCCACCGTCGTCGCCAAAACAAAACATGAAAAATTCATTCTTCATCATGTTGGAAGCCGCACAACAAGCTGCCCGCCAAAAGGCACTCCAAGCCCAACAAGCCACACAAGTTGCACAAGCTCAAGCCCAAGTGCAAGCACAAGCACAAGCACAGGAGCAAACACAATTTAGGGCATTATTGCAAGGAATCCATCAACAAGCAGCTCAACAGCAAACCCAACAACCAGCATTGTTGGTACAACAACAGCACAACCAACAAGCGTTTTTGACTCAACAACAAACACATGCCTTAATCCCACAATGGACCTTGCAACAAATTCCCATCATAATCATTAAAAATGATGATCAAGATCCTTCGACCAATGATAATGTTGAAAATGTCTCTACATCACCTAATGAGTTAGAGGACATATCTCAAGAATTCACTCCAAAGCATGATGA
Organism: Sequoiadendron giganteum; assembly: GCA_007115665.2. Taxonomy (NCBI): domain Eukaryota; kingdom Viridiplantae; phylum Streptophyta; class Pinopsida; order Cupressales; family Cupressaceae; genus Sequoiadendron; species Sequoiadendron giganteum. The sequence goes on from CM021101.1 coordinate 359,064,678, forward strand.
ACATCTTTCACCAAGGTCTAGAAATTATCCTTTCCAAAACATATGGACATCTTTTGACCTCATAACATCTGAGAAACTTCCTATGCCTACTGAAGATATCCAAGAAAGCAATCCATTTTTTGAAATTGACCCATGTCAAGAACTTGATCCAAAGCATGTCGAAAGCAATTCTAAAATCATTCAAGATCAAGAATTTTCATCTCCAAGCTACTACAATGATATAATGGACACTCTCCTATCCATACAAGATGACCACATCCATATAGCACATATTCCTCCATCTACCCACAAGATGCTTTCATTGGATGGACATGTAGATGATTTTCATTCAAAACAAGAATCTCGTACTCTTGACATCATTACCAAGGTACAAGAGTCTCCTACTCTTAACATTTGCACACATGATCAAAATATGGAAAATTTTGAAGACATAGCAGAAAGAATTCATGAAGAAGGTTTCTACATAAGTCGTGAATCAGAAACATCCTATGAAGTGAGTCATGAGGAAGACTTTTGTGTGGATAGTGAAGCATCAACACTTCTTGAAGAAGCACTACAATTTGATATCTCACAAGATCAAGCTAAAGATATCAATCAAGAAGTCATCCCCTATGTGGAGGATCTTATCAATGAAAGAGATATGACCTTTGAATGCCACAGAGCAGAGAAGGATTACCGCCTTGTTTCCAAGGTAAATCATATTCTATTGCAGAGAAATTTTTTCAACAAATGAATTATCAAGGTAGAGGATTAGGCCTACATGAACAAGGTATCCTAGAACCAGTGCAGATTGTTGTCAATCATAAGCATCAAGGCCTTGGTTATTAGGAAATCAAGGGATCTCAACATATTAGTAAAACTTTCACAAAACTGGGGGCAACTTCGTCTCAAGCAAACTTCAACATAGGGAGCACGAAGAATCCTTATGATGAAACCATTGCTAATACTAGAACCCGCCATGTCATGAATCTTCATCCACCCATCACCCCATCCACAAATTGGGACCAACATCAAAAGAAAGACTTGAATCGAAACATGAAGAATGTTATCAAGGCAAAAGAAGCTAAGAAGCATGAAGGAAAAATCAAATACCTATGGATACCAAAAATACAAAGAAAGATTATCCCTATCAAACTTTATCAGTCAAAGAAACTATGGGGAAAAATAAAAAAGGGAAAAGTATCCATCAAAGATGTCCAATAAAGCGGAAACATGCTTCTAAAGAAACATACAAAGTGTATCAAGCAGTTGGTCCTAAGTCCATGCACACTTCCATATCCATCCATTACTGCTCATCTTCCCAAGTTTGGAGAGTCAAAGGTTCCAAACTATCAACCAATCCATCTTTTATTCCTAAACACACTTTATCCACGCCTCCACACATGATATCCAATTCTCATATTAACCATGTGTTGGCAATGACCCTCAATCATAATGATATCAACAAAACAGATCAGGGATCTCAAAAGTTGCATTCAAGTGTATGTATCTTGGCAAAGAAACTTCTTCAAGAAGGATATTGATGGAACGTTATGATAGAAGCATCAAAATTAGCACCACCAGGTGGTTCAACATCATCTTAAAATCTCTCAAAAAATACAAAAAAATCAAAAATATAAAAATCCAAAAAAATTAGAAAAAGGATTGAAAACAATAAAGAGAAAAATTGTCCTCTAGCAGAAACTGCTTCGGTGGTGCTTTGGATAGGTACCATGAGGAAAACCTGGAAAATAGGTGTCATGTGTAGAATCAAGCATCTATGTGTGCCAGTTCAGAAGAAAGCATCTTATCACATCCATAATAAAGCCAACATAAATCTGTTCATCCATGAACCGTTGTCCAACACATTTCTATTTATCTACCTTATCTAGATCTTGATGAAGGTTTGGTAAAATGCTTTACACTTGTTTATGGTAGACATCTTGACATGGGTCATTTTCATTGATCCCATCCTACCCAATGCTATCTAAGCCTTGAAGCATTATCCGAATGAGCATTTCTCTATTTGAACACCCTTATCTTATCACAAGATAATCCATATTCATTCTATCCAAGCATCCACCCATGGCCTTTCAAACATTGCTAGACACAGGGAGAAGATATTTGCATCTTGCTTTGGGAATAAATCTTGATCTATATCCTCCTACTTATGTGGTGATCCGAACATTTGGTAAACATGAAATCAAATTGTTTAAAGCATTTGTGAGCCAAAAATCCAAATCACTAGCCCATGGCATATTTTGACAAGAAGACATTCCTTATCATGCTCTATCTTTTGTTGAACATCAATCCAAACAATTCATATCAATCACATGCACATCTGTGTCACATCAAATCATCAAAATAATTTTGTTCCAAATCAAGCTTCATCAATCTTGATCAATCGAATCCAATCAATCATCACCTTGTTTGACTTAACGCACTTAGTCAAACTATCATCTTGTGCATGAGTTTACTCAAGGATAACACAACTTCCTTGGGTTTACAAGTTCCTTATCATCTTGTTTGGCTTAACACACTTAGCCAAATTATCAAATCCATAATCACCTCATTTGGCTCAACACACTTAGTCAAACCATCCACTTTTGTACAAGTTTACTCTAGGATAACACAACTTCCTAGATTTTACAAGTGCATTATCACTTTTGTTTTGACTTAACACACTTAGTCAAACTATCAATCCATCAATCTGATTGATCAACATTAAGCTTGGTTTTCAACAAAATCTCAAAATAGAGCACTGATATCATCACATATCCATATCTGAATTGTCAAAATCATGCAAAAATCCAAAAACATGTCAAAATATCAGAAAATCTTCAAAAATTCATCATTGAGTCTTGTTAGTCTTTCACCTTGTCGAACTAAATTGTCTATGAGCTTGAACATAGGCAAGGTTGATCTTTGATCATCCCCCGAGACAGTTTGGGTCAGTCCTTAAGCGTTTGTCGCAATAAAATGGCAATCCATTTGTCCATCTTATCATTGAGTCAAGTCAGTCTGTTGTCATTCAAACTACGTGGTCTCTGCATGTATAACGTAGGCACGGCTAATCTATGGATCAGCTCCCGAGACCCCTAGGATAGGTCTTTAAGCTAGTTTGTTTGTCGTAAATCTTGAAAATACCAAAAACAACCTCAAAATATCTAAAAAACCCAAAATGGTGCATCCATCTCATCTTGCTTTCACCTGTGATTGTCATCACTCATAATAAAATCAATTGTCACTTTCACCCTTTGGTGAGTTAGTCAGAAACAAGTTTAGCAAGTTCCAAAGTGAATGCTTAATCGTAATAGTCTCAATCCCAAGTCAGTAAGCAAGCAAGTTGGTCAACTTGGAGTATCAATATCTTATCACCCAATCAATCCTACCAAAACCCTGATCACAACATGTCCTAGGATGAAGCTTTCCTATGATGGACATAAGTATCAGGTACCCCCCCAGTAGTTTAGGCTTGGCTAGCGGTACGAAGAACATTAGCTTGTTTGTTTACTTTATCTTGGTCTTTTTAGACTTATCTTATTTTGCACTCATTCCAAGGACCTCTCAATGATGCCTAAACAAAACAGGTCTAGAGAGAAAGGAATGGAGCAATGATCATTATCTTTTTTATCTTTTGTGCTTGTTGGATGTTCTTATAAAATAACTTGGCGAATACTTGCTTTGTTAGGTCCGTCCTAGCAAGGTTTCCGTATGTCAAGTGTGAACAAGAATACTCCTATCTAATTGTCGAGCCAGAGTCTATCACACTAAGTACAATGCCATCCTAGTCCTTTATACCTTGATGCATCGTACCTATGTGTGTTATCAAACATAAAGCAATTGGCCCTTTGAAAATCCCAACTCTTAGTAAGCAATACATCATCATCACATGTAATAATGTGAACTTGTGTGGATCCTCCTTCCATCCATCTTATTCTTCTTATTCTTCTATCTTTACTAACATTTCTATCTAAAATTGGTGTGTTGTATCAAAATATACATGAGGCTACCCATGGCCGATGACTATATATACATCATCAAAATTGTCTACATCAAATAAATTATCTTTTCTCCTCTGATCAATAGAACCACTCCTCTGGCATTTTATCGCGATCTCAATCTGAAAATCGTACATGTCCGCTCGATCTCTCGAGGGGGTAGTATACCAGCATAATCCTTCTCGCTGGGGAAATAGTGGGGCATTTGAAAAATTGAGAAAATTTTGAACTTTGATCACAACAGATTATTCTTTGAATCAATGCAACAAGTACATTGCTTCAAAGAGGGGCAAAATGTAGACATGGAAAATGTACATTCTCGATCCGACACACTTGATCCTGATTACTAATGACATTTCCTCCTAAATCATACTCTCACCATTTCATCATATTCTGTCTCTTAAATTAATAAATCATTATTTATTAAGTCTTTCACCTCTGTTGATTAAATTAATCAATTTAATCTAATTAACCTTACATCCCTGTTTAATTAAATAAAAGTTTATTTGATTAAAATCCCTAAAGTCTTCTTATTAAATTAAATAAATTAAACCTTATTTGATTTAATCTAATACTTCCCTCCTCAGTTAAATAAATCAAATCATTTATTTAATAAACCATTTCCTCTCAATTCTGATTTAAATTAATTCATCTATTTAAGTCTAAATTGTCACATCACCTAATTCTTCATTAAATTAATCAAAACATTGATTAAGTTAATCCTTCTCACTAAAATCCTCTAGAGAATGCAAGTTGCACAATAAATCAATTACTTTGATTTATTTAATTCTCTATTTTCTCTCAACATAGCATCAAAAGGGAATATTCTCTCTTTTGAATTCAAAAATACAAGTGGATGGGTACTTCCAACAAAGCATTCACTCCTCTTACATGTCCCTGTGCATTGAGCCAAGTGACATTAACTCCATTTCTTTTTCCCTCTCACATGTCACATTCAAAATTCAAATTTGAATCCAATGGCATTTATCATGCACATTGACCAAAATGTACTCATTCCTCAACCATTCACATCTTGACAAGTGGCACTTGGCCATTGGATGTTGAATGATCCCACATTCATCCAAATCCCTCATTCTTCAAATTTGAGAATCTATAAATGAGAGACTCTTCCTCTCATTCAAACATCCACATCTTGAGTAAACTTACTCTACTCAACTTCATCCTCAAAGCAAGATATTAGATAGGTTATTGCAGGTTTTCTCAAGAACACATCTTGGTCTTCATCAACAAAGTGGATCAATCGCTCATCAAATCATCAAAGCTTACAAAGGAGTTGGGAAAGGGCCAATTGCAACACTTCATTGGCACCAACTCCCCCATGGGATCTCTAGTTTGATCACTTAATTAGGATTTACATGCTTTTTCGTATTTTATTCTTCATTTTTTCCTATTTTAAGTTTTGTAAATGGATTTCATGGGGAATCCTTGTTTTACCTTGCATATGATGTAATAACATGTTTGTTTGCTTTGTTTATGCAAGTATCAAATTGGGGTTCACAAGAAGAATATTAGTAGATGGCAAAACAAGATTAAACATATGCTCCCTAAAACTAGTTAAAGCACTAGGCTTCTCTAATGCATGTGTGGAAGCTACCAAAATCATTATCAATAAGGCATATGATGATGAAGAGTGCTCTTCTATGGGCATCATCATACTCCCTATATGTGTGGGGCCAGTCATTATAGATACCATGTGGCAGGTCCTAGATCTTGAGCTACCTTACAACATCCTACTTGATCGACCTTAGATCAACGCCTTAAAGGCCGTACCATCCACTTACCACCAATTTCTGAAGTTTCCTTTTGATGGCACCAAAATTACCAGCCCCGGTGATCCTAACCCCTTCCAGTATTTTTCTAACTTGAGGGGCATTTCTAAACAAAAAGTGCCTATAAATCGTGAAGCTTTGACATCCTCTTCTTCCAAATACATTGACCCATCCAGACTTTCCAAACCAAGCACATCCACTCCTTCATTTTCCATTATACCATCCACGTCCACTCTTTCAACCACCATCGCACCATTTGATTCCACCACTCCAGGTGTCGATCTAGGCATTAAGTTCCAGGACGAAGGTTGTGGCACATAAAAATTACACATTTCCTACTACATCACTACCATACTCAAGTCTCCAAAAACTCATGGTAGTCCTTGTTTCTGAATGGAGCCGAAAGTGACCTTTAAAGTTCCTCCAAAAATGACCCTCACAAAATAGGGAAACATGAATGATGAATATATTGAAGATATTTTGGCTTTGATTTACAAAGACATAGAAGAATTACTTCCAGTTCTAGTTCAAATATATGGAAAAGGTGATGAAATGGTGAAGGCACAAGGTTATGATGGAACTAGTGGCCTTGGTAAGAACAAAAATGGATGAAGAGAACCTTTAATGCATTATAAGAGACCAAAGTATCTAGGGCTAGGGTTTGAGCTAATCGAAACTAATGATCGATGTACTAATGTACTTTTGGTTGAGGGTGTAAATGCTTCTGAAAGTGTCAAGACATACAAAGATTACTTTACTGAAATTGACTCACATGAGTGGGTATTTGGTTCCCTAAGATCCTTAAGTGAATACTAACTTGATGAATTGTTCTTAGAACTTGGAAAGCTCTCTTTTGATGAAATATTCAATCAAATTTTTAATGTTGAGCCTTCTGGATAAATCACTATGAAAAGGGAAGTTTGGCCACAATTCTTGTAGCCTCAGGATGAAGAAAAATTTGAACCATTTCCTAAACCTATCTGTCATGAATCCAATTTTCCTGAAACAAACCCCTATATGGACCATGAGTATGATGTGTTTCAATTTGTTCCCTATTTTGCAGATGAATCTGATTTGTTCAAATCTAATGAAGATGGTCCTTGGTTGGAATCTGAGTGGGAATTTAAGGACAAATTTTTTTTCTTTACCTTTTCTACCTCTGTCTGCATTCTTTCCATGTCATCCTCACCCTTCGCCAAAACTGATGATGGTATTTCACTTGTCTACCCACAACTCATTGACTGGAATCAACAAGGCCCACCCGCTATAGACATTTTAAAAAATGATGAATTTATTATAGAATTGATGGGACTCCATGAAGGCATACCAATTGGGGACCACAAAGGAGGATTTTATATAGACCTAGATTGGGCAACATACTTCGGGGAGACTATGCAGTCCTTAAATTACAAAAATAGTAAAAATAAAACAAAAAAAGACATGTCTTTAGCTGAAAACCACAAGGCACCTTCTGATAATACAAAAGTAAAAATAAAGGACGTATTCGAGGGTGAAAACCTCTTTGAGGCATCCAAGGATGGAGGATTGGAATTTCTTCACATGACACAAGAAAAACTGGCCATGCTCATTAAGGATTCCATAGAAGTTAACATAGCCAGCCCAGAGGGTCCTAAAATGGTTCTCTTTTCCGCATCTTTGATAGAGGAAGAAAAGCTCAAATTTCAAAAATTATTCTCAAAATATAAGATTAAATTCACATGGTCCTATGTCGATATGCCAGGACTAGATCTAGAACTAGCTTTGTACCATCTTCCCTTACTTCCTGATGCTAAGCGAGTTAAAAAAATGTTAAGGAAGATGCACCTGCAGAAAGCATTGCTTGTAAAAGCTAAACTAAAGAAGCTACTAGATGTGGGGTTTATAAGATCAATAGACCATATAGAATAGATATCCAATCTTGTACCTATCATTAAGCCAAATGGTCAAATACACATCTGTACAAACTTTCGTGATCTTAACAAGGCATGCCCAAAGGACAAATTTCCACTGCCTAACATAGACATCATTGTTGATCTCACAACAAGGTACAAGATGCTATCTCTTATGGATGGTTTCTCAAGCTACAATCAGATCTAGATCACCCTTGAGGATCAACACAAAATAACATTCACTTGTCATTGGCGGACCTATTGCTATAATTTCATGCCTTTTGGCCTAATGAATGCACGTGCTACATATCAATGAGCCATGAAAACAATATTTCATGATATCATGCACACATTAATGGAAGATTACGTGGATGACCTCTTGGAAAAATATTTTACATGGAAGGATCACCTCAAGGTACTGGATAAATTTTTTAAGAGACTGGAATAATACAAGGTTTGTCTGAATCCTCGTAATTGTGTTTTCGGAGTGACTTCAAGAAAATTTTTGGGGTATATAGTTTCTCGTAGAGGCATTGAAGTGGATCCCGCTAAAGTGAAAGCAATATTGGACATGTCTCCACAAAAAGGAATCAGTGAGCTAAGGACATTGCAAGGAAAATTACAGTCTATTCGGTGCTTAATTGCACAACTAGCAGAAAAATGATAACTATTTCAATACTTGTTGTACAATGGCATCCCCTTTGTGTGGAATGACAAATTTCAAGTAGCCTTCCAATAGATCAAAGACTATGTATTGTCACCACCTATCCTAATTCCTCCAATTGAGGGAAAATATGTGATTCTATATATCTTTGCAACCACTTCAACACTCGAGGCATTGCTTGCACAAAATGATTATGATGAGAAGGAAAGACCAATATACTACATTAGTCGCACATTGGCTGGATATGAACTGAAATACACATCAATTGAGTGTTCTTGTCTTGCAGTTATTTTCATCACCCAAAATTTAAGACATTACATGCTCAATCACAAGACACAATTGTAGCAAAGATTGATCCATTGAAGTATCTTTTAAGTCGTGCAACATTAACAGGCTAGTTGGAAAAATGGGTTATGATACTGGGTGAATATGACATAAAATACATCGAATGCAAGGCAATAAAAGGATAGCTAATAGCTGATCAAATCCTAGATGAATGTATGCAAGGAAATCATCCATTTATAGTTGACTTCCCCAATGAATCTATTTTCCATGTAGGCCCTAGGTTACCATGGAAACTCTATTTTGATTGGTCACATATAGTTCATGGCTCGAGGGTAGGCATATTGTTTATTACACCATAAGGAGACTCAATTCTAAAGTCATTTTGAATCACCTTTTGTTGCGCTAACAATGTTGTTGAATATGAGGCATTGGCAATAAAACTCTAGATGGTTGTTAAATGGAAGATCAAAGAATTCCTAGTCTTTGGTTACTCTTAGTTGGTTATCAACCAAGTAAACAATGACTGTGACACCAAGGATGAAAAATTGAGGCCCTATAAATGCATGGTTGATAGTTTTATTTGATATTTCCACATGATTTCTTTTGAGAAATTTCCAAGGACACAAAACAAGGTAGTAGATACAATGGATATGATTGGATCTTTGTTAGACATTCCCAACAACGTGCCACAATTCGAGCTCTTATTGGAACAACTATTGGTTTCTGCATACGATATTCCAGAGTAAAAAATGGTTTGTGATCATGTTGGTCATAGTTCACCTTGATATCAAGACACCTATGATTACCTTCAATCCTAGACACTCCCCTTGAACCTTTCCAACAATCAACGAAAATCCTTTATTTGTAAAGCCACCCAATACACCATCATCAATGACACCTTTACTTTCATAGCTCTGATAATACCCTTCTTCAATGTATTGACACTGACGAAGCATGAACAAACTTACCTGAGGTACATGAGGTTATATTTGGATCTCATTCGAGCAACCCAACCTTAGCTAAGAAGATCATGAGACTTGGGTATTATTGGCTGACTATGGAAAAATATGTGCTTGAGTTTGTAAGAGCATGCCATCAATGTCAAGTACATAGTGATTTGATTCATGCGCCAACATAGTAACTTTGGCCGATCACCTCTCCTTGTCCCTTCACACAATTGGGACTTGACCTCATGGGAAAACTCCATCCCTCCTCCTCCAATGGCCATAAATCCATTATTACTACCATTGTGCATCTCACCAAGTGGATTAAAGCCATTCCCCTCATGTACATAACTGATAAGAAAATTTATTAATTCATTCTTAACTACCTCAATTTTTGGTATGGCGTCCCACAATCCATCATCATAGACAATGATCATCCTTTCAATAATCAAGATGTCTATGAGCTTTGTGAACGCTTCCAAATTAAACACCATTTCTCTACACCCTACTACCCACAAGGGAATGGTCAAGTTGAGGCATCCAATAAGATGATTATCAAAATTCTTAAAAATATCGTCAGTGATGCTAGTCATGACTAGAATTTACAACTTAATCCCACCCTATGGGCCTACCGCACTAGCATCCACACACCCACTAGAGCCACTCCATTCACCTTGGTCTTTGGAGCTGAAGCCATCTTGCCCATCGAGGTCAAAATTCCCTCTCTCAAAGTCTCCATGAAGGGATTGATCAACTATGAAGAGTATCGAGAATCATGACTACATGAGCTAGAAATGTTAGAAGAACGAAGACAAAATTCATTAAATCATTTACAAGCATATCATAACTACCTTTGAAAAAGCTACAATAAGAAAGTGATGGTTCAAAAATTTGGCATTGGTGATTTGGTCTTAATATAGAATCTTAAGAATCAATCTAACCGAGAGAAACCTGACAAGTTCGAGCCCAATTGGTTGGGTCCCTACATTATCACTACCTCATTTGGTTCTGGCACATACCAGTTGGCCACTCTAGAAAGGGAAAATTTGACAGAACCCATCAACAGTCTGCATCTCCAAAAGTTATATGCATAGCATCAAAGATCTTGGCTAAACACCACAAAAATACAAAAGAAAAATGAAAAATATAAAAATTCGTCACCTTGATGAAAACCTGGCAAACAAGCATCTTGGGGCCACCAAAAAAATAAGAAAATGACAAAAATGACAAAAATAGTAAAGAGAAATAATTCATCCAATAGTGAAAACCACTTCAGTGGTGCTTTCGATAAGTACCATGATGAAAACTTGGCAAACAGGTGCCATGTGTAGGTATTCTTTTCTTCACCATCTACTATCATTTCATCTACCTTCATCCATAATAAATACCTGAGCTTCTGACACCCTCATGACATTCATCATAAGTCTTGTCATTTCTGTCCATGGCTAACAATGGTTGACATCAAGCCTTGCATAACCCTTTCCTTTTGTCCCATGCATGTCCTTTTCCATTTCATTTTTCTTTGGTAGTCCTCGACCTAACTGGGGGGCAAGAACTTTGTCACCTAACTGTAGTGGGTATCGCACATGGTCCTGAAAATCATAAATAGTCTTGAAAAAATCATAAAAAATCATAAAAAATCTTGAAAAAATCCTGTAAAAATCCTAAAAATCATAAAAGGTCCTTAAAAAAATGCCATTAAAAATCCTTAAAAAAATCATAAAAATTCCTAAAAAAAGACCTAAAAATTGAAAAATGTCTTGAAGAAAACACAAAAACATCCATATAACACTTGAAAATCTCAAAAATAGAGTCAAAGTTCGTCATGTCAATTGTATCAATTGTGTTCGTCCTTGTTATTGTCAAACTACGTTGTCATTGTGCATTTTCTACTTAGGAAAGGTTCATCTTTAAGCCCTCGAGACATTAGGTCATTCCTTTTAGGTTGTTAAAATAAAATCATGACTCAATCTTTGGTCAACATGACAAAGTCATTTGTCGTGTCGAACTACAAGGTCTCTAAGTGTATGATGTAAGAAAGGCCATCAATCGATGAGCCCCTAAGGCCACACTATGTTAGTCCATTGGGGTTCGTGACACTACACTATCACACACATCATATATTTTCAAGTGAAACGAGCTCTTTCCCATCCTAAATCAGACAACTCTAGAAATTACTTAATCAACATTTCAATTACATTGGCATGGCAATGTTGGCATGCGGTCAATTCTATCATCCAGTCAAATTTGGTCAAATTATCATAACAAGTTAAAGTGTCATAACATGTCAAACTGTCATAACAAGTCAACCCATCAATTCTTGGTTATTCTTAAGATGTGTCCTTTCAAAAAACAACTCTTGTCATTTATTTATGCTTTAGAATATGTCTTTCTAAAGCATCGACACTTTCATCTGGCATCGATCCTCTTAACATTGGCATCATTTAGAATGTGTCCTTCTTGAATTTGGCATTGCTTGACACTCATCATCCCAACATCAAAACACTTAGCATCTTGACATCAAAACATTGGACATTTAGACACACTTGGCAAACACTCTCTTGGCATTCGTCATTTGATTTTTCATTATGCTACTAGTTCCTCGAGGATGTCCTGACAGTAAGATTTAGAGGAGCAATGACGTATCATGATGATTTTCTTGTATTTTCTTTTTCAAAAAGTCATGTTACTAGTTCCTCGAGGATGTCTTGACATCATGATTTAAAGGCGCAACGACATTTCATGGCATGTCTTTCTTGTCCCTTTCTACTTGCAGTTGGTTGTGATAAAAAGACTAGGGCAACTAGGCTTCTAGTATGAGTCATGATCTTCCTTGTCTGTGACTTCTTATTTCATGTGATGGTACGACCTTGCACACCATTGATTTATGTCATATCATGGTATTTTTTGGCCATTACAATAATCCACCCAATGATGATTTGAGCAAAAACTATTAGTGTTTTGGCAAATATTGAAGGTTTCTTTCCCTTCCCACCCTTCATTTCTTCCCCTCTAACATTTCCTCTCGTCTTCATCTTCATCATCCTTATCTTTGTCCCTTTATCTTCTAGTCTCCTTGTCCATTTCGAGAGCCCACTCATGTTCTTTGAACCTAATCGTCCTCTCGAGGGGGCATACCACTACCTCCTCATCATCCTTCCTCTCCTCACTTTCACACTGGGGCATATTTTTGACTTATTTTCTTTGTCACAATGTGATAAACTGCATGATGACAAAGAGGGGCAAAATTTAGACACATAAAAATGGCCTCGACCCACACACCACATTCTTCTCGAACATTTTATTTAATTAATTCACATCTTTTATTCCTCCTGACTATTTAAATAAATAAATTATATTTATTTTATTTAAATATGTTGTCAATTTCCTATATTTCTCCATAATTAAATAAATTCCTTAATTTATGTAATTATTATTTGTCCACTGTTTCTTCCTGATTATTTAAATAAATACACTTTATTTATTTATTTAAATACGTCAATAATTTCTCATGTCCTCTTATAATTAAATAAATCTCTTTGATTTATTTAATTATTATCCACTTTAGCTTTTTCTAATTTTAAATAAAATCATTTATTTAAAAGTGTCTACTTGATTATTTAAATAAATATACTTTATTTATTTATTTAAATACGCCATAAATTTACCATGTCTTTCTATAATTATATAATTCTCTTTGATTTATTTAATTATTATCCACTTTGGTTTTTTCTAATTTTAAATAAAATCATTTATTTGAAATTGTCCATTTGATTATTTAAATAAATAAACTTTATATATTTATTAAAATATGTCATTAATTTCTCATGTCTTTCTATAATTAAATAAATCTCTTTGATTTATTTAATTATTATTCACTTTGGATTTTTCTAATTTTAAATAAAATTATTTATTTAAAATTGTCCACTTGATTATTTAAATACGCCATTAATTTTCCATGTCTTTCTATAATTAAATAAATCTCTATGATTTGTTTCATTATTATCCACTTTGGCTTTTTCTAATTTTAAATAAAATCATTTATTTAAAATTGTCCACTTTCTAATTTTTCTCCAAGTAAATAATTAAAGATCGTTATTTACTATCACATGACCCCACCACTTTTGAGTTAAATTAATTTTCAATTCAAAAAGACAACTAAGTCTCTAAAATCAAATACTTTTACATTATTTGATTCTCCAAATTTGATTTTTTTAAAACAAATGTCAGTCCTTCATTTCAAATTTTACCCTAATGCTACCCTAACCCTAATTGTTAATTGTCACATTTAATCTCAACCATTGATCTTAGGGCATTTTTCAAATAACAATCTTGGTCATTCATCCAAAATTGGCTTTTCTATAAAAAAGCCAATTTTGGCCTCATTTTGACATCTCTTAATCTCTTGACTTCATGCTTTAGACATTTTCATACTTTGGCTAATTTCGACATACTTTAAGCTTGCTCCATAGTTGCATACTTGCATTGTACAACTTTTAAATTAGAATCCTTCAAATTTTTCTTTAGATATTGTCATTGTCATAGGTTTCTCATCAATAAATCTCAGGTTTCGCAGCAAATGGAGAAGGTACAATGAAGGTGATTCATGGAGGTTGAAGACATTTGGTAGCATTGTTCTTTGTTTTCATGCTTTCTAACTCCTTTGTTCTTCATTGTTTTACTTGGTTTTATGTTGTTTATGCTTTATTATGCTAACCTAATATTTTTCCTAAGTTACACATATAATAACTATCCAAAAATCTCAATTTACTTAATTATTTATTTAATTCTAAATCAATCAAGCAACCTTATAATTCAATTTAATTAAATTAAATTGATAAATTGAGATAACTCATAACATTAATTTCACCACATGTTTTGAATTAATAAATTTATTTGAATTCAATACTATATTAAAAATAATAATTAACAATTAACTAAGTAGCATCACAAATCACCCAATATCAATAAAACCAAAATGAGACAATTGACCAAGAGTGCAAACTAGCCTGACAGGGTAACTTAATGGGTACTCATCCATGTTGAGGATAATGGAAAGGGTAGGGGAATTTTTATCATCTCTATTTTTATCAACATTTCCATTAGGTATTAATGCATGCTCAGACCTGATAATCCAGGTGGAGTCGATGCCTAGTACCTACAATCTGCATCACACAAACTGATGAACACCATGTATATCAAACAATCAAACACACCATGAGAGGAAATCGCAGTGTCGTAGGGTACTCATGAACGAGTAATACTAAACTATCCCTCCCACCAAGAAACTTCAAATAGTAATCCACATCAACAAATAACAACAATTACATCATAACGAACATAGATCAATCATGAATTTAATGCACAATAAACATAATCATATCATCACATGATACTCTTAACTAAAGAAATCCAAACACAAATAAATTCGTATAACCATCATAACATATGCATAATTCAATAGTATCATGAACATAAAAGTATGATCATCTGTCATCCAAAACCAATCTAAAATAGTAAACTAGCATCAACAAAGTATCATAGTGTATATCCTAACATAGTGAGTATTAGTCTAATGAAGGCATCATGAGAGGCACTACAAATAACTTTATAATTATTTAAAATTATAAGCTTTAATAATATGAAAGTTAATGATTCTAAAATTGTAGAGATCACATTTGTATTAAACTTGATCCTTAATTAACTCTCAAGTACAAACCAACAACAACTACACTGAAATTTTGGTTATATCTTTTCAAAATACATCTCCAACTAATCTAAAATATTGAAAAATGAATGTAAAACTAATTGTAAAGACAATGAAAATATCTTAAAGGACCTAATTTTAATTCTTCAACATATGGACCCTTCAAGTGAATTGATTTTGAATATTTATAGATCAAAAGATAAAAATATTGCTTGTCCAAGAAAAACATGCAACACTAGATTCCTTTTTGCATGCAAGTGTACCATAAGGAAACCTTCTAATTTCAAATTTTCAACATGCAAATATTTTAGCACAAAAAATTGTGCAAAAGAGTTCCTCTAAAAAAGAAGCAATAATAGGATATGCAAAGTTTAGTTTATGAATACATCATAGATTTTTTCAAGTTATAAAGAATAAATAACATTTTGAAAGAATATTTTATATTCAAATAAATAAAAACCCTTGGACTTCTTATCTTGATTTTATTATGCAAAATTATTCAAAATTTCATTAACCGAGTATTGATTTGGCCATCAACCCACTCCAACCTAAATTTAATATTTTGAAAATTCCTAGACACCATATTAGTGTATCTTTTGAGTTTCTAGAGATCATTATTTACTAGCTTCAAATTCCCCTTAACATCTATTATTTGTCTAGGATGTCTTCATTTTCACTAGGAGAAATATTCACGTCTTCTTCTACCTTCTTCCAAGATTTCTTTGCATCACCGAAGGTATTCAACTTATGGCTATCTTTTGTCACAAAATTTGTGGAATTTTTTATATAATGTTTTTTCTATTTTCAAGATGTTCAACCTATATTTAACAATGAGTTAAATATTGAAGGGAAAAACTAGGTTCTTCATCTTCCAAAATTTCTTCATCTTTCAAATCTTATAAATCGATTTTTCTTAACTCTTTGAGGAGGTTTAAATCCTTTCATACTTTTCTTCTTTAATCTCGAGGTTATTTGTGTATGATTTCATTTCTTCTTTTAGGTTGTAAGATTATTTATAATATTTGTAACCTATGGTCAAGATTCCATTTTTTCTACCAAAAATCTTGAAATCCAATTATCTAGTATCCCTATATTCTCTTTCATCACTTGCAGAGAATCACACTCTTCTTTAGTCACGAGGATAGGTGTTTATGAAATCACACCTTGATGAGAAATGGGAGTGTTCAATTATTTAATGAATTATTTCATTTGTTCCAGTTGTGCCTTGAGATTCTCTTTTTTCTCTTTATCTTTACACATTTTAGTGACCACCGTACCAAAAAATGAATTCAAATATGATATCTTCTCAATTATAGTATACTTCCCCAAATTGACTTTTAAGAATTGATAATTAGAGATTTGAAGATATTTGTCATATTTATCTACCATTAGGGTATCTATTTTAGTTATTATCTCTCCCAATTTACTTATCTTGGTTGAATAGAATTTCCTTTCTTTATTCTTTGGTTTAAAACTTTCTATCTCTACAATCATAACTTGCAAAGTCAATGGTTTAACAATAATTTATTGCCTGTTCTCTAGTTTGATCTTTAACCAAGTAGGTGCTAGGGAATATTTCTACAATATTTGACCACTTTATTGTGTACCATCTTTCTTACCTTGATCAAAATCTTTGACTACAATCTTTGCTACTACTTCTTTCTCAGACTCTTCTTTGTGCATTTATCAAGTAGGAACTTCAGATAAAGTGGTCATCTAAATTTTTTTGATCAACTTTATGCACCGACTCATTTTGAATCTTAGAATCTTGTCCTTCTTCACTTTCAAGAATGGCTTCTTGTTCATGCACATCCTCCATAATATCCTCTATATTTTGTTCTGAATTTTTTACCTCAATATATTCTTGATCGAAGGAGGTTTTTTTTAATTGTTTAGGTTCTATATCCACTTGATCACTCTCTTTTTTTAGTATAGGCTTTTTAATTTCAATATGTTAGGGGTTATTTCTTTTTCCTACACATTATTATTTAAGGTTGCTTAGGTTTATTAGATGTGGTAATATGAGGACACGTGGAAAAATACAATAGATACTTATGTCACTCTCTCCCCACACATAGGTAGTTGAGTTACACATCCTCTTTTGGCTTGTTGTGCTAGCTCTCATAACCATTATTTTTCTTTTATCTAAGTATTTTATGGGGTAGTTGGGTTTCTCACCCTCTTCTCGCTTTATGTGCCACCTCTCTCTTGTCTTCACTTGAGGAGGTTATGCCACGTGTCTTGTCATTTACCAACTAGGTGATAACCTCCCACCTTTTATGGTTGGTAGGAGTTCATTCACCTCTTGGATGTATTTACCCTTATTCTTCCATATATTGAGCACTCTACTCTCACTTTCACCAGTTCAACTAGTTCGATGATTGTTCAGTGAGAGTCATGAGAGTATTCTTACAAATATCTTGCTTTGTCTCCATTGTTCTCTCATTTTAGATTTTCTCTTCATTCTTCTATTTTGATCTTTGATCATTTTCTGATTGGAGTTGCATGTGATCTATGACCAACATCGGATCTTGGCTTCATCCTCGCTTCTCAAAGAATCTAACATCTTTTCCTCAGACTTATTCCTCTTGCTATATTTTTTGAGAAATTATAACTTTATCAACTTGATGGTGAGAATCCTATGGATCGACTTCTCTCATATTTGTTTATTGTGTAGGCGAATAAGGAGTAGATGTTGGCTCTAATAATTTAGTTATTTCCTATGTGTTTTTTACTATTTAGATTATATGCATTCTTTAAGAGATTGACCAATAATGACTTGTAGGTATTATTTGAGTCATGTGCACTACACCTAGAATTTCAACAACTCTTTCTTTTGTGGCTATATATAATATTGAGGCATTTTTAAAGGCTTGATTAACCTTTTTAGGATTAGGATGTCTCAACATTTTCAAGTTCTAGCATTAAATTTGTTAATTAATTATTAATTTTAGCCTATGTATTTATTTTATGTCATTCTTATAAAGTCACTTTGTGGGACCTACTTTGATAGGGTGAAAACTTATATGGAAGTTGACTAGGATGACATGCATCCTAATTTGGTGGAAATAGGAATCCCACTTTGTGAAGCCCATTGTAATCTTATTTGGTAGGATTTTCCATAAGTTGTTATGTCATGACTATGATAGACTATGACAAACTATTATGATAGGATATGATAGTTGTAATATTCATGCATGATGGTTTCCAGTTCACACTATGAAAGTCAAGATACAATTATGGGTGTGCCTAAGTTTTCTTGTGGTAGCTGCATGTGTAGTGGTTCCCTGCTTGTCAAGGAAAAGCTAATTTTGTGGAGACAAGTGCTGATTTTAGAAGATTGCAGATTAATGAGTCTTGACTATGACATGTCATAATAGACTCATGTTCACACCTTGGGAATGGCATATGCTTTTGGAAATATTTGGCACCTTGTTTCATGCTGAAGTATTATAAATACTTGTAGACTTAGTGTATTTTTGTATGATGGGTTTAATATTTCTTACATTTCATTATGCTATCATAATTTCTTCAAATTGTCGTTATAGTGTGAATAATATTGAGTATTTCCTTGATATTGTATTATAAATATTCTTTGTTAATGATAATACAATTTGAGGTATGTGTTTTGTAGTGTGGGTTTCTCTTGAAAGGGTTCCCCATGTAAAAACTATGTTATGGTTTACATTAAATCTTTATGTTATTTAAATTTGAATGCTCATCTATTTAAATCTATAACTGTATAAGGTGATTAGAATAATTTTTTGTAATTCTCCCTTACTCAGATTAGTGTAGGAAGCTACTTCTGCTACCCATCTTCCTTTTAGTTTGTATTAGAGCCTAGCTAACTTTAATTATGTTGTTGGGTTTGAAGGGTGTTTTGATGTGATCTTTGTTTTAGTGGTAGTTTTGTAGAAGAATTTTTTGTGAATTTATTGCAAGAAAAATATTGCAAGCACTTCTAGAAGAATCAAGATGGATGAGTTTAAAGGTAGAAACTTTAACTTTGGAAGTTAAAAATGGAGGATATTCTTATCGACAAATATCTATTATTTGCAATATCTGAAAAAAAACTAACTAGAAAAACCCAAGAAGATTGGGATCTAATGGATCAAAAAGAAAATGGTTTGATCACATATTGCTTTGTTGATTTCATGCTCTTGAACATCCATGAAGAGAAAACTTAAAAATCCACTTGGAAGAAACTTGGAGATATTTATTAGGTAAAATTCATGGAAAACAAGTTTTTTCTAAGAAAGAAACTATATTCTCTAAAGATGGAAGATGGAGGATCTATGGAAAATAACCTGAATGCATTCAATATGATGATAACTCAATTGGGTTCCGTTAGGGATAAGATTGAAGAAAATATCCTTGCATGATTTTATTGTTTTGATTCTGGGACACATGGGATCACTTGTTAATTCTCATTAGAAACATTATCACTAGTTTCAAAATGGATGTGATGGTTTCTTTGCTATTGTCTGAAGAGAGGTAGAGAAAGTCTTTCAAGATGGCCAATGAGGCCTTTGATTTTTATGGTAGATCAAAGGCGAAAGACAAGAAGGAAAAATAAAAAACTTCGAGGAGGTCTAAGTATCCTGGGATGTCCAAGGAAATGTGTTAGAACTGTGGCAAGTTTGGACATTTAAAAAAAGAGTACAAGGAAGATAAGAAGAAAGGAAAGAAGCATTTATTAAATTCCAAATTTGATAAATCCACTCAAGATAACACATATGCATAATTTATCACATCCCTAGAAACCTATGCATTAGAAGATGTGTAGCTAATAGAATTGGGTGCTTCATTTCACATGACCTCACATAGAGGTGAGTTCTCAAAATTTGAGGAGTATGCTTGTGGGAAGGTGTACTTAAGTGATAAATCTCACCTAAATATTGCTAGTCATGGAAGAGTGAATGGGATTGATGGCATATTTCATATCCTAGGTTTGACATGAAACCTACTTTCTATGAGTAAACTAAATGATTTGATAGTGCAAGTTATTTTTTCAAGTGGAGGATGCAAGATGACGAGAGGAGATATGGTGTTGGCTAAGGGTTTTTGGATTGGTAGCTTGTACAATTTGAATGCATACATGGTTTAGGCCAATATATATTCTTATAAACCAAAGAAGAGACCTTTAAATTCTTCATCCTCATTGTTAGATAGTGCAGAGAAGAAGTCTATAGCAACTACATCTATTGGTTGTGCATTTTGGATACCTAAGGGTGCTCACTCCATAGAAATGAAGCTTCCTATGGAGAATAAAATGTTATGACAACAATTAATTGGTCAAATCAGTGAGAAGAGTCTTAGAGACTTGAAAAATAAGAGCCTTGTTGAAGGCCTTGATGATTGTAATCTCAAGTTTGACTTTTTTTAACATTTTTTTATAGAAAACAAAATCATGTTTATTTTTACTCTAGTTTTCACATGTCTTGTGGGGTTTTGGACTATGTTCATGCAAATTCATTTGGTCCTAGGAATTTTTATTTTTTGTCATAATTTGTATATTTTTTATTTCATAGGTGATTACAGTAGAAGGACATTCATTTTTTTTCTGAGTAAATCTGGTCTTTAGTTGGTATAAGGAGTTTAAAGCCTTGGTTTAAAATCAGACTAGTAAAAAGATTAAGTGTTTAAGGACTAACAATGTCAATGAATTTTGTTCAATTTTTTTTGACATGTTGTATAAAGAGCATGATATTGAGATACATAAGAAAACTCCATACATCCCACAAAAAATGGAGTTAAAAAGAGGATGAAAAAAATGTTGATGGAGAGGGCTAGGAGTATGCTAAGTGGTGTTGGCCTTGAGAAAAATTTATGGGCTGAAGATATAGCCAGTACATGTTACCTGATCAATAGATCTCCTATATTGGCTATTTTTGAAAGGACACCCATGGAGGCATCCTTTGGTAAAAATCCTTAAATAAGAGATCTAAAAGTTTTTGATTGTGAAGCTTACACTCATGTTTCGATTGAGAAGAGGTATAAGTTGGATAACAAATCAATTAAATGTATCTTCATTGGTGATGGTGTTAGTGTGAAGGGGTACAAGATTTGGGATCCAATGGCATAAAATTTTCTCTATAATGAAAGTGTAATTTTTAGAGAGATGAAACCTTCCACTATTGAGCTAAAACTAGAGAAAGAGGAGAAAAAAAGGAGATAGTTCATATTCCATGTACTGTGATGAGAGGTGAACTACACACTCTTATTGGACTTGATGATGAGGAGAGCTCAAGAAGCTTTAAATTTTTTGGAGAAGAAGAAGAACGTCAACCTTAGAAAGTGAGGAGGTCTATATGTGTTAGGTGATAATTGGAAAGGTTTGGTTATTCCTTGTTGGATTCCAATTTTCTTTTTTTTTAATTGGTAAAATTGACAAGCCTATGACTATTAGAGGGGCTATGGGTATGAGTGATCCATATTCATAGAAGAAATCCATGAATTAAGAGATGGTTTCATTGAATAAAAATAAGACTTGGGATCTAGTAAACTTACTTGATGGACGTAAACCTATTGATTGTAAACGGGTGTTCAAGAAGAAGTGTGGTTGTATTGGAAATGTTGAGAAGTGTAAGGCATGGTTATCCACAAAGATATATTCTTAGGTGAAGATAATATATTATGGTGAGATATTATCTCTTGTAGAAAAGATATTTATTAGGTTGCTACTATCAATCGCAACACCATACAATTTAGAAGTGGAAAAAATGGATGTGAAGAAAATATTCCTTCATGGTGACTTGGAGGATGAGATTTATATGTCACAACTAGATCATTTCATAGTTAAAGGTAAAGACAATCTAGTTTGCAAATTGAAGAAGTCTTTGTATGGCTTGAAACAGTCTCCTAAAATGTGGTACCAAAATTTTGATACCTATGTGTTGTCATTGGGATTTATGAGATCCAAATATAACCATTGTTTGTATTACAAATTTAATAATGGCCGCATTCTCATTATTGTTTTATACATAGATGATATGTTGTTTATTGTGAATGCTAAAAGTATGATTTCAGATTTGAAATATTAGTTGAAAGCACAGTTTGAGATGAAATACCTAGGTGCAACTAGGTATATTTTGCGAATTAAAATCAAGAGAGATAGGGGTAACAAAAACCTTTATTCAAGCTAGATAAATTATGTAAAATTATTGCTGGAGAGATTCAACATGGAAGATTGTAGATAGTTAGTTGTTCCTGCAATGCAGGGGACAAATCTTTTTGTGAATGATTGTCCAAAATATTTTATTGAGATGAAATATATGAGCAAAGTACTATATGTGATTGTTGTTGGTAGTTTGATGTATGCTATGGTTTGTATGAGGCTAGAAATTTCCAAATTAGTTGGAATACTTGGCTAATATTTGATGGATACATTGGGATGCAATGAAGAGAGTGTTCAAGTACTTGTAGTGTACTTATGAGTATTATATATGTTTTCATGATTATCCTACTAGACCTTAGTATTTAGTGATTAGTCATGGATTAGACAGATGACATTGAAAATAGAGGATCCACCAATGGTTATGTGTTTATTATGTTTGGTGGTGCTATCATCTGGATGAGTAAATAGTAGGCTAGAGTTTCTTTGTTCATGACAAAAGTGGGGTGCATGGTAGCTACTCATGCTTATAAGGAAGCCATTTGGCTCAAGATATTGTGTTCTGATATTGGTTTAGATACAAAACAAATTATTATCTATTATAATAGTTAGAGTGTCATTTTCTTAGAAAAGAATCCTACTTTCCATGTTAGAACAAAACACATTGATGTTCAATTTTATTTTGTTTGTGATATGGTAGAAGATGGAAAGGTAAATTTGGAAGAGGTTGAGATGTTGATGAATTTTGTAGATGCACTGATGAAACCAGTGAGCACATAGAAGTTAAAATGGTGTTCTATTTCCATGGGCCTTGGGATCCTAAGTAGATGATTTCATATGAATCTTACAATTCTTTGATAAGTGGGAGAATGTTGGGATTACGGTGTCTCAAAATTTGCAAGTCCTATCATTAATTATGTTAATTATTTATTTATTTTTGCCTATGTATTTATTTTATGGAATTCTTGTAAATTCACTTTGTGGGACATATTTTGGTGAGGTGGCAACTTAAATGGTAGGTTACTAGGATGACATGCATCTTAATTTGGTGGAAATAGGCGTCTCACTTTGTGGACCCACTATAAGCTAGTTTGGTTATATTTTTCATAAGTTACTGTAGTGTAGGAAAAAGTA